>JAIOJX010000031.1:20335042-21535042 GCA_022376925.1 Tragulus kanchil | reverse complement strand
TTTTTCTTTAATTGGACTATTTCATGGTTTATCCAGTTTATTGTCTTTTTCTTTAAGGATCAGCTTTTGGATTTATTCATTAAGTTTGGTGTTTTACTATTTTAAAAAAAATGAGTTGATTTCTACTTTTATCTTTACTAAGTCCATCTTCCTGTTGCACTCAACTTTTTATTTTCTTGCTTCTTGAGTTGATTTCTTAAATAGTTGAATTATTTCTTGCTCAGTTATTAAAGTATTTAAGGCTATGAAATTTACTATTAGAACACTGGCCACTTTCCATTTATTTTGATATGAGTTGGTTTCTTTATTGCTATTCTCTAAAATTTTGTAATTGCTATTTTGGTTTTATTTTTGACCCAAGAATTATTTCCAAGCTGTTGGCGTAATTACTTTGTTCTACTTTTGAAATTAATTTCTAGTTTATTATAGTCTGAGTAGAAAATATAATCTGTATTATTAATTTCTGTTGAGGGCATTTAATAGGATTTTCTTGGTTGTTTAATATTGGCTTTTTGTAACTATTTAGTGGACATTAGAAAAGAAACTAAATTATTTGTAGTATACAAAGTATGAATAAAGCTTTTACACTGAGTTTAATAATATTAATCAAATCCTCTACTTTTATACTTAATATCTTCCTGAATTAGCTACTGCTATGATTTTCTTTAATTTCCAAAAATTTTTTTAAAATAATGTTTGATGCTATGTTATTCAGACCATGGATATTTAGAGTTATAGTCAGCACCCCTTATTCATGGATTCTGCACCTGCAGATTCAACCAACTGCAGATTGAAAATATTTTTAAAAATTTCAAAAAGTTACAAAATTAAAACTTGAATTCATCAGTGCCAGCAACTATTTACATAGCATTTATTAGATATTATAAGTAGTCCAGAGATGATTTAAAGTCTACAGGATATGCAGATATGAGATTTTATATGAGACATGAGCATCCAAGGATTTTGGTATCCATGGGGTCCTGGATTCATCCCTCTGGAACCAATAAATCCAAAACTTAGCATGGATTGTGTCATTTGACAATTTAAAAGAATGATATTTTTAGAAATATTTTCTTGATGTGGATGATTTTTTAAAAGTCTTTGTTGACTTTGTAACAATATTGTTTCTGTTTTACATTTTGTTTTTTCGGCCACAAGGCATGTGGGATCTTAGCTCTCCTACCAGAGACAGGATCTGCATTCTCTGCTTTGGAAAGTGAAGTCTTGGGTCCCAGGGAAGTCCCCCCAAATGAGATTTTTGATAAAACTGAATACTGTTCTCTTTGATGAATCAAACCCAATTGTCTATAAATAGAGTAATCTCTGCTTTCATTTTCTCTGAGTTTTTTCTGATATATTTTTGCCTTTACATATATATATATATATATATATATATATATATATATATATATATTTGTTTTTATCTTTTTGTCTAGTGTATTTTCTGTCTTTGAGTTATAGCTTTAGTTGTCTTCCTGATAAGCATCATATACTTTATTTTATTGGTTTTGGATTCATTTTTAAGAATCTCATAATGCTGAGTTCATCCTTTTTGTGCTGTTAGTTTTAATTGATATCTTTGGCTTTAAATCTCTTTTCTGTTTTTTACGAGTATTCATCTTTGTGACATCTTTGCTGTACTCTAAAGCTTTCAACTACAGCTTATTTTTTATATTTTTGAAGTAATAAAGTTTTGATTTAATAATATTAATCAAATCCTCTACTTTTATACTTAATATCTTCCTGAATTAGCTACTGCTATTATTTTCTTTAATCTCCAACAATTTTTAAAATAATGTTTGATGCTATGTTATTCAGACCATGGATATTTAGAGTTATAGTCAGCACCCCTTATTCATGGATTCTGCACCTGCAGATTCAACCAACTGCAGATTGAAAATATTTTTAAAAATTTCAAAAAGTTACAAAATTAAAACTTGAATTCATCAGTGCCAGCAACTATTTACATAGCATTTATTAGATATTATAAGTAGTCCAGAGATGATTTAAAGTCTACAGGATATGCAGATATGAGATTTTATATGAGACATGAGCATCCAAGGATTTTGGTATCCATGGGGTCCTGGATTCATCCCTCTGGAACCAATAAATCCAAAACTTAGCATGGATTGTGTCATTTGACAATTTAAAAGAATGATATTTTTAGAAATATTTTCTTGATGTGGATGATTTTTTAAAAGTCTTTGTTGACTTTGTAACAATATTGTTTCTGTTTTACATTTTGTTTTTTCGGCCACAAGGCATGTGGGATCTTAGCTCTCCTACCAGAGACAGGATCTGCATTCTCTGCTTTGGAAAGTGAAGTCTTGGGTCCCAGGGAAGTCCCCCCAAATGAGATTTTTGATAAAACTGAATACTGTTCTCTTTGATGAATCAAACCCAATTGTCTATAAATAGAGTAATCTCTGCTTTCATTTTCTCTGAGTTTTTTCTGATATATTTTTGCCTTTACATATATATATATATATATATATATATATATATATATATATATATTTGTTTTTATCTTTTTGTCTAGTGTATTTTCTGTCTTTGAGTTATAGCTTTAGTTGTCTTCCTGATAAGCATCATATACTTTATTTTATTGGTTTTGGATTCATTTTTAAGAATCTCATAATGCTGAGTTCATCCTTTTTGTGCTGTTAGTTTTAATTGATATCTTTGGCTTTAAATCTCTTTTCTGTTTTTTACGAGTATTCATCTTTGTGACATCTTTGCTGTACTCTAAAGCTTTCAACTACAGCTTATTTTTTATATTTTAGAAGTAATAAAGTTTTGATTTAGAATGTTATAGCTACATTTACCACAATTATTTAGACAAATCTATTTTTAAATTTAAAGTACATTCACATTACTGCTTACTTATACTTGTGCTCTGTATTTTGATTGAACTTTTGGTTGTTTAGGGCATGTCTTTTGAGTTCTTTTCTTCAGTGGTCCATTAGTATGAGCCTTCTTGAGTTCTTATGTGTTTGAGACTACCTTGATTTTCATCTTCGTCTCTGGATTTTCTTCTCCTTTCCTCTGTGCTTCTCGTTTCTTTCTATATGATTATCTTTTCCGTTTTGTTCTACCTCCTTTTCCTTCCTTTATACACGAGTAAGTGATTGGATGGGTGTAGAATACCTTCTTTTTTGTATCTCTGTGGCCATTTCTCCATTGTCTCTTAAAATCTCAGATGCTAAGGGAAAACTTTCCTCCCTTTTAGTCTGTACATCACTGACTGGTCTGCATGCTTGTGCAATTATGTCTTCATCCTTGATATGCTGGGATTTCACTGAGATACTTCTTCGTGCTGGTTATTTTTCAGTAATTTTTTTCTAACACCTGGGAGTCCTGTCAATATTCAGGTTTTCTTTAAGATCAAAACCTTTTTCTTGTCATATCACTGGAGATAGATTCTGTTCCCTTAATTCTGTTCTGTAATTCTATTGCCTTAATTCTAGATGAGTCCACTCATCTGGATTCCTACTGTTTATTTTTCATACTGACCATTTCTCCCTGATTGCTTTGATCCATTTACCATGTATGTCCATAAGTGTGCATCCTTAATAATCTCAAGCTGTGTTTAGTCTTGACTTGGTTCATTATGATGCTCCTAGTACTATGGTGGACTTGTTTCTATAACTTATTTTCTTACCTCCATGGTGTCCGTTTCTTATGATTTCTTATATTGTTTTCAGAATGTTTGTTCAATTTACTTATAAGTTCAAACCATTGCTGTCACAATATCTTCTCCATTTCCTGGAGTAATAAGATATATATGCTTAGAGATTCCTGTCTGTGCGTGTGCGTGTGCGTGTGTGTGTTTAGTCACTCAGTCCCGTCCAACTCCTTGTGGCTTCATGGACTGTAGACTGCCAAGGCTCTTCTGTCCGTTGAGTTCTCCAGGCAAGAATACTAGAGTGGGTTGCCGTTTCCTTTCCAGAGAGTTTTCCTGACCCAGGGATCAAGTCCCAGTCTCCTTCACTGCAGGCAGATTCTTTGCCATCTGAGTCTCCAGAGAAACCCTTAGAGATGCATACTTACGATTTACTTAAAAGTCCTCTGTGCTTTTTTTTGTTAGCTGAAGAAGTGTTGCCTGTGTCTCTTCTCCACTTTTTGTTGCCTTTTAAACCCACTTTAAAAGTCAGGAGGTCTCCAGCTTACCCCCAGATAGTCTGACTGATTTTCCTTAGATACATAGCTTGTTTTTCTAGGTAGCATGCAATCTGAAGAACCAGGAAGAAGGACTGTGTCTCAGGTTTATATTCTGTTTTGGGTTGTTTAGCTCTTTGTAAGATTAGACAAGGAGAAGGAGATGGGTCTGTGGTTTCTTGCCACTAGCGAGTTTGGCTTTTGCAGGCTTTTAAAAATTGGATTTTTTCCCCTCTCTCTCTCTTTTCTGATCTTCCCAAGTATTTCATCAGATCTCAGAGTCACTCATTTGAGGTCGTATCCTGGCTTGCTCTAGGGTGAAATTGCAAATTGCTCCCCGTCCCTCACCTTCTCAAAATTTATCAGTACTGTTATATAATTCCCCTAAAAAACACACTTGTTTACAAATAAACCCACAGAACTATTTATGTCTTGTCTTAGCTGTGAACTCAGAAGCATTTTCATTCCCCAGCTCCCTACTACAATTTGCTCTAGTTTTACAAATGAGAATTTCAATTACAGAAACAATACATTCTCATTATATACGTCTCGGAAAGTCTTTAAAGAGGCCCAGAGAGGAAACAAAAAACTCCTTATAACACACCATATGAAAATATCCAGTGTTACCTTTTAGACACATGTGTAGCCTTCTTGCTTCTGTGTGTATTAATGTAGTGTGGATAGTATGCTGCATGGAAAACTTCTCTTTCCTTAACAATATATTGCAGACATGTTCTTATGTAGCTAAATATTCTTCATTGTCATTGATTTTAATGGCTGTGCAGTGCTTTATTTTCCTCAGGCTTACCTGTTTCTTAATTGCCTATAAAGAGGTGCTATGTACAGTCGCTTTAATAAAGCAGAATGGCAGGACATACAAAGTGTATTCAGGTGTAGATTTGAAATACGTGTAGAACTGATTTATTGGGTTGGCCAGTAGGGTTGTTGGGGCTTTCCGTGAGATGTAACAGAAAAGCCCAACCCCATTTTTTGTCCAACCCAATATTAAAGAAGTGATTGAGGAAGTGGGGGTCACTGTAGTACATGTCCCTACACACACTGACACCCATGGGGACACAGATGTTCCCATCTGCAGGGTGCATAGGGTGGAAGATACACCGGATAGTCTGACTGATTTTCCTTAGATACATAGCTTGTTTTTCTAGGTAGCATGCAATCTGAAGAACCAGGAAGAAGGACTGTGTCTCAGGTTTATATTCTGTTTTGGGTTGTTTAGCTCTTTGTAAGATTAGACAAGGAGAAGGAGATGGGTCTGTGGTTTCTTGCCACTAGCGAGTTTGGCTTTTGCAGGTTTTTAAAAAATTGGATTTTTCCCTCTCTCTCTTTTCTGATCTTCCCAAGTATTTCATCAGATCTCAGAGTCACTCATTTGAGGTCGTATCCTGGCTTGCTCTAGGGTGAAATTGCAAATTGCTCCCCGTCCCTCACCTTCTCAAAATTTATCAGTACTGTTATATAATTCCCCTAAAAAACACACTTGTTTACAAATAAACCCACAGAACTATTTATGTCTTGTCTTAGCTGTGAACTCAGAAGCATTTTCATTCCCCAGCTCCCTACTACAATTTGCTCTAGTTTTACAAATGAGAATTTCAATTACAGAAACAATACATTCTCATTATATACGTCTCGGAAAGTCTTTAAAGAGGCCCAGAGAGGGAAACAAAAAACTCCTTATAACACACCATATGAAAATATCCAGTGTTACCTTTTAGACACATGTGTAGCCTTCTTGCTTCTGTGTGTATTAATGTAGTGTGGATAGTATGCTGCATGGAAAACTTCTCTTTCCTTAACAATATATTGCAGACATGTTCTTATGTAGCTAAATATTCTTCATTGTCATTGATTTTAATGGCTGTGCAGTGCTTTATTTTCCTCAGGCTTACCTGTTTCTTAATTGCCTATAAAGAGGTGCTATGTACAGTCGCTTTAATAAAGCAGAATGGCAGGACATACAAAGTGTATTCAGGTGTAGATTTGAAATACGTGTAGAACTGATTTATTGGGTTGGCCAGTAGGGTTGTTGGGGCTTTCCGTGAGATGTAACAGAAAAGCCCAACCCCATTTTTTGTCCAACCCAATATTAAAGAAGTGATTGAGGAAGTGGGGGTCACTGTAGTACATGTCCCTACACACACTGACACCCATGGGGACACAGATGTTCCCATCTGCAGGGTGCATAGGGTGGAAGATACACCGGATGTCAGGTGTTCCATTATGAGCCTTCTCTCAGCCAGGCCGTGTGACTGGAGGAAGCCACTTGGCCTCTTAGCTTTATTTGCCTCCTGTGTAAAATGGGGAATGGTAATACTGGCTCTTGCCTGTTTTACAGACCTATTTTATTCCTAAATAAGACTGAAATGAGAAAATGTCTCTGCAATTGCTTTTTGAATGGATAATTCCCTATCCTGCAGAAAGACATTCTTGGTGGCAAAAATTCATTAAGCTCGACAAACGTTTATTGAGCACCTACTCTGTTCCAAGACCAATAGAAGTAATCAATGCAAGAGATAACTATCCTGTGTTGAAATGGCCTTGTTATGAATGTTTCATTTTTTCTCAAATCAGTGATCTTCTGGGTGACAGTGCTGGCTTCTCATCACTCCGATATGATTAATTCATTCATCATGTTAGACTGATTTAATTATTTATTATGTCGTTTTGTTTATTTAATTTGCATATCAATTGCCAGAGTGCTGCCTATCTCAGCTGACTGCAGAATCATATTAAGAAAGGTTTTGTTGCTGATGCAGACTCCAGGGGCAAAAACTTTTCTGTAATTGAATACTTAGGTGCAAGGATGCAAAAGCTAGAATTTTTTTTTTTTTTTTGACACAAAGTTCAATCTCCTCCTTGCTGCATCTGTCCAGGGAGACTGTTACTTGTGAATTATGCATTCTCAACTACCATGTGGTCAGTGTTTGCATACTTTACTTTTCCATAGGGAGCTCAGCTTTTCCCTTGAGAAACAAGTATTTCCAACTCCTGGTACTTGGCTTAAAAAAAAATAAAGAAAGCTAGTCATTGTTTTCTTACCCATTGTCTCTTGATTGTCTTTTTCAACCCAAACTCTAGTGTAGAGGCCCCTAAGAGGTATTGCCTAGGTTCTCATGATTTTGTTATTTCAGTCTCCCAGCTGGAAGCAGATGAGGCCCTTGGATCCTTGGACTGGATTTGTTTACCTTCCTGACCATCAGTGGGTAATACAATGTGAGATTGAGGGGCTGGGATTGAATCCTGATTCTGATCCTTCTTAGCTATGTGATTTAGGGAAGTTACTGAATAGTGTTGACAGTGATATAGCTAACGGGCATTTAACATGTCTCAGGCTCAAGCTAAGTACTTATTTTATTGTCATTTAATCACCTTCCTTGCTTTCCTGTTCTAGTTATTGTTTAAAAAAATTTGCCTTTATCTCTTGGTATGGGAGAATCTTGGTTCCCTGATCAGGGATCAAACCCACATCCCCTGTACAGCATGGCAGAATCTACACCACTGGACTGCCAGGGAAGTCCCTGCCAGTTTAGTAATTTTTGCTGCATAACAAACCACTCAAAACCTTAGTGGCTCAAAACCCTTCCAATCCTTTATTTGCTCATGCATGTTGGGTAGCGCTTAGTGAAGAGCTTCTCTCTGTGCCAAGCAGTGCCTGTTGGGGGAAGTCAGACTGGGGACTAGAGGGCGTCTCATTTTCCCGGCTGCCAGGTGAATACTGGTAGTTCAGTTGGACATCTCTGTTTCTCTCCATCTGAGCCTCCTTTCGCACTGCTTGGACTTCCTCACAACAAGGAGTCTAGATTCTCAGAGTGAGCATCCCGAGGGAACCAGGGAGAAGCTGCGTGGCTTTTTCTAACCCTCCGTTGAAAGTTACCCAGTGTCCTTTTTGCAGAAAGGTTCACAGACCCACTCAGACTCAAGGGGAAAGGACTTAGTTTCTATGGGTTGATGGAGCAGTGGTAAAGAAAGTAGAAGACTGCGTGACTGGGAAATCCTGTTGCATCTGTCTTTGGAAATGACCATGTGGTCAGTGTTTGCATACTTTACTTTCCATAGGGAGCTCAGCTTTTCCCTTGAGAAACAAGTATTTCCAACTCCTGGTACTTGGCTTAAAAAATAAAGAAAGCTAGTCATTGTTTTCTTACCCATTGTCTCTTGATTGTCTTTTTCAACCCAAACTCTAGTGTAGAGGCCCCTAAGAGGTATTGCCTAGGTTCTCATGATTTTGTTATTTCAGTCTCCCAGCTGGAAGCAGATGAGGCCCTTGGATCCTTGGACTGGATTTGTTTACCTTCCTGACCATCAGTGGGTAATACAATGTGAGATTGAGGGGCTGGGATTGAATCCTGATTCTGATCCTTCTTAGCTATGTGATTTAGGGAAGTTACTGAATAGTGTTGACAGTGATATAGCTAACGGGCATTTAACATGTCTCAGGCTCAAGCTAAGTACTTATTTTATTGTCATTTAATCACCTTCCTTGCTTTCCTGTTCTAGTTATTGTTTAAAAAAATTTGCCTTTATCTCTTGGTATGGGAGAATCTTGGTTCCCTGATCAGGGATCAAACCCACATCCCCTGTACAGCATGGCAGAATCTACACCACTGGACTGCCAGGGAAGTCCCTGCCAGTTTAGTAATTTTTGCTGCATAACAAACCACTCAAAACCTTAGTGGCTCAAAACCCTTCCAATCCTTTATTTGCTCATGCATGTTGGGTAGCGCTTAGTGAAGAGCTTCTCTCTGTGCCAAGCAGTGCCTGTTGGGGGAAGTCAGACTGGGGACTAGAGGGCGTCTCATTTTCCCGGCTGCCAGGTGAATACTGGTAGTTCAGTTGGACATCTCTGTTTCTCTCCATCTGAGCCTCCTTTCGCACTGCTTGGACTTCCTCACAACAAGGAGTCTAGATTCTCAGAGTGAGCATCCCGAGGGAACCAGGGAGAAGCTGCGTGGCTTTTTCTAACCCTCCGTTGAAAGTTACCCAGTGTCCTTTTTGCAGAAAGGTTCACAGACCCACTCAGACTCAAGGGGAAAGGACTTAGTTTCTATGGGTTGATGGAGCAGTGGTAAAGAAAGTAGAAGACTGCGTGACTGGGAAATCCTGTTGCATCTGTCTTTGGAAAATGTCATCTTTCCCCTTTTCTCTGAGATGGAAGTTTCTCCCTGCTTTTACAGAAAGATTATGTTAGTTCTCTCCGGTTATAAGCCTGTGGAATCATTGAGTGGGTTTTGGATTCTGTCAGTCTGACTTCTCTAATGAACATAATGGCAAACATTTTATTGGGTCTTTAGTATATGCTGGCTGTTCTTCTAAGCACTTTAAATATACTGACTTGCTTCACCCTTCTAACATACTTTTATGGTGGATGCTGTCATTATCCCCATTTTATAGATAGTGATACTGAGTCACATAGCTGTTATGAGCTGTTATGAGCCTGTAATGTCACACAGGCAAGTGTCTGAACTGAGGTTTAAACTCAGACTCCAAAGTCATCACATTTCACAGTATTCTCTTCTGGTTCTCAGATAACTGTGCAGATTGTTTTACTGACCGTTTTGTTCCCAGCCCCTTTCTTTCTTTGTCAAAGATAGATATTTTCTAATAGCCTTCCCACTAAGACACGCACAAGGCTTATTTTGAGGAATGGGATTTTTGCTCTTTGTGGAACTGCTGTACGTTAGGTGCCTGATTCTGACTGCTGTGTGTGTGTGTGTGTGTGTGTGTGTGAGAAGAATACGGTCCTTCCTGTGGCATCTCAGCAGGCCTGCGGTGTGTCCCCCATGCACACTCCCAGTGTCTTGGGATGGCCATTTGGGCCCCCATTTCAGAACTAGAAAGGGCTTTAAGGATGGTATGAATCCTCAAGTGGGTGCCCTGATTGGATAAGTGCTTGTGCTCAGGATCACGTGGGATTTGAAAGGTAGAGACAAGACGATAGTGAGGTCTCTTGCTCCCCCAAGTCCTGATTCTCTACCTTCTTTCAGTATAAACTCTGACTTAAAATCAGTCGGTTTGTTTCTACTTCTGTTTATTCATTAATCTTGTCTGCATCCTCATGAAGGATTCTCTATGAGGACCACTCAGCTGAGCTCCTGAATTCCTGATCAGAAGACACTGTGAATGTTGGTTGCCTGAAGCTGCTGATATCTGAACTGCTTTGTTATGCAGCCATAGGCAACTAATATAGCAGGAAATACACAGGGGCCAGCACCCGTTTTAGGTTCTGTCCTCTTACCATGTCAATGTGTATCCTTTCTCAGCCTTATTGTTCATTTGTCCTTTAAAATGTTTCACTTATTCAGTTTATTTGGCTGAATCAGGTTTTAGTTGTGGCATTCGGGATCTTTGTTGTATCATGCAGGATCTTTTGTTGGTGCACATGGACTTTCTATTTGTGGCATGTGGGCTCAGTAGTTTCAGCACGTGGACTTTGTTGCTCCCTGGCATGTAGGATCTTTGTTCCCCCAACCAGGGATCAAAGCCGCGTCTCTTGCATTGCAGGCAGATTCTTAACCACTAGATCTCCAGGGAAGTCCCCATTTGTCTTTTTTAGGGACCCTTCTCAGGAGATATTTGGGGACTCCAAAAGTTCTGTTATTTATCCCAATGAACAATTTTACTTCTTCTTAAAAAATATGTAAATTTGTCTCTCATCCTGGCTGTGTCTGGTCGGTCTCCTCTTTTATAAACACATTCAGCTCTTTCCTAAACAAAGGGCTGTGGCTTCTCTATGACAAATTGTGACCTTCTTCTAAGGCAGGTGGCCCAAATGGTAACCAGCTTATCCAATCACAATGGTTCCTCCATTGCATAGTCTGAAGCTTAGAGAAGAGGAATGACTTCCCAGTAAGTCAGTTAGGAAGTAATAGAACTGGGTTTCATTTGATTCTGGAGACTGTCTCTGCCATAGGCTTTAGGATACGTCTCAGATAATTCTCCTGAAGTTTTCCTAATAGCAGAAGTGAATGTGTGCATGGTCCTTGGGGATTTGGAACATAGCCAGAGTAGCCTGCCTCAAGTAGGATGCTTCTTTAAAGTTTTGTGTTTAAATTTTTAAAATTCATGTGAATTTTTAATTCTGCTTATTAATATATTCATGTGGGTTTTAGCATAATATTATGTGAATCAGTCGGTTTGACTTGTTATTTTGCTGCATCCTCAGGTTTGAGGACCACTCAGCTGAGCTCCTGAATTCCTGATCAGAAGACACTGTGAATGTTGGTTGCCTGAAGCTGCTGATATCTGAACTGCTTTGTTATGCAGCCATAGGCAACTAATATAGCAGGAAATACACAGGGGCCAGCACCCGTTTTAGGTTCTGTCCTCTTACCATGTCAATGTGTATCCTTTCTCAGCCTTATTGTTCATTTGTCCTTTAAAATGTTTCACTTATTCAGTTTATTTGGCTGAATCAGGTTTTAGTTGTGGCATTCGGGATCTTTGTTGTATCATGCAGGATCTTTTGTTGGTGCACATGGACTTTCTATTTGTGGCATGTGGGCTCAGTAGTTTCAGCACGTGGACTTTGTTGCTCCCTGGCATGTAGGATCTTTGTTCCCCCAACCAGGGATCAAAGCCGCGTCTCTTGCATTGCAGGCAGATTCTTAACCACTAGATCTCCAGGGAAGTCCCCATTTGTCTTTTTTAGGGACCCTTCTCAGGAGATATTTGGGGACTCCAAAAGTTCTGTTATTTATCCCAATGAACAATTTTACTTCTTCTTAAAAAATATGTAAATTTGTCTCTCATCCTGGCTGTGTCTGGTCGGTCTCCTCTTTTATAAACACATTCAGCTCTTTCCTAAACAAAGGGCTGTGGCTTCTCTATGACAAATTGTGACCTTCTTCTAAGGCAGGTGGCCCAAATGGTAACCAGCTTATCCAATCACAATGGTTCCTCCATTGCATAGTCTGAAGCTTAGAGAAGAGGAATGACTTCCCAGTAAGTCAGTTAGGAAGTAATAGAACTGGGTTTCATTTGATTCTGGAGACTGTCTCTGCCATAGGCTTTAGGATACGTCTCAGATAATTCTCCTGAAGTTTTCCTAATAGCAGAAGTGAATGTGTGCATGGTCCTTGGGGATTTGGAACATAGCCAGAGTAGCCTGCCTCAAGTAGGATGCTTCTTTAAAGTTTTGTGTTTAAATTTTTAAAATTCATGTGAATTTTTAATTCTGCTTATTAATATATTCATGTGGGTTTTAGCATAATATTATGTGAATCAGGTCTCAGTTATACTGCAATAACAGACTCTGAAAATCTTGATGACTTCTCTGATCGGAGAATGTGCCTTGTGTCTAGTAGTTGTTTGTTTTGGCCAAGTCATGTGACAGACGTGATCTTAGTTACCGAACCAGGGATTGAACCTGTGCCCCTTGCAGTGCAAAGAACCAAGTCTTAACCACTGGACTGCCAGGCATATTCCATCTTTGGTTTTTCAAGGTGTGAGATAATTTGAGTAACAGAAAGTTGTATTGCTCCAAATTCCAGTAGCACCCTAGTTTTAGATTTTTAAATTTGGCTCTTACCTTTATGGCAGGAAAGAACAAAAGTCTCAGTGACTTAATACACATACACAAAGGTGATTTCTGATTGAAATCAGATTTCGTTGTGGGTTCTGTGACTCCTCCAAGTGGCCCTTTGTCTTGTGGCCTCTGAAGTTAACTTGGAAAGAGAAGAGAGCAAATGTGGAACATACGCAAGGCTTTTATGGTCAGGCGTGGAAGTGGTTTAGAACCCATCTGTGAGAAACCTAGACAATGTATTAAAGAGCATAGGCATCACTTTGCTGACCGAGTTCTGTATATTCAAAGCTCTGGTTGTTCCAGTAATCATGTATGGATGTGAGAATTGGACCATAAAGAAGGCTAAGTGCCAAAGAATTGATGCCTTCAGACTGTGGTGTTGGAGAAGACTCTCAGGAGTCCCTTGGACAGCAAGGAGATCAAACCAGTCAATCATGAAGGAAATCAACCTTGAATGTTCATTGAAAGGACTTCCCAGTAAGTCATTTAGGAAGTAATAGAACTGGGTTTCATTTGATTCTGGAGACTGTCTCTGCCATAGGCTTTAGGATACGTCTCAGATAATTCTCCTGAAGTTTTCCTAATAGCAGAAGTGAATGTGTGCATGGTCCTTGGGGATTTGGAACATAGCCAGAGTAGCCTGCCTCAAGTAGGATGCTTCTTTAAAGTTTTGTGTTTAAATTTTTAAAATTCATGTGAATTTTTAATTCTGCTTATTAATATATTCATGTGGGTTTTAGCATAATATTATGTGAATCAGGTCTCAGTTATACTGCAATAACAGACTCTGAAAATCTTGATGACTTCTCTGATCGGAGAATGTGCCTTGTGTCTAGTAGTTGTTTGTTTTGGCCAAGTCATGTGACAGACGTGATCTTAGTTACCGAACCAGGGATTGAACCTGTGCCCCTTGCAGTGCAAAGAACCAAGTCTTAACCACTGGACTGCCAGGCATATTCCATCTTTGGTTTTTCAAGGTGTGAGATAATTTGAGTAACAGAAAGTTGTATTGCTCCAAATTCCAGTAGCACCCTAGTTTTAGATTTTTAAATTTGGCTCTTACCTTTATGGCAGGAAAGAACAAAAGTCTCAGTGACTTAATACACATACACAAAGGTGATTTCTGATTGAAATCAGATTTCGTTGTGGGTTCTGTGACTCCTCCAAGTGGCCCTTTGTCTTGTGGCCTCTGAAGTTAACTTGGAAAGAGAAGAGAGAGCAAATGTGGAACATACGCAAGGCTTTTATGGTCAGGCGTGGAAGTGGTTTAGAACCCATCTGTGAGAAACCTAGACAATGTATTAAAGAGCATAGGCATCACTTTGCTGACCGAGTTCTGTATATTCAAAGCTCTGGTTGTTCCAGTAATCATGTATGGATGTGAGAATTGGACCATAAAGAAGGCTAAGTGCCAAAGAATTGATGCCTTCAGACTGTGGTGTTGGAGAAGACTCTCAGGAGTCCCTTGGACAGCAAGGAGATCAAACCAGTCAATCATGAAGGAAATCAACCTTGAATGTTCATTGAAAGGACTGATTCTGAAGTTGAAGCTCCAATACTCTGACTACCTGATATGAAGAGCCGACTCATTGGAAAAGATCCTGAAGCTGGGAAAAATTGAGGGCAGGAGTAGAAGGGGGAGTCATAGAATGAGATGGTTGGATGATATCTTCAATTCAGTTGTCATGAGTTTGCGCAAACTCTGGGAAATAGTGTGGGACAGGAAAACCTGGTGTGCTGTAGTCCATGGGATTGCATAGAGAGCTGGATACAATTTGAGCAACTCAACAACAAAACTGACTGCAACCCAGCCACATGGTCCTGATGGACCTGTAAGAGAAGAAAGGAATGAAATGGTTTGAAATACACAGGAAGAAGTGATTTTAAAAGACTTGAGAATAAATAGCCTCTGCTGCAAATATTTTAAGTTACAATCAAAAGCATAATGTTTAAAGAGTTTTCTACTGTTCCCATTATTCAGTGGATGAGATTGTTTTGTTCTGAGACTGTCACTTGGAAGATTATGTTGAGCAGGAGAGCTGAAAATGTGTTTTGGGTTCCATGTCCAGGTGATTTATCTTGTGTTTGTGTCCTAGTATCTCAACAGGTTTTACTCACGTAAATTGGTTATTTCACTGTGTCACAAGTGATGTCAAGGCAATCACCAAGCAGACAGGTTCTGAATGCTGTCAGACAGGAGGGGTGATAAAATATTTTGAACTGCCATTGGCAGGTTTTGATGATGAGACTTCTGGTTGCTTATGTCATATGGTTCACTATGGAAATGCTAGCTAAAGGAATTTGTGAGCAAAGAAAGAGAATCAAGGCTGTTTTTGTAACACTCATACTCATTTTATGCATAGGTAAATAAACTAACAATCTAAGTAAGCATTAGTCCAAAATTTTAATCAATGTATGGATGTTGACCGAGTTCTGTATATTCAAAGCTCGGGGATCCCATAAAGAAGGCTAAGTGCCAAAGAATTGATGCCTTCAGACTGTGGTGTTGGAGAAGACTCTCAGGAGTCCCTTGGACAGCAAGGAGATCAAACCAGTCAATCATGAAGGAAATCAACCTTGAATGTTCATTGAAAGGACTGATTCTGAAGTTGAAGCTCCAATACTCTGACTACCTGATATGAAGAGCCGACTCATTGGAAAAGATCCTGAAGCTGGGAAAAATTGAGGGCAGGAGTAGAAGGGGGAGTCATAGAATGAGATGGTTGGATGATATCTTCAATTCAGTTGTCATGAGTTTGCGCAAACTCTGGGAAATAGTGTGGGACAGGAAAACCTGGTGTGCTGTAGTCCATGGGATTGCATAGAGAGCTGGATACAATTTGAGCAACTCAACAACAAAACTGACTGCAACCCAGCCACATGGTCCTGATGGACCTGTAAGAGAAGAAAGGAATGAAATGGTTTGAAATACACAGGAAGAAGTGATTTTAAAAGACTTGAGAATAAATAGCCTCTGCTGCAAATATTTTAAGTTACAATCAAAAGCATAATGTTTAAAGAGTTTTCTACTGTTCCCATTATTCAGTGGATGAGATTGTTTTGTTCTGAGACTGTCACTTGGAAGATTATGTTGAGCAGGAGAGCTGAAAATGTGTTTTGGGTTCCATGTCCAGGTGATTTATCTTGTGTTTGTGTCCTAGTATCTCAACAGGTTTTACTCACGTAAATTGGTTATTTCACTGTGTCACAAGTGATGTCAAGGCAATCACCAAGCAGACAGGTTCTGAATGCTGTCAGACAGGAGGGGTGATAAAATATTTTGAACTGCCATTGGCAGGTTTTGATGATGAGACTTCTGGTTGCTTATGTCATATGGTTCACTATGGAAATGCTAGCTAAAGGAATTTGTGAGCAAAGAAAGAGAATCAAGGCTGTTTTTGTAACACTCATACTCATTTTATGCATAGGTAAATAAACTAACAATCTAAGTAAGCATTAGTCCCTATGGCAAATAGTATCTTTTAAAACCTGTTGCAACCATATTTCTTGTCCCAGAACCTAAACACCTAAACATTCTGCCCTCCTTTCCAAATCTAGTGGTCAGTTTATGTCTCCTCCCCTCATTGAGTAGGAAAAGGTGGAAATTATGCTGTGTAGCTTCTGAGGCTGGTCTGGAAAGGGACACACTCTTGCCCTTTTGTCTCATGAACACTCACCTTTAGAGCCTTCGGCCTCCATCTTCTGCACCGAGGAAGCCCAAGCCAGCCCATGTGGAAGACCACACAAAGAGACCCGAGAACACGTGGAGAGGGAGGTACATCAGTCCTCAGCTGCCCGGTTCCTGTGAGACTGTATTCACACTCGTGACCCCCAAGCCAAAACTGCCCAGCCTGGCTATTTCCAAACTCCTCATCCAGAGACCCTGGACTGTATAATCCAGAGAGATAATAAATGATTATGATTGTTTCAAAGCTCTAATTTTGGGGTGATTTGTTACATGGCAACAGATAACTCGTGTAGTTCCGTCTCATCAACTGTAATCATCTGATTGTCCAGCTTCCTGTTTTGGCTCAGTTACCATGACATCTATTACTGAAACACCAAGAGTTTTGCTTTGGTTGCTGGACAAAGGTGCTTTCCTTCTCTGCTCCCTGTCTTCCTGGGTGTACCTGGCAGCTTAATTCCTCAGATTCCAGACCTGTTTACACTGAGCACCTAAGATGGGTGTTTTTCTTTTTCCTTTTCCCCATCTTTCAGACAGAGAGGTACATGTCCCAGGTGATTTTTTATCTTGGAAGATTATGTTGAGCAGGAGAGCTGAAAATGTGTTTTGGGTTCCATGTCCAGGTGATTTATCTTGTGTTTGTGTCCTAGTATCTCAACAGGTTTTACTCACGTAAATTGGTTATTTCACTGTGTCACAAGTGATGTCAAGGCAATCACCAAGCAGACAGGTTCTGAATGCTGTCAGACAGGAGGGGTGATAAAATATTTTGAACTGCCATTGGCAGGTTTTGATGATGAGACTTCTGGTTGCTTATGTCATATGGTTCACTATGGAAATGCTAGCTAAAGGAATTTGTGAGCAAAGAAAGAGAATCAAGGCTGTTTTTGTAACACTCATACTCATTTTATGCATAGGTAAATAAACTAACAATCTAAGTAAGCATTAGTCCCTATGGCAAATAGTATCTTTTAAAACCTGTTGCAACCATATTTCTTGTCCCAGAACCTAAACACCTAAACATTCTGCCCTCCTTTCCAAATCTAGTGGTCAGTTTATGTCTCCTCCCCTCATTGAGTAGGAAAAGGTGGAAATTATGCTGTGTAGCTTCTGAGGCTGGTCTGGAAAGGGACACACTCTTGCCCTTTTGTCTCATGAACACTCACCTTTAGAGCCTTCGGCCTCCATCTTCTGCACCGAGGAAGCCCAAGCCAGCCCATGTGGAAGACCACACAAAGAGACCCGAGAACACGTGGAGAGGAGGTACATCAGTCCTCAGCTGCCCGGTTCCTGTGAGACTGTATTCACACTCGTGACCCCCAAGCCAAAACTGCCCAGCCTGGCTATTTCCAAACTCCTCATCCAGAGACCCTGGACTGTATAATCCAGAGAGATAATAAATGATTATGATTGTTTCAAAGCTCTAATTTTGGGGTGATTTGTTACATGGCAACAGATAACTCGTGTAGTTCCGTCTCATCAACTGTAATCATCTGATTGTCCAGCTTCCTGTTTTGGCTCAGTTACCATGACATCTATTACTGAAACACCAAGAGTTTTGCTTTGGTTGCTGGACAAAGGTGCTTTCCTTCTCTGCTCCCTGTCTTCCTGGGTGTACCTGGCAGCTTAATTCCTCAGATTCCAGACCTGTTTACACTGAGCACCTAAGATGGGTGTTCTCCTTTTCCCCATCTTTCCATGAGGGGACAGATAGGGCAGGATGAACATGCATCTATACCATTTATGACTTACTGCAAGTTGTCTAGAATCAGAAGGGCAGATTCTCTGAATACCTGGGCTCAATTTAGTCATTTTTATCCAAAACTCAAATTCTTTCCCTCATGTCCTTCTTCCTGATGCACCACACAAATGTCCCTAGACTTTGTTTTTTTTGGCTGCCTCGCAGCTTGTAGAATCTTAGTCGCCTGACCAGTGATTGAACCCAAGCCCTTGGCAGTGAAAGTGCAGAGTTGTAACTACTGGACTGCCAGTGAATTCCCAAGACATTCCTCCTAAGGTTACCTTGTGCAGGGGATGGGCAACTATGATCTGGGGGCCACAGGGGGCCAGCTTTTTAAATAAAATCATTGATTTTTATTTATCTTTTGAATACTGAAAATAAATATTCCAAATAATTGCATGAGGTGTTGTGTCACATCTGTTACTCTGAGTAAATAGAAAACTAAGCAAGAATAACTTTGGATGCTATTCTTCTGCCAACAAGAAAAAAAATCGTTACTAGAATGAAAAGCTTGTTGGCCGTATTTGAAAGAATTTTTAACCTGGCAGCAATCCTAAGAGCTTTTCATGGGCTGAGTTCGTTGAACCTGGTTGTAAAGCCATCCACATGGTACTTCTCACTTCGTTAGGTGGAAATTATCACTGGGAGAGACATAGGTGTTTGCAGTAAGGCATCAGAGTTGTGTATCTGTGTGTGTGTGTGTGTACACATTTTAGTGTGCTTAAAATTTTTAAAATTAAAATATTGTTCAGTCATAAGTCATGTCCGACTCTTTGCGACCCCATGAACTGTAGCATGCCTGTGTTCCCTGTTCTTCACTATCTCCTGGAGTTTGCTCAGACTCATGTCCATTGAGATGATGATGCTATCCAGCCATCTCATCCTCTGTTGTCCCTTTCTCCTTCTGCCCTCGGTCTTTCTGGGTGTACCTGGCAGCTTAATTCCTCAGATTCCAGACCTGTTTACACTGAGCACCTAAGATGGGTGTTCTCCTTTTCCCCATCTTTCCATGAGGGGACAGATAGGGCAGGATGAACATGCATCTATACCATTTATGACTTACTGCAAGTTGTCTAGAATCAGAAGGGCAGATTCTCTGAATACCTGGGCTCAATTTAGTCATTTTTATCCAAAACTCAAATTCTTTCCCTCATGTCCTTCTTCCTGATGCACCACACAAATGTCCCTAGACTTTGTTTTTTTTGGCTGCCTCGCAGCTTGTAGAATCTTAGTCGCCTGACCAGTGATTGAACCCAAGCCCTTGGCAGTGAAAGTGCAGAGTTGTAACTACTGGACTGCCAGTGAATTCCCAAGACATTCCTCCTAAGGTTACCTTGTGCAGGGGATGGGCAACTATGATCGGGGGGCCACAGGGGCCAGCTTTTTAAATAAAATCATTGATTTTTATTTATCTTTTGAATACTGAAAATAAATATTCCAAATAATTGCATGAGGTGTTGTGTCACATCTGTTACTCTGAGTAAATAGAAAACTAAGCAAGAATAACTTTGGATGCTATTCTTCTGCCAACAAGAAAAAAAATCGTTACTAGAATGAAAAGCTTGTTGGCCGTATTTGAAAGAATTTTTAACCTGGCAGCAATCCTAAGAGCTTTTCATGGGCTGAGTTCGTTGAACCTGGTTGTAAAGCCATCCACATGGTACTTCTCACTTCGTTAGGTGGAAATTATCACTGGGAGAGACATAGGTGTTTGCAGTAAGGCATCAGAGTTGTGTATCTGTGTGTGTGTGTGTGTACACATTTTAGTGTGCTTAAAATTTTTAAAATTAAAATATTGTTCAGTCATAAGTCATGTCCGACTCTTTGCGACCCCATGAACTGTAGCATGCCTGTGTTCCCTGTTCTTCACTATCTCCTGGAGTTTGCTCAGACTCATGTCCATTGAGTTGGTGATGCCATCCAGCCATCTCATCCTCTGTTGCTCCCTTCTTCTGCCCTCGGTCTTTCTTAGCATCAGGGTAAAATATACCTAACATAAAATTGATCATTTTGGCTAGTTTTACAGCTTTCATCTTTTAGGTCTTGCCTATTTCTGATTTATATCTATATCTTTGTTTCCTTTGTTTTTATTATTTTTAGAACTGACTGTTGTTGGTATCAAAAGATATGTGTTTTAGGCATGTATTTTTGTATCTGACTCTCATACAATAGTTCTCATCTATGTCTCCAGATTTTAGGGTAGACAGTAATATATAAATAAATATCCATCGGAATGGCTAGAGAAGATGTGGTGATTGTGTACGCACATGGACTATCATATCCAGTGGGCTATTACTCAGTCATTAAAAAGAATGGAGTAATGCCATTTATAGCAACATGAATGGACTTAGAGATGGTACACTAAATGAAGAGAGTCAGAGAGAAAGGAAAAATATTCTGTGGCATCCCTTATATCTGAAATTTAATTATTTCCATCATCTCCCTTTTAATAATCTGATTTTATTTTTTAACATCATATTTAAACATAAAATTTTGTGGCATTAAGTACGTTTGTCATGGTATACAACAACTGTCACTGTCTTATTTCTGGAACTTTTTCATCATCACCTGAGACACTCTATCCATTTAATAGTGACTCCCCACTCCCCCCATCCTGGACCACATTTCTCCTTTGTTTCTCTGTGAATTTGTCTGTTTTGGGTACCTCATTTGAGTGGACTCATTCGCTATTCCATATAGGCTTTGTTCTCATAATAAATAAGATTTTATTGGGACATGGCCGCGCTCATTCATTTATGCATTGTGTGTGACTGTTTCTGCACTTCAACAGCAGAAGTCGGGACGTCCGTGGCAGCCCTGTGGTGAAGACTTCACCTTCCAATGCAGGGGGCGCAGGCTTAATCTCTAGTCAGGGAGCTAAGATCCCACATGCCTCCAGGCCAAAAATCTAAAACATATAACAGAAGCAAAGTTGTAACAAATTCAATAAAGACTTAAAAAAAATACAGCAGAGGTAAGTAGTTGGAATAGATAAGGTATAGGCTGCAGATGATGATACGCTATGCATTGCTTTACACAAAAGTTGGCATGCCCCTGAAGGCAGCTGAGGATGGCTGACCTGTGTGATTGTCTCCCTGGCATAGGAAAGGAGCCTCTTTTCCAGCCCATTGATGGTGGATTTTTACAGTAAGAAAGTAACTCCGATCTTTAACTCTACTTGGTCAAAAATCCGACTCTGTTTTCAGTCTCCCTCATGTTTTCAGTTCAAAGGTGCAAATCGTTTCAGAGTTCTGCCTGCCTTCTCTCCTGGATTTGTTTCTTTCCAAAAGATTTAACTAACCTGTAAAACTCTTCTTCCACCTTTGAGTTCAGCAATTTAATGTCTCTTTATTTCTACTTGATGATCTTTATTCCTTTCCCTTTACCATATATATTACAGAGACCCCTGTAATCAATACTGCCCATTTCAAATGATTGTTTGCCAGTTAGGAAAAAATATCTGCTAAATAATGTAACTTTGCAGGTTCCCCTTTCCATGTAAGAGGCTAATGAATTAGTTCTCCTTATGCAGATGTTGACCTTTGTGTTAACAATCAGACCCTGACCTGGAATTCTGCTACCATAATACCTGTGTTTTCAAAGTCATTTTTCACTTTACTAGGCATTTGTTTAAGAAGACAATTCAGATGGCCATCTTTCTTTATTTTCCCAAGATTTATCATTTTAGTCATGCTCTTTGATGGGAAGTGATATCTGTAAATGATGTAGAAGCTTCTAGGCCCTTCAGTATAGTGTGGCCTTGAGTCACACTGCAGCTGTCTGCAGTTTTGTCCATTGTTGATTTGGGTACATTTGTGTATAAGCACACACATTTAAAAAATCAATCATTTTGCTTCCTCCCACAAGGAATACCAAATCCCAGGTACCAGAGGGTTTTATCATTAGCCACTTAACCACTTGACACATTCATAAATGTCAACACTGTGCAGGGCTGACTGTCTTTAACCCCCAATGCAGGGCAGGCTTAATCTCTAGTCAGGGAGCTAAGATCCCACATGCCTCCAGGCCAAAAATCTAAAACATATAACAGAAGCAAAGTTGTAACAAATTCAATAAAGACTTAAAAAAAATACAGCAGAGGTAAGTAGTTGGAATAGATAAGGTATAGGCTGCAGATGATGATACGCTATGCATTGCTTTACACAAAAGTTGGCATGCGCCTGAAGGCAGCTGAGGATGGCTGACCTGTGTGATTGTCTCCCTGGCATAGGAAAGGAGCCTCTTTTCCAGCCCATTGATGGTGGATTTTTACAGTAAGAAAGTAACTCCGATCTTTAACTCTACTTGGTCAAAAATCCGACTCTGTTTTCAGTCTCCCTCATGTTTTCAGTTCAAAGGTGCAAATCGTTTCAGAGTTCTGCCTGCCTTCTCTCCTGGATTTGTTTCTTTCCAAAAGATTTAACTAACCTGTAAAACTCTTCTTCCACCTTTGAGTTCAGCAATTTAATGTCTCTTTATTTCTACTTGATGATCTTTATTCCTTTCCCTTTACCATATATATTACAGAGACCCCTGTAATCAATACTGCCCATTTCAAATGATTGTTTGCCAGTTAGGAAAAAATATCTGCTAAATAATGTAACTTTGCAGGTTCCCCTTTCCATGTAAGAGGCTAATGAATTAGTTCTCCTTATGCAGATGTTGACCTTTGTGTTAACAATCAGACCCTGACCTGGAATTCTGCTACCATAATACCTGTGTTTTCAAAGTCATTTTTCACTTTACTAGGCATTTGTTTAAGAAGACAATTCAGATGGCCATCTTTCTTTATTTTCCCAAGATTTATCATTTTAGTCATGCTCTTTGATGGGAAGTGATATCTGTAAATGATGTAGAAGCTTCTAGGCCCTTCAGTATAGTGTGGCCTTGAGTCACACTGCAGCTGTCTGCAGTTTTGTCCATTGTTGATTTGGGTACATTTGTGTATAAGCACACACATTTAAAAAATCAATCATTTTGCTTCCCTCCCACAAGGAATACCAAATCCCAGGTACCAGAGGGTTTTATCATTAGCCACTTAACCACTTGACACATTCATAAATGTCAACACTGTAAATATATTGGAAAAAACCTCGGTGAAACATCTCAATTGGGGGTCGACAAACACTCCTATAAAGGGAGAGCTAGTAAATATTTTTCAATAAAACTATATTTACAAAAAGACGCACCAGACCATAGTTTGCCAATCCCTGTTCTGAATCATTCACAGGCCTTCTGTTTTTTAAAAACTTTCAAGGTACACATTATTTTAAAGGTCTCTTTGAACAAGTGATGGCTGCAAAACATGATAGATACTTTGTGCTTGATTATCACTGTGCCTGAGTCTATGTTTAGCTTTGGTGATAACCGGTAATAACCAGTCTGTGATACCCAAGTGTCTAAGCACATCTTCCTACTGCTCCTCTGTACATTGACTTCTGCTGACTCTGTTCCAGCTGCCCCCCAAGCGCTTGTGCTATTGTGAGAAGCCCAAGTGACGACATGGTGGTTGTGTGATCTGTGATTGGAAGTTTTTTGGGCTTCTTTCCTTGACTTTCATATTCTCAGTAGTTTCAAGTTCACATCTTAACAACGTCAGCTTTTAATCACCTATTTTCCCAGTTGAAAAGATACTTAAGGAAGGTGAACAGAGCTAAAGTCACAAAATGCAGAAATCTGTGTACTCCTCTGCTGTCCAGGAGCTCATCGAGGGAGGGAGGAGGATGTGGTTGGGGAGGTAAAACTGAGTTTTTGTGAATAATAAAAGCAAGCAGTAAGAATATGCATTGATTTGTGGGAGCTGGTGGAGTTCTGTGTAGTAAGAAAGCAGCAGTTTAGGGAGACACACCTCTTCCTTCCACCCTAGCTGGGTGGTTGCTATGATCCTCATTGGGAGAGCCAGGCTCCCAGCTCAGCTGCTTGGACTCAGTAGGGCACTATCCAAAGGCCACAGTGTGCACTGAGAGCTCTGACAGTGACTGTCCCTGGAAAAAAAGTCAAATTCTCATCTCTACCACTCTGAAAGTTTTCTGTGGCCTTGAGTCACACTGCATTTTCACATTTTTTTAAAATTTAAAAATCAATCATTTTGCTTCCCTCCCACAAGGAATACCAAATCCCAGGTACCAGAGGGTTTTATCATTAGCCACTTAACCACTTGACACATTCATAAATGTCAACACTGTAAATATATTGGAAAAAACCTCGGTGAAACATCTCAATTGGGGGTCGACAAACACTCCTATAAAGGGAGAGCTAGTAAATATTTTTCAATAAAACTATATTTACAAAAAGACGCACCAGACCATAGTTTGCCAATCCCTGTTCTGAATCATTCACAGGCCTTCTGTTTTTTAAAAACTTTCAAGGTACACATTATTTTAAAGGTCTCTTTGAACAAGTGATGGCTGCAAAACATGATAGATACTTTGTGCTTGATTATCACTGTGCCTGAGTCTATGTTTAGCTTTGGTGATAACCGGTAATAACCAGTCTGTGATACCCAAGTGTCTAAGCACATCTTCCTACTGCTCCTCTGTACATTGACTTCTGCTGACTCTGTTCCAGCTGCCCCCCAAGCGCTTGTGCTATTGTGAGAAGCCCAAGTGACGACATGGTGGTTGTGTGATCTGTGATTGGAAGTTTTTTGGGCTTCTTTCCTTGACTTTCATATTCTCAGTAGTTTCAAGTTCACATCTTAACAACGTCAGCTTTTAATCACCTATTTTCCCAGTTGAAAAGATACTTAAGGAAGGTGAACAGAGCTAAAGTCACAAAATGCAGAAATCTGTGTACTCCTCTGCTGTCCAGGAGCTCATCGAGGGAGGGAGGAGGATGTGGTTGGGGAGGTAAAACTGAGTTTTTGTGAATAATAAAAGCAAGCAGTAAGAATATGCATTGATTTGTGGGAGCTGGTGGAGTTCTGTGTAGTAAGAAAGCAGCAGTTTAGGGAGACACACCTCTTCCTTCCACCCTAGCTGGGTGGTTGCTATGATCCTCATTGGGAGAGCCAGGCTCCCAGCTCAGCTGCTTGGACTCAGTAGGGCACTATCCAAAGGCCACAGTGTGCACTGAGAGCTCTGACAGTGACTGTCCCTGGGTCATCCTTCCAAACCACAAAAATGTCAAATCTTCTCATCTCTTACCACTCTGAAAAGTTTTCTGGTCTCCGTGTTTTCATGAAGAATCATGTCATAGTATGCAGACTGGAGGACTTCTACTAATTGTGCTCAGGATGATGTCTTGAAACTTTCTGGTACATGGTAGGTGTGGACTTCCTGTCTAACAGATGTTGAATGGATATAAAGTGTCCAGATGTGTCAGATGATTAAGATCTGGTAGCTGTTGCCATTCCATCAGGGTTGTTCTCATTGTTGTTGGCAATCTCAGGTCACAGGGGACATGGCTTCCTTGTTAGAGGGCTGTCTTCCTTCCTAACGTTCCTGTTGGTTGACCTGTGTCAAGAATCAATGTTCATCTCCACTCCAGTGATTGACCCGACCACAGGTTCCGACCAGAGGCTCCTGTTTTCTCTCAGACTCTGTCTCTCCCAGTTTATTGCCCAGGAAAGCATCTAATAAAAAGTCAATGGCTCTGCTGGTCTTTTGTGAGAGTGTGCTTCCTTGCTGCATGGGACATATAATTTCATTGACTGTCGTGAAGCTGTCCATCCTGTGCGAAGCCAGGCTGGGCTGCTGGTGGCACCTGAGTGTTGGGAACCCCAGACTTGACTAAAGTCAAGAGGAGGGAGCCTCGCAGACCTTTCCCACCCCCAGACTCTGTCTTTGAGAGAGCAACCCTGGGGTCACACATCCAGACCCCTTCATCTTCATGTCACCAGTTTAACAGAGAGTAACATATGCTCAGAAACCATGCCATCAACGGGGGGTTTAAAGGGGCATGACATGTTCTCAGGCTTGACTCCTTAGTTTCTTAGATGAGGTATTAGACGGGAACATCTGGGGAGGTAAAACTGAGTTTTTGTGAATAATAAAAGCAAGCAGTAAGAATATGCATTGATTTGTGGGAGCTGGTGGAGTTCTGTGTAGTAAGAAAGCAGCAGTTTAGGGAGACACACCTCTTCCTTCCACCCTAGCTGGGTGGTTGCTATGATCCTCATTGGGAGAGCCAGGCTCCCAGCTCAGCTGCTTGGACTCAGTAGGGCACTATCCAAAGGCCACAGTGTGCACTGAGAGCTCTGACAGTGACTGTCCCTGGGTCATCCTTCCAAACCACAAAAATGTCAAATCTTCTCATCTCTTACCACTCTGAAAAGTTTTCTGGTCTCCGTGTTTTCATGAAGAATCATGTCATAGTATGCAGACTGGAGGACTTCTACTAATTGTGCTCAGGATGATGTCTTGAAACTTTCTGGTACATGGTAGGTGTGGACTTCCTGTCTAACAGATGTTGAATGGATATAAAGTGTCCAGATGTGTCAGATGATTAAGATCTGGTAGCTGTTGCCATTCCATCAGGGTTGTTCTCATTGTTGTTGGCAATCTCAGGTCACAGGGGACATGGCTTCCTTGTTAGAGGGCTGTCTTCCTTCCTAACGTTCCTGTTGGTTGACCTGTGTCAAGAATCAATGTTCATCTCCACTCCAGTGATTGACCCGACCACAGGTTCCGACCAGAGGCTCCTGTTTTCTCTCAGACTCTGTCTCTCCCAGTTTATTGCCCAGGAAAGCATCTAATAAAAAGTCAATGGCTCTGCTGGTCTTTTGTGAGAGTGTGCTTCCTTGCTGCATGGGACATATAATTTCATTGACTGTCGTGAAGCTGTCCATCCTGTGCGAAGCCAGGCTGGGCTGCTGGTGGCACCTGAGTGTTGGGAACCCCAGACTTGACTAAAGTCAAGAGGAGGGAGCCTCGCAGACCTTTCCCACCCCCAGACTCTGTCTTTGAGAGAGCAACCCTGGGGTCACACATCCAGACCCCTTCATCTTCATGTCACCAGTTTAACAGAGAGTAACATATGCTCAGAAACCATGCCATCAACGTGGGTATTGCAGATGGAATGTTTTAGAAGGAGCATGACATGTTCTCAGGCTTGACTCCTTAGTTTCTTAGATGAGGTATTAGACGGGAACTCAGTCATTTTTATTTATTTGGCTACTCTGGGTCTTAGTTGTGGTACACAGGATCTTTTCAGTTGCAGCATGTGGGTCTAGTTCCCTGACCAAGGATTGAATGGAGGCCCCCTGCATTAGAGTGTGGAGTGTTAGCCACTGGGCCACCAGGGAAGTCCCCCTGAGGACTGAATACTGAGGACTTACTCTAATACCAGGACTTTGTAGACATAGTGGCACGCAGGAAAGACAGCCTGTGGAAGCTGGTCTCCAAGATGACTCCCAAGGACCTGCCTTCTAGTCCTCATATTGCTGTGTGGTCTCCTCCCACCGTGTACCAGGCCTGGTGTGTATAACTGATGGAGTTTGATACAGGTGATGAGATGCTGCTTCCAAAATTTGATTACAGGAGAAAACTCTGGAACTTGCACCTTGGCCAACCACTTTGTCAGATTCCCTGCTCTGAGGGGAGCCGGCTGCCGTAGAGGTCCATGTGCCCTATAGCCAACAGCCACATGAGTGAGCTTGGAAGACGGGCTCTTACACTAGCCAGTCTTTCAGATGCCTGGTGCCATCAGTTGTGACAAATGGATCAAGTGCCGTGGAAGGAGAGACAGGCAACAAGGAGAGATGAGAATGCCTGTGATTGTGTGTGTGAGCATACATAAATACATTTAGGTTTTGGAGAATCAGGAATGGCCATATTCTGCATCTGCACTTATCAGTAGGGCAACCACTAACCACACGTGGCTATTTTTTCACTTGAAGTGTGGCTGGTACAGCCAAAGCATTGAATTTTTCTTTAATATCATTAGATTTAAAGTAAGTCACATGTGGAAGGTGGGTACAGTGGAGAAAGTGCAAAGCAAGGGTAGTTTTCCAGTGGGGCAGTGACGTGATGTGAGAGGGGCTGGTAGGGCAAACTCCGCTCACTGGTTGTGGTGGGGAGAGTGAATGAAGGTGGGACCAGGGAGCAGGAAGGAGGGAGGTGTGAGGGTCCAGGTGGCAGGTGCTGACTGCCTCACCTGTCCCCATGGGTTCTGGGGCCTTTTGTGGCTTCTTGTGACTTCAGCACTACATGGGGTTGGAGCCACTGAAGCTGGGGTGTCAGTGCTGGGCCTTTCCCACCTTGTCTGGTGTGATACAGGGGCTTAGCCTCCAAGATGTCTGTGTCTTGTACACTTAGCAGATAGGTTCCTTTCACGGAGGAGGGTCTGTCCCCAGCCCCTCGCTCCTGCAGAAGTCCCTGAGTATGTGACTGTGGAGTCTCCATTGCAGGCTACTTATTTTCTGTGCTTTAGTTCTTTATCTGAAAACTGGAATATTAATACTTTGTCTCGAGGCATCTCAGGAGCCACCAACAAGACCAGTCAATGTGAACCACTTCCCTCAGTGAGTGATGCAGGGTAGACCTAATACCTGTTTGCTTTTGTTTGCGTCATCACCATCTCTGAACTAGAGTCTCTAACATGGGTGAACTTAGGTGATGAGATGCTGCTTCCAAAATTTGATTACAGGAGAAAACTCTGGAACTTGCACCTTGGCCAACCACTTTGTCAGATTCCCTGCTCTGAGGGGAGCCGGCTGCCGTAGAGGTCCATGTGCCCTATAGCCAACAGCCACATGAGTGAGCTTGGAAGACGGGCTCTTACACTAGCCAGTCTTTCAGATGCCTGGTGCCATCAGTTGTGACAAATGGATCAAGTGCCGTGGAAGGAGAGACAGGCAACAAGGAGAGATGAGAATGCCTGTGATTGTGTGTGTGAGCATACATAAATACATTTAGGTTTTGGAGAATCAGGAATGGCCATATTCTGCATCTGCACTTATCAGTAGGGCAACCACTAACCACACGTGGCTATTTTTTCACTTGAAGTGTGGCTGGTACAGCCAAAGCATTGAATTTTTATTTAATATCATTAGATTTAAAGTAAGTCACATGTGGAAGGTGGGTACAGTGGAGAAAGTGCAAAGCAAGGGTAGTTTTCCAGTGGGGCAGTGACGTGATGTGAGAGGGGCTGGTAGGGCAAACTCCGCTCACTGGTTGTGGTGGGGAGAGTGAATGAAGGTGGGACCAGGGAGCAGGAAGGAGGGAGGTGTGAGGGTCCAGGTGGCAGGTGCTGACTGCCTCACCTGTCCCCATGGGTTCTGGGGCCTTTTGTGGCTTCTTGTGACTTCAGCACTACATGGGGTTGGAGCCACTGAAGCTGGGGTGTCAGTGCTGGGCCTTTCCCACCTTGTCTGGTGTGATACAGGGGCTTAGCCTCCAAGATGTCTGTGTCTTGTACACTTAGCAGATAGGTTCCTTTCACGGAGGAGGGTCTGTCCCCAGCCCCTCGCTCCTGCAGAAGTCCCTGAGTATGTGACTGTGGAGTCTCCATTGCAGGCTACTTATTTTCTGTGCTTTAGTTCTTTATCTGAAAACTGGAATATTAATACTTTGTCTCGAGGCATCTCAGGAGCCACCAACAAGACCAGTCAATGTGAACCACTTCCCTCAGTGAGTGATGCAGGGTAGACCTAATACCTGTTTGCTTTTGTTTGCGTCATCACCATCTCTGAACTAGGAGTCTCTAGCTCCACATGCTAATCTTAGCTGACCTCCTATGAGCCTCAGGGCTGGACAGGACCTGGTTCAGAAACTGCCTTTGGGACTGTTATTAAGGAGTCTTTTGACATTGGATTTAAGGAACTGCTTCAGAAGGGAATGGATGACCCAGAATGAGCTCAGGTGGAGGGGAGATACCTGAATTTCTGGTCCATTTTCATCAAATGCTGACTGTTGTCTTCAAACAGACGGGGGAAGTCCCAGGAAACTGGCTGGCTTTGGAGACGATGGATGCCTGTTAGTGAACCACAAAAGAGCGGGTGACCCCCAGGTCTGGGCCCTCATAGCCAGTGGCACTCAGAAAATGCTAATTTTCTTAGGCAAGGAAACCTGACCTCTGAGGATCCTCTCATTTCCTGTGACCTCAGGAGGTAACATGTGTCCGATAACGTATTAGTTTCAGATGACGTCAAGCCTTCTTATTAATGTCAAGTGTTAGTTGGATATCGTTGATAGACTTTTTCTTCCCCCTACTGCTAAGTTCACGGAATGAATGCTTTCTACAGATGAATGAAGCAAGCACCACTAGGCTCAGCCTTTCTACATCATTGTACTAATTTTATTTCTCAGCTGTCTCACCTTTCCAAGCACCTGTGGTTCACAGGGGTAAATTTAGACCTGATTTGTACTTCATTTTCCCAATTCCCTTGGCCTCTGCCCCACTAGCCCCTTGGCTGTCTCTTGAGTGAGGAGGTGGTATGTCCCCTTGTTCAGTGTGTTTTTTGTGGGCTGTTCTGGAGAATCCAGCATCCTCACATCCTTCCCCAAGAACTCCGCAGGGCTTCCTCTCACATCTTCTTTGTTCACCGTCACCTTCTCAAGGAGGCCAAGTCTGACCACATTATGTACAATGATGACGTTCCTTGCCCTGATTTGCTCTCTCTTCCCCATAGTATTCACCATCTTCCTGCTATATGATTTTCTTTAAAAAATATATTTATTGCGTTTGATCTCCCTACCCTTTCATCAAACAGATGAGATGCCCAAAAGTGACCTTCCCTCAGTGAGTGATGCAGGGTAGACCTAATCCCTGTTTGCTTTTGTTTGCGTCATCACCATCTCTGAACTAGGAGTCTCTAGCTCCACATGCTAATCTTAGCTGACCTCCTATGAGCCTCAGGGCTGGACAGGACCTGGTTCAGAAACTGCCTTTGGGACTGTTATTAAGGAGTCTTTTGACATTGGATTTAAGGAACTGCTTCAGAAGGGAATGGATGACCCAGAATGAGCTCAGGTGGAGGGGAGATACCTGAATTTCTGGTCCATTTTCATCAAATGCTGACTGTTGTCTTCAAACAGACGGGGGAAGTCCCAGGAAACTGGCTGGCTTTGGAGACGATGGATGCCTGTTAGTGAACCACAAAAGAGCGGGTGACCCCCAGGTCTGGGCCCTCATAGCCAGTGGCACTCAGAAAATGCTAATTTTCTTAGGCAAGGAAACCTGACCTCTGAGGATCCTCTCATTTCCTGTGACCTCAGGAGGTAACATGTGTCCGATAACGTATTAGTTTCAGATGACGTCAAGCCTTCTTATTAATGTCAAGTGTTAGTTGGATATCGTTGATAGACTTTTTCTTCCCCCTACTGCTAAGTTCACGGAATGAATGCTTTCTACAGATGAATGAAGCAAGCACCACTAGGCTCAGCCTTTCTACATCATTGTACTAATTTTATTTCTCAGCTGTCTCACCTTTCCAAGCACCTGTGGTTCACAGGGGTAAATTTAGACCTGATTTGTACTTCATTTTCCCAATTCCCTTGGCCTCTGCCCCACTAGCCCCTTGGCTGTCTCTTGAGTGAGGAGGTGGTATGTCCCCTTGTTCAGTGTGTTTTTTGTGGGCTGTTCTGGAGAATCCAGCATCCTCACATCCTTCCCCAAGAACTCCGCAGGGCTTCCTCTCACATCTTCTTTGTTCACCGTCACCTTCTCAAGGAGGCCAAGTCTGACCACATTATGTACAATGATGACGTTCCTTGCCCTGATTTGCTCTCTCTTCCCCATAGTATTCACCATCTTCCTGCTATATGATTTTCTTTAAAAAATATATTTATTGCGTTTGATCTCCCCTACCCTTTCATCAAACAGATGAGATGCCCAACAGGAGGGATCATGGTTCTATTCTGTTCTGTTCACTACTGTCCCCATTTTCTAGAATAGGCCTGGTATCCATAGAGGAGTTGATTCATAAAAATGTTGAATGCATAAGCTTCCAGGCCCTTTCGTCTGCTGTTCAAGGTCCTGACCTACAGTATCAACCTTGATTTCGTTCTTTCAGGGTCCATCCTTCGCTTGTTTCCTGCTGGAATTTGTTCTCTTGACCTTCATGCTTTCATGGCCCTCACTCATGCTTCCTCACTTGCCCTCTGTGTTGCCCTTTCCTTTTCCAGCCAACCAGGACACCCATCCTATAGGTATTCTAAGGCTTCCTAAGCCAACCTACCAGCCTCCCCTTAGCTCTCATTGGCTCTACTTGCATTGCGATATACACGCCTTCAACTATTGACAGTTCTCCCATCCGAGTACTAACCGTACCCGACCCTGCTTAGCTTCCGAAATCAGACACCCATCGGTGTGTTCAGGGTTGAATAGCCATAGACTTGAAAATTCTTAGGTCTTGAATCTTTCTTGAAGTCTTCATGCTTATGCTTGGTATACCACTCGGAGAATGGATTTTGATGTCTGAAAAACCTACATTCTTCTTCCGTTGCCTCTTAGACTAGATCAAGTTAAAGAACTTCTCTGAGCCTAGTTCCTTCTTTTTTTTTTTTAAAGATTTATTTATTTATTTTGGGCAGGGGTAGGGTTGGGGAGGGAGGGGAGCGGGCGGGCCACTTCCATTGGTCCTTCATTTCTCTATTTTCATCCGTCTTTGTTCTTTGGCTCCTGTGGGCCTCCCATCGCGGTGGCATCTGTTGTCGCAGAGCACCGGCTCTGGGCGCATGCTCTCCAGAGCTCTGGCTCGGTAATTGGACACATCAGTCCAGCCGCTCCACGGCACATGGGATCTTCCCAGGCCAGGGATCGAACCAGCGCCCCTTGCACTGCAAGGCGGTGTCCTTACCCACTGGACCACCAGGGGAAGTCCCTGGGGAAGCCCCCTAGTTCCTTCTCTACCCAGCTGCAATTAATGATACCTACCTGGGAAGTGATTGTGAGAACTGAAAACCATACTGTACATGAAAGCACATAGTAGGTGCTCAAGAGAATGTGTTGAGTGTCTGTTGAGCAAGCTTAGTGTCATAGGGTGGGGGTGGGGAGCTGCCGTATTAACTCAAGATGTTTTATTCTAGTGTGCTGATTTTGGAATGGGAGGTTGTTTTTGTTCCACATGCGAATAATGAGAAAGCTCTTATCTTTATTGGAATCCTTCTGCAGAAAGAGGAGAGCTGTATTTGTGTCAGAGATAATGTGGTCTTTGTACAAGCTTCTGTGTGATAGACAATAGTAGCGGCCTTTTAACTGGTGTGTTCTGGGCTTTTTCTGTCTGTCTCCTTGCATCGTCTGTCAGTTCCAGTCTTTACTTGGCTTTTGGATGACTTTTGTGACATTCTTTTTAATTTTATTTTTTAAGGATTTTTTTTTTTCATTTTTCCCCATCACGCCTCCTTTATTTATATTTATTTTTATTGATCTTTGTATTCTTTGGCCTGTGTGGGCCTCCCATTGCAGTGGCCTCTCTCACTGCAGAGCACCGTCTCTGGGTGCATGTGCTCCAGAGCTCTGGCTCGCAATTGGACACACCAGTCCAGCAGTTCCACACCACGTGGGATCTTCCTGGGCGAGGTATTGAACCGGTGCCCCTTGCACTGCAAGGCAGACTATTTACCCACTGGACCACCAGGGAAGCCCCTATGTGACATTTTATCAGCTATTTCTTTTTGCTGTGAATTGAGAAGGACTGTGTTTGTATGTACGTGCCTGGGCACTTGCACACATATGCCCTGTTGTGTACACACAAGGGCATGGTTATTTGAACATGTTTGCTTGTACGTGGGAGGTGAATCTTGTGCATCTGTAGATAAATGCGTATCTGTTAACACACATGAATACGATGGGGGTGAGTACGGGTGTCTTTATCTGTCTGTATGCATCTATGCGACAGCTTGGTGCTTTCAGATAGACAAAGCCCCCATGGGCGTTGACAGACCTGCCCAGACAAAACCAGGTATGGAGGCTGAGGACCTTTGCACAGTTCTTTTTTGCCTGAAACTCTTTATTTTGTCTTTGTTTTATAAAGACTGACTTTTTAATACCCTTTGATCTTATTTCGGGCCTCCTCTCCTCAGATAGGTCTTCTGTGACCATCCTGGCTAAGTGGGTGCTCGCGACTTCTGGCTCAGCCCCGCTTTGCCACGTGCTGTACCTGTTTCCTTCATAACCATTATCATCTGATGTCATCACCCTGCTTGTTTCTTCCTTTACCTCTCGCATCAGACTCTGAACTCTAGGAGGACAGGTGGATGGCTTCTCAGTACTGCCATAGTGATGCAGAGGAAATGCAGATATCTGGGTGCTCATAGTCCAAACGTAGAAGCTCCTGGGTAGCCTCTCTGCGTCTGTCTAAGGAAATGTTTCAGTACTGCAAGGGTGGAATGACCCTTCACCAGGGTGTGCTTAAGCCAAAAGTAGGACACTCATGTATTGCTGGTGCTAGGTAAGATTGCTGGAGAATCCACATTTCCCTGCAGAAGGGCCTTTGTGACAATCTGCTTGGTGTCTGATTCTGATCTATGGAGCTGGTAAATACCAATGGCAGACAGCACCACCTTGTCTGGATGGGCTGGTGCTCAGCCCTCTTTACCACCACCAAAAGCCACCCTTAATAAAGGGGAAAAGAAACAAGTCAATGCAAATGTAGTGCCTGACAGTATCAGTTGTTTTTTGCTGTGTAACAAATGCGCCTACAGCATAGGGCATTAAAACAAGAGCTGTTTTATTTGGCTCACGACTCTGGGGGTCATATAGGTTGTTGCTGTGGTCTGGACCTCTTGTTTGGTCTCTGTTGAGTATGTTTGAAATACCCCCCTGCCCATCTCAGGTATTTGAGAGGCTGCCATCCAGGTGTCTTGGTTTTTCTCTTTATGGGTAGGTATCTTTCAGCAGCTAACTCTGGTTCACATTGCCTCTGATGCTTTCAGGATTCCAAGTGCAAAAAAAGAGGTCAAGCCCCAGGCTCAGGTACTTTTGAAAGCCTCTGTTTGCAACATATTTGCTGATGTCTCCTGGTCAAAGTTTCTTTATCTGTCTTTATGCAGACAGCTTGGTGCTTTCAGATAGACAAAGCCCCCATGGGCGTTGACAGACCTGCCCAGACAAAACCAGGTATGGAGGCTGAGGACCTTTGCACAGTTCTTTTTTGCCTGAAACTCTTTATTTTGTCTTTGTTTTATAAAGACTGACTTTTTAATACCCTTTGATCTTATTTCGGGCCTCCTCTCCTCAGATAGGTCTTCTGTGACCATCCTGGCTAAGTGGGTGCTCGCGACTTCTGGCTCAGCCCCGCTTTGCCACGTGCTGTACCTGTTTCCTTCATAACCATTATCATCTGATGTCATCACCCTGCTTGTTTCTTCCTTTACCTCTCGCATCAGACTCTGAACTCTAGGAGGACAGGTGGATGGCTTCTCAGTACTGCCATAGTGATGCAGAGGAAATGCAGATATCTGGGTGCTCATAGTCCAAACGTAGAAGCTCCTGGGTAGCCTCTCTGCGTCTGTCTAAGGAAATGTTTCAGTACTGCAAGGGTGGAATGACCCTTCACCAGGGTGTGCTTAAGCCAAAAGTAGGACACTCATGTATTGCTGGTGCTAGGTAAGATTGCTGGAGAATCCACATTTCCCTGCAGAAGGGCCTTTGTGACAATCTGCTTGGTGTCTGATTCTGATCTATGGAGCTGGTAAATACCAATGGCAGACAGCACCACCTTGTCTGGATGGGCTGGTGCTCAGCCCTCTTTACCACCACCAAAAGCCACCCTTAATAAAGGGGAAAAGAAACAAGTCAATGCAAATGTAGTGCCTGACAGTATCAGTTGTTTTTTGCTGTGTAACAAATGCGCCTACAGCATAGGGCATTAAAACAAGAGCTGTTTTATTTGGCTCACGACTCTGGGGGTCATATAGGTTGTTGCTGTGGTCTGGACCTCTTGTTTGGTCTCTGTTGAGTATGTTTGAAATACCCCCCTGCCCATCTCAGGTATTTGAGAGGCTGCCATCCAGGTGTCTTGGTTTTTCTCTTTATGGGTAGGTATCTTTCAGCAGCTAACTCTGGTTCACATTGCCTCTGATGCTTTCAGGATTCCAAGTGCAAAAAAAGAGGTCAAGCCCCAGGCTCAGGTACTTTTGAAAGCCTCTGTTTGCAACATATTTGCTGATGTCTTCCTGGTCAAAGCAATTCACATAGCCCCGCCCACAGTCATTGTAGGAGGTGATGACTTAAGAGTGTGGTTATACGGAACTAGATTTTGCAGACAGTTTATCACTCTGCTTTATGATAGGTAGTTGCACGATTTAATTCATTCCTTCAAGATCTCAAACATGTCTTAAAATAAGGAGTCTCCTTGTTTGTCTTTCAGGGATAGATAGAGATCTTGAGGCTCAGGGAAATTGAAGGAGGTGCATTCACACAGGTGGAAGGAAGGATAAATTGCAAGAAGTATAAATTGCACTGGACAAGGTTAAACAAGTTGAGGAAGATATTTTGCAAGACTAGAACAATCAGGGAGAGAGACTGAACTCAACTCCACTGAAGGGCTGGAGAATTTTTATGAGCTGAAATGGGGGAGTTGTTAGACTGTGTTTGCTGATTGGTCTTTCCAAAGGAACAGCGAATTTTCTTGTATTTTCCCAACAGGAGGTATTAATGACTTTATGATGTGGTGTAAGGTGCCTACCAAAGTTAGGCTCCTATGTTCCTACAGAGAGTGGGAGAGAAGGGCTTATCCCCTTTGCTGCTTTCCTTTCATGGAAATGGTTCCCAGATCCTTGAGAAAGATGTTTTGTTTCTTGAATTGTAAAACTGGTAAGATGGTAAGAGCTGGGAGATGATTTCCATGCATTTCCAAGAGGCATAGAAGGAATTTAAAGATTAACGAAAGGGAGATGGGAGGTGTATAGTCAGTAAGAAACTTGTGGTTTAAAGATTATCGATAGCTCCTGAATAAAGGAAAAGAAACAAGTCAATGCGTACCTACAGCATTGTTTTTGCTGTGTAACAAATGCGCCTACAGCATAGGGCATTAAAACAAGAGCTGTTTTATTTGGCTCACGACTCTGGGGGTCATATAGGTTGTTGCTGTGGTCTGGACCTCTTGTTTGGTCTCTGTTGAGTATGTTTGAAATACCCCCCTGCCCATCTCAGGTATTTGAGAGGCTGCCATCCAGGTGTCTTGGTTTTTCTCTTTATGGGTAGGTATCTTTCAGCAGCTAACTCTGGTTCACATTGCCTCTGATGCTTTCAGGATTCCAAGTGCAAAAAAAGAGGTCAAGCCCCAGGCTCAGGTACTTTTGAAAGCCTCTGTTTGCAACATATTTGCTGATGTCTTCCTGGTCAAAGCAATTCACATAGCCCCGCCCACAGTCATTGTAGGAGGTGATGACTTAAGAGTGTGGTTATACGGAACTAGATTTTGCAGACAGTTTATCACTCTGCTTTATGATAGGTAGTTGCACGATTTAATTCATTCCTTCAAGATCTCAAACATGTCTTAAAATAAGGAGTCTCCTTGTTTGTCTTTCAGGGATAGATAGAGATCTTGAGGCTCAGGGAAATTGAAGGAGGTGCATTCACACAGGTGGAAGGAAGGATAAATTGCAAGAAGTATAAATTGCACTGGACAAGGTTAAACAAGTTGAGGAAGATATTTTGCAAGACTAGAACAATCAGGGAGAGAGACTGAACTCAACTCCACTGAAGGGCTGGAGAATTTTTATGAGCTGAAATGGGGGAGTTGTTAGACTGTGTTTGCTGATTGGTCTTTCCAAAGGAACAGCGAATTTTCTTGTATTTTCCCAACAGGAGGTATTAATGACTTTATGATGTGGTGTAAGGTGCCTACCAAAGTTAGGCTCCTATGTTCCTACAGAGAGTGGGAGAGAAGGGCTTATCCCCTTTGCTGCTTTCCTTTCATGGAAATGGTTCCCAGATCCTTGAGAAAGATGTTTTGTTTCTTGAATTGTAAAACTGGTAAGATGGTAAGAGCTGGGAGATGATTTCCATGCATTTCCAAGAGGCATAGAAGGAATTTAAAGATTAACGAAAGGGAGATGGGAGGTGTATAGTCAGTAAGAAACTTGTGTAAAATGTCATCAAATACAGGATAACATTAAAACTGCCTGGGTTAACTGAAATTTGAACCCTGGTCCATCTGGTTCCAGCACTTAGTGCTTTTTCTCCTGTAATTCACCATGATCACACACAATACATGGATGTTAGGATGTAAACTTATCACCGTTTAGAGGCAGCAGGGCAGCTTCAGAAGCATTTGAATAAGAGAAATGCATCTAACATATCCATGGCTCCTGTAAAATTGCAGATGCAACATATAGAACAAGGCATCTTAAAATAAGCTGTAGAAGTCAGATCCACAGTATCAGAGCTGGAAGGCTCAGGAATCCAAGATAATCTATTCTCCTGGCAGCGCAGGGGGGAGAAGAGACCTTGTTCAAGGTCACAGAGAGCTGGGGCCCGACCTGAGACTGTGCCCACATCTGGGGGCTCCCTATCCCAACCCTGGCTTCTTTGGGCCCCATCCTCCAAGGCTTTGCACGAGCAGCTTCTCCTGTCCCGCACCCCCCTCCCCTTTCATTTCTTTTTAAAAGCTCACTGGCAGCTACTGCTCCAAGGCAGAAAATGTATTCATTTAAATGACTTCGTGTGGAAATAGAAGCTTGAATAATGATGTTACCATTTATAATTGCTCTGATTAACCACACCACGTTTTGCAGTTTAGAATAAAAAAAAGGCCTCTTTCCTTTTGTGATGTGAATTTTAATTTCTTTCTCTCAGGAAGACCCCTCCAGGCATACCTGCCTGTGCCCCAGCTCCTGAACCCTCAGCAGGACCTCTCTAGGCGTACCTGCATGCTCCCTGGGTTGGCTGGTGGCAATGGGGTCTGGGAACAGAGCTGATATTCTGGGAATACCTGGTTGGTAGGAGATTTGGGGACAGAAGCTCCCAGCTTCCCCGCTGGCAGGAAGTCTTCTATTCCATTGGGGCATCACAGCATTAGGGGTCCCCCAAGGCTCAGACTGCTTTCCTTTCATGGAAATGGTTCCCAGATCCTTGAGAAAGATGTTTTGTTTCTTGAATTGTAAAACTGGTAAGATGGTAAGAGCTGGGAGATGATTTCCATGCATTTCCAAGAGGCATAGAAGGAATTTAAAGATTAACGAAAGGGAGATGGGAGGTGTATAGTCAGTAAGAAACTTGTGTAAAATGTCATCAAATACAGGATAACATTAAAACTGCCTGGGTTAACTGAAATTTGAACCCTGGTCCATCTGGTTCCAGCACTTAGTGCTTTTTCTCCTGTAATTCACCATGATCACACACAATACATGGATGTTAGGATGTAAACTTATCACCGTTTAGAGGCAGCAGGGCAGCTTCAGAAGCATTTGAATAAGAGAAATGCATCTAACATATCCATGGCTCCTGTAAAATTGCAGATGCAACATATAGAACAAGGCATCTTAAAATAAGCTGTAGAAGTCAGATCCACAGTATCAGAGCTGGAAGGCTCAGGAATCCAAGATAATCTATTCTCCTGGCAGCGCAGGGGGGAGAAGAGACCTTGTTCAAGGTCACAGAGAGCTGGGGCCCGACCTGAGACTGTGCCCACATCTGGGGGCTCCCTATCCCAACCCTGGCTTCTTTGGGCCCCATCCTCCAAGGCTTTGCACGAGCAGCTTCTCCTGTCCCGCACCCCCCTCCCCTTTCATTTCTTTTTAAAAGCTCACTGGCAGCTACTGCTCCAAGGCAGAAAATGTATTCATTTAAATGACTTCGTGTGGAAATAGAAGCTTGAATAATGATGTTACCATTTATAATTGCTCTGATTAACCACACCACGTTTTGCAGTTTAGAATAAAAAAAAGGCCTCTTTCCTTTTGTGATGTGAATTTTAATTTCTTTCTCTCAGGAAGACCCCTCCAGGCATACCTGCCTGTGCCCCAGCTCCTGAACCCTCAGCAGGACCTCTCTAGGCGTACCTGCATGCTCCCTGGGTTGGCTGGTGGCAATGGGGTCTGGGAACAGAGCTGATATTCTGGGAATACCTGGTTGGTAGGAGATTTGGGGACAGAAGCTCCCAGCTTCCCCGCTGGCAGGAAGTCTTCTATTCCATTGGGGCATCACAGCATTAGGGGTCCCCCAAGGCTCAGACGGAAGATAAGTGATAAGGGAGCTGCTCTGAGGTGTTTGATGTCCCCTGTGGGTGTCATCCCTGAGATCACAAAGGGGACGGAATCATCCGTAATTTATCTGCCAGTGAATGGGCCTCTTCAGATGGATTTACTTTTTTTTTTTCACCTTAAGGATATTTTCACTTCTTTTTCTATTCTTATTTGAGATTTCACCCATATGAAGCACGAATCAGTACAGTACAGTGGAAAAAAAGGGCAAGAGTTTATAAAAATAGAGGTGAATATTTATTTGATCTCAGGAGGAACAAGGGCTTTCTAAGTATCAGAGCCAAGAAACAAACTGTTAAGGGGAAAGAATGATTGATTCGGCTACATAAAAGTCATGAACATTTTTAAGTATAAATAAAATGACAAAAATGTTAACAGACAAACAACCTGGGGAGAATCTTTATAATATATACCATTCAAAATGGTCAACTACCTTGATTATATAAAAAACAGTAATAATTAACAACAAAAAAATTTGTCTTGGTAGAAAAAGAACAAAAGGATGTGACTAGACATTTAATGTAAGAAAAATTGTGACAGTCAATAAAAGTTTGCAAAAAAATTAGCTACACTAGTAGTTATTGAAATATAAGTTAATACAGAATAAAGGTACCATTTTTCTGTATTTACATTGACAGTTTAAGCAATGATATTAGTGAGGATGAAATGATAAAGTTGTCAAAAGACTGTAAATCTCTGCAGTCTTTCTAGAGGGCGGTTTGAAATGTGGTATGAGAATCCTAGATATGCATATCCTTTGGACTTGTCATTGCATTCCCAAGAATTTACTGTTTTAGAGAAATGGAGATGAACATAAAAGATAGTATAAAAGGATTTTTCTCAGAATATTGAGATGAAGAAAAATGAAGATAACAAACTTAAATGCCCAGTAATACAAAGTAGCTAAAATAATTATGTGGCTTTTCTGTAATGGAAGTATTTACAGACACACACAAAATAATAGTTTCAATTACTGTTGAATGCCATGTGAAAAGTTTCACACTAATGGTAGTCTTAGATTGCTTATTGATTTAAAAACAGCCAAAACCCACAAAAAATAGTAAAATAGAAAAACAAATTAATGTTTTATAGACCCTGGGAAAAAGAGTTTTCAGCGAAGTACAAAAATTTAAATCATTTATTAACATTTTAAAGTGTAACTAACCTTCATATGTACTCTATTAATGATTTTAAACTGTATGTAATCATACATAAATGAATGGAAGAAAATGATCCAGTGTAGGCAATTCTTGTCTTTGAGTGATGGATTATGAGTAATTCTTAATTTCTTCTTTAAAAAGAACTTCCAAACTCTTAAAATTTACTGTAATAAACAGATCTTTCTTTTGAAATCTGAGAACCTAATAAATGACAAAAGAATAAAACAGTAGACTAAAAACAGAATGAGAAAGAATCAAGAAATTTGGGGCAGATGAGTTTAGATTTAAATCCGAGTTTTGGATTGAGTGACTCATTGGCCTTATGAATCTTTTTTTCTTCCTGTATATAGTATGAGGGGTAAATGAGCCTCTGCAAAGTTGGTCTAAGGGCTAATTCAGAATATAAGTCAAGAACATGATGCTGAATAGAGCTTTAGTAAATATTGCTAGGGGTTCTCCATTCTCTCTGTTGGTCTGTGTGGCATTTGGGATTTGGAAACCAGAACTAGATTGGGCTTTGAACTCTTCTATAATTTTTAAAAATATTTATTTGGATGGGTTGGATCTTAGTTATGGCATGTGGAATCTTTGACATCACATGTAGGATCTTCTGTTGCAGTATGCAAACTCTTAGTTGTGGCATATGGGATCTAGTTCCCTAACCAGGGATGAGACTCTGGCCCCTTGCACTGGGAGTGTGGAGTCTTAGCCACTGGGCCACCAGGAAAGTCCCTCTCCTATAATTTTGTGTCTGTTTGGGGTTTCCTAATTATTTAACCACAGTCACTTACCCTTTTTTTTTCCAAAAGAAAAAAAATGACTACACCATGCTAGTTGTCTAGCTTTGACATTACTGTGGTTGAAAATTTGAATGGACATGTTCAGATTATATCATGCTGGGATATGAACTCTGACATTTATTTCTGTTTTTCCTTATTAGTTTGACAGAGTATTGTAAAGTTGCAGTCTCCAGGAATGGTAATGAATTTGACGGACTTGAGTTTGACCAATCCCTGGGAGATAGTGAAAGACAGGGAAGTGTTGCTTGCCTGATGTGAAAAGATTTCCTAGTTTTTTAGCAAAAAAAGAAAAAAACAAAATTTTTTTCATTTTTTTTGTCTTTAATAAAAGTTTTAAACTGTATGGAATCATACATAAATGAATGGAAGAAAATGATCCAGTGTAGGCAATTCTTGTCTTTGAGTGATGGATTATGAGTAATTCTTAATTTCTTCTTTAAAAAGAACTTCCAAACTCTTAAAATTTACTGTAATAAACAGATCTTTCTTTTGAAATCTGAGAACCTAATAAATGACAAAAGAATAAAACAGTAGACTAAAAACAGAATGAGAAAGAATCAAGAAATTTGGGGCAGATGAGTTTAGATTTAAATCCGAGTTTTGGATTGAGTGACTCATTGGCCTTATGAATCTTTTTTTCTTCCTGTATATAGTATGAGGGGTAAATGAGCCTCTGCAAAGTTGGTCTAAGGGCTAATTCAGAATATAAGTCAAGAACATGATGCTGAATAGAGCTTTAGTAAATATTGCTAGGGGTTCTCCATTCTCTCTGTTGGTCTGTGTGGCATTTGGGATTTGGAAACCAGAACTAGATTGGGCTTTGAACTCTTCTATAATTTTTAAAAATATTTATTTGGATGGGTTGGATCTTAGTTATGGCATGTGGAATCTTTGACATCACATGTAGGATCTTCTGTTGCAGTATGCAAACTCTTAGTTGTGGCATATGGGATCTAGTTCCCTAACCAGGGATGAGACTCTGGCCCCTTGCACTGGGAGTGTGGAGTCTTAGCCACTGGGCCACCAGGAAAGTCCCTCTCCTATAATTTTGTGTCTGTTTGGGGTTTCCTAATTATTTAACCACAGTCACTTACCCTTTTTTTTTCCAAAAGAAAAAAAATGACTACACCATGCTAGTTGTCTAGCTTTGACATTACTGTGGTTGAAAATTTGAATGGACATGTTCAGATTATATCATGCTGGGATATGAACTCTGACATTTATTTCTGTTTTTCCTTATTAGTTTGACAGAGTATTGTAAAGTTGCAGTCTCCAGGAATGGTAATGAATTTGACGGACTTGAGTTTGACCAATCCCTGGGAGATAGTGAAAGACAGGGAAGCCTGGCGTGCCATGGGGTCACAAGAGTCAGACATGACTTAGCAACTGATAAAGTGACAAAGATGTGACTAACTGGCTATTTGTATACCACATTCATGGACATGTAATTTCATACAGTTTCTTTAAAGGAAAGCTTGGAAATATGTATCAAGAACCTTTAAGCATTTTTCGTATCTTTTGATTTAGTATTTCTATGTTTAATAACTTGTTTTAAGATGATACCTATACATATCATAGTTCATAATTCATCCCAACTCTGTGTACTTCTGGGAATTTGAGGGGGTAAAGCTTAAATCTGGTAGCTTGTGTTCATGAAATCCATTTGGGTCATTTCGGCAGGGGGTACCATGCAGGTGGTGTCAAACACAGTTCTTTTAATCATTTCAGTCTAGAGAAAAGAAGCCATGTGGTATAATGCACAGGGTCTGATCATTGCCATCAGCAAATATGGATTTGCGTCAAGACATGGGTAGATGACTAATTTGCGCAAAATGCCTCTCTTTTCTTTGTATTCATTTCCTCATCTGTAAAATGGGTATGATAACATTAGCCTTGCGGGAATTTTGTGTGTCAGGAGGAGAGAGTGTATGGATTACAGGGCAGGAAAGGCCAAGTGTTTTCTCATGGTATCTAACTTAGTCTAACTCAGTTCCCCACTTTTTTTTTTTTGGTGAATTGGATTGATCAGTTAGGGTACTGTAACCTTCTGCGCTGATTCTCTTGGGTTCCCTGGGAAATAGACGGTGGGCCCCGGAGCAGTGCTAGCGAGTCCTCAGCCAGCTCTCCTGGAAACTGAGTACGGGCCTGGGTTCAATTCTGTCTTCTGTCCTCCAACATCATAATGCCACAAGGACACTTCGACAGAAGCTCTTGTAGAAAATGTTTTCACAAAATCAAAGGAGTTTAACAATTTTAGAGAAACTATTTTAAAATGTTTTCTGAACGAAAAGATTTTGTTACAAACACCACAAAGTTTGGGAAATACAGAAAAGTAGAAAGACCAGGACAACAAAGACACATACATTTTCTAACTACCCAGAGATCACATTGTTAGCGTTTTCATCTCTTTCCTGTTGGGTTATCTGTGCATTTTCGTATACATCATGCTGTATGTATTGTCATGTGTCTTCCTTTCTTTTTCATTTGACCCTATAATAAGCACTTTTCTCCTGTTATTAAAAACTCTTTGTACAAATGGCCTTGAATAGCTGCATCTTATTCAGTGGCTATTAGATGGAACAATTATTCATTCCAGTTATTTTTGAATCAATGGCAAACAATATTGTTGTTCATATCTGATATTTTCTTTCTCTTATTCTTTATTCTGTGTCAGATATTCCTCAATTATTTCCTTGTTTGAAATGTCTATATGTCAGGCTCAAGGCCAGCAGAATTACACCTTCTTTCAATGTCTGTAATGACTCATGGTTAAATCTTTAGGACATTCTAGCTGTTTCTTTGATGTTGTCTATAATTTCCATTGGAAATCGAGATGTTTCAGCAGCTCCGAGGAGGAATCCTGCTTCAGAAAATGAAGAAGATGGTGTGTCCCAGAACTGGAGTGATTGCTGGTGCCAAATAGAATGTGACTTTTTCGGGTGGAGCCTGGACATAGCCTTTGTTTTAATTTGCGTTAAGAATTGGAAGTAACGAGAAAAATGAGAGATGTGTTCCATTTTGTGGGTAATGTGAATCCAGTCGAAGTCGAACAGATTTTTCTCCTTTCTGTCTCCAGCCTTAGTGGAACTTGTACTAATTTTCTGGAGCTGTTCACCCAGCGCTTAGGATTGCTTTTAGCAGAAACGATCTCATTTCGGGAGCCTGTGAAGAGGAAAAGGAAACGTGTTCTCACGACTGTGAGTCAGTGCAGAGTGAAAGAAGCTGCTGAGAGCTCGGCATGTGTCTGTGGGTGTGGAATTGTGTGTGTGTGTGTGTGTGTCAGGGTACAGCACATTTACAGAGAGAATGAAGTCTGCGAGGATAGGAGAATGTGAGCAATGATGACAAAGTTGTGGGCAACTCCTGCTGGCCATGTTGCAGTGGAAAATATATCAAGATCTTTCCCGGGGCACAGAGGTTTTGGGGTAATGTGACTTACCTGAAGTTGGTGCGAAAATATCTAAAAATCTTTTTTAAAAAATATAATTTATAAAATCTGGTACCATATTGCTTCCGTTTTACATATTTTATTTTCTTGGCAATGAGACATGTGGGATATTAGCTTCCTGACCAGGGATTGAACCCACACCCTCTGCATTGGAAGGTGAATTCTTAACCACTGGACTGCTAGGGAAGTCCCCAAAATATTTAGAAGTCTTGATTGACAGTGAGTGCAGGGTGTCTTGATGTATATGCAGGGCAGGGGACTGGGGAGTAGAGACCAGAGAGGCTACTTCACTCTTTCAGGATTGCACAGCTCAGTTCAAATAGGTCTGCTTAATTGCAGTGCTCCCCCCACAGCCTGGCTTCTGCCACTGCACCCTGGCAGGTCGCACCTGTTCAGCCAGGATACAGGCTGCTACTGGTTGAGGGCACGTAGGTGGGCGATGATGATGGATCCTGCTCCTAAGGACAGGTAACACTCAAGGACACATGTTGTCTATAATTTCCATTGGAAATCGAGATGTTTCAGCAGCTCCGAGGAGGAATCCTGCTTCAGAAAATGAAGAAGATGGTGTGTCCCAGAACTGGAGTGATTGCTGGTGCCAAATAGAATGTGACTTTTTCGGGTGGAGCCTGGACATAGCCTTTGTTTTAATTTGCGTTAAGAATTGGAAGTAACGAGAAAAATGAGAGATGTGTTCCATTTTGTGGGTAATGTGAATCCAGTCGAAGTCGAACAGATTTTTCTCCTTTCTGTCTCCAGCCTTAGTGGAACTTGTACTAATTTTCTGGAGCTGTTCACCCAGCGCTTAGGATTGCTTTTAGCAGAAACGATCTCATTTCGGGAGCCTGTGAAGAGGAAAAGGAAACGTGTTCTCACGACTGTGAGTCAGTGCAGAGTGAAAGAAGCTGCTGAGAGCTCGGCATGTGTCTGTGGGTGTGGAATTGTGTGTGTGTGTGTGTGTGTGTCAGGGTACAGCACATTTACAGAGAGAATGAAGTCTGCGAGGATAGGAGAATGTGAGCAATGATGACAAAGTTGTGGGCAACTCCTGCTGGCCATGTTGCAGTGGAAAATATATCAAGATCTTTCCCGGGGCACAGAGGTTTTGGGGTAATGTGACTTACCTGAAGTTGGTGCGAAAATATCTAAAAATCTTTTTTAAAAAATATAATTTATAAAATCTGGTACCATATTGCTTCCGTTTTACATATTTTATTTTCTTGGCAATGAGACATGTGGGATATTAGCTTCCTGACCAGGGATTGAACCCACACCCTCTGCATTGGAAGGTGAATTCTTAACCACTGGACTGCTAGGGAAGTCCCCAAAATATTTAGAAGTCTTGATTGACAGTGAGTGCAGGGTGTCTTGATGTATATGCAGGGCAGGGGACTGGGGAGTAGAGACCAGAGAGGCTACTTCACTCTTTCAGGATTGCACAGCTCAGTTCAAATAGGTCTGCTTAATTGCAGTGCTCCCCCCACAGCCTGGCTTCTGCCACTGCACCCTGGCAGGTCGCACCTGTTCAGCCAGGATACAGGCTGCTACTGGTTGAGGGCACGTAGGTGGGCGATGATGATGGATCCTGCTCCTAAGGACAGGTAACACTCAAGGACACATTGCTCTTTAAGCCCGGCAGCCCTGAATTTACCTTGTTTTCATTTTCCATACGCTCGGTCCCTCTCCCCAATAACTCTTGAAGAGAAACAAGACCAAAGAACAGGGAATCAGGTTCTGCCTGATACGCTTCTCGCTTTTGCACCTGTCAGAGGAGGTGGATCATTACCTGGAAATAATACTCAGTTTTCTCTATTATAACTGTAAATAACCAGCAAATAACCCCAAACAGCCTTTATCCCTTTATACCGGGGGCAGGTGTGTGAGTGCATGTTTTCTACTATTTTATGTCGTATACATTCACACTGGAAATGTACCCTTTGTGCCTTCAGCCCTGGCTTTTTTGGGTTTTGGTAAGGTAAAGATATTTGTCCCTGTCTCTTGAATGAACTCAACACATACCGAAGTACCTGTTTGCCACATATCATTCCTGGCAAGCAGCGGGTGGTAAGGACCTATATGAAGAGTTACAGTTTAGAGAAGTGAGAGGCAGTGCTTTAGTCCAATGACTGAATAATTACAGATGCTCAGTGCTGAGGAGAAAGCCCCAGGACCCTAAGAGAGAGCGTGCGGAAGGGTGGGGTGTGGTGGGTGTTGTGTGCAGCTTTGGGGGAAGTGACACTGCAGGGGCTGTTTGGCCCAAGTATCATGAAGAGTTGGGGGAGAGGAGTCAAGATTTTTGCTGTGCTACGTTTTTGTTTCCTCCCTAAGCTTGCTCGTTTAAAAAACCCGGGGCCACACTCTGCATTGGAAGGTGAATTCTTAACCACTGGACTGCTAGGGAAGTCCCCAAAATATTTAGAAGTCTTGATTGACAGTGAGTGCAGGGTGTCTTGATGTATATGCAGGGCAGGGGACTGGGGAGTAGAGACCAGAGAGGCTACTTCACTCTTTCAGGATTGCACAGCTCAGTTCAAATAGGTCTGCTTAATTGCAGTGCTCCCCCCACAGCCTGGCTTCTGCCACTGCACCCTGGCAGGTCGCACCTGTTCAGCCAGGATACAGGCTGCTACTGGTTGAGGGCACGTAGGTGGGCGATGATGATGGATCCTGCTCCTAAGGACAGGTAACACTCAAGGACACATTGCTCTTTAAGCCCGGCAGCCCTGAATTTACCTTGTTTTCATTTTCCATACGCTCGGTCCCTCTCCCCAATAACTCTTGAAGAGAAACAAGACCAAAGAACAGGGAATCAGGTTCTGCCTGATACGCTTCTCGCTTTTGCACCTGTCAGAGGAGGTGGATCATTACCTGGAAATAATACTCAGTTTTCTCTATTATAACTGTAAATAACCAGCAAATAACCCCAAACAGCCTTTATCCCTTTATACCGGGGGCAGGTGTGTGAGTGCATGTTTTCTACTATTTTATGTCGTATACATTCACACTGGAAATGTACCCTTTGTGCCTTCAGCCCTGGCTTTTTTGGGTTTTGGTAAGGTAAAGATATTTGTCCCTGTCTCTTGAATGAACTCAACACATACCGAAGTACCTGTTTGCCACATATCATTCCTGGCAAGCAGCGGGTGGTAAGGACCTATATGAAGAGTTACAGTTTAGAGAAGTGAGAGGCAGTGCTTTAGTCCAATGACTGAATAATTACAGATGCTCAGTGCTGAGGAGAAAGCCCCAGGACCCTAAGAGAGAGCGTGCGGAAGGGTGGGGTGTGGTGGGTGTTGTGTGCAGCTTTGGGGGAAGTGACACTGCAGGGGCTGTTTGGCCCAAGTATCATGAAGAGTTGGGGGAGAGGAGTCAAGATTTTTGCTGTGCTACGTTTTTGTTTCCTCCCCTAAGCTTGCGTCTTCCTCAGCCTTCAGCGCATCAAAATAGTGCCACCACCCCCTCGGCTGCTGAAGCCAAAGTTCTGGGAGTATCTCTGATCCCTCAGTTTCCCTTTCTCCCTCTCATCCTCCTGACTCCACTCCTGAAAGACATCCCCAACTTGCCATCCACTTGCACCTCCAGCTGTCAGTCATCTTCTCCTTGCTGGACCCCTGGAAGGGCCTCCTTCCAGGAGGAAGGGCCTTGTTGCTTCCCCTCCTATCCTCTTGTAATTACCGTTCACCCTTGAACATGGGTTTGAATGCGAGAGTCTGCTTATGTGCAGATTTTTTTTTTCTAACAGTGAATATATGAATAGTACTACTTGCTCATGGTTGGATTCACTGGTACAGAACTGTGGACATGGAGGAGCCTTGGATAGAGGCCTCGGTAGAGGTTATACACAGGTTTACAGCCCTGGGCAGGGTCATAGGATCCCTAATGCCTAACCCCTGTGTTGTTTAAGAATTCGCCGTATCTTCCACCCAGCAGTTAAGGTGGGTGGACCAATGCAGTAGCTCTCGGCTCTATGTATGTCTTTACATTTATATGAATTGAAATAGAATAAAATAAAAAAATTTAGTTTCTCAATCACACTGTCCATGTTTCAGATGCTCAGGAGCCACATGTAGCCAGGGCTTTTACGCTTGACAGCATAAATACAGGGCATGTCCATCATGGCAAGAAGTTCTTTGGGAGAACTCTGAGTCAGAGAATAGTCTTTCCACAGTATACACCAGATCATGACTCTCCTGGTTTGAAACCTCGGATGGCTTCACTCTTCAATGGGAATAAAATCCAGTCCCTTCATGCTGACTCTGTACAGGGTCCCACCTGACCCCTGACCTGACCCCTTCCCATCTGTCCAGCCTCACCTCATCACTCTTCCCTGGTTACTGCTTTCTAGCCATACCCTGATTTCCTATTTCTAGAGCACAAAGGGTGTGTTCACTCCTTGCGCTCTTTTATAAGAGTTCACACCTTGGATTTCTTTGCAGGGGCTGTTTGGCCCAAGTATCATGAAGAGTTGGGGAGAGGTCAAGATTTTGCTGTGCTACGTTTTTGTTTCCTCCCCTAAGCTTGCGTCTTCCTCAGCCTTCAGCGCATCAAAATAGTGCCACCACCCCCTCGGCTGCTGAAGCCAAAGTTCTGGGAGTATCTCTGATCCCTCAGTTTCCCTTTCTCCCTCTCATCCTCCTGACTCCACTCCTGAAAGACATCCCCAACTTGCCATCCACTTGCACCTCCAGCTGTCAGTCATCTTCTCCTTGCTGGACCCCTGGAAGGGCCTCCTTCCAGGAGGAAGGGCCTTGTTGCTTCCCTCCTATCCTCTTGTAATTACCGTTCACCCTTGAACATGGGTTTGAATGCGAGTCTGCCTATGTGCAGATTTGTGTTTGCTAGCAGTGAATATATGAATAGTACTATTTGCTCATGGTTGGATTCACTGGTACAGAACTGTGGACATGGAGGAGCCTTGGATAGAGGCCTCGGTAGAGGTTATACACAGGTTTACAGCCCTGGGCAGGGTCATAGGATCCCTAATGCCTAACCCCTGTGTTGTTTAAGAATTCGCCGTATCTTCCACCCAGCAGTTAAGGTGGGTGGACCAATGCAGTAGCTCTCGGCTCTATGTATGTCTTTACATTTATATGAATTGAAATAGAATAAAATAAAAAAATTTAGTTTCTCAATCACACTGTCCATGTTTCAGATGCTCAGGAGCCACATGTAGCCAGGGCTTTTACGCTTGACAGCATAAATACAGGGCATGTCCATCATGGCAAGAAGTTCTTTGGGAGAACTCTGAGTCAGAGAATAGTCTTTCCACAGTATACACCAGATCATGACTCTCCTGGTTTGAAACCTCGGATGGCTTCACTCTTCAATGGGAATAAAATCCAGTCCCTTCATGCTGACTCTGTACAGGGTCCCACCTGACCCCTGACCTGACCCCTTCCCATCTGTCCAGCCTCACCTCATCACTCTTCCCTGGTTACTGCTTTCTAGCCATACCCTGATTTCCTATTTCTAGAGCACAAAGGGTGTGTTCACTCCTTGCGCTCTTTTATAAGAGTTCACACCTTGGATTTCTTTGGCATGGAATGCATTGCCTTCCCTCCCTCACCTAAACACATTCTTTGTGTTGATGGCTCCTTGCTGCCATTTAGGTCTTAAAAGATCGGTAAATATCACCTCCTCCAGAAGCCTTCCTCGACTACTCAATCTAAAGTAGGCATCCAGTCACTATGATAGGACCAAGTTAGGTTGTCTTCACACTCTGGTTATTATCGGATGTTTTGCTTGTTCATTTCTTGCTGAATTATGTACATCAGCCCACTAGAATATGGGCTTCTGAAAGGCAGAAAGTTTGTCTGTCTGATTCAAGGTTATAGTACTAGTGCCTAGGACAGTGCCTGACCTATAGCAGATGCTCAACTAAAATTTGTTGTAGAAATGAATGAGTCCTTACAGGGAGGCAGGATGGCTGGTAGCTCATGACTCCTTTGGGTGAATTAGAACACCCTTTACTGTGGTTGACCTTGTATGGTGAACATCCTGTATAACATTCTGATAGCCGGGGACAGTGGGTATCTTCCCAAGAGGAGGAAAAGCAAATGCAAAGTACCTGAGGCAAGTCTGTGCTTGATGTGTTTGAGAAAAAGAAAGGAAAACAAAAAAGACTGGTATGTTTCAAATATAGTCTGTAAAGGGGAAAATAGAATGAAAAATATCGAGCAAGTTGAATAGGGGACAGGCCACCTGGGGCCCAGAAAGCCGTGGTAAAGAAATTATATTTTATTCCAAGTAGAGTAGCAAGTCATTGGAGGATTTTTAAGCAGGGGAGAGACATCACATTTACAATTTATTGATCCTTACAGTTTTACTTCTTTGCCTCTATGGATAAATCTGTTTTAGCATTTTTCTCAGATATATAATTTGGGGAGACTTTGAGTTTTGAGACTAGTTTTCCCAAGGGATGGGGTGGGGACATGCTTTTCTGAAGACTGAAAAAAATCCTCGGATTTCAGGTGCCGCAATTAGGTTCCAGACACACGTTGACTCTTCTTTGAAATACTTTCTGGCATGTACTGCTGCTAAATTTGAAGGTTAAAATCTTCAGCTTGCTCTGAAAGGTGACAGAGGCACAGAGTAAAACTAATTAGGAAAAATCCGGAGTAGTTGATTGCGGCCATTTGTTAAGAGTTTAGAAATGCAAATAAAAATTTGCTCAGCTCTTTCTTTGGAAGGGGGACTCTTGTTCAGCCTAGTTTTGAATTAATCTGCCTGTGAAGGGAAAAGTGTGACCTCTCTGCAGAGAGGCAGTGAGCACAGCTTGAATCTATATCCTGCTCTTGTCTCAAGCCTTTCTCTTGAGAACAAAGGAAAAACACATTCAGTTCTCCCAATAGTATTATTTACCATATTCTCTCAATTCTAAGATGTGGTAAAGAAAAAAAGAGGCACCATTGGTTAAATTGCAGCTTTGTGGAAACAACAACATAAACATTGTATTGAAATTACACATCAATGGCAAGGACTCCAATTTCAGGGAATAAGTTAAAGTGTGAAGCGAAGTCTTTCTTCCTCTGTCATTATCTGTTTATGAATCAAAGGCTAATAGAGAACTTGCTATATTCTGAGTCCTTTAAATGCAGACTCATTTCATCCTCATGACAACTCTTAAGTAGATATGATTATTAATCCGTTTTCTAGTTGAAACTGTTGCACAGAGAAGTTAAGTAACTTGGCTAAGGTCACACAGCCACTGAGTGGCTAAGCCCAGGATTTGAACACAGGCTGTCTGGCTCCCGACTTGACCTCTGTAGTATGGGGACCATGTGATAATTTGGTGTAGGGTGACTCTCAGATGATAGATGTCTTTCTTTGCTTCTCAGCGTAAAGAGATCCTGATCCTTGAGGTAGTTAGCTCACTATGACGGGTGCTGTCAGGGCATTTGACTCAAGGTTTGAAACACAAGTCTTTATCCTAGGATTTGCTTTGATAAAGCATTTTAGTTACAGCCCTGTTGCTTTGGGAATCATTTCACTGCTCAACTAAGATGGCAAATCCTGCCTTCCTGCCCAAGCAAGCAGGGGCTGAGCTGCTGGGCAGAGAGGGTAGGGAAGGACACCTGTCAGGGGTAGGAGAGCCCATGGTTACCCACACTGGCTCTGGGGGAGGACTGTTGGTTCGAAACCCACATCTACCATTTTCTGAACTGTGTAATTTTATGCAAGGTCCTTATGCTCTTCAAGCCTATCTCCTCATCTATAAACTGGGTTGAACAAATCCTCCACCTCTTACCTGTAGCCTTTGGGGTCAAATATGTTTCTGAATTGAGATTTACCTTTAAGGAAGGCATTGGCTTCCCAGGTGGCACTAGTGGTAAAGAATCCTCCTGCTGATGCAGGAGATACAAGAGGCGTGGATTCAGTCCCTGGATTGGGCCCTGGAGGAAGAAATGGCAACCCTGCTCCTCTAGTATTCTTGCCTGGAAAATTCCATGGATAGAGGTGCTTGGTGGGCTACAGTCCATGGGGCAGCAAAGAGTTGGACACGACTGAACATTCCCATGACGTCACACAGTCATAGTTCGTATACAGTCAAATAACGAGCACCCCTGCCAGGTCTGGGATCATACCCCCAAATCAAACCTGCTGATTTTTTTTTTTTTTTGCAGCAAAATATGGATATGGCCACTATGAAGGAGAGAGGAAAACTTAAACAAGTTGACATCAGTTTAACCTAAGTCTTAGCACCAAATACATTTGCATCAAACTTAGGAAAAGATCTTTTGGTGTTTAAAGCTTTGGAGAATTCAGAATTCTCATGTCAGGGTTGGTGGATCCATCCCTGCCTCATGGGGTGGTTGTCAGGTGAAGTGTTTACTTAGCACATCCTGTGGTCCAGAGTGAAGTGTTCAACAGTATTATCCATTGTTATTTGGGTTTTCAATCATCTTTAGTTGAGCAGAGGTAAGTCTCACTCAGCTGAGAGCCTGGTGGTCCTGGTTGAACTCGGAATACCCTCTCGCCGTGACTGTTGGGCTCTGAAGTTCTTACCTGGCGTCTAGAGCACTTTGCTGCTCTCAGAACCCAGGTCCATCCTCTGACTTCCACCGGTATTTTGACTGGCTTTTGGTCATGCAAGAAGGAGAAACATCAGAAGGATGCCTTTCCAATTCACCCCTAGGTAGAATCATCCTTTCTGTGCAATCTTCTTTTTTTATGGCTGTAAAATGAGGGGGAAATTGAGCACAACAACAACAACAACCAAAAGAGCATTTTCCTTTAGGCAAGCATCCGTGTGACACTCCATTAACAATAAGTGACATCTTCTTCCATCTAGCAGGAATCAACCCAGTATTCCCGTTAACCAGTTGTCAGCAGCCCGGAAGCAGATGATGGCTTGTCAGTTTCCATCCTATCAGTCATTTTCAGGCAAACGGTGTCTGTCTCTGGGTTCCACGTGGACACAATTGAATGTTCACGCTTCCCCTTATTTTTCTACAAGTGCTTCATGGAAAGTCTGAGACTTCAAGCAAAGACCAAGGTGGGTCCCACATAGGAAGAACATAGACTAAAGAGCTGCACAGACCTTGATCCTGGAATCCTGGTCTGTCCCTCCCTAACTCGGAGACCTTGGCTCATGAACACAAGCTCTGTGGGCTTTGGCTACCTTCCTTGTGAGTAGAGAGAATAGTAATACCTGACCTCACCAGGTCACTGTGAGGAGAGCATGGATTGAAGCACATGAAAGGAATTATAAACTGGGAATCTCAAGGTAACGGCAGTCTTGTTATGATGTATTTATCCTCAATCAGCCTTTGATGCACCACCTGGAATCCATTTGTGTAACTCCTAGCTATTCCTCTTGAGTCCTGCATCTTTCACATTTAACTTCCTCTTTCAACAAGTTGTCCAGATATTGACTCATTTGGTACTTTGCTAGTTGGTGCATTCATCCATATTAGCCATGCCTCTACCTGCCCACCCACTTCTCTATTGGGTCCCTGTTGTGTGCAGGTACCATTTGGGATCCTCAAAGTGTTCAACAGTATTATCCATTGTTATTTGGGTTTTCAATCATCTTTAGTTGAGCAGAGGTAAGTCTCACTCAGCTGAGAGCCTGGTGGTCCTGGTTGAACTCGGAATACCCTCTCGCCGTGACTGTTGGGCTCTGAAGTTCTTACCTGGCGTCTAGAGCACTTTGCTGCTCTCAGAACCCAGGTCCATCCTCTGACTTCCACCGGTATTTTGACTGGCTTTTGGTCATGCAAGAAGGAGAAACATCAGAAGGATGCCTTTCCAATTCACCCCTAGGTAGAATCATCCTTTCTGTGCAATCTTCTTTTTTTATGGCTGTAAAATGAGGGGGAAATTGAGCACAACAACAACAACAACCAAAAGAGCATTTTCCTTTAGGCAAGCATCCGTGTGACACTCCATTAACAATAAGTGACATCTTCTTCCATCTAGCAGGAATCAACCCAGTATTCCCGTTAACCAGTTGTCAGCAGCCCCGGAAGCAGATGATGGCTTGTCAGTTTCCATCCTATCAGTCATTTTCAGGCAAACGGTGTCTGTCTCTGGGTTCCACGTGGACACAATTGAATGTTCACGCTTCCCCTTATTTTTCTACAAGTGCTTCATGGAAAGTCTGAGACTTCAAGCAAAGACCAAGGTGGGTCCCACATAGGAAGAACATAGACTAAAGAGCTGCACAGACCTTGATCCTGGAATCCTGGTCTGTCCCTCCCTAACTCGGAGACCTTGGCTCATGAACACAAGCTCTGTGGGCTTTGGCTACCTTCCTTGTGAGTAGAGAGAATAGTAATACCTGACCTCACCAGGTCACTGTGAGGAGAGCATGGATTGAAGCACATGAAAGGAATTATAAACTGGGAATCTCAAGGTAACGGCAGTCTTGTTATGATGTATTTATCCTCAATCAGCCTTTGATGCACCACCTGGAATCCATTTGTGTAACTCCTAGCTATTCCTCTTGAGTCCTGCATCTTTCACATTTAACTTCCTCTTTCAACAAGTTGTCCAGATATTGACTCATTTGGTACTTTGCTAGTTGGTGCATTCATCCATATTAGCCATGCCTCTACCTGCCCACCCACTTCTCTATTGGGTCCCTGTTGTGTGCAGGTACCAGGCTAGACTCTGGGATCCAGAAATGAATCAGATAAAGATGGACCCAGGCCTAAAGGAGCATACAGGCCAGCAGGGAAATGATGGTTGAGTTCACAGATGAGTGTCGTTGTGTGCTGTTGATGTTACAGCTCAGGTGTGGGCTGCAGACGTGGGGACATGAGATATGGGAACTCAGTTCTGTTGGATTGGTAGTTGAGGTAGAAGGAAGGACTAAATGAAGTTCTTGAGAGTGAGATGGTGCTTGAGCAGAGTCTTGAAAGATGTTTCCCTAATGGACAAGGGAGAAGGGAGTCCTGGCTGGAGGAGAGAGTGTTTAGAGTTGGTCTTGGCAGACAGAAGGTACAAGAGGTTAGCTGGGGCCAGGTGATGGGAATTCTCAGGTATCAGGCTGAACACCTTGAGTTATCTCAATGCCCATGATTGGGCTGCCAGCCGCTGATTGACGTTAAGAGAGCATCAACCTTTGGTTAGAAATGGTGGAAGCTCTTCCTAGCTTTTTTTTTTTTTAAATTAGCTTATTTATATTTTTGCTGTGCTGGGTCTTCATTGTTGTGTGCGGGCTTTCTCTAGTTGTGGTGAGCAGGGGCTACTTTCATTGTGGTGTGTGGGCTTCTCATGGCAGTGACATCTCTTGTTGCAGAGCACCGGCTCTAGATGCCCGAGCTTCAGTAGTGTGACTGACGGGCTCTAGAGCTTGGACTCAGTAGTTGTGGTGCATGGGCTGAGTTGCCCCATGTCATCTGGTATCCTCTTGGACCAGGGATTGAACCTATGTCCCCTGCATTGGTAGGCTCTGGATTCTTAACCACTGGTCCACCAAGGATGTCCTCTTCCTGACGTCTTGCAAAGGTAGGAGGCCTGACTTGGAGGGGTCAAGACTAAAGGCAGGGGGGCCACGAGGAGGCTTCTTCAGTGGTCTGAATGATAGTCTAGGATGGAAAGAAGCAGCAGGAGGAATTGGAGAATACAGATACTGCAGGAGTGTTCAAGCACTAGTGAGCAAGACTGGCTACTATATAGATTCCCAGGACCTCTGGAACAAATGACCATGAACTTGGGCACTCAAAACCATAAAAATTTATTCCCATGCAGTTCTGAAGACTAGAGTCTGAAATCAAGATGTCACTGTGGCTGTGCTCCCTCCAAAGGCTCTAGGGGACTGTCTGTTCCTTGTCTGATGCTACTGGTTGCTCTTAGGGGCTGCCTCACTCCAGTCTCTGCCCGTCTCTTCACATGGTCTTCTCAGAGCTAGCCCTCGCTCCCCAACCCCAGATCATTGAGCACAATCTCATCTCAAGATCCTTAAATTAGCATTGGTAAAGACTACTTTCCAAAGCAGGTTGCATGGACATTTGTAAAGGCTTAGGATGTGCACATAAATTTTGGTGGAGGGGAACTGTTTTCCACACTGCAGATAAGCAGCTCCTGTGCTCAGGGTCTCTGGTCCCCTTCTTGCACGAATGTCCCAACCAACTTGTATAGACTCATCATCTGCTGAAGTGCCCTATCATCTCTGCATGGTGCCTTCCTGGTGTATGATGAGTAGATAATGCCAGACCAACTGCCTTTTTGAAAGGAGGTGCTGTAAACACACAACAAATAGAAGTTAAAGAGGGAACTCTGGAAATAAAGTCGACATTCAAGTGACTGTTATTTGTAGAGAATCTAATTTCCACTGACAGATCTGCAGGTATGTGGGGAAAAATCTCTTAAGCAAAATGTATTTTCTGAAGACAATTCTTCTTGAATTTTGCAAACTTCTCCCTGCCTGATGATCACATACAATGGGATGAACTACAGCCTTGCTCTATTTTTGTTTTGCTCCTTGTTTGTGCCCAGTTGCTGTTAATAATGTTGGCAAGACTGTCTCTAGGAAAACAGCCCCATTTTTCTGGGTTCAGAGATGGCTGCTGCTGACACCCAGTGAAGAAGTGCCAAGGGCCCCAGAGCCTGCTTGTCTGCTTCATTGGGCACATGCTGTCTGAGCATCTACTATAAGCGGGGCCGTGCTTTCTGCTACAAATACAGGGATAAAGTAGACACCGCCCCACTCCTGAGTTGCAGTTTAAACATGGCCTTGACACAGTGTACTTGGGGTAACAAGATAGCACAGGGGTCCAAGCGAACATGGAGGAGAGATGGATTTCCACAGCAGTAGAACTGGAAACACCCAATAAGTATATAAAATACTACCAGCCTCATTAGTCGTCAGGCGTACTGATTAAGATAAAGAAAACCGTCACTGAATTCCACTGTGGCTGTGCTCCTCCAAAGGCTCTAGGGACTGTCTGCATGCGTTGCTCTTAGGCTGCCTCACTCCAGTCTCTGCCCGTCTCTTCACATGGTCTTCTCAGAGCTAGCCCTCGCTCCCCAACCCCAGATCATTGAGCACAATCTCATCTCAAGATCCTTAAATTAGCATTGGTAAAGACTACTTTCCAAAGCAGGTTGCATGGACATTTGTAAAGGCTTAGGATGTGCACATAAATTTTGGTGGAGGGGAACTGTTTTCCACACTGCAGATAAGCAGCTCCTGTGCTCAGGGTCTCTGGTCCCCTTCTTGCACGAATGTCCCAACCAACTTGTATAGACTCATCATCTGCTGAAGTGCCCTATCATCTCTGCATGGTGCCTTCCTGGTGTATGATGAGTAGATAATGCCAGACCAACTGCCTTTTTGAAAGGAGGTGCTGTAAACACACAACAAATAGAAGTTAAAGAGGGAACTCTGGAAATAAAGTCGACATTCAAGTGACTGTTATTTGTAGAGAATCTAATTTCCACTGACAGATCTGCAGGTATGTGGGAATAATCTCTTAAGCAAAATGTATTTTCTGAAGACAATTCTTCTTGAATTTTGCAAACTTCTCCCTGCCTGATGATCACATACAATGGGATGAACTACAGCCTTGCTCTATTTTTGTTTTGCTCCTTGTTTGTGCCCAGTTGCTGTTAATAATGTTGGCAAGACTGTCTCTAGGAAAACAGCCCCATTTTTCTGGGTTCAGAGATGGCTGCTGCTGACACCCAGTGAAGAAGTGCCAAGGGCCCCAGAGCCTGCTTGTCTGCTTCATTGGGCACATGCTGTCTGAGCATCTACTATAAGCGGGGCCGTGCTTTCTGCTACAAATACAGGGATAAAGTAGACACCGCCCCACTCCTGAGTTGCAGTTTAAACATGGCCTTGACACAGTGTACTTGGGGTAACAAGATAGCACAGGGGTCCAAGCGAACATGGAGGAGAGATGGATTTCCACAGCAGTAGAACTGGAAACACCCAATAAGTATATAAAATACTACCAGCCTCATTAGTCGTCAGGCGTACTGATTAAGATAAAGTACCATTAACATCTGTCAAACTAGGCAAGATATAATAAAAATGACATTAATACTCAGTGTTGGGATTCATGTTAGAAAATAGTCTTGCATATTTGAATTGGTGCAAGCTTTATGGAGAGCAACTTGGTGAAAAATTCAAAGCACCTGAAAAAGCAAATCTGTTCAGATGGCACTTCCTTTCCGTCATATTTGCAGGCTCTTAGGTTCCCCAGAGATCTCTAGGCTGCCATCTTGGCACTTGCCACATGGGACTGGGTTACCTGTTTGGGTATCCTCTATCTCACTGGACTGAGGCCAGTGCTTCTGTTTCTTCAGTGCTTGGTACCATGTTTTTCTGAACATTCTGACTTAGTAATAGCTTTAAGATCAAGTGCTTCCTGGAGTGTTATTGTCTTTGCAGAGTTTTCCTAGGTATTCTTGCATGTTTATTTATTTAAATTTATTGTTTTAATTGGAGGAGAATTGCTTTATAATGTTGTATTGGTTTCCACCATATAACAATACAAATCAACCATAATTATACATATATCCCCTCCCTCTTGAGCTTCCCTCCCCTCCGTGGACCCCACCCCTTTAGGTCATCACAGAGCATGGAGCTGAGTTCCCCACTTCCCACTAGCTATCCGTTGTTTGTTTTTTTTTTTTTTTTAAATTTTGGCTTCTTTTAGTGGTTATTTGTTTATTTATTTATTTTATTCTTTGGCCTGTGTGGGCCTCCCACTGCAGTGATCTCTCTCACTACAGAGCATCGGCTCTGGGCGCATGCACTCCAGAGCGCTGGCTTGCAATTGGACACACTGGTCCAGCCGCTCCACAGCATGTGAGATCTTCCTGGGCCAGGGATCGAACCTGTGTCACTTGTGCCACAAGGCGGACTCTTTACCACTCCCGAACCTGCTTGGGGTCAACCATGCTTCGATTGGGCACATGCTGTCTGAGCATCTACTATAAGCGGGCCGTGCTTTCTGCTACAAATACAGGGATAAAGTAGACACCGCCCCACTCCTGAGTTGCAGTTTAAACATGGCCTTGACACAGTGTACTTGGGGTAACAAGATAGCACAGGGGTCCAAGCGAACATGGAGGAGAGATGGATTTCCACAGCAGTAGAACTGGAAACACCCAATAAGTATATAAAATACTACCAGCCTCATTAGTCGTCAGGCGTACTGATTAAGATAAAGTACCATTAACATCTGTCAAACTAGGCAAGATATAATAAAATGACATTAATACTCAGTGTTGGGATTCATGTTAGAAAATAGTCTTGCATATTTGAATTGGTGCAAGCTTTATGGAGAGCAACTTGGTGAAAAATTCAAAGCACCTGAAAAAGCAAATCTGTTCAGATGGCACTTCCTTTCCGTCATATTTGCAGGCTCTTAGGTTCCCCAGAGATCTCTAGGCTGCCATCTTGGCACTTGCCACATGGGACTGGGTTACCTGTTTGGGTATCCTCTATCTCACTGGACTGAGGCCAGTGCTTCTGTTTCTTCAGTGCTTGGTACCATGTTTTTCTGAACATTCTGACTTAGTAATAGCTTTAAGATCAAGTGCTTCCTGGAGTGTTATTGTCTTTGCAGAGTTTTCCTAGGTATTCTTGCATGTTTATTTATTTAAATTTATTGTTTTAATTGGAGGAGAATTGCTTTATAATGTTGTATTGGTTTCCACCATATAACAATACAAATCAACCATAATTATACATATATCCCCTCCCTCTTGAGCTTCCCTCCCCTCCGTGGACCCCACCCCTTTAGGTCATCACAGAGCATGGAGCTGAGTTCCCCACTTCCCACTAGCTATCCGTTGTTTGTTTTTTTTTTTTTTTTTAAATTTAAGTTTTGGCTTCTTTTAGTGGTTATTTGTTTATTTATTTATTTTATTCTTTGGCCTGTGTGGGCCTCCCACTGCAGTGATCTCTCTCACTACAGAGCATCGGCTCTGGGCGCATGCACTCCAGAGCGCTGGCTTGCAATTGGACACACTGGTCCAGCCGCTCCACAGCATGTGAGATCTTCCTGGGCCAGGGATCGAACCTGTGTCACTTGTGCCACAAGGCGGACTCTTTACCACTGGACCACCAGGGAAGCCTTGGCTATCTGTTTTATACATGGTAGTGTACATATGTCGATGCTGCTTTCTCCACTCATCCCACCCTCTCCTTCCCCAGCTGTGTCCATAGCCCTCTTCTCTCCATCTGTCTCCGTTCCTTCCCTGGAAATAGTTTATCATTTTAGATTAGGTCAAATGGGTTACGATTTTTCTAGATTCCATAATATATGCTTTTTTTTCCACCTGTTTATTTTTATAGATCAAATTTAAAGTAGCTTTGTCAGCTCCCCCACCAACCGTTGCACCCAAAGAAAATTAAATTGGGATATTGTTTGTGATCTCTTAAAGATGTAGATGAATCTAAAGAGAATCAATATTTTCAGCATGTTAAGGCTTTCCGTCTATAAACATGATATGTTTGTTTGGCAAAGTTTTATCTTATGGTTCTCAGTGAAATTTAGTGATGTTTTCACAAGCACTGACTCTTTCTGGTAGTTTGGTTTTTTTTTAAAAAAAAAACAAAAAAACAAAAAAACAATGATGTGCAGAAGCCAGTCTATACCTGTTCACAAGAGTTGAGTGTTAAAATTTCAGTACTTGGATAAGAAAGTTACTAAACACAGTCATTCTTAAAATTGAAACAGTATAAATTTGCAACTATAATTATATTAAAAACAAAGTCAATAAATACTCAAAGCTCATGACTTTTTATGATTATAAATTTATTATTATCTATGTTATTTGTGTTTATTGTATATCTGTAAGTTAGAAATAGGGTATAATGGTATCACATTATACATCTCTTCAACTTTATGTGTTCAATGGTACCATGTTGCTCAGTTTTAATTCTTCATGATGTGAATATTTAAACAACAAAAATCTACAGAGAATGCTAGAAACCAGTATTTTTTTTTTTGCAAGAGAGTCAGTTATTAAACATACACAAGCATACAAGTATTATTGTGTGTGTATGTTTATTTGACTGCATGCATTCACAAATGTATTTATAGGTGGATGCATGGCAAATGGTATATCTTCTCCCCAGCTTTATATTTTGTTATTGGCTGGTCATGTTATATGATAAAACTATAAGTTTGTTTGTTTACTTTTAAACTGGAGATCTTTGAATTTGTGTGTAAGTTATAATGATTTTCTGCTGATTACCTTGACTTTCCCAGATAGATAATCACTTTCAAGCAATAACAACTCAAGTCTTTTACTAAGAATTTAAATAAAGAATAGATATTTATTCTGATCAAATATCTTTTGGCATCTATTGATTTACTTGTGTGATTTTTAATTTAAACTTTATTTCTCCTTGGACTAAATATATCAATTGATATATTAATGTTGAAATATCTTTGTATTTCTGGAATGAAATTTACTTAGTTGTGTTACGTTGTTTTCATACATAATAGGACTTGGTTTCTTAGTTCTTTTTAAAATGTTTATCCACATAATATGGGTTTATAGTTTCATAATTTTTGGAATTTTGGACACATTTTGGTGTCACGGTTATTATAGAAATGTTTGTGAAATGAATAGTGGTGTGTTCCATCTTTTTCTCTGTTCTTTTAAAATTTATGAGTGGTTAAGTGTTGTTTAACCTCTGGCTTTGTGATGAAATAATACAGCTTATAAAGCACTTAAAAATTATCTGCTGAGATTCTTTTGGGGCATTATTATCATTGTTTTAAAACCACTTAAAAAATACTCAAAGCACGATAAAAAGAATTCTCTGTAGGGAAAGAAAGGGTTTATATCCTTTAACGTTAGTCATCATACTTGTCATGTTTTCTGATCCTTATTTAAATTTTGCCGTTTGGATTGTGGAGACTCAGAGGGGTATGTTATTTGCCATACTTTTATTATGTTTCTGTTGATTTCTTGATTTCTAACAGTTTGCTTTATAATAGTTCAATGCAGTGTTACTTGTTGCAGAAAATGTCATGATAGGATTTCTTTGTAAATTACATCTTTTATCAATATAAAATGACTTCCTTTGTATATGTTGTTGTTGTTCAGTCGCTAAGTTGTGCCTGACTCTTTGCAATGCCCGTGAACTGTAGCATGCCAGGCTTTCCTGTCCTTCACTATCTCTTGGAGTTTGCTCAGACTCATGTCCATTGAGTCAGTGATGCCGTCCAACCGTCTCATCCTCCATCGTCCCCTCCTCCTCGTGCCGTCAATCTTTCCCAGCATCAGGGTCTTTTGTAGTGAGTCTGTTCTTAGCAACAGGTGACCAGAGTATTAGAGTGTCAGCGTCAGTCCTTCCAGTGAATATTCAGGGCTTATTTCCTTTAGGATTGACTGGTTTGATCTCCTTGCTGTCCAGGGGACTCTCAAAAGTCTTCTCTAGCAGCATAGTTTGAAAGCATCAGTTCTTTGGCACTCAGCCTTCTTGATGCTGCATTATATTATTTAATGCCTTATCTTTGAATTCTACTTTGATATGGATGTTAGTACACTTATACTTTTCCCAATAATAGGTGCCTATTAAACCTGTCCATGCTTTCACATTGAACCTTTTTGAATCTAATTGCTGAAGACTGTGTCTCCTGGAAACTATTTCACTGTACTCAGGTTTGGACTCAGTTTGGGAGTCAGTGTCTTTTCCTAGGGAAATGGAGACCGTTTATACTGAATATCACCACTGCTTTGCTTTGACTTTCATCGTCTTTGTTTGATGCTCTCTATTTCTTCTGCTTGTTTTTAGATTTTTCTTTCTTCCCACCTCCCTTCCTTTTTAACTCTAGTGCAGGGCTTGCCAGCCTATAGCCTATTTTTGTATAGCCAGAGGGCCATGAATGGCTTTTCTTTTTTAAATAGTTGCAAAACAAAACAATTCAGGAATATAAAGACAATAACTGTGTGTGTCTCAGAAGCCTAAAATATTTACCAGCTGGCCTTTCTCTCTAGAAAGAGATGGCTGATTCCTAGTTCATTAATTTGCTATTCCTGTTACATCTTGCTTTTAGTCTCACTACGCATACATTTAGCTATGTTAGAAACATAATTAAAAGCTTTCTAACTTCTTTGTCAGTTATTGAGGATATTGGGTACCAAATGGGCTTTTTTTCCATGTTTCTAATTTAATCATTATTATTTGAAATTAAATGCCTGTACATCTTTTGAAAAGAATAATAGCATTTATATTGTTTATAACTATATTTGCATATTTTTAAAAGAAAATTCCATTTTTTAGCTGGATCAGGCTAAAGAAGTGAGTGGTGCCCACTACCCAGCCTTTAAAATATAACTATCCATTCTTCATTTTAAAAAATTATCCCTATTTGATTAGAGTTTTTACTTTAGTGCTTTCCTGAGGAAAGTTAATTTGGCAGAGGGAATAAGTGGATGATGGTGGTGGTATTTCTGTAAGCGCTTTGATTAGATGGTTTACCTTGATACTTTTTCCCAAGGGACTCTCAAAAGTCTTCTCTAGCAGCATAGTTTGAAAGCATCAGTTCTTTGGCACTCAGCCTTCTTGATGCTGCATTATATTATTTAATGCCTTATCTTTGAATTCTACTTTGATATGGATGTTAGTACACTTATACTTTTCCCAATAATAGGTGCCTATTAAACCTGTCCATGCTTTCACATTGAACCTTTTTGAATCTAATTGCTGAAGACTGTGTCTCCTGGAAACTATTTCACTGTACTCAGGTTTGGACTCAGTTTGGGAGTCAGTGTCTTTTCCTAGGGAAATGGAGACCGTTTATACTGAATATCACCACTGCTTTGCTTTGACTTTCATCGTCTTTGTTTGATGCTCTCTATTTCTTCTGCTTGTTTTTAGATTTTTCTTTCTTCCCACCTCCCTTCCTTTTTAACTCTAGTGCAGGGCTTGCCAGCCTATAGCCTATTTTTGTATAGCCAGAGGGCCATGAATGGCTTTTCTTTTTTAAATAGTTGCAAAACAAAACAATTCAGGAATATAAAGACAATAACTGTGTGTGTCTCAGAAGCCTAAAATATTTACCAGCTGGCCTTTCTCTCTAGAAAGAGATGGCTGATTCCTAGTTCATTAATTTGCTATTCCTGTTACATCTTGCTTTTAGTCTCACTACCGCATACATTTAGCTATGTTAGAAACATAATTAAAAGCTTTCTAACTTCTTTGTCAGTTATTGAGGATATTGGGTACCAAATGGGCTTTTTTTCCATGTTTCTAATTTAATCATTATTATTTGAAATTAAATGCCTGTACATCTTTTGAAAAGAATAATAGCATTTATATTGTTTATAACTATATTTGCATATTTTTAAAAGAAAATTCCATTTTTTAGCTGGATCAGGCTAAAGAAGTGAGTGGTGCCCACTACCCAGCCTTTAAAATATAACTATCCATTCTTCATTTTAAAAAATTATCCCTATTTGATTAGAGTTTTTACTTTAGTGCTTTCCTGAGGAAAGTTAATTTGGCAGAGGGAATAAGTGGATGATGGTGGTGGTATTTCTGTAAGCGCTTGGTCTGTCCTTATACATTTGTGAATATCCCTTTGCTTCTTCCATAATATGAACAAAGAGTGCGTTTAAATATTTGATGATTAGCTTTTGCATCCTAGTATTGTAGAGGAGAAGTCTGAAATTATCATTTAATAATATAAATATTTATGCACATAGATACACTGTGTTTTTTTCTTTGATGCTTGAAAAATTACTGTTTATGATGTTAGGACTTTCTGTGTAGCTTATTTTTAAAATCTGATCTAATCTTTGGGCTTCCCTGGGGACTCAGTGGTAAGGCATCTGCTTGCCTGTACAGGAGATGTGGGTTCAATCCCTGGGTCAAAAAGATCCCCTGGAGAAGGAAATGGCAACCTACTCTAGTATTCTTGCCTGGGGAATCCCATGGACAGAGAAGCCTGGTGAGCTACAGTCCATGGGGTCATAAAAGAGTCAGACACAACTTAAAACACCGCCACAACAAATCTGTTTTACGGATGCTCATTATCTGTATATCTCTCTTGTCTTTGCTATCCCTGATTTTCTTTCTGGTAATGATATCATGGGAGCTTTCCAGCTGCACTAGTACCTACAGTAACAGGATTACCCAAGATGCCAAAGGCTCTCCTCCTGGAAATTCTACATTATTTATTATCATAGTCGATGGTAGTACTTTAATCGATGATAGGAAAGCATTGACTCTCTAAGTTAGGTGTAATACTGATGCTGGAGGTAATTCTGCTCCTCAATATTCTTTTAGTAAAGCACTATAATTTTCAGTTATTGAGGATATTGGGTACCAAATGGGCTTTTTTTCCATGTTTCTAATTTAATCATTATTATTTGAAATTAAATGCCTGTACATCTTTTGAAAAGAATAATAGCATTTATATTGTTTATAACTATATTTGCATATTTTTAAAAGAAAATTCCATTTTTTAGCTGGATCAGGCTAAAGAAGTGAGTGGTGCCCACTACCCAGCCTTTAAAATATAACTATCCATTCTTCATTTTAAAAAATTATCCCTATTTGATTAGAGTTTTTACTTTAGTGCTTTCCTGAGGAAAGTTAATTTGGCAGAGGGAATAAGTGGATGATGGTGGTGGTATTTCTGTAAGCGCTTGGTCTGTCCTTATACATTTGTGAATATCCCTTTGCTTCTTCCATAATATGAACAAAGAGTGCGTTTAAATATTTGATGATTAGCTTTTGCATCCTAGTATTGTAGAGGAGAAGTCTGAAATTATCATTTAATAATATAAATATTTATGCACATAGATACACTGTGTTTTTTTCTTTGATGCTTGAAAAATTACTGTTTATGATGTTAGGACTTTCTGTGTAGCTTATTTTTAAAATCTGATCTAATCTTTGGGCTTCCCTGGGGACTCAGTGGTAAGGCATCTGCTTGCCTGTACAGGAGATGTGGGTTCAATCCCTGGGTCAAAAAGATCCCCTGGAGAAGGAAATGGCAACCTACTCTAGTATTCTTGCCTGGGGAATCCCATGGACAGAGAAGCCTGGTGAGCTACAGTCCATGGGGTCATAAAAGAGTCAGACACAACTTAAAACACCGCCACAACAAATCTGTTTTACGGATGCTCATTATCTGTATATCTCTCTTGTCTTTGCTATCCCTGATTTTCTTTCTGGTAATGATATCATGGGAGCTTTCCAGCTGCACTAGTACCTACAGTAACAGGATTACCCAAGATGCCAAAGGCTCTCCTCCTGGAAATTCTACATTATTTATTATCATAGTCGATGGTAGTACTTTAATCGATGATAGGAAAGCATTGACTCTCTAAGTTAGGTGTAATACTGATGCTGGAGGTAATTCTGCTCCTCAATATTCTTTTTAGTAAAGCACCCATAATAGCTTCCTATGGCTGTTACAACAAATTACCACAAACTCGAAAGAAAGTGGAAAGTTGCTCAGTCGTGTCCGACTCTTTGTGACCCTTGGTAGAGTCATGGAATTCTCCAGGCAAGAATACTGGAGTGGGTAGCCTTTTCCTTCTCCAGGGGATCTTCCCCAACCCAGGGATCGAACCCAGGTCTCTTGCATTGCAAGTGGATTCTTTACCTACTGATCCACCAGGGAACTGATTTACCACAGCATAGATTCATTATCCTACAGCCCTGAAATCAAGGTGTTAGCAGGGCTGTGTTCCTTCTAGAGGCTTCGGGGGAGACCTGTTTCCTGACCCTTTCAAGCAAGATGACTTCTAAAGGCTACTTGCATCCCTTGGCATGTGGTCCCACCTTATTCAGACCTTGGCTTCTTCTCTGACTCTCCTGCTTCTCTCTGTAACTTGCAAGGACCCCTGTGACTACATAGGGCCCATCAGGTAATCCAGAAGAATCTCCCCACCTCAGGATCCTTACATGGTACAAAGGTACAATGTCTCTTTTACCATGTAGGCAACATATTCACAAGTTTTAGGCATTAAGACGTGGACATTTTTTTTGAGGGGGGGGTGCATTATTCTGTCACTACAGGATGCTTTGCCCTTCATCTGTGCTCCCCTGGAGAAGGTGGTTGAGTTGGCCTGCTTTCTTCTTCCTGTCCCCTGTCCCTTAGCACGTCTTTTCTGATTTCTCTCAAGTGTCTGCTGTGTGAATAATTGTCTTGCTAACCCTATCTTCTAGCCAGGACACCTGTTCTAGTCCTTCCAGCCAAATCAATCTATATATAACCTTTCTTCTTAGGAAGTTCTTATTTATTTTTTCTCTCCCAAGTAGCAACGTATTGTATAAAATAACTAACATACCCAGTATTCTTGAGCAAAGACACTTTAATATATGGAGATTTGCTTTTAATGAGGGCTAAAACAAGGTTTTACATTCCTAGAGAATAGAAACGCCATAAGGATTTAAATCGCCTTCTTTTCCCTTCATTTCTGGAAAGTTTTATTCTATACATCACTGCCTCAGGATTTACACAGCCTTGATTCTGCAACTTAAAACTTTCAAATAGATTAAAGTTTTCTGATCAATGGTTGCATTTCAAGACAGTCTTTATTTTGAATTACCTGTATTTAATTGTTTTTAGCCTTTTAACAATATCCCATTTATCTGCTTATCTCAGTTTTTTCAATTTTTTCTTTTCCATAAAAACCAGATTTTCTTAAATTTATGGAAAACATAGAGATGCTAGCCTGAAATTTAATGGCATTTCATACAACAAATCATTTCAGAAAAGTCTGTTTTCCCTGAATACTATATTCTTTCTTGTTTAATTTACAAAATATACTTTCCTACAGCCCTGAAATCAAGGTGTTAGCAGGGCTGTGTTCCTTCTAGAGGCTTCGGGGGAGACCTGTTTCCTGACCCTTTCAAGCAAGATGACTTCTAAAGGCTACTTGCATCCCTTGGCATGTGGTCCCACCTTATTCAGACCTTGGCTTCTTCTCTGACTCTCCTGCTTCTCTCTGTAACTTGCAAGGACCCCTGTGACTACATAGGGCCCATCAGGTAATCCAGAAGAATCTCCCCACCTCAGGATCCTTACATGGTACAAAGGTACAATGTCTCTTTTACCATGTAGGCAACATATTCACAAGTTTTAGGCATTAAGACGTGGACATTTTTTTTGAGGGGGGGGTGCATTATTCTGTCACTACAGGATGCTTTGCCCTTCATCTGTGCTCCCCTGGAGAAGGTGGTTGAGTTGGCCTGCTTTCTTCTTCCTGTCCCCTGTCCCTTAGCACGTCTTTTCTGATTTCTCTCAAGTGTCTGCTGTGTGAATAATTGTCTTGCTAACCCTATCTTCTAGCCAGGACACCTGTTCTAGTCCTTCCAGCCAAATCAATCTATATATAACCTTTCTTCTTAGGAAGTTCTTATTTATTTTTTCTCTCCCAAGTAGCAACGTATTGTATAAAATAACTAACATACCCAGTATTCTTGAGCAAAGACACTTTAATATATGGAGATTTGCTTTTAATGAGGGCTAAAACAAGGTTTTACATTCCTAGAGAATAGAAACGCCATAAGGATTTAAATCGCCTTCTTTTCCCTTCATTTCTGGAAAGTTTTATTCTATACATCACTGCCTCAGGATTTACACAGCCTTGATTCTGCAACTTAAAACTTTCAAATAGATTAAAGTTTTCTGATCAATGGTTGCATTTCAAGACAGTCTTTATTTTGAATTACCTGTATTTAATTGTTTTTAGCCTTTTAACAATATCCCATTTATCTGCTTATCTCAGTTTTTTCAATTTTTTCTTTTCCATAAAAACCAGATTTTCTTAAATTTATGGAAAACATAGAGATGCTAGCCTGAAATTTAATGGCATTTCATACAACAAATCATTTCAGAAAAGTCTGTTTTCCCTGAATACTATATTCTTTCTTGTTTAATTTACAAAATATCCTTCCTGGCCCCATATTGGTTATATTTTTCTTTTGTAGTCATTTATAAATGGGACCAGTTCTAACTGTCCTGGTATGTTCTCCAAAAACAGGGAAATGAATTATTAGGGGTGCTGAGCATCTACTCAGGTGCTATTTGAGACCATTCTATTACCCCGGAGAAGCAGCTTGTGTCACTGCCTTACTGGATGCTTTTTCAAGCCACTTGTTTAAAGAGATGTGTAGGCGTGTGTGTGTGCATGTGTGTACCTGTCCGTGTGCATTAGTTTTGGGGAGGGGGAGTAGTGACAGGTGTTGTCTGGTGACTACACCTACCTAGAGAGGGGATGCTTTCATTGATTTGACTAAATGCAGTATTTTACTAACATTGTCAATATACATGGATATATATTAAGTATACGTATAACCTGATCAGAGACTGGTGAATAGTAAGCAAAGCAGGTGGTCATGGTGCAGAAGTGCTCTTATTCACTGGAGCTTTTCATTAGTGGAGGGGATGGGCTAGGTAGGGGCTTCCCTGTTGGCTCAGATGGGAGAGTCTGCCTGTAATGAGGGAGGCCAGGGTTTGCTTCCTGGGTCAGGAGGATCCCCCGGAGAAGGAAATGACAACCCACTCCAGTATTCTTGCATGGAAATCCCCTGGACATGGGAGTCTGGAAGGCTACAGTGCAAGGGGTTGTAAAGAGTCAGCCACGACTGAGCGACTAACACACACACACAAGGATTAGGTTCCGGGAAGTGGGCCAGCTCTCGGAGATGAGACACACCATCTCAGCCACGGGATCAGCTGGTGTGGTCCAGGAGTGAGTTCCCGTGGAGGACTGAGCACTGTGCAGCATCAGCAATCGCAGTTCTCTGCCTCTCATGCTTCTCCCTTCTAGACCCCCACCCCCCTTCAGGCTCAGGACATCTTTCTGAAAGTTCTAGCAAGTATCAGCTATTCGCAGAGACAAGCAAGGGCTTGTCCAGGAGTCCTGGCTTCAAAGGGAAAACAGGGCCCTCTGGGTCTAGGTGTTAGTGGATGCTGGAAACAAGGGGAGTGCAAGCAGGTGAGAGTCAGGCAGACACTGAGGTCAGTTTTGTGTTTGTGTTTTTCCCCAGTTGTCTTCTTTGGGCTCAACTCTTGGGAGCTTTGGTTTTGTGGTATGGAGGAAGCCACTCATTGTATATATCTGAGTCCCTGTTTCTTCATCTGTAAAATGGGGATAACAGTTCCTGCCTTCCAGGAGTTTTGTGTGATTAAATGAGATTATAACATTTTAAAGTACTTACTCTTGTACCTGGCACTGGAATATGTGCTTAACCAAATCTCATTTCCTTTTCCTTTGTTCTCCTTGAATAAGGGATATCCTGCTGGGTTTAGGGTTAGAATTCAGTTTAGGATTATTTCTTTTGGTCATCACTGCTTCTTTATCTTTATTGTTATTATTTTTAATGTAACCAGGATGTATGTAGCACTTTTTATGAGCTGTATGTTATTTTTAGCACTCTGCGTGTATTAACTCATCTCATCTTTGTGAGAACCCTTGGAGGTACAGGTACTATTTTATCTCTGTTTTACAGATGAGAAAATTGTGGTACAGGGAGCATAAGAAACCCTGGTCAGAGATACCTCTTTAAAACGTTTGAATCCAGATGCTGTTCTTTAATTCACCCTTGATCATTAGGTTAATCATTAGAATAGGAAGTTTGGTGAATTCGGTAACATTTTTATAATAGTTTGGAAATGGTGAAGTATACAGGATGAAAAAAGATACTTGGTGAACTGAAAAGTCTGAGTGTGTGGAAATCTGTGCATTTCTCTGATGACTGGTGAAATTAAACACTGTGTTGTGTATATTTTGGCTATTTCTGTGTCTTCAGAGAAGTGTTTAAATCCTTTGCCCATTTTTAAATCAAAGTTTTTTTTTCTTTTTTCTTTTGCTGTTGCATGGTAGAAATTCCTTATGTGCTTTGGATATTAATCCCTTCTCAGATAGATATGTTTGCCAAATATTTTCTCCCATTCCATAAGTTGCCTTTCATTCTGTTGTTTCCTTTGTCCAATTTTGCTTTTGCCACTTGCGTTTTTGGTGTCAAATTCAGTGTAATCACTGCTAAGTCCAATGTCATGAAGCTTTCCTCTAATGTTTTCTCCTAGGAGATATACATTCTATGTCTTGTGTTTAAATCTCTAATTCATTTTGACTTGATTTTTGTGTATGATGTAAGATGAACTTCATTCTTTTGCTTCTGGATATCCTATTTCCCGATACCATTTGTTGAAGAGACTGTCCTTTCCCTATTGAGCTGTCTCCTGACACATGAGATTGGCTATTTTAAAAACCCCAAAGATAACAAGGTGTCAGGGATGTGGAGAAATTAGAGCCCTTGTACACTGTTGGTAGAAATGGAAAATGGTCCAGCTGCTATGGAAAACAGTGTGGTTGTAAGATTAAAAATAGAATTATCATATGATCTGGGAACCCCATCTCTGAATACATATGTAAGAGGATTGAAATCAGGATCATATGTATATTTCCATGTTCACTGCAGCATTATCCACAAATGCTGAGATATGGAAACAACCTGAAGGCCCATTGACAGATACATGCACAAAAAAAAGGTGCTATATACATACAATGGAATGTTTTTCATCCTTAAAAAAGAAGGAAATCCTGCTGTATGTGATAACCTAATTCTATGGAAAAGACATTATGCTAAGTGGAATAAGCCAGTCACAGGAAAACAAACGCTGCATGATTCCACTTACAGGAGGTGCCTAAAATAGTCAGACTCATACAAATAGAACCATGGCTGCCAGGAGTTAGTGAAGGGAATTCTGGGGTGTTGCTATACAATAGATACAAAGTTTCAGGTATAAAAGATGAATGAAGTCTAGAGATCTGCCGTACACCATTGTGCCTGTAGTTAACAAGACTGCACTGTACACTTTTTATTTTGTTTCTCATGTTAAGTATTATTCATACACAGAAATGATAGAAAGTAGGAAGAGTAAGAGAGGTCAGAAGGTAGAGACTGTATCCTATTATTATTATGGATCAACGAGTGGTGGTTTTTCAGACAAATGCGGGCTCTCCTAAGGCAGCAGCAAAGACAAAGTTGTCATCTTGAGGTGGTTCTCTCTCAGGAGATTTACAAGCTAATAGCCAAGAGAAGAGTGAGCGGGCCCGGGGATGCAGGTTGAGCTAAGAGGATGTCTCTGTGTGCTGAGGACAGTCCTGGTTTGTGTCTTTTGTTCCCCGACATAACTGTGATCTTTTTAAACATTACTTATAGATGTATTTCTTGGGGGCTGTATTTGGTCTTTGTTGCTGCGTTGGCTTTCTCCAGTTGCAGCAAGCAGGGGTCCCTCTTCATTGTGGTGCACGGGGTTCTCATTGCCGAGGCTGCTCGTGTCGAAGAGCATGGGCTGCAGAGCATGTGGGTTTCAGTCATTGTGGGGACAGGCTCAGCTGACCCGTGGCATGGGAATCTTCCCAGACCAGGGATCGAACTGGTCCCCTGCATTGGCAGGAGGATTCTTAACCACCGGACCACCAGGGAAGTCCTGCAGTTATTAATAACAGTCCTTTTCTTTCTCAAAATTGTCCTGGTGTACATGATTAATGATATATTCACCTTAGTGATGAGGGCTTCCCTGGTGGAAGTAGTGGTAAAGAACCCATTGCCAATGCAGGAGACATGAAACATGGGTTCACTCCTGGGTCAGGAAGATCCCTGGAGGAGGGCATGGCTACCCACGCCAGTATTCTTACCTGGAGAATCCCATGGACAGAGAAGCCTGGCGGGCTACAGTTCATGGGATTGCAGAGTCAGACACTACTGAGATGACCTGGCATGCATGCACAGGGTAGGTGCAGGGAACAGGTGAAGATGAGAAAAATGTTCTAGATGGACATTCTGAGAGGTTGGTGAGGCACCTTTCCTCCCTGGGCATCAGATCAGTATCTGCAAGTGAGTTGGTTGGCCAAGCCATCATCTCTGTCTCCTTCTGTTTAATCCAAGCTTGCCTAAGCTTCCGAATTTGGGGGTGAAACAAACCTGAAGGGTGAGGTGTCATTTGTACAAGAAGCCCAGAGCCTGACGGTGGAACCAGCTCTTTTTGTCAGACTCTTTCTGGGGCCCCTTTGGTTGATGGATTACAACAGATGAGGTGTCATTTAAGAGTGGGTGATGTGCAGATTGCAAGTCTGGGGCTGAAAGAACAAAATATTAATTGATAAAAAAGTAATTAATGAAGACCTAATTAAAGTAGACATTCTGAGCAGGGCGTTCCTGGAACTCTGGGACAGTCTCAATTACCGACTTTCCTCCGAGCTTATAGTGTGTAATTGGGAGGTATTAGGCTCTAATGGATGAGATTAATACAAAAATTAATTAATGAAAAAGGAAATTAAATGTGAGTTTGTTAAAAAAATTTCCAGAAGTGGGTCCCTTCCACCGAAACAGTAGCTGCTAGAAAGTTTATTAATGAAAATCCTCTCAAGTGACAAAGGCTGGCTTATGGGACTGACATGGGAGGCCCACTTTTGTGACAACCTCATCCTGCATCATTTGTCTCCATTAGATAGCATCTGCGGACTTTTTCTAATAGTCCAGCTTCTAAGAATCTGCCTTGCAGTGCAGAGGATGCAGGTTCAATCCCTAGTCAGGGAACTGAGATCCTACATTCTGTGAGGTGACTAAGCCTGCGTGCTGCAGCGACTGAAGCCCTTGGACCTCACCAGGCCTCAACGAAAAGTGACGCCACAAAGCTCCCATGTGCCACAACTAAGACTCAGTGCAACCAAGTAATAATAAAATACGTAAATAACCGGTTTAGAAATAGCATCTGATGTCAGCGAGGGCTGCATGAATCAAGGGAGAGTCTTCATGTGGGAGAACCAGGAGTTATTCATGATTCCCAAGGAGAGAAAGTTCACTGTGGCCTCATTCTACTGCAGCATTACCCCTACAGAAAAAGGTAAACAAAGACAGGGTCTTTTGGTCACCTAAAAAAGACAGAGACTATCAAATCGATGTCGAGTATGGTATAAAAAAGAACTTTACTTTTCCTACAGCTCTATGAAAAATGAACTTCCCTTCATATCCAGGAGACCTGTTTTTATAAATGGTTATGAGCTAGTGACGTTTGCGAGGGCCCCTAATGAGGTGCAGACTCTCCTCTCCCATGCGCTTCTGTACACCACGACTTGACCTTCTGCGTGATTCATGGCTCTGTTCCATTGATCTGTAGTTAATCACTTCTGGGTTTCGATTTTTCTCCCCTGGAATGAGTAGAAAGATACAGAAATGAATACGGCATGCCAGGATGCTTGTTCTGAACCAGGGGAGGGAGCTTCTGCCTGTAAAGACTCTTCTGTGTTTTCTAACAATCCCTCCTTTAAGATCTGCTCACCAGGCTTCATCATGGTTCTGTTTTTTCCAGAGTTCTCTTTAGGGAAGAATGTGATAATCGAATACTAAGAAAATACGGTGTGCTTGAAAGTTCTGTTTCTTTTGGAAAGGCGGTACCTTGGAATCTAGGTTATGCATCAGCCTCTTGTGAGTTGGATCCACTAAGTTAGTCCTGCTGAAACTAGCCAACTTTGACAAGCTTGGGTTTAGAGCGTGTGGTGCTGAGAGACTAGGTTCAGGCTGTGTCCTTGGAGCAGCCATTCTATCCTGTGTGAGAGCTCTTGAGGGCCCCATGGACCCTGTGGTCTCTCTCTGGCCTCTGTGTATCTCTCAGGGTGTGAGACGTCCATCCAGGACTATGGTCTCAGCTGGTGGCAACTTGGTCTTCCAGGGGATATTTGGCAGTGTCTGGAGAGATTTTTGGCCTCTCCCAGCTGGGAGAGGTACCCAAAGCATCTGGTGGGTACAGGACAGGTGTGCTGCTCAACATCCTGTGAAGCACAGGACAGGTCTTCCCAACCAAGAATTATCCAGTCCAAAATGCCAGCAATGCCAAGACTGAGAAACCCTGGTCTAGACAGGATTGGTCATCTGGGGTCTGCCATGTAAGGGCAGTAAAAAGCTAACATGGGAGAATTCTCCTGTCTTTGCAGAAGCTAGAAGATTTAATTTCTCCATGGGATGAGAAGCCTCAGATTGATGATTGCTCTGAATCTTGGGGCCAGGCCTTCTTTTAGGAGTCTCAGAGACTCTTAATGTCAAACAGGAGCCCTTTCGATGTCGAGTATGGTATAAAAAAGAACTTTACTTTTCCTACAGCTCTATGAAAAATGAACTTCCCTTCATATCCAGGAGACCTGTTTTTATAAATGGTTATGAGCTAGTGACGTTTGCGAGGGCCCCTAATGAGGTGCAGACTCTCCTCTCCCATGCGCTTCTGTACACCACGACTTGACCTTCTGCGTGATTCATGGCTCTGTTCTATTGATCTGTAGTTAATCACTTCTGGGTTTCGATTTTTCTCCCCTGGAATGAGTAGAAAGATACAGAAATGAATACGGCATGCCAGGATGCTTGTTCTGAACCAGGGGAGGGAGCTTCTGCCTGTAAAGACTCTTCTGTGTTTTCTAACAATCCCTCCTTTAAGATCTGCTCACCAGGCTTCATCATGGTTCTGTTTTTTCCAGAGTTCTCTTTAGGGAAGAATGTGATAATCGAATACTAAGAAAATACGGTGTGCTTGAAAGTTCTGTTTCTTTTGGAAAGGCGGTACCTTGGAATCTAGGTTATGCATCAGCCTCTTGTGAGTTGGATCCACTAAGTTAGTCCTGCTGAAACTAGCCAACTTTGACAAGCTTGGGTTTAGAGCGTGTGGTGCTGAGAGACTAGGTTCAGGCTGTGTCCTTGGAGCAGCCATTCTATCCTGTGTGAGAGCTCTTGAGGGCCCCATGGACCCTGTGGTCTCTCTCTGGCCTCTGTGTATCTCTCAGGGTGTGAGACGTCCATCCAGGACTATGGTCTCAGCTGGTGGCAACTTGGTCTTCCAGGGGATATTTGGCAGTGTCTGGAGAGATTTTTGGCCTCTCCCAGCTGGGAGAGGTACCCAAAGCATCTGGTGGGTACAGGACAGGTGTGCTGCTCAACATCCTGTGAAGCACAGGACAGGTCTTCCCAACCAAGAATTATCCAGTCCAAAATGCCAGCAATGCCAAGACTGAGAAACCCTGGTCTAGACAGGATTGGTCATCTGGGGTCTGCCATGTAAGGGCAGTAAAAAGCTAACATGGGAGAATTCTCCTGTCTTTGCAGAAGCTAGAAGATTTAATTTCTCCATGGGATGAGAAGCCTCAGATTGATGATTGCTCTGAATCTTGGGGCCAGGCCTTCTTTTAGGAGTCTCAGAGACTCTATTCAACAGTGGCTAGCTAACTGCGTCTGGAGGAGAGAGACCATTTTCCCTCTAGAAGCAGAGGTCACTCAAATTCTCCATCAAATAAGCAGTAAACTGGGCTTCCCTGGTAGTCCAGTGGGTAAAGAGTCCACCTTGCAGTGCAAGGGGCACTGGTTTGATCCCTGGCTTGGAAAGATCCCATGTGACATGGAGCGGCTGGGCCGGTGTATCCAATTATGAGCCAGTGCTCTGGAGTGCATGTGCCCAGAGCCAGTGCTCTGCAACAAGTAAGGCCACTGCAATGGGAGGCCCACACAGGCTAAAGAATAAAGATGGATGAAAAATAAATAAATAAAAAATTAATAAAAAGAGGCCAAAATTAACAAAAACAACAACAAGCAGTGATTTAATTGCTGACTCACTGATAATTTAATGGAAGATGGCAGTGGGTGTCATGGCAACAGCACGGACTCAGTTAGACCTGCTTCCCAATCCTAGCTTTACTTCTTACTGGGCTGTGTGACTCTGGGTAAGTTTCTTAATGTCTCTGAGCCTCAGTCTGCTCATCTGCACCCTGGAGGTGGCCATGCCTTCCTTGTTGTGTGCTTGCTGATGGAAAGCTTGGCACTGGTGGAGAGGACAGCTCCGTCCACCCTCCCCCACCTTCGCATAGCCTCCCAGATAGGGAAACTGTCATTTGGTTCGGATTTTCTTTCTTTCCCTCCACCCGGTACTCTCAGTTGACTTGGACCAGTTGTAGTTGTAGGTTCTGCAGAGGAGGAGTCGTGTTAAAAAGAATAAAGCTGATGGAGAAGGGATGCATTTCAGCCATAAACTGGAAGGGCATGAAAGTATTTATGAAGGCACTCTTTCTGCAGTCCAAGATTTTTAAAAACTTAATTTTTTTAAATTTAAAGAACACTCAGCCTCTCTTTAGATACCTGCCATTTGTGCTCTTGTATCCATTTTAAAGGTGAGAAAGGGGAACCTCGGAGAGGTTCAGGGACTACCCACGTTACCTAGCAAGATGCTGGCACATCTGTTTCCAAACCCCTTGTGCTGTAACCCACTCTCAGGTTTGTCCTGTGGACCAAATGGACTAGCACATCTAAGAACTTACTGAGGCAGCTGGGGTGTGTTTTTGTTTCCTCTTTGCTTTGTGTCTGCATAAAAAAGAGACAAGAAGGTTCTGATGGAGCAGGACATGGACTACCCTGTTTGGTTTGTTCAGCCTCATGATCCTGGCTCCCTGGGCAGCCTGGTCTTGGAGAGGAGAGGGACAGGGCTGGACACTGAGTAGCTGCTGACCCTGGTCTGCTCTGCACCCACTCTTGACTTTCTGCCTGCTTTTTAACCCTGACAACTTCCAGTGTTCCTTGTGGCTCATGACCTGAGGGCCAGAACCAGGGGTCTGAATACCCAAAATGTTTTCTTTACCAAGTCCTGTCTCTGGCTCGTTCACCTACGTCATCTCATTTATTTCTCTTAGCAACTCCAGAAGGTAGGTGTGGTTATCTGCAGTCTATAGCTAAGAAAAATGAGGCTCCTACAGCCTGTAAGTGGGTGAGCTGAGATTTAGATTCAGAGCTGTGTGACTCAGTCAGGGTTGGGTAACTCAGTCAGTCTTCAAGTCTTGCTGATAACTGTTGAGTCTCCTTCTACCTCCCTTATCCATTACCGTCATCCTGGACTGAGCGACCCTCCGCGGTCACTGAGGAATTGTGGTGGACACCACATGATTCCCCCGGCACTCACCTGTGTTTCCCTTTGGTCCATTTTCTGGTCCAAAGACACTGAAATCAAGGATTGGGACCTTATCTCAAATAGCCACTGCTGAAGCCCCAATGCTCGACAGCATTCCTGACACATAGTAGGTGCTCAAAACTGTTGTGAATGAGTAAGTGGATAATTAGATTTTCATTTTAAAGAAATGCTCGTGATTTGCTCATCCATCTATCCACCCCCTGTCTTATCTATCCACCACCTGCCCCTCATTCTCCATCTATCCATCCTTCATCACCCTCATTCATCCTCCCTTTATTCTTATCCATCTAATCAATCATTTATCAGAGCAGTAAAAAGGAAACACACATTTGGTGCTCTTAGGTCAGACTGAAACAGGTATTATAAAAGGGCTCTTTGATGCAGAAAACATCATATGATTTCTTTTTAAGAGTTTCAATAAAAGCTTGTTTTGATCCATTTTAAAGGTGAGAAAGGGAACCTCGGAGAGGTTCAGGGACTACCCACGTTACCTAGCAAGATGCTGGCACATCTGTTTCCAAACCCTTGTGCTGTAACCCACTCTCAGGTTTGTCCTGTGGACCAAATGGACTAGCACATCTAAGAACTTACTGAGGCAGCTGGGGTGTGTTTTTGTTTCCTCTTTGCTTTGTGTCTGCATAAAAAAGAGACAAGAAGGTTCTGATGGAGCAGGACATGGACTACCCTGTTTGGTTTGTTCAGCCTCATGATCCTGGCTCCCTGGGCAGCCTGGTCTTGGAGAGGAGAGGGACAGGGCTGGACACTGAGTAGCTGCTGACCCTGGTCTGCTCTGCACCCACTCTTGACTTTCTGCCTGCTTTTTAACCCTGACAACTTCCAGTGTTCCTTGTGGCTCATGACCTGAGGGCCAGAACCAGGGGTCTGAATACCCAAAATGTTTTCTTTACCAAGTCCTGTCTCTGGCTCGTTCACCTACGTCATCTCATTTATTTCTCTTAGCAACTCCAGAAGGTAGGTGTGGTTATCTGCAGTCTATAGCTAAGAAAAATGAGGCTCCTACAGCCTGTAAGTGGGTGAGCTGAGATTTAGATTCAGAGCTGTGTGACTCAGTCAGGGTTGGGTAACTCAGTCAGTCTTCAAGTCTTGCTGATAACTGTTGAGTCTCCTTCTACCTCCCTTATCCATTACCGTCATCCTGGACTGAGCGACCCTCCGGTCACTGAGGAATTGTGGTGGACACCACATGATTCCCCGCACTCACCTGTGTTTCCCTTTGGTCCATTTTCTGGTCCAAAGACACTGAAATCAAGGATTGGGACCTTATCTCAAATAGCCACTGCTGAAGCCCCAATGCTCGACAGCATTCCTGACACATAGTAGGTGCTCAAAACTGTTGTGAATGAGTAAGTGGATAATTAGATTTTCATTTTAAAGAAATGCTCGTGATTTGCTCATCCATCTATCCACCCCCTGTCTTATCTATCCACCACCTGCCCCTCATTCTCCATCTATCCATCCTTCATCACCCTCATTCATCCTCCTTTTTATTCTTATCCATCTAATCAATCATTTATCAGAGCAGTAAAAAGGAAACACACATTTGGTGCTCTTAGGTCAGACTGAAACAGGTATTATAAAAGGGCTCTTTGATGCAGAAAACATCATATGATTTCTTTTTTTTAAGAGTTAATCAAGATAAAAGCAGGCACTTTTCAGGAGTTAACATGTATCTCAATAATGCGGACCTTCCCATCTAAAATATTAAAATACAACCTTTGCTTTTTCTAATTTTATTCATAGATGATCAGAGACGGCATGAGTAATTCAAATACAAGCTACGTCCTAATCCCTTGCTTGTTAGAAAACTACTTGCCATTTGGGGTGCAAAGCAAAGATTGCAGCCATATTAATATTTAAGAGCTTGGGAACGGTCTAGGCTCAGGTGAAGCCATGTTAGACAAGCGCCCGCTTACAGAGAGGGTGTTCAGAAAGTCCAGTGGGGGTCTCGACGGCCTTCGCAAGGGTCTCAGTCCACCTGACTGCTACCTACCCAGCACACAAGGCAGCCCGACTCTGCCTCTGAGCTTGGGGTCTGGAACTCCTGGTACCCCAAAGGGATCCCAGGGATCCTCCACTGCTTTCACAGACTCTTCTGCCTATGGTCATGGTTAACAAAGGCAGCTAGGCAAGGAGGGATGAGATTACCAGTGCAGGAGCCTCATAAATATGAGATGAGACGGCTGGGATGGAAATGAAAGTTGAGATGCTCAAAAATAAAGCGTGAAAGAGTCCTGGCCTCGTATAAGAACAGGATTGATCTCTGTACGCTGACAGAATGTACGATTTTCCCTTTGCTTTACTACAGTGCTTCTGTTTCTATAGAAACCACCAATTTTATAGACAGAGTGGCTGTGGGAGAAGGCGCGGGGAGTTCAGTTTGAAGCCAAGTGCCGTCAGGGCATCGGCACTCTCAGCCCCGGGGAGGGGTCTTTCTTCTTTGCTAGCTAACTATCTCTCCTGGGGATCGTTAATGATTACCAGGCTTGGAACTTATCGCTATTATGATAATAACACTTGTGGCGCCTCTTTTTTCTGTAGAGCCCCTGAAGACACGTCTAGTTCTAGGGCTCTTGGAGCATTCCCAGGGAGGGCAGTGGCGCGCAGCCCCCTGCTCTTCATTCATTCATTTGTTCAGCAGATGCACACTGATGCCTTAGCACCGGACACCATGCTGCGCCCTGGAGGAGTCCACATTAAGGAAAGGGAGTCAGACAGGCAGCACGACAGCTTCATTTTGGTTCTACAGGAGAGGTTTTTTAGGTCAGGCTTCCTTAGAGAGAAGAGGCTGGAGTTGGCTGGATCTCAGGCAAAGGCTGGTGCCTCACACCTTCTCTTCCTTCCCTAGCTTGGGCTTCCTTCCGTTGCGCCCTTCAGGATAGTTGGACTTCTTTATGGCAGGGGATGCTATGAGGCTCATGATGACCTAGCCTCAGAAATCCCAGAGCATCATGACCACTGTATTCTGTTTGGAAAACTAATGACTAAAACTAGAGCAGACTTCGGGCTTCCCTGGTGGTTCAGACGGTAAAGGATCTGCCTGCAATGTGGGAGACCTGGGTTCAGTCCCTGGGCTGGGAAGACCCCCTGGAGGAAAGCATGGCAACCTGCTCTGGTATTCTTGCCTGGAGAATCCACATAGAGGAGCCTGGTGGGCTGCAAGTCCATGGAGTTACAAAGCGTTGGACATGACTGAGTGACTATGCACAGTACAGAGCAAATGTGAGGAGGAGAGGGAATGGGAAGAATGGGCCCCACCTTTCAACAGTGAAATAGCATGACCAGGGGCCTGCAATTTGAGTACGGCTGGGATGGAAATGAAAGTTGAGATGCTCAAAAATAAAGCGTGAAAGAGTCCTGGCCTCGTATAAGAACAGGATTGATCTCTGTACGCTGACAGAATGTACGATTTTCCCTTTGCTTTACTACAGTGCTTCTGTTTCTATAGAAACCACCAATTTTATAGACAGAGTGGCTGTGGGAGAAGGCGCGGGGAGTTCAGTTTGAAGCCAAGTGCCGTCAGGGCATCGGCACTCTCAGCCCCGGGGAGGGGTCTTTCTTCTTTGCTAGCTAACTATCTCTCCTGGGGATCGTTAATGATTACCAGGCTTGGAACTTATCGCTATTATGATAATAACACTTGTGGCGCCTCTTTTTTCTGTAGAGCCCCTGAAGACACGTCTAGTTCTAGGGCTCTTGGAGCATTCCCAGGGAGGGCAGTGGCGCGCAGCCCCCTGCTCTTCATTCATTCATTTGTTCAGCAGATGCACACTGATGCCTTAGCACCGGACACCATGCTGCGCCCTGGAGGAGTCCACATTAAGGAAAGGGAGTCAGACAGGCAGCACGACAGCTTCATTTTGGTTCTACAGGAGAGGTTTTTCAGGTCAGGCTTCCTTAGAGAGAAGAGGCTGGAGTTGGCTGGATCTCAGGCAAAGGCTGGTGCCTCACACCTTCTCTTCCTTCCCTAGCTTGGGCTTCCTTCCGTTGCGCCCTTCAGGATAGTTGGACTTCTTTATGGCAGGGGATGCTATGAGGCTCATGATGACCTAGCCTCAGAAATCCCAGAGCATCATGACCACTGTATTCTGTTTGGAAAACTAATGACTAAAACTAGAGCAGACTTCGGGCTTCCCTGGTGGTTCAGACGGTAAAGGATCTGCCTGCAATGTGGGAGACCTGGGTTCAGTCCCTGGGCTGGGAAGACCCCCTGGAGGAAAGCATGGCAACCTGCTCTGGTATTCTTGCCTGGAGAATCCACATAGAGGAGCCTGGTGGGCTGCAAGTCCATGGAGTTACAAAGCGTTGGACATGACTGAGTGACTATGCACAGTACAGAGCAAATGTGAGGAGGAGAGGGAATGGGAAGAATGGGCCCCACCTTTCAACAGTGAAATAGCATGACCAGGGGCCTGCAGGATTCTGATTGGTTGACTCTGAGTTAAGTGCCCACACCTGGGGCAGGATAGGGTGGGGAAGGGCAGCTCTCCAGAAAATGATCCAGACGTTCTTAGAGGTAAACAAGGAATGGATATAGGGCAGCTCTAGCAGCCCTGCCCACTCCAGGGAGCAGTTGAGGCTTCGGGAGTAAATGAGATGGTTAGGAAGAGAGTGTTGTGAATGAGAATGGCGCCTGGGATTGGGCTCTGAGGAGCAGCTGATGGATGGGCCGAGGAGGCAGACACCATGAAAAAGTCAAGGGTGGAGTCCCCTGGGCAGGAGTCGCTGGGAGGAGAATCAGTGGTATATGGCTTTCTAGAAACTAAGAGAAGGATGCATTTCAAGAGCCAGGGAGGGCTAAGTGCTAGAAATGCCTTGTGGAAATCAGGTGAGATTCCCTCTTTCACTCATTCATTTAACAAATGTATGCTGAGCACCTACTCTTTCACTGGCACAGTACCCAGTAAGAGGGACACAGAAGCAAAGAAAACAGACAAAAGCCCCTGCCCTCAAGGATCTTACATTCTAGATCCAGTGATGAAGGGGACAAGGTGGTGACCTTGGTGAGGCCTGTCTTGGTGGAGCTCTGGGGTAGACTGGCAGATGGCAGCATGTTGGAGAGTGAGTGGAAGGTGAAATAATGGGAAAGGTGTGTGTGCGTGTATGTGTGTGCACGTGACCTCAGTCGTGTCCGACTCTGTGCGTCCTTATGGACTGTAGCCCACCAGGCTTCTCTGTCCATGGGATTCTCCAGGCAGGAATACCGGAGTGGTTTGCCACTTCCTCCACTAGAGGATCTTTCCAACCCAGGGCTCGAACCTGAGTCTATTGCCTCGCCTGCATTGGTAGGCGAGTTCTTTACCACTGCACCACTGAAAAGCCAGATGGGAAAGTGAAAACAATTCTTGTGAGAAGTTTGGTCGTCAAGAGGAGGAGAGAAAAGGATCAGAGCTGCAGTGGAGGATACACTGGGCAAAGTTTTTAGTTTTGTTTCTTCTTTTTTTGGCTGTGCAGCTTATAGGATCTTAGTTCCCTGACCAAGGACTGAACCCTTTCTCTCTGCAGCAGAAGCATGGAGTCTTAACCACTGGACTCTCTGGGAATTCTAGTTTAGTTTTTTTTAATGTGAACGGGGAGCTCTCTTTCTATGCATATATTCAGTATTTTCTGATTGCCTCCACTATTGTAATATTGTGTATGGGCTAGTCAGCTCTAGGACCTCATTACTTGTCTGTTTACCTAACGGAGATTCAGGTAGACACTTGAAGGGAGAGAGGTAGCACTAAAATTTTCCCTGCCCCAAGAAGAAAGGCAGGGTTGTCCTGCCATCAGAGAAGGGAGGAAGACACCTTTTTCCCCCCTCCCTGTCGTGCCTCTGCTGTGAGGGGCTGGGGAAACCTGGGCAGCATGTAAGCACCCACAGTATGCAGAGGGGCTTTCCTGGTGGCTCAGATGGTAAAGAATCTGCCTGCAATGTAAGAGACCTGGGTTCAATCCCTACGTCGGGAAGATCCCCTGGAAAAGGGAATGGCTTCCCACTCCAGCATTTTTGCCTGGAGAATTCCATGGGCAGAGGAGCCTGGCGGGGTTGCAAAAAGTCAGGCACAACTGAGGACTAACATTTTTGGTATGCAGAGAAGATGCATTTTAACCTGCTCAAGTCTCTCCCTCTTAAACACAACACAACAAAACAAATAATCCAACCTCCTGTGAGTCAGCATTCTTGATTTTTAAATTTCCTCTTCTCACCCACGGTGCCAGCTGTTTGTGAATGGTGAACTGGGAAGACTTCAGGTAGCATGAAGGCAGGGGTAAAGTAGATAATTGGCCCCTGGGTAATTGAGAGCTTGATCGTGATTAACCTATTTTGGAAGCACAGCGCAAGATCCCATACCTGCCATTCTCAGGCAACCGGGTCAGAACCCTCTTTGTAGCTGCTTGCTTTCACCTTACTTTAAATCCGTGGCTCTCAGGATTTTTTACCCCCAGGCAACACTTGGTAAAGTCTAGAGACATTTTTTGGCTGTCATGACCGGGGATGGTTGCTGCTGGCATCTAATGGGTAGAGGCCACGATGCTGTTAAACACCCTACCGTGCACAGGCAGTTTTTTTTTCTTTTTTTGGCTGTGCAGCTTATAGGATCTTAGTTCCCTGACCAAGGACTGAACCCTTTCTCTCTGCAGCAGAAGCATGGAGTCTTAACCACTGGACTCTCTGGGAATTCTAGTTTAGTTTTTTTTAATGTGAACGGGGAGCTCTCTTTCTATGCATATATTCAGTATTTTCTGATTGCCTCCACTATTGTAATATTGTGTATGGGCTAGTCAGCTCTAGGACCTCATTACTTGTCTGTTTACCTAACGGAGATTCAGGTAGACACTTGAAGGGAGAGAGGTAGCACTAAAATTTTCCCTGCCCCAAGAAGAAAGGCAGGGTTGTCCTGCCATCAGAGAAGGGAGGAAGACACCTTTTCCCACCTCCCTGTCGTGCCTCTGCTGTGAGGGGCTGGGGGAAACCTGGGCAGCATGTAAGCACCCACAGTATGCAGAGGGGCTTTCCTGGTGGCTCAGATGGTAAAGAATCTGCCTGCAATGTAAGAGACCTGGGTTCAATCCCTACGTCGGGAAGATCCCCTGGAAAAGGGAATGGCTTCCCACTCCAGCATTTTTGCCTGGAGAATTCCATGGGCAGAGGAGCCTGGCGGGGTTGCAAAAAGTCAGGCACAACTGAGGACTAACATTTTTGGTATGCAGAGAAGATGCATTTTAACCTGCTCAAGTCTCTCCCTCTTAAACACAACACAACAAAACAAATAATCCAACCTCCCTGTGAGTCTGCATTCTTGATTTTTAAATTTCCTCTTCTCACCCACGGTGCCAGCTGTTTGTGAATGGTGAACTGGGAAGACTTCAGGTAGCATGAAGGCAGGGGTAAAGTAGATAATTGGCCCCTGGGTAATTGAGAGCTTGATCGTGATTAACCTATTTTGGAAGCACAGCGCAAGATCCCATACCTGCCATTCTCAGGCAACCGGGTCAGAACCCTCTTTGTAGCTGCTTGCTTTCACCTTACTTTAAATCCGTGGCTCTCAGGATTTTTTACCCCCAGGCAACACTTGGTAAAGTCTAGAGACATTTTTTGGCTGTCATGACCGGGGATGGTTGCTGCTGGCATCTAATGGGTAGAGGCCACGATGCTGTTAAACACCCTACCGTGCACAGGGAAGCCCCCGATTCCCCAGTGAAAGAGTAACCTGCTCACAAGGTCAGCAGGACCAAGATGAAACACCCTGCTGTTTATGTGGCTATGATGTCGGGGAAATAAAGGAAAGAAGGTCGACTTGGAGGAAGAACTAGGTGAGTGTGTACCACAAGTGACACTGAAACTCCCACTAGAAGATCATGGACGTTTAACACTAGGGCTGATTTTTTTTTTTTGCCAGAGAATTCAGCAGTCACATTTACAGCCACAATTTGAGGCTCTTGTCTAAGAAGCTGATAACATTCTGACCTTCTGTCATGTGTGTAACATTCTCTGTTGATGCCACAGTGGGGTCAGGCCACACTTTGTTATCCTTGCAGCAGAGATACAGGAAAATTTTAACTCCCAGGGTTGTTTATTTCTTGGAATTGCTGGGTTTTCTTTTCTTTCACAAAAGCATACGGGCACATACATTTTAATGTTGCCCTTTCTGTGAGTGCTGGGCTTCCCAGGACTGGGCTGGGCCGGACTCTGGTGTCCCTCACTGGTCTAGCCCTGACACCTGCCAGCTTGTGGCCCGCCCCAGGGTGACTGACGCGTGGGGACGGGCTGCGTGTTCCCCTTCAGGGCTTTTGCAGATGGAGAAAGTTTCCAGGTAAATAGGATTCTGATCCTCCCCCGTCTCAGGGAGTCAGGGGAGGAGAGAGGCGGTCTGCATTCTCTGAACCCTACACTGAGCACTTTGTCATCTTCAACTGGCAAGTGGTCCAAACACTGCTGAACAGACTGATCCATGCTCACAGCATAGTGAACCTCCCCAGTGTGATGCCAGGTGAAAGAAGCCACGTACAGAGCTCACACGTGATACGATCACCTCCGTGTGAAATGTCTAAAATGGGAGCACCCATAGAGACAAAAAGCAGATTCGTGATTGCCAGGGGCTGAGAGGAGGGGAAGGGCGAGCGCCTTCTTCTTGGGTGGGTAGGGGTCTTCTTTGAAAGTGAAAGAATGTTTTGGAATTAGAATAAGGTGGTGGCCACACAATGCTGTGATGGTACTAAGAATGCCACAGATTGTACATTTGTAAATGATTAATTTTATGCTATGTGAATTTCACCTTAATTGAATGAAATAACCTGAGGGACCGAGAGGCTCGGCAGTCTATTCCTAGACCACAGAGGCCTGGACCCACTGCAGAGTGTGCGGGCTGTGTGGGCACCGTAGGGATGCAGTTCCTCAGGAGAGCCGGCCCCTAGGAGGCCCTGGTGGGCGAGGCCCTGCCCTGTTGGACACAGGACGCAGGAGGCTTCTGCTGGAACTTTGTCTCTTTCATGTTCCATTGGAAGTGATAAATGAAGCTTTGCATCTGCTTCACGGCATATTAGTCCCTGGAGATGCAGCAGACGCTCTGGCAGACACGTTTAAGTCCTCCCCGGGAGCCGGCTTCCTGCAGGATATGAAATAGATCTGGGGAGGGGGAGCAGCTCGCCAGCGGCCACCACAGGGGCAAGGTGGCCAACAGGCCTTCTTCCTGGGCTCTGACACCCGAGTGGCCCAGCACATGCAGGGGTGCGAAAACAGCCCTTTTGACTTGCGGTGTCACCTTGTGCTCCACCTCGGGGGACACGTTTAGTTCCAGATCTGAGATAAATGGGCCACCAATGGTGGCCAGTAATGACAAAAGGCATACTGCTGTCACTCAAGTAGCTGTGTGACTTTGGACACATGATTTAACGTCTCTTACTCGGGTTTCCTTGTCTGCAAAATGGGGATGATAAATGCCTGTCCCACAGGAACCAACGAGGCTTAGAGGAGCATATATAAATGTATGTTCTGATATTTATATGTGTATAATATTTGTGCATCATACAAATATAGTTATAAATCTATTAAGAATGTATTGATCATTATTATAATCTATATCATAATATAAACCAGAAGTATTCATAATATATTACTGTTATGGTTCAGTTGCTAAGTCGTGTTCATCTCTTTGTGACCCCATAGACCATACATGCAGAGCTCTCTGTCTTCCATTATCTCTCAGAGTTTGCACACACTGATGCCCATTGAGTCAGTGGTGCTATCTAACCATCTCATCTCTGGCCCAGCCCTTTACTTTACTTTACTTTAGGATTTCCTTTATGGTGGGTGGGAAGAGGTTCTCTGAGGAGATGCTATTGGAACTGAGACTTGATTGAAGAGAAATCGCTGGTCAGGGAAAAGTGTGAGGGGGTGTTTTTGGATGGAGGGCAGAGCAGGTACAAAGGCTCTGAGATCAAGAGAGCCTGGACCTTTCAAGGAAGTGAATAAAGAACAGGGAGGTGGGGACACAGAGTAAGGAACGTGATTCAGAGAAGCTGGAGGAGTTGAGAGGGTACTCTCTGTGTAAGACCTTTTGAGCCATTTCCGGGGTGCGGCTTCTGTTTCAAGTTAAAAGCGAAGCCAGTGCAGGGTGTGGTGGGGCTGGCTTTGTGTTGCTGTTGTGGGGGAGAATGGTGTGGGGAGCTTGGTGAGGGGAACAGGAAGAGCAGCTTGCAGGTTCTTGCACTTGTTCCCAGGAGGGAATCCACCCTTGCTCTCCTTGTCTGCTTAGGAAGACAGGAATCCAGCAGAAGCCCTTTTAGGCCCCCCAGCTCTTAAGAGTCTAAGCTGGTATCTTCTCTGTGTGCCCCTGTCTGCTTTTTAGAAATCTTCATGACTCAGTGGGGAGGCAGTGGGCACAAGGGAGAGGAAGGTGTTGCTGGAGGTAGACAGAACCCAGATCTTTTCTTATTTTGACTGCTGTCTTCACCCATGTATTGACCTTAATGAATGACATTCAACTCATGACTAGACTGTCCTGGAGCCAAGGGAGCTTAAATAATGTCAGTGGCATTTCTTGTTTTGAATTCCCTGGTGAGAGAGATTATTTGGGCACCTTCAGATCTTTTAACCAAGTAGAAGGGAATGTAGGGGTGTAGCCGCAGGGCAAGTGGGAGATTCTGGCGGAGTGAAGGTGGAGCTTCCTGTTTCCTTTGGCTGATTTGCATCATTTCAGAGAACTGAAGCCACTTGGTGGGAGGGATGCTGTCCAGCGTCTGGAGTGGGGGAGGAGTAATCTGCTGGTTATTTAGTGGGCAGCAATTTTCATTAGACTGGGCTTTCTTATGCCAGCTCAGCTCCAGACGTTGGGCAAAAGTGTTTCACCTGAGGGCTCTGCAGACCCAACCACAAGCTGGCTTTAGAGCTGTTGGGTCAGTTCGAGCAGCTGGTGAACTCTGGTCTTATATTTTGGGCTCTGTAGTATTCTCTGTAGTGACTGTAGCAATTTACATCCCATCAACAATACAGAGGGATTCCATTTACAGAGCAAGACAAATATCATAGGATATCACTTATTTGTGAAACCTGAAAAATGATACAAATGAACTTATTTATAAAACAGAAGAAGACTGACAGACATAGAAAATAAACTTGCAGTTACCCAAGGGGAAAATGGGGATGGTAAGTCAGGAGTTAGGAGCAAAGATCTATTGTATAGAGGACTATATATATATATATAACCAAGTCACTTTGCTAGATACTTGAAACTAACAGAACATTGTGAATCAACTATACTTCAATAGAAATATTAAAAAGAGAAGCCATCACAGTCCATCTAGGTTTGAAGTTGTAGAAATGAAAGGAAAAATAGGTTGTGTAAGACACACTGTAAGTAGGAAAATGGGAGGACTTGATCCCTTGGATATATATATTGAAAAGGATATAGGAAGATGCAGGTGGTCTCAAGACTTCTCACCTACTATGTACCTATTATAGAAAATGGAATAGGAGGAGGCAACTGGAAAGGGAGGCAGATGAAAATTACTATCTGTTGTACCTGATATGGGCCAGGCATTTGAAAGAGTCTTTTGCAAGAAGACATCTTTCAGTCTGAGCAATGACTTTTGAATTTTTGAGTTATAATCTTATTTTACTGATGAGGAACCTGAGGCTCTGAGAGCTTAAGCTGTTCCCATCTGAGTGAGCTTTGGAGATCTTATCTGAATTTTTATTTTGCTGAGGGCCTGTTGAGGGGCTTTCCCAGGTGGCATAGTGGTAAAGAATTCACCTCCATTACAGGAGACACAGTTCAACCCCTGGGTCGGGAAGATCCCCTGGCATAGAAAATGGCTACCCACTCCAGTATTCTTGCCTGGAGAATCCCATGGACAGAGGAGCCTTGTTGGCTACAGTCACTTTGCATCATTTCAGAGAACTGAAGCCACTTGGTGGGAGGGATGCTGTCCAGCGTCTGGAGTGGGGGAGGAGTAATCTGCTGGTTATTTAGTGGGCAGCAATTTTCATTAGACTGGGCTTTCTTATGCCAGCTCAGCTCCAGACGTTGGGCAAAAGTGTTTCACCTGAGGGCTCTGCAGACCCAACCACAAGCTGGCTTTAGAGCTGTTGGGTCAGTTCGAGCAGCTGGTGAACTCTGGTCTTATATTTTGGGCTCTGTAGTATTCTCTGTAGTGACTGTAGCAATTTACATCCCATCAACAATACAGAGGGATTCCATTTACAGAGCAAGACAAATATCATAGGATATCACTTATTTGTGAAACCTGAAAAATGATACAAATGAACTTATTTATAAAACAGAAGAAGACTGACAGACATAGAAAATAAACTTGCAGTTACCCAAGGGGAAAATGGGGATGGTAAGTCAGGAGTTAGGAGCAAAGATCTATTGTATAGAGGACTATATATATATATATAACCAAGTCACTTTGCTAGATACTTGAAACTAACAGAACATTGTGAATCAACTATACTTCAATAGAAATATTAAAAAGAGAAGCCATCACAGTCCATCTAGGTTTGAAGTTGTAGAAATGAAAGGAAAAATAGGTTGTGTAAGACACACTGTAAGTAGGAAAATGGGAGGACTTGATCCCTTGGATATATATATTGAAAAGGATATAGGAAGATGCAGGTGGTCTCAAGACTTCTCACCTACTATGTACCTATTATAGAAAATGGAATAGGAGGAGGCAACTGGAAAGGGAGGCAGATGAAAATTACTATCTGTTGTACCTGATATGGGCCAGGCATTTGAAAGAGTCTTTTGCAAGAAGACATCTTTCAGTCTGAGCAATGACTTTTGAATTTTTGAGTTATAATCTTATTTTACTGATGAGGAACCTGAGGCTCTGAGAGCTTAAGCTGTTCCCATCTGAGTGAGCTTTGGAGATCTTATCTGAATTTTTATTTTGCTGAGGGCCTGTTGAGGGGCTTTCCCAGGTGGCATAGTGGTAAAGAATTCACCTCCATTACAGGAGACACAGTTCAACCCCTGGGTCGGGAAGATCCCCTGGCATAGAAAATGGCTACCCACTCCAGTATTCTTGCCTGGAGAATCCCATGGACAGAGGAGCCTTGTTGGCTACAGTCCATGGGGTCCCAAAGAGTCAGACACAACTAAGCGACTAACACTTTCACTTTTCTACTACTGAGCACACACAGACTTACCAAGAAATACAAATAACATTTGTGGAATTTATGAAACCAAGGTCTCATTCCACCACAAAAATCCACTATTTGCATAATGAAATGTACCTAGCATCAAGAGAAGATAAAACCATAGAGGGAAGAGTCTTTATTTTCTGAGCCTCCTTATGGCTCTTTAGACTCTTCCCAAAGGGGATGCACATCAGGTTTTGGTCCCCTTGTGTTTGAGATAGGTGTGAACTTGTCCTTTGACCCAAGGTCAGGTATCACGTCTGTTTCTGTATCTCTTATATGCCTAACACGTTGTCGATACTCAAGGGAGTAAACTGCTTCTCTTCCCCCACTCAACTTCATCCCTGATTTATAGATCTCTTCTGCCTTTATGAACCCATTTTAACCTTTTGTGTTGCTTCTCTCGTCATTCCAACTCATTCCTTTTTCTTCTTCTTCAAATACACACCCTCTTTGCTTTGGTTGTGGCTATGTAAATATACTCCATCTCTCCAGTGGGCTTGTGATCTCTTTGAAAAGGTCAGAGGTTACTGTCTGACCATTTTATATTTCCCATGTATCTGGCTTGATGCTGCAGGAACTGATATAGTATAATACACAAGAGGTGCCTTTTAGAGGCAGAGGAATCTAGCCTCAAAATTTTGCCCCACTATCTGTAGTTAGGTGATCTTGGACAAGGTGCTTGAAAGACTTTTAGCCTGTCAGTGGTTGACCTCAACTAATAAGGGTTATCTCCTGGGAAGAGTATATTTTAGGATTAAATCAGATAACTGTGAGTAAAGAATGTCACCTTTGGAGATCTTATCTGAATTTTTATTTTGCTGAGGGCCTGTTGAGGGGCTTTCCCAGGTGGCATAGTGGTAAAGAATTCACCTCCATTACAGGAGACACAGTTCAACCCCTGGGTCGGGAAGATCCCCTGGCATAGAAAATGGCTACCCACTCCAGTATTCTTGCCTGGAGAATCCCATGGACAGAGGAGCCTTGTTGGCTACAGTCCATGGGGTCCCAAAGAGTCAGACACAACTAAGCGACTAACACTTTCACTTTTCTACTACTGAGCACACACAGACTTACCAAGAAATACAAATAACATTTGTGGAATTTATGAAACCAAGGTCTCATTCCACCACAAAAATCCACTATTTGCATAATGAAATGTACCTAGCATCAAGAGAAGATAAAACCATAGAGGGAAGAGTCTTTATTTTCTGAGCCTCCTTATGGCTCTTTAGACTCTTCCCAAAGGGGATGCACATCAGGTTTTGGTCCCCTTGTGTTTGAGATAGGTGTGAACTTGTCCTTTGACCCAAGGTCAGGTATCACGTCTGTTTCTGTATCTCTTATATGCCTAACACGTTGTCGATACTCAAGGGAGTAAACTGCTTCTCTTCCCCCACTCAACTTCATCCCTGATTTATAGATCTCTTCTGCCTTTATGAACCCATTTTAACCTTTTGTGTTGCTTCTCTCGTCATTCCAACTCATTCCTTTTTCTTCTTCTTCAAATACACACCCTCTTTGCTTTGGTTGTGGCTATGTAAATATACTCCATCTCTCCAGTGGGCTTGTGATCTCTTTGAAAAGGTCAGAGGTTACTGTCTGACCATTTTATATTTCCCATGTATCTGGCTTGATGCTGCAGGAACTGATATAGTATAATACACAAGAGGTGCCTTTTAGAGGCAGAGGAATCTAGCCTCAAAATTTTGCCCCACTATCTGTAGTTAGGTGATCTTGGACAAGGTGCTTGAAAGACTTTTAGCCTGTCAGTGGTTGACCTCAACTAATAAGGGTTATCTCCTGGGAAGATTATATTTTTAGGATTAAATCAGATAACTGTAGATAAAAGGTTGGATACCCTGTATGAAATGCTGATACGCAGCAGACAATCAATGCTAGTATATTTTTGTCCATTGCCCAAAGAGCCACAGAGTAGTGGTGTTGAGGGTGAGATAATTTGCTTTATGTTTATCTCTTTGTTTAACAAGTCCCTCCAGAATGGAAAAGAAAATGCTCAGCAAGTGTTTGGATGGATGGATGGACGAATGGATGGATGGATGATGGATGCATGGATGGATGGATAGAAGGTAAAGGGAATTATCCCTCCTTCACTATTCTTGTTATTCTCCATGACTTTACAATACCTTTTTTTCCCCAGAGCCCTTATTTCTATGTGAAATGTTATTATTCATGAATGTTATCATGGATCCATGTCTTTGTTTATTAACCTCCTCTGTCTCATGAAGGCGTAGGCCTTTTGAAAGCCAGAAACTTGTCTGATTCACCAGGATAGCCCAGCTCTTTGTCAAAAACATAACTCGTAATAGATACCAAGTAAATATTTGATGAGTGGATGAAAACAGAATCAATGGATTGATTTCCATGTGATTCAGTGAGCACTGTGTTAGCACCCACTTTGGGTCAGCTCCTGATATAGATGATGCATACAGAGATGAACAAGACAAATCTGACTCTCAAGAAGGAAGGGAGGAACTCCCCGGTGGCCCAGTGGGTAAGACTCTGCTTTCCAATGCAGAAGGGGTGGGTTTGATCTCTGGCAGAGGAACTAAGGCCCCAAATGGCACGTGGTGTGGCCCAAAATTAAATAAATAAAAGAATAGAAGGAAAGGAGAAGAGAATAGGGAGAAATAGACAAGCTCCATTCTTAAGTCAGAGAAGCTGTGTTCAGGTTTTCAAATTTCTGAGCTAGTGTTGGTAGAAACACTGGCTGAATGGAAGGAGTAGGACTAAGCAACATCGGGAGTGAAAGCTGTACGTTTTGGGGTTACATTCTCCTCTGGAATTGGCTCCTCCCTTACCCTCCAGGAGCCTAGCCTGCAAAATTTTCCCATCGAGACTAAGGTGCTTGAAGCTTTTAGGTTTATCTTTCCTGGGAAGATTATATTTTTAGGATTAAATCAGATAACTGTAGATAAAAGGTTGGATACCCTGTATGAAATGCTGATACGCAGCAGACAATCAATGCTAGTATATTTTTGTCCATTGCCCAAAGAGCCACAGAGTAGTGGTGTTGAGGGTGAGATAATTTGCTTTATGTTTATCTCTTTGTTTAACAAGTCCCTCCAGAATGGAAAAGAAAATGCTCAGCAAGTGTTTGGATGGATGGATGGACGAATGGATGGATGGATGATGGATGCATGGATGGATGGATAGAAGGTAAAGGGAATTATCCCTCCTTCACTATTCTTGTTATTCTCCATGACTTTACAATACCTTTTTTTCCCCAGAGCCCTTATTTCTATGTGAAATGTTATTATTCATGAATGTTATCATGGATCCATGTCTTTGTTTATTAACCTCCTCTGTCTCATGAAGGCGTAGGCCTTTTGAAAGCCAGAAACTTGTCTGATTCACCAGGATAGCCCAGCTCTTTGTCAAAAACATAACTCGTAATAGATACCAAGTAAATATTTGATGAGTGGATGAAAACAGAATCAATGGATTGATTTCCATGTGATTCAGTGAGCACTGTGTTAGCACCCACTTTGGGTCAGCTCCTGATATAGATGATGCATACAGAGATGAACAAGACAAATCTGACTCTCAAGAAGGAAGGGAGGAACTCCCCGGTGGCCCAGTGGGTAAGACTCTGCTTTCCAATGCAGAAGGGGTGGGTTTGATCTCTGGCAGAGGAACTAAGGCCCCAAATGGCACGTGGTGTGGCCCAAAATTAAATAAATAAAAGAATAGAAGGAAAGGAGAAGAGAATAGGGAGAAATAGACAAGCTCCATTCTTAAGTCAGAGAAGCTGTGTTCAGGTTTTCAAATTTCTGAGCTAGTGTTGGTAGAAACACTGGCTGAATGGAAGGAGTAGGACTAAGCAACATCGGGAGTGAAAGCTGTACGTTTTGGGGTTACATTCTCCTCTGGAATTGGCTCCCCTCCCTTACCCTCCAGGAGCCTAGAAGCCCACCTTATCTGGTGGGAGAAATTGACATCCCATTGAAATCGATGAAATGTTTAAGCATTTGCCATCGGAGCAAGCTAAGCCTTGCCATTTGGGGAAAACACACTTAATCAGAGGCCCTGACCCATGTAAATGTGCGAGAGCTGGCTGGTGTGTCTCCTCTTTTCTATGGATTATACAGAAGCCAGCGCTGGTTAAGGGGGCAAGTGAGTTGATAAAAAGCATCTCTGGAGAACAAGTACTAAGTGGTGTCTTTATTGCTCACCTCTCAAGGAACCTTCTGTTTAAACCGCTGGCAGTAAGTGCAGGTTAGACCTGTGAAGTTACTATAAATGCTATTCTTAAGCCGTAGAACTTTATTTTTTAATTGGTTTCTTTTCTTTTTTTTTCAAACGACTAATGCAATAGGAAGAATGAAATTTTGTAATTCCTTAAGACATAGGAAGTATTGAGAGAGAGAACAAAGAGACTATTGAAGCACTATAGACCTTTCCTAAAACCCAAACCAGGCGGAACCCCCTTTCCTCCCTTCACTGCACAATGAACCCTCTCTAAGGAGCATGGGGAGGGGGGCCAGGCTGGAAATATGCAGCCCAACATGTTATTGAATAAGAAATAGGCTGCTAGAAAGAGAATGGGAAAGGCTACTCCTGAGATGGAAAAATACAGTCAGCCAGAGATGTGATGTTCTGACTCAACTCATTCTTTTTCAGAACCTTTTTCTGCTCCTTCTCAACTATGCGGCCAGTAATTCAAGGCCTAACTATTTTATGATTGAGGCTTAAAATAAGTCTTTTAAGCTTTTCCGACCCAAGGGGGGGATCTTGGACTGGCAGAGGAACTAAGGCCCCAAATGGCACGTGGTGTGGCCCAAAATTAAATAAATAAAAGAATAGAAGGAAAGGAGAAGAGAATAGGGAGAAATAGACAAGCTCCATTCTTAAGTCAGAGAAGCTGTGTTCAGGTTTTCAAATTTCTGAGCTAGTGTTGGTAGAAACACTGGCTGAATGGAAGGAGTAGGACTAAGCAACATCGGGAGTGAAAGCTGTACGTTTTGGGGTTACATTCTCCTCTGGAATTGGCTCCCCTCCCTTACCCTCCAGGAGCCTAGAAGCCCACCTTATCTGGTGGGAGAAATTGACATCCCATTGAAATCGATGAAATGTTTAAGCATTTGCCATCGGAGCAAGCTAAGCCTTGCCATTTGGGGAAAACACACTTAATCAGAGGCCCTGACCCATGTAAATGTGCGAGAGCTGGCTGGTGTGTCTCCTCTTTTCTATGGATTATACAGAAGCCAGCGCTGGTTAAGGGGGCAAGTGAGTTGATAAAAAGCATCTCTGGAGAACAAGTACTAAGTGGTGTCTTTATTGCTCACCTCTCAAGGAACCTTCTGTTTAAACCGCTGGCAGTAAGTGCAGGTTAGACCTGTGAAGTTACTATAAATGCTATTCTTAAGCCGTAGAACTTTATTTTTTAATTGGTTTCTTTTCTTTTTTTTTCAAACGACTAATGCAATAGGAAGAATGAAATTTTGTAATTCCTTAAGACATAGGAAGTATTGAGAGAGAGAACAAAGAGACTATTGAAGCACTATAGACCTTTCCTAAAACCCAAACCAGGCGGAACCCCTTACCTCCCTTCACTGCACAATGAACCCTCTCTAAGGAGCATGGGGGAGGGGAGCCAGGCTGGAAATATGCAGCCCAACATGTTATTGAATAAGAAATAGGCTGCTAGAAAGAGAATGGGAAAGGCTACTCCTGAGATGGAAAAATACAGTCAGCCAGAGATGTGATGTTCTGACTCAACTCATTCTTTTTCAGAACCTTTTTCTGCTCCTTCTCAACTATGCGGCCAGTAATTCAAGGCCTAACTATTTTATGATTGAGGCTTAAAAATAAGTCAGTGAATGTTTTGAACAGCTTTTTTTAGAGGTCACTGGGATGAAATGGAAAGAGTCGTAAAGAACCAAGTTCAGATCTAAGCTGTGCAAAAGGTAGAGAGGAAATTTGTACTCCAGTGAAAATTGTCTAGACCCTCAGTTCTAGAGGAACCCTTTAGTTTGTCTTATTTTGACTTTATGGAACCTCTTATAGGCTGTAGGTACCTGATAGATTCATACATTCTGTCCCATCACTAAGAGGTTCCTGGGACCCATGCAGCCTCCCCCGAATAATTTTGCCTCCATCTGTTCATCCCTTGAATATTTCTTGCCCATGAATGTGGTTGTTCTTTGGGTTTACTTTTGAACCAGTTATAATATCTTCCTAATCTTCATTGTATTTGCTTGTAGCTCAGCTGGTGCATAATCCGCCTGCCATGCAAGAGACCCCAGTTCAGTTCCTGAATTGGGAAGTTCCCCTGAAGAAGGGGTAGGTTACCCACTCCAGGATCCTTGGGCTTTCCTAGTGGCTCAGATGGTAAAGAATCCACCAGCAGTCTGGGAGACCTGGGTTCGATCCCTGGGTTGGGAAAATCCCCTGGAGAAGGAAAAGGCTACCCACTCCAGTGTTCTTGCCTAGAGAATTCCATGGTTCACCCAAGGGTCTCAAAGAGCTGGACATGACTGAGCATGTCCGACATTATCTTCATTAATGATAGAAAAAGATAAATCACTGATAGAATAAAGTAACTTATCACATGCTTATTTTAGATCTGTGTGAGCATCACAATTTTACATTTTTGGATTATCTTTTAACCCTCGTTTACTCAGTCTAAGTGGCTTAACTTCTGGGTCTTAATGTCTTTATATAAAGAATTGGAATACTCTCTAAGGAGCATGGGGAGGGAGCCAGGCTGGAAATATGCAGCCCAACATGTTATTGAATAAGAAATAGGCTGCTAGAAAGAGAATGGGAAAGGCTACTCCTGAGATGGAAAAATACAGTCAGCCAGAGATGTGATGTTCTGACTCAACTCATTCTTTTTCAGAACCTTTTTCTGCTCCTTCTCAACTATGCGGCCAGTAATTCAAGGCCTAACTATTTTATGATTGAGGCTTAAAAATAAGTCAGTGAATGTTTTGAACAGCTTTTTTTAGAGGTCACTGGGATGAAATGGAAAGAGTCGTAAAGAACCAAGTTCAGATCTAAGCTGTGCAAAAGGTAGAGAGGAAATTTGTACTCCAGTGAAAATTGTCTAGACCCTCAGTTCTAGAGGAACCCTTTAGTTTGTCTTATTTTGACTTTATGGAACCTCTTATAGGCTGTAGGTACCTGATAGATTCATACATTCTGTCCCATCACTAAGAGGTTCCTGGGACCCATGCAGCCTCCCCCGAATAATTTTGCCTCCATCTGTTCATCCCTTGAATATTTCTTGCCCATGAATGTGGTTGTTCTTTGGGTTTACTTTTGAACCAGTTATAATATCTTCCTAATCTTCATTGTATTTGCTTGTAGCTCAGCTGGTGCATAATCCGCCTGCCATGCAAGAGACCCCAGTTCAGTTCCTGAATTGGGAAGTTCCCCTGAAGAAGGGGTAGGTTACCCACTCCAGGATCCTTGGGCTTTCCTAGTGGCTCAGATGGTAAAGAATCCACCAGCAGTCTGGGAGACCTGGGTTCGATCCCTGGGTTGGGAAAATCCCCTGGAGAAGGAAAAGGCTACCCACTCCAGTGTTCTTGCCTAGAGAATTCCATGGTTCACCCAAGGGTCTCAAAGAGCTGGACATGACTGAGCATGTCCGACATTATCTTCATTAATGATAGAAAAAGATAAATCACTGATAGAATAAAGTAACTTATCACATGCTTATTTTAGATCTGTGTGAGCATCACAATTTTACATTTTTGGATTATCTTTTAACCCTCGTTTACTCAGTCTAAGTGGCTTAACTTCTGGGTCTTAATGTCTTTATATAAAGAATTGGAATAGCCATATCAAATAAAACCATCACAAATTTTATCAAGGGTTTTTCCTTTCATCTTCCCATTTGGTACTGATAGCTGAATAATGTTTGATAATTAATTTTTAGCTATTATGGATGGTGAATGGGATAATGTCTGTGAAAACACTTTTATCAAGGGTGATTCATAAAGTATGATTCAGATGTTAGCCTGTGCTATTATCATTGGCATGAAATGAAGATTTAAGTGTTGCTTTTAATTCTCTGAGCACTTGTGATTCAGAAAGGAGAGGGCATTCTCCTGGTGGCTTCAGAACTTGAACAGGGGCTAATGGAAAGAAACTGTAGGCTTGGGGAAGGTCTCCTACCACCAGCTGTAGCAATGATGGTGATGGGCTGCCTCATGGGGTAGGGAATTTCCTATCACTGAAAGTATGTGGCCTGAGACGAGGTTCTTATGGTAACCATGCGCTACAGAGAGTCCCAGACTTGGCCCCCATTCCTGAGATGTTTAGTGTGGAGATGGCAGGTATGGGAATAATGACTTTTGGCTCCAGCTAGGGAGCCCAAGAGCCACAGCCTCAAGTTCCCTTGAGATCCCGTGAGCCCATGACTTGTTTACACGTGGCTAACATAGGAGCAGTGCCTGGAATAGTGCGTGGCACATGAGGTGTGTGTGCATCGAATACTGGCTTTTGTAATCTGTCTTCTTCAGTCGTCTGTTGTGGTGTTTACCTTGGCTTCGCTATAATCCGCCTGCCATGCAAGAGACCCCAGTCAGAATGGTTAAAGGGGTAGGTTACCCACTCCAGGATCCTTGGGCTTTCCTAGTGGCTCAGATGGTAAAGAATCCACCAGCAGTCTGGGAGACCTGGGTTCGATCCCTGGGTTGGGAAAATCCCCTGGAGAAGGAAAAGGCTACCCACTCCAGTGTTCTTGCCTAGAGAATTCCATGGTTCACCCAAGGGTCTCAAAGAGCTGGACATGACTGAGCATGTCCGACATTATCTTCATTAATGATAGAAAAAGATAAATCACTGATAGAATAAAGTAACTTATCACATGCTTATTTTAGATCTGTGTGAGCATCACAATTTTACATTTTTGGATTATCTTTTAACCCTCGTTTACTCAGTCTAAGTGGCTTAACTTCTGGGTCTTAATGTCTTTATATAAAGAATTGGAATAGCCATATCAAATAAAACCATCACAAATTTTATCAAGGGTTTTTCCTTTCATCTTCCCATTTGGTACTGATAGCTGAATAATGTTTGATAATTAATTTTTAGCTATTATGGATGGTGAATGGGATAATGTCTGTGAAAACACTTTTATCAAGGGTGATTCATAAAGTATGATTCAGATGTTAGCCTGTGCTATTATCATTGGCATGAAATGAAGATTTAAGTGTTGCTTTTAATTCTCTGAGCACTTGTGATTCAGAAAGGAGAGGGCATTCTCCTGGTGGCTTCAGAACTTGAACAGGGGCTAATGGAAAGAAACTGTAGGCTTGGGGAAGGTCTCCTACCACCAGCTGTAGCAATGATGGTGATGGGCTGCCTCATGGGGTAGGGAATTTCCTATCACTGAAAGTATGTGGCCTGAGACGAGGTTCTTATGGTAACCATGCGCTACAGAGAGTCCCAGACTTGGCCCCCATTCCTGAGATGTTTAGTGTGGAGATGGCAGGTATGGGAATAATGACTTTTGGCTCCAGCTAGGGAGCCCAAGAGCCACAGCCTCAAGTTCCCTTGAGATCCCGTGAGCCCATGACTTGTTTACACGTGGCTAACATAGGAGCAGTGCCTGGAATAGTGCGTGGCACATGAGGTGTGTGTGCATCGAATACTGGCTTTTGTAATCTGTCTTCTTCAGTCGTCTGTTGTGGTGTTTACCTGCAGAGTAAGACGTGGCATTTTTATACAGCATCATGATATGGGGAGTGACGTAGAGAGCTGGAGTTGCGGCTACTCAGGTTTGGGCTGCTGGATGAGTCTGTGCCTTCTGGAGGACTGGGCATTGCCAGGTAAAGGGAGGAAACTGAAGGGTACCAAGTGAAGCCTGTCAGACCACCTAGGTCAAACTGAGCTCACTGTCAGAGGCTCTGACTCCATTTTTGAAGGTATTCCTTGTTCTCTGACACATCCCAAGAAGCTCCTGACTTTCTTTCACCTTTCACTTGCCTTTCCCTTAACCTTCAATTCTGTCCTTCAAGTTTCTAGGGCCAAAGCCTTGGAGTTGTCTCTGGTTCCTTTTCTATCACATTTTCCATTCAACACATCAGCAAATTTTTGTCTGGACCTCTAAGAGTGTGTGTGTGTGTGTGTGTGTGTGTGTTTGTGTGTGTGTGTGTGTGTCCATCCAGAATCTAACCTCCTCATCTCTGCTGCTGCTGCCCTGGGTTAATCCATCATCAGCTCTGCCCTGGGTTAGAGCAGCAGCTTCCCACTGATCTCCCTACTCTGACTGATCTCCCGTTTCTGTCCTTGTCACCCTGCTAAAATCTGTTCCACTCCCGCTGTTCAGAGGAGGCCTGTTAAGATATAAGACAGTGTCCCAAGCCCCAAGAAGTCCCCAGTTCATGCAGTGGTACAGCCAAAGTTCTTCCACATGCTTCCCAGCTGGAAAAATGCTGGGGGCTGCCTCATGGGGTAGGGAATTTCCTATCACTGAAAGTATGTGGCCTGAGACGAGGTTCTTATGGTAACCATGCGCTACAGAGAGTCCCAGACTTGGCCCCCATTCCTGAGATGTTTAGTGTGGAGATGGCAGGTATGGGAATAATGACTTTTGGCTCCAGCTAGGGAGCCCAAGAGCCACAGCCTCAAGTTCCCTTGAGATCCCGTGAGCCCATGACTTGTTTACACGTGGCTAACATAGGAGCAGTGCCTGGAATAGTGCGTGGCACATGAGGTGTGTGTGCATCGAATACTGGCTTTTGTAATCTGTCTTCTTCAGTCGTCTGTTGTGGTGTTTACCTGCAGAGTAAGACGTGGCATTTTTATACAGCATCATGATATGGGGAGTGACGTAGAGAGCTGGAGTTGCGGCTACTCAGGTTTGGGCTGCTGGATGAGTCTGTGCCTTCTGGAGGACTGGGCATTGCCAGGTAAAGGGAGGAAACTGAAGGGTACCAAGTGAAGCCTGTCAGACCACCTAGGTCAAACTGAGCTCACTGTCAGAGGCTCTGACTCCATTTTTGAAGGTATTCCTTGTTCTCTGACACATCCCAAGAAGCTCCTGACTTTCTTTCACCTTTCACTTGCCTTTCCCTTAACCTTCAATTCTGTCCTTCAAGTTTCTAGGGCCAAAGCCTTGGAGTTGTCTCTGGTTCCTTTTCTATCACATTTTCCATTCAACACATCAGCAAATTTTTGTCTGGACCTCTAAGAGTGTGTGTGTGTGTGTGTGTGTGTGTGTTTGTGTGTGTGTGTGTGTGTCCATCCAGAATCTAACCTCCTCATCTCTGCTGCTGCTGCCCTGGGTTAATCCATCATCAGCTCTGCCCTGGGTTAGAGCAGCAGCTTCCCACTGATCTCCCTACTCTGACTGATCTCCCTTTTTCTGTCCTTGTCACCCTGCTAAAATCTGTTCCACTCCCGCTGTTCAGAGGAGGCCTGTTAAGATATAAGACAGTGTCCCAAGCCCCAAGAAGTCCCCAGTTCATGCAGTGGTACAGCCAAAGTTCTTCCACATGCTTCCAGGGCTTTGTGTGGTCTGCCTCTCACACCCCTCTTGTGTCATCCTTACTCTCATTCTCTTCCACTTAGGTCATCCTATCCCCAATGGCTTATACTTCTGCCTCAGAACCTTTGCACCTGCAGCTTCAGTAGTTCTTCTTTCAGCTAGCCGGATGGCCTGTTCCCTGGTCTCTTTGATTTTTCTCGAATGCCACCTTCTCGTGGGGGCTTTTCCTACCTGCTGTATATTTCAACTTGTACCCCTCATCCATTTCCTGCTTCATTTTCTCCATGGCAACTAGCTGCATCCAACAGGTTGCATATTTTGTTTACTGTCTTTCTCTTTCTATTTGAATCTAAGCTGAAGACAGGGGTTTCTGCTTTGTTTACTTCTGTATTTGTTCTCTTGCCATGCAGAGCAGTGCTTTGTCCATAATGGACATTCACTAAACGTTTGTTGAGAAATAAATGCTTGAGTTTCCCAAATACTCTTATGTGCCAGGTCTTAGACAAGAGACCTTGGTGATACTTGTTTGAGGTTTATTTGGAATTTCTGTGGAAGGCAGTATGTGACACAATTCCCAATCATTTCCATCTCTCAGTATTTGTGCCCTTGTGTAATCCCTTCCCTTCAGACATGGGCTGGACTTCGAGACTTGCTTCCAAAGAATAAAATGTATCAAACATCATGGGATGCCACTTTCTTGATTAGGCTCCAAAAGACTGACATTCTTCCTTCTGGCACTTTTTCTTGTCTGGTAATTTCTCTTGCCCATCAGAGTAAGCATGTCAGCTGACATGTTGTAAGATGCTTTGTAGAGAGGCCAATGAGGTAAGAATCTGAAGGAGCCCTCCAACCAGTGGGTCTTAAGAAACTGAGACCTCAGGCTAACAGCCCATAAGAGACTGAACCCTGCCAACCACCACCTGAGGGGGTTTAGAAAACAGGTCCTTCTCTGACTGAGCCTTCAGATGCAACCACAGCCCTCATCAGCATCTTGATTGACACCTTATGAGAGGCTGAGGACCCAGGTACGCTGGGCCTGGATTTCTGATTCATAGAAACTGAGGGGGTTTGAGAGTAAGCCCCAAGAAGTCCCCAGTTCATGCAGTGGTACAGCCAAAGTTCTTCCACATGCTTCCAGGGCTTTGTGTGGTCTGCCTCTCACACCCCTCTTGTGTCATCCTTACTCTCATTCTCTTCCACTTAGGTCATCCTATCCCCAATGGCTTATACTTCTGCCTCAGAACCTTTGCACCTGCAGCTTCAGTAGTTCTTCTTTCAGCTAGCCGGATGGCCTGTTCCCTGGTCTCTTTGATTTTTCTCGAATGCCACCTTCTCGTGGGGGCTTTTCCTACCTGCTGTATATTTCAACTTGTACCCCTCATCCATTTCCTGCTTCATTTTCTCCATGGCAACTAGCTGCATCCAACAGGTTGCATATTTTGTTTACTGTCTTTCTCTTTCTATTTGAATCTAAGCTGAAGACAGGGGTTTCTGCTTTGTTTACTTCTGTATTTGTTCTCTTGCCATGCAGAGCAGTGCTTTGTCCATAATGGACATTCACTAAACGTTTGTTGAGAAATAAATGCTTGAGTTTCCCAAATACTCTTATGTGCCAGGTCTTAGACAAGAGACCTTGGTGATACTTGTTTGAGGTTTATTTGGAATTTCTGTGGAAGGCAGTATGTGACACAATTCCCAATCATTTCCATCTCTCAGTATTTGTGCCCTTGTGTAATCCCTTCCCTTCAGACATGGGCTGGACTTCGAGACTTGCTTCCAAAGAATAAAATGTATCAAACATCATGGGATGCCACTTTCTTGATTAGGCTCCAAAAGACTGACATTCTTCCTTCTGGCACTTTTTCTTGTCTGGTAATTTCTCTTGCCCATCAGAGTAAGCATGTCAGCTGACATGTTGTAAGATGCTTTGTAGAGAGGCCAATGAGGTAAGAATCTGAAGGAGCCCTCCAACCAGTGGGTCTTAAGAAACTGAGACCTCAGGCTAACAGCCCATAAGAGACTGAACCCTGCCAACCACCACCTGAGGGGGTTTAGAAAACAGGTCCTTCTCTGACTGAGCCTTCAGATGCAACCACAGCCCTCATCAGCATCTTGATTGACACCTTATGAGAGGCTGAGGACCCAGGTACGCTGGGCCTGGATTTCTGATTCATAGAAACTGTGAGGTAAGAAATGTATATTTACTTTATTTTACTTTAAACTGCAAGACTTTGGGGGTAGTTTGTTACGCAGCAGTAAATCACTAACAGACTTCTATTTTTACTCTGCCCACTGGAAGATACAATTTTTTTAGAGGAGCTGAATTCTTCTTCCTGTTTCTTTCCTTGACTACACACACATACACACACATCTGCTTTAGCGTGAAGCATTCCTGACAGTGATATCTGACATAATTTCAGGCCCAGCAAATAGTGTAGCCATGCCATAATATGATGGGTGAGTTCTCAGTGCCTTCAGACACCGCGCAAGGCAGAGGCATAAGTGATGCTTGTTCGATTATGCTGAGGTCTGTCTCTGCCTGGAAGGCCATCTGGTATTTATAGGAAGCTGAGAGCTAGGCACAGGGGATAAATGAGTTCCAGACTGTTGCACTTATTTTCAGATAGAATCATATTCTCTGAAGAATTTCATAGGATGTTGAGCTGATAGGGAATTCACCGTGATTGTATGGCTCACTGGGCTCATACTGTGGTGGAGAAAAATCATCTCGTCAGCTGGGGAGGCGACAGTCATATCTTCTCAGCCGGCAGGTGATCGATGTCTGAGGACGGGCTGAAGATTTGACTGCATTCTTCTCTCTTGAAGCCACTGAGTGGCATTTTTAAAGTCAATCAGCAGTACAAAGGCCGCTTTGACAGAAGGGGGGCTCTTCTGTTGGGTGCCGCCCAGGCTGGTAGGCACCACCTGAAAGCTTGGAGATAAGCACTTGGAAATTCAAAGAGACACCTTGTCTGTCATTGGTAATGGCCGAACACTTGGAGGAAAACACAGTCTCGTGGAAGGGTTTGGAGCGGCGAAGCTCAGTCAGCCCGTCAGTCAACCTGGAAACACCTACCGTAGGCCTGTTGTGTGCTGAGAACCATGCTTAGTGTTGGGAAAGGACACTTCCATGAAGGCCCAGTCCCTGTGTTCAAGGAGTTCATGGAATCACCGTGGGCAGTACAAAGGGCAGATGCTTGTGCTGCCAGAGTCACCCTCTATACCCCTGCCCTGGGTTTCGTACTCTCTGAGAGGTTCGACTCTGTGGAACTTGTGCCCAAACCAGGATTGCGCATGGCGTCCAAGGGACCAGAAGGCCACTTTGACCTCGGACAATAGCTTCCAGGCTGCCTGTGAGAACCAGGAGGTGTCAGGGTCAGGGACAGTGTTGCTGACCGTTTTCAATACTGTGTAGCTAAGGTGGAACCACAGGACATGACCTTCAGTCTGTGCGATCCAAGACCATGCGTCACTCACACTAGCGTTTTGTCTGTCCCCTGCCTTCCCTTGCTGGATACTGTTAGTCGGCTTTGTGCATGCCCACTTTCCCATGAGAAGGAAAAAAAAAAAACACTTCGTAAACAGTTACTGAGTGCCCATGCTGGGTGGTAGTTTCTCACTTGTGTCTGACTCTTTGCAGTTCCATGGGCTGTAGCCCACCAGGCTGCTCTGTCCGTGGACTTCTCCAGGCAAGAATACTGGAGTGGGTAACCATTCGCTTCTCTAGGGAATCTTCCTGACCCTGGGGTCGAACCTTGGTTTCTTGCACTGCAGGTGGATTCTTCACTGTCTGAGTCTCCAGGGAAGCCCTGTGTGGTCAACTAATTCCCACCCAAGGCATAGGTTTTGTCGTAGAAGCATGTGTCAGTGAGGCTGCTTCCTCCCCCTCCCGCTCCCCTCCAGGAGCCTGTGCAAGAGGGTCTCCCTCGTTCTGTGCACAGCAGTCTGCATGAGCTCTCTCCCCTTATATGGGTTCCATTTCTGAGGCACCTTGAAAACCCCTCCACTTTCAGGAAGCAGTGGCTCCTACCCTTTGCAATCTGCTTGTCTTAGTCTGCTGTGGGTGCCTTCTGAAGACTGGAAATTCCAGATAAAGGTCTGGCAGGGCTGGTTTGTAGGGAGGACTCTCTTCCTGTGTCCTAACGCAGCAGGGAAATGGTGGGGAACTGAGTACTCTTTGGTGTCTTTTCTAATAAGGATAGTAATCCTGTTGGATCAAGGCCCCACCCTTATCACCTCATTTAACCTTCATTACCTCCTAAAAGCTCTTTCTCTAAATACAGTGACATTGGGTATTATTGCTTCAGTATACCAATTTGGGGATTGGGGCACAGTTCAGTCCACCACCCTGATCTTTCCCACGTCTGACTCCTTAGCCCCACTTCTGGCTTGGAGGGCTTCACTCTGAGTGAGGCACTACCAGGATTGTTGATGGTGGTCGTGGTTAACAGTGGCAGGGGCTGAGGGAAAGTGGGCATAAAGATGAATAGATTTTTAAAAGCTTTATTCTGTTTTTCTAGATATCAGGCACAAGTGTTATCATGACCTCAGCTCATTTGTCTGTTAGCTGTATCGTGCCACTGACAGGTTCATTTTGTAGCTATGATGTGAGCTTTGTTTCATGTGAAGGCCAGTCCTGGGAATTGTCTATGGGGCAGCTCCATAGGACGTTACTGGTTCCCATCATGCTCCTGGGCTCTCAAGGGAGTCTGTTGAATGAATGATTGAATGGACCAGATTCATGTGACAGCAGAAGCAGACCCTTGGTGGATGGCGCACTTCTAGCTCCTTGGGGGAAGACTTCGTAAAATAACGAAAGGATTTGGCTCCCTTCTTCTGGAATGTAGACCTGGAATAATAGTGGTTGACCCCTCAGCTGTTGATGATGTTAGCCCTGGGAGAAACCTGGGAGGGCACCTGAGTGGCTTTGCGTTTCACAGATGCTGAAGACTGGTGACTTTCATAGAGGATGTTCACAAGGCAGGCTCATTGTTCTCACTGTCAGATGAGATGGGTCCTGATTTATCGGAAACAAGTACTGGGAGATGATGCTTAAACTTTCCCAAAGCGACTGCTTCCTTGAACAGGTACCAAGCATGCTGATGCCTGCAACCTAGAGCCACGCTCCGTACTTTGGAGACCATTTGCAGTCAGGTCAGGCACTGATGGGAAACAGAACTGGCTGTGATGAGTTACAAGGACCATTCCAATACTCGTTTACTAATCAATAGTGGAGGAGGAATTTCAAGTCCTTAACAAATTGTTTGCTAATGCGCTGCCATGGCAACTGCTAATCCTTGAGAGTCCATTCAGAAATGGGTTCTTGAGGCATTTTCTTTGACATATGCTTGCTAGGGCTGAGAACACTTGTATTCCCAGAAACATCAGGCCAGATATTATCTTGTAGAATAGATTTAAGGGGAAAAGAGCATCCCCATCATTTGACCCTGAGAGTGGTGAGAGAAAGGAAAGGTTTGCTCAAAACAGGATGTGTGCTGTACTGAGTCCAAGCCCCATCTCTCCTCGTCCGTTTATACTTCTTTATTAGTTTTAAAACAGTTTCTAAAAAAATTTTTTTAAAGTATTTTGTAAGGCATATTGTCTGTAGAAAATGTACAAAACATGGAAAGCACACAAGAAAATGAAACCATCCGTCAGAGGAAGGTGATTAATGTTCTGTTTGGCACAATTTCCTCCTGTCTGTTTTAATCCTTGCACTTTTGCATTTGTGTAGAGTTGAAGTCATTATGTCTGCGACAGTTTATTTCACATCCTGCTTTATTATTTAATATTTAACCATATGTTCTCCCCCACACACACTTTGGCTTATTCGGAACTTGAAATTATTGATAACGGCATACCCTTCAACTGCTTGAGTCAACCACACATATTCAACTAATACCCTGTTTTTGGAGCACTTATATTTACATAAGTAACTCTTTCCTAAGTGTCCTTGCCTGCAAGTCATAAAAGACCTCCCTAGGAAAGAACTACTCTGCCCAACCTGGGTCCCACACTGCTTTCCTGGAATGTGGTAGCAACTTAGATGTCCAGCAGCAGTCATGTTTCCACTGCCGCCTTGCTGAATTGATGGGCAAAGCCAAAAAGAACCCAGTGATGTATTCCATTCGTTCTCCTGGCCATTTTGTTATTTTAGTATTTCCAGCTTAGAGTTACCTAAAGTGGCTGATGAGAGAAGTATTCGATATGAAAAGAATCAAAAGATATGACAAGGGCCGTCCTTGGAGAGGAAGTGTCTTTCTCTTCCACGCTGAGGTAGAGAGAGGCTTTGCGTTGTGTTGAGAGGGGTGGAGAGGCCCTGGCACCTGATATGTAGGAGTCACTGGGGGTTTTAACAAATTGTTTGCTAATGCGCTGCCATGGCAACTGCTAATCCTTGAGAGTCCATTCAGAAATGGGTTCTTGAGGCATTTTCTTTGACATATGCTTGCTAGGGCTGAGAACACTTGTATTCCCAGAAACATCAGGCCAGATATTATCTTGTAGAATAGATTTAAGGGGAAAAGAGCATCCCCATCATTTGACCCTGAGAGTGGTGAGAGAAAGGAAAGGTTTGCTCAAAACAGGATGTGTGCTGTACTGAGTCCAAGCCCCATCTCTCCTCGTCCGTTTATACTTCTTTATTAGTTTTAAAACAGTTTCTAAAAAAATTTTTTTAAAGTATTTTGTAAGGCATATTGTCTGTAGAAAATGTACAAAACATGGAAAGCACACAAGAAAATGAAACCATCCGTCAGAGGAAGGTGATTAATGTTCTGTTTGGCACAATTTCCTCCTGTCTGTTTTAATCCTTGCACTTTTGCATTTGTGTAGAGTTGAAGTCATTATGTCTGCGACAGTTTATTTCACATCCTGCTTTATTATTTAATATTTAACCATATGTTCTCCCCCACACACACTTTGGCTTATTCGGAACTTGAAATTATTGATAACGGCATACCCTTCAACTGCTTGAGTCAACCACACATATTCAACTAATACCCTGTTTTTGGAGCACTTATATTTACATAAGTAACTCTTTCCTAAGTGTCCTTGCCTGCAAGTCATAAAAGACCTCCCTAGGAAAGAACTACTCTGCCCAACCTGGGTCCCACACTGCTTTCCTGGAATGTGGTAGCAACTTAGATGTCCAGCAGCAGTCATGTTTCCACTGCCGCCTTGCTGAATTGATGGGCAAAGCCAAAAAGAACCCAGTGATGTATTCCATTCGTTCTCCTGGCCATTTTGTTATTTTAGTATTTCCAGCTTAGAGTTACCTAAAGTGGCTGATGAGAGAAGTATTCGATATGAAAAGAATCAAAAGATATGACAAGGGCCGTCCTTGGAGAGGAAGTGTCTTTCTCTTCCACGCTGAGGTAGAGAGAGGCTTTTGCGTTGTGTTGAGAGGGGTGGAGAGAGGCCCTGGCACCTGATATGTAGGAGTCAATGCCACCGCGGAGGCCTTGAAGCCACTCCCACGTGCTGTCTCTTAGCGGACTGAAGGCCATTGCTCTGACACCTGCTTCCTGCCCCGCTGACCCCTTCTTGGCACCCCAGACAGCTGTGCCCACACTCCTGCCCTACCCATGAGACACACCACGGCAGGATGTCCCCACAGTCCTTGCTGCCTGTCACTTTCGCAGGACATAGGCCAGATGCACAGGTTCTGTGGCACAAGGACAGGTGCAGCCCAGAGGCTCCCGCCTCCTCCTGCTTGATCCCTGTCTGTTTCATCCACCCCACAGCTCCCAGACGCAGGTGCCGGGGCTCTCCAGGCAGCTGCTGTCATCCACGTCCTGGCTGGACTGTGTCCTCCCTCTTCCCCTCTATGGGCATCTCTGAGGGCCGCCTTGCCAGGAGCAGCTGTTGATTCAGATTTTCATCAGGACTTTGATAATTAAAACTTGAAGCTCTTCAGACATTTGCGTTCCATTACATAGAAGGAGCAGCTGTTTAAATTTGGGGCAGGGAACCAGAGCCTTGTGCGGTGGACTTGGATTTAGATTAATCAGGTCTGTTGATTCACTCCCCTTCTTCTCATCATCCAGATAGAGGCTTTGGGAAAGCCCACCCCTGCCCCTATTTGATGAACAACCACCATGTTTCAGGCAGCGTGCTGTGCGGCTCATGGCTTATGGCAGGCTGCTTGGAGGCAGATTGTGTGAGTTGAGATCTTAGCTCTGCCCTTTGTTGGCTGTGTGACCTTGAGCAGGTTGCTGAACTGCTCTGTCTAATGAGAGAATGCTAGTGATGGTTCGAGGACAGACTGAGTGAAATGCAGAGGCCTGAGTACAGCATAAATGCCTAATTACTGTTTTAGCTACCTATGGGAATTGTATTTAATGCCCCTTACAGCTCTGTTCACTATATCCTGTTGATTTGCACAAGAGGAAAAAGAACTCCATGGGTGTGAAGTCATGGATAGCAGCACTTGTAGGCAGTGACTGGGGCGTGGCTTTGAGCCTGGGGGTTTTTTAGCTGAGGTAGAGAGAGGCACCTGATATGTAGGAGTCAATGCCACCGCGGAGGCCTTGAAGCCACTCCCACGTGCTGTCTCTTAGCGGACTGAAGGCCATTGCTCTGACACCTGCTTCCTGCCCCTGACCCCTTCTTGGCACCCCAGACAGCTGTGCCCACACTCCTGCCCTACCCATGAGACACACCACGGCAGGATGTCCCCACAGTCCTTGCTGCCTGTCACTTTCGCAGGACATAGGCCAGATGCACAGGTTCTGTGGCACAAGGACAGGTGCAGCCCAGAGGCTCCCGCCTCCTCCTGCTTGATCCCTGTCTGTTTCATCCACCCCACAGCTCCCAGACGCAGGTGCCGGGGCTCTCCAGGCAGCTGCTGTCATCCACGTCCTGGCTGGACTGTGTCCTCCCTCTTCCCCTCTATGGGCATCTCTGAGGGCCGCCTTGCCAGGAGCAGCTGTTGATTCAGATTTTCATCAGGACTTTGATAATTAAAACTTGAAGCTCTTCAGACATTTGCGTTCCATTACATAGAAGGAGCAGCTGTTTAAATTTGGGGCAGGGAACCAGAGCCTTGTGCGGTGGACTTGGATTTAGATTAATCAGGTCTGTTGATTCACTCCCCTTCTTCTCATCATCCAGATAGAGGCTTTGGGAAAGCCCACCCCTGCCCCTATTTGATGAACAACCACCATGTTTCAGGCAGCGTGCTGTGCGGCTCATGGCTTATGGCAGGCTGCTTGGAGGCAGATTGTGTGAGTTGAGATCTTAGCTCTGCCCTTTGTTGGCTGTGTGACCTTGAGCAGGTTGCTGAACTGCTCTGTCTAATGAGAGAATGCTAGTGATGGTTCGAGGACAGACTGAGTGAAATGCAGAGGCCTGAGTACAGCATAAATGCCTAATTACTGTTTTAGCTACCTATGGGAATTGTATTTAATGCCCCTTACAGCTCTGTTCACTATATCCTGTTGATTTGCACAAGAGGAAAAAGAACTCCATGGGTGTGAAGTCATGGATAGCAGCACTTGTAGGCAGTGACTGGGGCGTGGCTTTGAGCCTTGGTCTGTGGGACTCAGGCACAGGTTCATCATGGCATGCCTGGCTCCTTGCCTTCTTCTTCCCCTGCCATCTTGGAGCCTTTTTCCTTTGCTCAGCTTATGAGGCGATGGCTTCAGCTCTGGGATTTGCCAAACCCTACCCAGTTTCTGGGAGCAGGCAGGAATGGATGAGTGGGGCGGCTTCTTCCTCCCCTCTTACTTTTAGACCCTCAGCCCTTTCATGGGTAATGTGAAAACACCACCTTCTCGTCATAACCCATGTTGTTTTATTAGCTTCCTGGACTGCTGGGCCCCTGAGTGTGTGTGTGCCTGTGCACATGCACATGCAGACACAAACGTGCACACACGTGTCCACACACCGGCCAGACAACACCCCTTCCCTGGTATTGCACAGCCTCTGGGTGGCCTGGAGCAGGAGTTGAGACAACCCCACCAGAGTGGTGGTTCCGCCAGTAATCAGAGTGCTAGTGTTGAGTGCCATCCTTTCCTGGGGACACCCTGTATGTGTGTCTGCCACCTGCTGGGGTTTGACATACATTATTTAATTGCATTCCCACAACAATCCTCCAGGGAAGTATGATTTCCTCTTTATTGAAGAAATAAGACACGTGGAGATGCAGAGATGGGCCCAGGACACACTGGGAGGAAGTGTGAGCCTGTGTCGACCCCGAGCGCATGCTCATCACACGGGTTCTGACATGTGAATCCCATTGGGGTGCACAGCCAGAATCCAGGCCCATGGTTCCCTGGGAGATGCTTCCAGTGGGAGATTTCTCTTCATCTTGAAACATGTTTTTCTTGAGGCTTATAGCCTCAAATAAGGGATCAAGAAAGTGAAGTGAATTGCAGGAAGTGAATTTCAGAGAGAGTTGTTTTGAAAAAATATTTGTTCTTTGCTACCTGAACCTAATGGTTAGTAGAGAAGAACCCGGAGTGGGGCCCAGGCTAACACAGCTTATTGCTAGGATCTGTGACCAGGGAAAAGCCATGCCAGGGGATCCAAGGAAGGTCCAATTCCAGGAAGTGAGGAGCAGGGAGTTGGGGAGGGACCCAGGGATGGGTGAGTCGTGTGGGTGAGTCTCATCAGCTCAGGCTTGATGAGAGAGGGTGAGCAGACTAGAAATGGTCCCTTAGGCAGGTGCAGAAGTCATATCACAGAGGATCTGAAGGAGGCGCCTAGGTTGATGGAGATCAGGTTCACAGGCTGGCTCTGTCTGCTGATGCAGTCCAGGGATCAGTGGGCAGTATGCTAGTCAGACTTCCTGTACCCCACCCACGGTGAGTTACCGTGAGTGCAGGTAGCCCATCTGAAAGATGTAGCTGGTGGAGTCTCGTTCTGCCTTAGAGGAGACTTCTGGAAGAATATTGGAGTCGAGCAATTGAAAGCTTAGGATAACAGGTTGTCTGATGTTGGGAATCTACAAAGAGGCTATAGCAATTATGAGTACCTGGTAGTCACATGCAGCTGACAAGCCCTCATTGGCATTTGGGAGAACCAGGAATTCAGCCTTCCTTTCCTCACCTGCTCTGTCCTCCTTCAATGGGGTCCCTAGGTAAGAGGCATCAGCATCACCTCAGAAATCTGAGTTGCCGGGTCCCACCCCCAACCCACTGAATCAGGCACCAAAGCACATGGTGATTCTCTAGGGGATTCTGATTTACCCTCCGATCTGAAAACCACTACCTTCGGGCAGTCTTGACCCAATCATGGCACATGGTGGTTTGTGAAATTTGGGATGATGTGTGGAATGGGCGTTCTAGAGCACTGAGTTGCCTAGAGCGAGCTCTTCATTTCTTTCTTTTTTTTTTTTTTCTTGGTGGGTTAAGTTTTATATACTATCCCTCCTCTGCAAGGAGAGCCTCTCAGCTTCGGGTCATCTGTAACGCCCTGCCCTGGTAACATTACTAATGCCCATTTTGGTCTAGAAGAAAGCATCTTTCAGAACCAGAAACCGAGGTGAGCAGCATTATCTAGCCAACATGTACTTACTATTTTAGGGTTTCTATTAATGTTGCTTTTAGCCTCGTGATGCATTTATGGTCAATGAGGATGGGTTTCTATTTCTGGTAATGATGTGGAGTTTTTTTTAAAGTAAGTTAGGAAAAAGTGAGTCATTAAATAATATTAACTTAAAAAATATTAACTAAATATTAATACAGGTGGAACTCAGAATTGTCAGAGTGGTGCTGGATGCATGGAAGTGTATAGGAGGCTTTCTTAGAGGCCAGCAAGGCTGCAGAAACTGAGCTTCTGGATCTGGCAATGAGCTCGGGAGTGGATTCTCATCCTTTTTTGAATTTTCTTCATTGTAGAGGGTATTTTTCTCTGCTGAAAGGCAGCGTGATATGGACATAGTGGTTCCCATATTATGACCAAGGAGCCACGTGCATTGGATTCCCTTGGGAGCCTCTTTAAAAGGAAGAATGTTTCGCCCTCATTCTTGAACTATTACCTGAGAATTCTGGAGCACAGCCTAGAAATCTGCATTGAACAGGCTCCCAGGGAGATCCATGTGGCCAATAAAGCTTGAGAATCACCACTGAGGTTGAAAGAGCACAGATTTGTGAATTCAGCAGCCTGTCTCTCTGTGTCTCCACTCAGCCTGGCCACTCACCTAACCTCTCAGAATCCCATTTCCTTATCTTCAAAACAAGGTGAACAGCAATTGTTTCCCAGGATTGGGGTGAGCCTCAGGCAATTACCAGCTGTGAGGTTCTTTGCCTATATTAGCTATTTTCTCTGAACTCAATTTTCTTCATCTTGAGGATGTAATTCAAAGTGATTTCATTTATACTTAAACCATTCTGGCAAAGATGTTGAGATGTTTGTATGGGGTTTAGGACAAGTTTGGTTCCTCTGGCCAATTTCACTCCTGTTGGTGTGCTTTCGGGCATCAAAAAAAGGTTTTTTCCTTGAAGTGCGGTTTCAGATGCTAGTGAACACTGCCTGTCAGACCTTGGCTACTGCTTTTACCAGATAGAAGGCTGTTTTACACACAGATGCCATTGCCTTCCCCAGCTAGCTGTACAATCTCCCAGGGCTTTGAAAAAAAAATTGAAGGGTTAAAAGACAGGTTTACAGTGGTGTTAATGAGAATTCTTTGCAGATTCAAAACCTGTATCTGAAGGCACCGTCCAGCTTGAAATGGATGGGGTGGTGCAGCACTGGACTCTGCTGGCCCATGGGAGCCCTGGGTGTCCCTCAGCCCGAGAAGTGTCCTCTGGCCCAGCAGTGCATGTGGGGACCAGGGACTGAGGCCAGGGTTTCTGTCTCTTTCAGGACCTCATTGTGTGACCTTGTTAAATCATCTGGCCTCTCCAGGCTTCCAATTTCTCAAAAGCAAAATGGGGATAATCAGAACTTGCCTCCTGGGGCTGTTAGGGGATAGACTGAGAAGAGATTTGTGAAACGTGTGTTGTCACCTAGACGGTGATGTGCAGGCCCGTCTGCCCATCTGTCACCTAAAAAGTTACGTGCAGGCACTATTTGTCTGTCAGGAATCCTTCATTCAGTATTAATCCCCATGGTCTTGCACATTTAGGGACTTTGGATGTCATTTGGTTTAGAGATGGCAGCTTCATGGACCATAAGCTCAGCTCATTGCAGAGGCATGAATTCTTCTGAGTACATAGTGTTCTTTAAAAATTGCTTCCAGATTCCTTTAAATTTTTTTGGGTGCCCCTTGAAAAGTGATATCCCCCCCAGAATCCCAATTTCCTTATCTTCAAAACAAGGTGAACAGCAATTGTTTCCCAGGATTGGGGTGAGCCTCAGGCAATTACCAGCTGTGAGGTTCTTTGCCTATATTAGCTATTTTCTCTGAACTCAATTTTCTTCATCTTGAGGATGTAATTCAAAGTGATTTCATTTATACTTAAACCATTCTGGCAAAGATGTTGAGATGTTTGTATGGGGTTTAGGACAAGTTTGGTTCCTCTGGCCAATTTCACTCCTGTTGGTGTGCTTTCGGGCATCAAAAAAAGGTTTTTTCCTTGAAGTGCGGTTTCAGATGCTAGTGAACACTGCCTGTCAGACCTTGGCTACTGCTTTTACCAGATAGAAGGCTGTTTTACACACAGATGCCATTGCCTTCCCCAGCTAGCTGTACAATCTCCCAGGGCTTTGAAAAAAAAATTGAAGGGTTAAAAGACAGGTTTACAGTGGTGTTAATGAGAATTCTTTTGCAGATTCAAAACCTGTATCTGAAGGCACCGTCCAGCTTGAAATGGATGGGGTGGTGCAGCACTGGACTCTGCTGGCCCATGGGAGCCCTGGGTGTCCCTCAGCCCGAGAAGTGTCCTCTGGCCCAGCAGTGCATGTGGGGACCAGGGACTGAGGCCAGGGTTTCTGTCTCTTTCAGGACCTCATTGTGTGACCTTGTTAAATCATCTGGCCTCTCCAGGCTTCCAATTTCTCAAAAGCAAAATGGGGATAATCAGAACTTGCCTCCTGGGGCTGTTAGGGGATAGACTGAGAAGAGATTTGTGAAACGTGTGTTGTCACCTAGACGGTGATGTGCAGGCCCGTCTGCCCATCTGTCACCTAAAAAGTTACGTGCAGGCACTATTTGTCTGTCAGGAATCCTTCATTCAGTATTAATCCCCATGGTCTTGCACATTTAGGGACTTTGGATGTCATTTGGTTTAGAGATGGCAGCTTCATGGACCATAAGCTCAGCTCATTGCAGAGGCATGAATTCTTCTGAGTACATAGTGTTCTTTAAAAATTGCTTCCAGATTCCTTTAAATAGGTGCTTTGTTCTACGGTTTGCTGAGCATCCTGCCTTTCTCTATTACTTGATCGGTGACTTTGCACATTTTTGTTACCCGTAGACCCAGAATTCCCTGGAGGTGGCCTCTAAAATCTTGATGTCAGGTAGCGTCCCCAGGTGTCGTGGCTGTCCCAGGTGTGACTGGTCCTCCTGTAGCCATGGAGGAGAAGGAGCCTTTCTCAAATAGCCGTGTGTGAGGGCTAGGGAGTCACAGGGTGGGATGCCACCCCATCATGTGGGGAGGGGAGTCTGAGAGGGCTGCCCTGTGGGAGCCTGGATGCTTGGAGGACATCTCCAAGGGTGGGCAGACAGTGGTGGAAGGGTGGCCTCAGCTTTACTTATCTATGGAGATGGCGACACAAAGGCATTAAATGCTACTGTGTGTTTGCGTGACCTTCAAGTCAAGGGGGCTGAGATGAGGATCATGAGGTGGGTGGTGACAGGGGAGGAACTGTCTTCTCCAGGGACGTCTTGATGTCTTAGTTGGTGTTCCTGCAGGAAAATGGAACTCTACTCAAAGGTGTGTAACTGAAGATAATTCTGTGAAGTGACCCCTGGTGGTGTAGACATGACCAAGGGAATCCACAGAGGTGCGGAGATGCCAGGGGCGCCTCTGAGGAACAGGTTTGGAGGAGAGTGGGGGATGCTCCCTTTGGACATGTAGGTTTGACCTATGTGTTGGTCATCCATGTGCGTATGTCAGGCAGTTAGAGATGTAAGCTTCAGACTCCAGGGGATAGGGTCTAGAGTAGAGATGTAAAGCTAGGTGTAGTCAGTGTATGCGTGATATTTAAAGTCATGGTCCTGGATTGAGATCCTTAAGGAAATAGGGAGAAGAGAAGAAACTCAAGGGCTAGCCTGAGTGCCTCAACATCTAAAGATCTAGAAGAGGGACAAAGTTCAGTCTGGAGGCTGAGAAAAGTGAGGTGGGAGGCCAAGAGAGAAGAGGGTCTGCCGTTGGAAGAGGGTAAGGGATCTATTCGACTGAGTAGCTACTGCATCAGTACAAGGCCAGTTGTTGCGGTTTGAGAAGGGACCTTTGAGCTCAGCAACGTGGAGGCCACGGGTGACCTTGGGGAGTATGGTTTCACTGTTCTGGGGACCACAAGAGCCTGATTGGAGTGGGTACCAGATGTTGATTCAACGCTGTGAGCTCGGGCACAGCAGCTAGAGAGCACTCTTTGCAGTTTTGTCTTGTTCCTCGGAGAACAGAGAGGTAGTGAACATGTGTGTCTTTACATGCCTGTGATAGTTTTTTTTATTTTCAAATTTTAATTTATTTATTTTTATCTTTTTGTGGAACATTTTTTTCAGTAATCTCTTCATTCATAGATCCATACATATATAGATATCAGGCTTATAATATACATCTGCATTTTTTACACAGAGTGGGCTCAGTATTTTCTAAGCTTCTTTCTGTGGCAGTATATTTGAACCTACTGAACAATTCCTTTTTTCTTGTTGTTGTTTCGGTTTCTTATTTTGAAAGGAAAAGAATACTAAGGAAATATTGGGAAATGGAGAAGCTGAAAATAATACCCAAGACTCACCTCCCTTGCACCCCTATTAGAGTGTGTTTAAATGTTGAACCCTTGCCTCCACCACGTTGATATGGCTTTCACCACCGGCAGTGTCCGTGTAGGGTCATTCTGGTACCTTGACTTTCTCACTTCACATTCCATCGTGAGGGTTTTTCCATGCTATCTCTTCTTCCACTGTAACCTCGGTAGTTAAAATTTGCATGATCTCATTAGGACCTGTTCCCAACCTCCATGTTTCCTGCGGAGTCTGAGACTAATGAAGGGGATGAAGCAAATGTCTGTAAATATTTAGTTGTTTTGCAAACACAAGCACTCTTAAATCCAGTTTAATGATTGCTCAGTTTAATTAAACACTCTTGGTAGAACTCGTTACCCACTTCTCTGCACTGATTACCGCCCTGATATGAAAGATGCACATGCTCTTCTCACATAGTCTGTTTTTCTTTCTTTCTCTTCTGCTTCTACAAATGAGAGAGGAGAAACCCGAAGGGAATGAATCTGATTCTGGTTTGCATGAGCTTCTGACCCAGGTTGCTAAATTGCCTTGTTTGGCATAAGGTTCTCTAAACTTTCTGTGGGGGAGGATTATGAGTTTTTCCCCGCCTCCTCTTTTAAAAAATGCATTAAAATATACAACGTGGAGGCCACGGGTGACCTTGGGGAGTATGGTTTCACTGTTCTGGGGACCACAAGAGCCTGATTGGAGTGGGTACCAGATGTTGATTCAACGCTGTGAGCTCGGGCACAGCAGCTAGAGAGCACTCTTTGCAGTTTTGTCTTGTTCCTCGGAGAACAGAGAGGTAGTGAACATGTGTGTCTTTACATGCCTGTGATAGTTTTTTTTATTTTCAAATTTTAATTTATTTATTTTTATCTTTTTGTGGAACATTTTTTTCAGTAATCTCTTCATTCATAGATCCATACATATATAGATATCAGGCTTATAATATACATCTGCATTTTTTACACAGAGTGGGCTCAGTATTTTCTAAGCTTCTTTCTGTGGCAGTATATTTGAACCTACTGAACAATTCCTTTTTTCTTGTTGTTGTTTCGGTTTCTTATTTTGAAAGGAAAAGAATACTAAGGAAATATTGGGAAATGGAGAAGCTGAAAATAATACCCAAGACTCACCTCCCTTGCACCCCTATTAGAGTGTGTTTAAATGTTGAACCCTTGCCTCCACCACGTTGATATGGCTTTCACCACCGGCAGTGTCCGTGTAGGGTCATTCTGGTACCTTGACTTTCTCACTTCACATTCCATCGTGAGGGTTTTTCCATGCTATCTCTTCTTCCACTGTAACCTCGGTAGTTAAAATTTGCATGATCTCATTAGGACCTGTTCCCAACCTCCATGTTTCCTGCGGAGTCTGAGACTAATGAAGGGGATGAAGCAAATGTCTGTAAATATTTAGTTGTTTTGCAAACACAAGCACTCTTAAATCCAGTTTAATGATTGCTCAGTTTAATTAAACACTCTTGGTAGAACTCGTTACCCACTTCTCTGCACTGATTACCGCCCTGATATGAAAGATGCACATGCTCTTCTCACATAGTCTGTTTTTCTTTCTTTCTCTTCTGCTTCTACAAATGAGAGAGGAGAAACCCGAAGGGAATGAATCTGATTCTGGTTTGCATGAGCTTCTGACCCAGGTTGCTAAATTGCCTTGTTTGGCATAAGGTTCTCTAAACTTTCTGTGGGGGAGGATTATGAGTTTTTCCCCGCCTCCTCTTTTAAAAAATGCATTAAAATATAGTTTCCAGACTATAAGATTTTTAGTGTATACATCATCGTGAGTTTTGGTCACTGTATACAATCATGTGGCCACCATCCCATCAAGACCCAGAAATGTGCCCTCCCCTCAAGAAGGCCTCCTCCCTCCCTGTCCTCTTCTTTACCTCCTGTCATATTTCCCAGCTCCTAGCCCTAGGAAGCCACTTACCTGTTTGGTGATACTATAGCATTTTCATTTCTACCATTTGATCTAAAAGGCATAATATGGTGTAGTTTTTTGCACTTGACTCTTTCACTTAAGTCTACTGTTTGTGTGTCATATGTCTCATTGAGTGCATTAATATTTCATGCTGAGTAGTCTTCCATGGCAAGAATCTACCACAATTTGTCAATCCATTCACTTATATTTTGTTCCCTGTCTCTTACTCTACTCACTCACTTTATTCATCCTTAAATTGCCAGTGACAGAAACAGCCCGAGAGCTTCTGTTCATGTTTTTGATCACCTGGGACGTTTCTGAATGCCGAATGCTCTGCCAGTACCTGTGCTCGCTGTGCTTCCCCTTCTGTGATGATCATAAATTGTAGCTCAGTGGACGGGAAACCTAGGTGAGGATTGGGGTTTGAAGTCAGCAGATAAATTGGGACTTGCATACGGTCAAGATTACCCTTGGAAAATCCCTTCAGGCGCTCATGATAAAGTATGTTTGGTTGGGTAATTCTTATGCACACTGCAGTTTAAGATCCCTTCAACGAGACTTAAGGAAAGCACCAAAAGGACATAGCTGTACAGGTGAGTGGATGAGGAAGGAGCTGTGCATGTCATGGTGGAAATCTAAAATCTGTCTGCTCTGTTTTATTTATTTATTTTGGTGGGGGTGGGGTGGGGAGGGAGGGGAGCAGGTGGGTCACTTCTATTGGTCTTTCATTTGTCCATTTTCATCCATCTTTGTTCTTCAGCCCGTGTGGGCGTCCCATCGCGGTGGCCTCTGTTGTCGCAGAGCACCGGCTCTGGGCGCATGCGCTCCAGAGCTCCGGCTCGGTAATTGGACACATCGGTCCAGCTGCTCCGCGGCACATGGGATCTTCCCAGGCCAGGGATCGAACCGGCGCCCCTTGCACTGCAAGGCAGTGTGCTTACCCACTGGACCACCAGGGAAGCCCCTGTCTGCTCTGTTTTAGTAGCAAATCTCTGTGATTTTAAATCAGATGTTTTTATTTATTAATTTTTTTAGTGGGGGGATTTGATGAGATAGTATCAGTAAAAACAGCCCAGGGATTGGCACATAGTGTGGACTGCAAAATCATTTATGGATTTAAATCTATTTCTTACCCAATTAGAATCACAGATAGCCCATTTATGTTTTTTTTTTTTTTTTAAGCTTTTTATTTTGTATTAGGGTATAGCCAGTTAACAGTGTTGCGGTAGCTTCAGATGAACAACAAAGGGGCTCAGCCGTCCGTACACACATATCCATCTCCCCAAAGTCCCCGTCCATCCAGGCTGCCACATGACATGGAGCAGTTCCATGTGCTATACTGTTCCTTGTTGGTTACTCATTTTAAATCTAGCAATATGTACATCTGTCTCCCAAAGTTTTTTCTTTTTAATGTGGACCAGTTTTAAAGTCTTTATTAAATTTGTTACAGTGTTGCTCTGTTTTAGGTTTTGATATTTTTTGACCACAAGTCATGTGGGATCTTAGTTCCCCGATTAGGGATCAAACCCATACCCCCTGCATGGGAAGGTGACGTTTTAACCCGTGGGCCACCAGGGAAGTCCCTAGCCACTGCTTTTCAAAACTGTTTAGAACTTGGTCCTCTGATCTTGATCTTCTGTAGCTACCCATCTCTGCTGCGGCCCCACACGCCAGCCATAACCCTCGTGCCTTTGAGTACTGCTCTCGTAACCCAGTGTCAAATGTCTGTAGATCAGTGTTTAATCCTCAAAGGGATCTCAGATGGTGGGACTCAGCCACACTTGGCCACAGAGCTTCCTTGCAGCCCACCACCCCCAGCAGTTGTGTTTCTTGAGACTTGTTGGTTGTATTCTCAGCTGATAGGCCAAATCCAAGGGTGTGCCCTGCTGTCTTCCTTGGGGGGACCCTAGCACTGAAGGGGCTGGAGAGGGGATGGGTCCCCCATCAGCTTACAGAGTACAGCACTTCTCCAGAGATGTTTTATCTGATGTCCAGGAGACGCATCAGCTCTCAGGTGCCTGTTTGGTGCCCAGTGTCATCCCACAGTGCCTGAGAAGTCAGAGGCACTGATGTCCTTTGCTGTGGAAAGTCTGTTTCACTGTTTAGGGAGGAGCGTGGTGGCATGGCGTGAGCTGAGAGGGCCTCCCCCGGTGTTCAGGAACAGGGAGAGAACAGAAGAGGGAGACAGGACCGAGTTCAGATCCTTGTTCACCATTCCTTAGAAGTTCAACTACTGGAGTTGTCAGAAAGGTGGAAATTTTCTCCTCAACCCTTCCTGAGTTCTTGTGGCTGGACTCATAATAAAATTGACAGAAGACAGACTCACAAGAGGAAATCAAGTTTTAATTCATACACATGAGGTCTCATAGAGATGGGGCCTTCAAAGGGGCTGTACCAGGCAACTTTTATACTTACAGACAAAAGAAAAAGAAAAAACAGTACATTTTGGAGGAATTGGCAGAATAAAGAAACTGGGGTTGTGGGTGCTGAATTAATGAAGCATCAAAACAGTTTGGGCTTGGAGTAGCAAGTTAAAGAAGTAACAAGTTGAACACATAATAAATAACAATGTGTACTGGAAAAAAGAAAGTAGCAAGGTGTGTTTAAAGACTTTTAGGCCTGAATTCTGTTTCTGGCTAAAAGGGTGTCCTTCTCCCTCAAGATGGGGGTGGGGGGCAGTAGGTGGAGGGGGCTGCCTTTCACAGGAGAGTTCTATTTCCTGCTTTTCAGGGAGACAGAAAGGGAGGGCCAGAGTGTTCCTCTTACTTTGGCCAACTCTTAAGTAAGTATAATTCATAATAACTGGGACTTCCCTGGTGGTCCAGTGGTTAAGACTTCCCCTTCCAAGCTAGAGGGTTCAGGTTCAGTTGCTGGTTGGGGAGCTAAGAGACTTCCTTGCAGCCCACCACCGCCAGCAGTTGTGTTTCTTGAGACTTGTTGGTTGTATTCTCAGCTGATAGGCCAAATCCAAGGGTGTGCCCTGCTGTCTTCCTTGGGGGGACCCTAGCACTGAAGGGGCTGGAGAGGGGATGGGTCCCCCATCAGCTTACAGAGTACAGCACTTCTCCAGAGATGTTTTATCTGATGTCCAGGAGACGCATCAGCTCTCAGGTGCCTGTTTGGTGCCCAGTGTCATCCCACAGTGCCTGAGAAGTCAGAGGCACTGATGTCCTTTGCTGTGGAAAGTCTGTTTCTCTGTTTAGGAGGAGCGTGGTGGCATGGCGTGAGCTGAGAGGGCCTCCCCCGGTGTTCAGGAACAGGGAGAGAACAGAAGAGGGAGACAGGACCGAGTTCAGATCCTTGTTCACCATTCCTTAGAAGTTCAACTACTGGAGTTGTCAGAAAGGTGGAAATTTTCTCCTCAACCCTTCCTGAGTTCTTGTGGCTGGACTCATAATAAAATTGACAGAAGACAGACTCACAAGAGGAAATCAAGTTTTAATTCATACACATGAGGTCTCATAGAGATGGGGCCTTCAAAGGGGCTGTACCAGGCAACTTTTATACTTACAGACAAAAGAAATGGAAAAAACAGTACATTTTGGAGGAATTGGCAGAATAAAGAAACTGGGGTTGTGGGTGCTGAATTAATGAAGCATCAAAACAGTTTGGGCTTGGAGTAGCAAGTTAAAGAAGTAACAAGTTGAACACATAATAAATAACAATGTGTACTGGAAAAAAGAAAGTAGCAAGGTGTGTTTAAAGACTTTTAGGCCTGAATTCTGTTTCTGGCTAAAAGGGTGTCCTTCTCCCTCAAGATGGGGGTGGGGGGCAGTAGGTGGAGGGGGCTGCCTTTCACAGGAGAGTTCTATTTCCTGCTTTTCAGGGAGACAGAAAGGGAGGGCCAGAGTGTTCCTCTTACTTTGGCCAACTCTTAAGTAAGTATAATTCATAATAACTGGGACTTCCCTGGTGGTCCAGTGGTTAAGACTTCCCCTTCCAAGCTAGAGGGTTCAGGTTCAGTTGCTGGTTGGGGAGCTAAGATCCCATATGCCTCATGGTAAAAAAAAAAAAAAAAAAAAGGCATAAAAGCAGAAGCAATATTGTAACAAATTCAAGAATGACTTTAAAAATGGTCCACATCAAAAACAAATCTTAAAAAGAAATAACCATTGTGCTATTGTGATACATTTGGGGGCAGCCAACCCAGGACTCCAATGGAGCACTCACATATGAACCTGGAAGCAAGTACCAGCTCCTTTTATCTGAGCAGACTCTCTCTAATCCTTCGTTGCCACATACCTGTGTTTAAGCCTCAAGTGGGTTTCATTTTTCATCCTTCTGAAAACTGTTAAAGAAGCAACTGCAAGTTGGATGCTAGTGAGGAGTTTATCATGAGGGACATTTGCGATCTGTGGAGAAGGACTGTTGTGATGGGGAGAACTGGCTTGGTGCGGTGGGGTGGGGGTGGGGAGCAGGTGGCCTGAACCATTGCATGAGCAGGATATGTTTTTGGAGTTTTTGTTTGTTTGTTTTGCTATCACCGGATCCTCAGAAGGGCACCCTGGGGAGGAAAGAGGCAACTTAAGTGGATATTTTCTGCAGATTGGTCAGTGGAGATAAACAATTCAGCTGATTATTTCTGAGACAAAGACTGGGAATTTGGGGAGATGTGTGTCTGGCTTTGTTGTAGGTGTACAGAGGGGACATCTCAAGCCTTATCGAAGTCCCGTGGGGAAGCGGCGGAAGGTCTATATTTCTTACTCCTCCCTGCTTTCCAGGAGCCCGGGGCTCAGGTAAAGCTCAACGTTGTCGCCTGATCTCTGTCCTGGCTCACCACTCACCCCGGTGCATGAATGAGCAGCACTAGCTTAATTCTCACTCATGGTCCTTGGGAAAGAAAGAGAATGGTGGGGCTGGACCTTGCCCAGGTGGGCTTACTGCACCTGATCTGGGAGCAGGAATGAACTGGGAAGCGGGAGACCAAAGCAGGATAGAAAGATTGGCAGCTGAGTTCAGATAGGCGGAGGTTGTAGAGACAAAGAGATGCACCCCTGAGACCCATGACTGCCCAGTAGTGAAATGTAGCCCAAGGAATGGTTAGCTTACCAATAAGATGGGCAGTTTCCCCTCACTCTGATAGGATGACGGAAGGCAGATGACCATTCCCACCCACCCACCCCAACCAACTTCAGTGTGAGCTTCGTTCTTTATTAACTGGATGGCTTTTGGAGGCAGTTTCCTTATCCATCAAGTGAGGAGAGTGGTACCTGCCTCCCTTGGCCACCTCCCAAACACATGAGAATTCTCCCCTATTCAGGATGAATGGGCAGGTAGGAAGCAGTGCATTTCCACTGGCTAATTGTTTAACTTTTCTGAGTTTTTTCCTTTGCTGATGAGTCACTCCTCGCAAGGGAAATGGCTCTTAAAAACAACAGCAATTTATCTGTCTCCTTCAGTAAAGCTGCAGACATGTTGGGAGGAGTACTGTTCAGGCAGCTGCCTCCTGCTAAAACTTCCTGGTGATCCATTGACACAGCACTGGCGCTGCCCACAGCAGAGCACACAAAAGAATCTGGCCTCCACCGTGAGGACGCACCCACATCCTGGGGGCAGCCGGGCCCGGGTATGAACCTGGAAGGAAGAAGGAACCTGGAAGTGGGAGGTGAAAGAGCAGATCCCGAAGGCAGCTGGCATAGGGCCTTGGGGTGCTGAGATCTGCTGTTGGGGAAGGGACCCACAGGCCTTGCTGTAGCTAGGCAGGGCCTGAGGCGGGCGAAGTGCATCCTGCCGAAGGAGGTGGGAAATCGTAACTCTGCCATAAACTTTTAAATAGAAGCTCAGATTTTGAAGCACATTGAACATTGCAGTTGAACTCCCAGGGAGGCCCTCAAATGGCAAAGGCTGTCACCCAGGGAGCTATTTTCTCTTGGCTCTGACCGCAGACATTAACAAAATCATCCGCATAGCCATTTCGCTTCGATGGGCCACAGTTTGGGCTGCCTCTGTTTCCTTAATTGCTTCTCTCTTTTCCTCCCTGTCTCTTGACTTATTAAGTCATTGGATTAGCACACTCGTTACTTGTGAAGTGGGCCATTCAGGGAGGGCTAAGGGGTTGTGTGACGAGATGGAAAGGAGACCCTAAGGCCATGTTTGTATCACCCCAGAAGCACATGCATTCAGGCTGTGTGCTTGTTTAAATGTAGGTTTAAGACTTCAACAGTATACCACAGAATAACGTGATGAGGTTTATCACTGGCTTCAGTAATTGTTACCTGTGGCCAATTTTGTTTCACTCACATCTGTATCTGCTTACCCCTTGTGTGGTATTAGTGTATTTTCCCATTATTGCCCACATTTCCTCATGCTTCCCCTTTGCGGACAAACCCTTCCCTCACTCTCCGCTGCTAGTAACCACTGATCTATTTGTACTTCCTCTATAGTTTTGACTATCAGGGAAAAGGAGAAATCCTCTACCCTTGTAGCTTCTTCTGGCTGGTCTAAGAATTAAATTGACATGAGACAGATTGACAGTTGAGAAATCAAGCAAAAGTTTAGAAACATGTAGACAAGGGGAGACTCAGGAAAACTGAGTAATGTCTGAAGCCCTCATCTTAGATACTGTCCTCAGCCCAAGACCAAAGAGGATGTTGGGGGAAGTGGTTTGAAAGTGCAGGAAGGCAATTCACAAGGAGCTAGAAAAGCAAACGTTTGGTAGACAGAGGGTTGCTGGCTCTGCAGAGACGATGGGTCACAGAGGGGACTCTGACCTCTAGGTCCTGCCAGGTTTTCCCCACCACACCTGGTCCAGATCCTTCTAGACATCTCTGGTGATGGGCCTGTTCTAGAAACAAGCCCTTTATCTAGATGCTATAAGTCGTTAAGTGAAGTGAAAGTCACTCAGTTGTGTCCACCTCTTTGCGACCCCATGAGCTGTAGCCTGCCAGGCTTCTCTGTCCATGGAGTTCTCTAGACAAGAATGCTGGAGTGGGTAGCCTATCTCTTCTCCAGAGGATCTTTCCTACCCAGGAATCGAACCAGGGTTTCCTGCAGAGCAGGCCCACAAAATCATCCGCATAGCCATTTCGCCGATGGGCCACAGTTTGGGCTGCCTCTGTTTCCTTAATTGCTTCTCTCTGTTCCTCCCTGTCTCTTGACTTATTAAGTCATTGGATTAGCACACTCGTTACTTGTGAAGTGGGCCATTCAGTGAGGGCTAAGGGGGTGTGTGACGAGATGGAAAGGAGACCCTAAGGCCATGTTTGTATCACCCCAGAAGCACATGCATTCAGGCTGTGTGCTTGTTTAAATGTAGGTTTAAGACTTCAACAGTATACCACAGAATAACGTGATGAGGTTTATCACTGGCTTCAGTAATTGTTACCTGTGGCCAATTTTGTTTCACTCACATCTGTATCTGCTTACCCCTTGTGTGGTATTAGTGTATTTTCCCATTATTGCCCACATTTCCTCATGCTTCCCCTTTGCGGACAAACCCTTCCCTCACTCTCCGCTGCTAGTAACCACTGATCTATTTGTACTTCCTCTATAGTTTTGACTATCAGGGAAAAGGAGAAATCCTCTACCCTTGTAGCTTCTTCTGGCTGGTCTAAGAATTAAATTGACATGAGACAGATTGACAGTTGAGAAATCAAGCAAAAGTTTAGAAACATGTAGACAAGGGGAGACTCAGGAAAACTGAGTAATGTCTGAAGCCCTCATCTTAGATACTGTCCTCAGCCCAAGACCAAAGAGGATGTTGGGGGAAGTGGTTTGAAAGTGCAGGAAGGCAATTCACAAGGAGCTAGAAAAGCAAACGTTTGGTAGACAGAGGGTTGCTGGCTCTGCAGAGACGATGGGTCACAGAGGGGACTCTGACCTCTAGGTCCTGCCAGGTTTTCCCCACCACACCTGGTCCAGATCCTTCTAGACATCTCTGGTGATGGGCCTGTTCTAGAAACAAGCCCTTTATCTAGATGCTATAAGTCGTTAAGTGAAGTGAAAGTCACTCAGTTGTGTCCACCTCTTTGCGACCCCATGAGCTGTAGCCTGCCAGGCTTCTCTGTCCATGGAGTTCTCTAGACAAGAATGCTGGAGTGGGTAGCCTATCTCTTCTCCAGAGGATCTTTCCTACCCAGGAATCGAACCAGGGTTTCCTGCAGAGCAGGCAGATTCTTTACCAGCTGAGTTACCATAAGTAGTTAAGATGGAGATAAAAAGACTTCTTGAGTCTTTTTTTAAAAATATTTTTGTTTATTTATTTATGGCTGAATCTTCATGGCTCCGTGGACTTTTCTCCAGTTGTGGTGAGAGGGGCTACTCTCTAGTTGCAGTGAGTGGGCTTCTCATTGCAGTGGTTTCTCTTATTCCAGAGCACAAGTGTTGAGACACGTGGGCTTCATTAGTTGCAGCACATGGGCTCAATAGTTCAGGCTCTCAGGCTCCAGAGCACCATCTCAATGGTTGTGGCCCACAGGCTTAGTTGCTCTGTGGCATGTGAGATCTTCCTGGATCAAGCCTCAAACCTGTGTCTCCTCTTTTACTGGAGGAAATTATTTACCACTGAACCACCACGAAAGTCCCTGAGTCTTTCATTTCTTTTACTTAGTTTTACTAAAGTATAGTTGATTTATATATACTCTGCATTATATATAACATATTACATAAATATTCTTTTTTATGTTTTTCCATTATGATTTATTGCAGAATATTGAATATAGTCCTTTGAGTCTTCATGGTCTTAAAAAAATAGTCAGCCTACATTAATTCTCATGCCAAAGAGACACATGCTGGGGTGGCAGATTTTGCTCCCTACAGGACTCTTCTAGAATGTCAGATAAATGGAAACATGCATTATCTAGCTTTTTGGCCAGACCAAAGAGGACGTTGGGGGAAGTGGTTTGAAAGTGCAGGAAGGCAATTCACAAGGAGCTAGAAAAGCAAACGTTTGGTAGACAGAGGGTTGCTGGCTCTGCAGAGACGATGGGTCACAGAGGGGACTCTGACCTCTAGGTCCTGCCAGGTTTTCCCCACCACACCTGGTCCAGATCCTTCTAGACATCTCTGGTGATGGGCCTGTTCTAGAAACAAGCCCTTTATCTAGATGCTATAAGTCGTTAAGTGAAGTGAAAGTCACTCAGTTGTGTCCACCTCTTTGCGACCCCATGAGCTGTAGCCTGCCAGGCTTCTCTGTCCATGGAGTTCTCTAGACAAGAATGCTGGAGTGGGTAGCCTATCTCTTCTCCAGAGGATCTTTCCTACCCAGGAATCGAACCAGGGTTTCCTGCAGAGCAGGCAGATTCTTTACCAGCTGAGTTACCATAAGTAGTTAAGATGGAGATAAAAAGACTTCTTGAGTCTTTTTTTAAAAATATTTTTGTTTATTTATTTATGGCTGAATCTTCATGGCTCCGTGGACTTTTCTCCAGTTGTGGTGAGAGGGGCTACTCTCTAGTTGCAGTGAGTGGGCTTCTCATTGCAGTGGTTTCTCTTATTCCAGAGCACAAGTGTTGAGACACGTGGGCTTCATTAGTTGCAGCACATGGGCTCAATAGTTCAGGCTCTCAGGCTCCAGAGCACCATCTCAATGGTTGTGGCCCACAGGCTTAGTTGCTCTGTGGCATGTGAGATCTTCCTGGATCAAGCCTCAAACCTGTGTCTCCTCTTTTACTGGAGGAAATTATTTACCACTGAACCACCACGAAAGTCCCTGAGTCTTTCATTTCTTTTACTTAGTTTTACTAAAGTATAGTTGATTTATATATACTCTGCATTATATATAACATATTACATAAATATTCTTTTTTATGTTTTTCCATTATGATTTATTGCAGAATATTGAATATAGTCCTTTGAGTCTTCATGGTCTTAAAAAAATAGTCAGCCTACATTAATTCTCATGCCAAAGAGACACATGCTGGGGTGGCAGATTTTGCTCCCCTACAGGACTCTTCTAGAATGTCAGATAAATGGAAACATGCATTATATAGCTTTGTGAGTCTAGCTTCTTTCAGTTAACATAAAGCATCTGCTACTTGCCCATGTTGTTGTGTTAATCATTAGTTTGTTCTTTTTCATTGCTAAGTAGTATTCTATAGTTGGCTTTTGAACTGGACTCTAAGGATCCTGGGATTGATGGAAACCAGTGGCATTGTCTTTATGGTTCATTCATACAAATATGTGCGACAAGTCAGCCTTCAGAGAAAGAAGGGGCTTTAAGTACAGGTTGTGAATCATCCTGCCTTCTGTAAAAGGAATTGATGTGGCAAACGATTGTACCAGGCTGGAGGTGGGAAGAGGTGCCGTCTTTCTGCAGCATACTCAGGGTAGTTCCTAGGAGATACAGCGATTGGATTAGATTGCAGAGGTTCACCTAGAGTTGATCCACACATCTCTTTTCTGAAAAAGTAGAAACAATCCTGGTTGTGAAATTTGTCAGGGGAGTATATAGGACAGTGTCACAAATGAAGATGGATGCAACCATCAAAACAAAATAACAAAAGGAGGACCCTCAAATTTACTTCAGCAGGATGTAAAGGAATAAAGTGGTGCTTATGCGACAGAATTGATCCTAGAAATACAGGGAAAATCCAGCATTAGGAAATGCAACGATATATGTCACACTGATACATCACCATAGAATGATTAGTTCAGGAGTCTAAAAAAGCCTTTTGATAAAAATATAACACCCAGGGCACCCCTGGTGGCTCAGTGGTAAAGAATTTGCCTGCCAATGCAGGAGACACGGGTTCAATCCCTGGTCCGGGGAGATCCACGTGCTGCGGAGCAACTAAGCCCGTGAGCCACAACTATGGAGCTTGTGCTCTGGAACCTCAGAACCGTACCTGTTGAGCCCATGTGCCGCAACTACTGAAGCCCTGTGTGCCCTAGAGCCTGAGTTCTACAATAAGAGGTCACTGCAACAAGAAGTCTGCTCACCTCAGTTAGAGAGTAGCCCCAACTCCCTGAAACTAGAGAAGAGCCTGCAGCAACAGTGAAAACCCAGCATAGCCATAAATAAATAAATAAATAAATAAATAAATAAATTCTTTTAAAAAGATATACATATATAACACCCATTTCAGCTGAGCAAGCAACCCAATACACTAAATGATTTGGTCAACCAGAAATTGAAAGAGGAGTACTTATAATACAAAAACAGAAACAAAAAGTCCCAACACCTTTCTAAACCTAAAGCTGATGTCAGCATTTGCTATGAAAAATTAGGAATAGTGACATTAGAGCCAAAATTAAGACCATATTGTCTGATATTGCCATTATTCAACATGAAAAAAGCTGTATGGATTGAATTGTGTGCTCCAGGAGACTGCAGGTCTAAGTCCTAACCCTTCAGGACCTCAGAAGGTTATCTTATTTGGAAAGAGGGTCTTTGAAGATATAACGAAGAGGAAAAGGAGGCCATTGGGAGGGAGCCCTAATCCGTTATGACTGGTGTCCTTATAAAATGGGAAAATTTTGACCAAGACAGGCCTGCACAGAGAGAAGACCGCGTGAAGAGACAAGAGGGAGAGCCCCATGTGAAGATGGAGGCAGGTACTGGAGGTGTCATGGAAAGCCATGCCATGTCAGCCAGGGAAAACCAGAGGATTCTGGCAAACTACCAGAACCTAGACAGAGTTGGAACAGACTCTTCCTAAACTGTAGCAGGAGGAACCGACTCTACCATCACATTGATTTCTGACTTCCAGTCTCCAGAACTGTGAGGTGATCCATTTCCATTGTTTAAGCCACTCAGCATGTGATCTCAGAGCCAGGGAACAGGTATAGGGGTGACCTTTACTGAGCGCTTGTTGTTTTGAGCACTTTATATCCATGAGCTCATTTTGATAAAATATAACACCCAGGGCACCCCTGGTGGCTCAGTGGTAAAGAATTTGCCTGCCAATGCAGGAGACACGGGTTCAATCCCTGGTCCGGGGAGATCCACGTGCTGCGGAGCAACTAAGCCCGTGAGCCACAACTATGGAGCTTGTGCTCTGGAACCTCAGAACCGTACCTGTTGAGCCCATGTGCCGCAACTACTGAAGCCCTGTGTGCCCTAGAGCCTGAGTTCTACAATAAGAGGTCACTGCAACAAGAAGTCTGCTCACCTCAGTTAGAGAGTAGCCCCAACTCCCTGAAACTAGAGAAGAGCCTGCAGCAACAGTGAAAACCCAGCATAGCCATAAATAAATAAATAAATAAATAAATAAATAAATTCTTTTAAAAAGATATACATATATAACACCCATTTCAGCTGAGCAAGCAACCCAATACACTAAATGATTTGGTCAACCAGAAATTGAAAGAGGAGTACTTATAATACAAAAACAGAAACAAAAAGTCCCAACACCTTTCTAAACCTAAAGCTGATGTCAGCATTTGCTATGAAAAATTAGGAATAGTGACATTAGAGCCAAAATTAAGACCATATTGTCTGATATTGCCATTATTCAACATGAAAAAAGCTGTATGGATTGAATTGTGTGCTCCAGGAGACTGCAGGTCTAAGTCCTAACCCTTCAGGACCTCAGAAGGTTATCTTATTTGGAAAGAGGGTCTTTGAAGATATAACGAAGAGGAAAAGGAGGCCATTGGGAGGGAGCCCTAATCCGTTATGACTGGTGTCCTTATAAAATGGGAAAATTTTGACCAAGACAGGCCTGCACAGAGAGAAGACCGCGTGAAGAGACAAGAGGGAGAGCCCCATGTGAAGATGGAGGCAGGTACTGGAGGTGTCATGGAAAGCCATGCCATGTCAGCCAGGGAAAACCAGAGGATTCTGGCAAACTACCAGAACCTAGACAGAGTTGGAACAGACTCTTCCTAAACTGTAGCAGGAGGAACCGACTCTACCATCACATTGATTTCTGACTTCCAGTCTCCAGAACTGTGAGGTGATCCATTTCCATTGTTTAAGCCACTCAGCATGTGATCTCAGAGCCAGGGAACAGGTATAGGGGTGACCTTTACTGAGCGCTTGTTGTTTTGAGCACTTTATATCCATGAGCTCATTTTAATTTCATCCACAATTCTATGGGGAAGAGATGATGCCTATTGATGTTATGTTGATGAAGAAGCTAAGACACAGAAACATTAGCCAACTTTCCCAAAGCCATGTATAAATAGTTGGTAAGAGATAACGACAGTGATTAAATGCAGGCAGTCTATTTTCTGAGCTAATCCCTAATAGTACCACTAATTATTCCATATTCAGATCTGCAATAATTACCACATGTTGATACTGATATATTTAGACACATAGATCAATGGAACAGATACAAAGTTGAGAAATAGACCCCTCTCTCATTTAATATAAGTTATCAAAGAGTAGATGGATTACTCAATGGTATATTTCAAAATAATGAAAAGTATTTTTAGGAAAATAAAGTTAGGTTCATAGGCCATACTATACATTAAAAGTATTTCTAGGTGAATTAAAGATTTAAATATACTCACAATTTGATGAACATATCAAAATGAGGTGGATGAATATTTATTTCTTCTGCAGTCAGAAATACTAGAGTATCAGATAATCTATGTAGGCATTTCTACTAGAGGGGGAAATGATTTATAGGTTTTACTTTATGTTCAATAGTGGTCATCTGGCAAAAATAATTGAGAGGTTAAAAGTTGCTGGGGAGGGGTTCCCTGGTGGTTGAGTGGGTAAAGAGTCCGCCTTGCAGTGTAAGGGACACCAGTTCAATCCCTGGCCTGGGAGGATCCCACATGCCACAGAGCAGCTGGACCGGTATGTCCAATTAATGAGCCAGCGCTCTGGAGTGCATGTGCCCAGAGCCAGTGCTCTGAAATGAGATAGGCCACTGCAGTGGGAGGCCCACACATGCCAAAGAATAAAGATGGGTGAAAATAAATAACCAACCAATAAAAGAGGCCAAAATTATATATATATATATATATATATATATATATATATATATATATATATATATATATAAAGATGCTAGAGGAATGTCTATAACTGAAAATATAGAAAATGAATTAATGTTTTTAACCTATTAAGAGCACTTATTTGTTAGAATAGATATACAGCCCAATGATGAATGAGTGAGGGACATGAACAGGCAATTTTCCAATGAGGAAACGCGCATGGCCAGTTGAACTTATGAAAAGCATTGAACTTGCCATAGTGTTCAGATGACTTAAAACAACAGGCCTCTGCATCTCACTAATTAAATTGGCCAACACTGGGATTATATAAAGCTGTAAACAGCAAAACTATGTAAGAGAAAAATAAAATATTAAAAAAAACCCCCAGTAACTCAGCACTGATGAAGATGCAGAGGAAGTGAGCAGTCTCACACACAGCAGGTAGCAGAGTGTTTTGGAACAGCTGTTGTGGAAGGCAGCTTCACTATACATATAACGTTATGCATGCCCTTTGAGTCTGGAAATTTAACTTTCAGACAGTTTTCCTAAGGAAATAAAAGTGGACGTGTCATAAGAGTTATCACCTTTATAAATAGTAAACCATGAACATAATAAAAATAAGAAAATGAACTTTGGTTTAGTAAATGATAGGCAGTAAGGATGGCAACTATTAAAATTAGGTTTTAGAAGAATGTTTAGTGACACATAGTCCTGAGTTGGTGATACACTTTAAAGCAGTTTGCAAAGGATTATGTTCACTGTTTTCAATTTTTTTTTAGAAAATAAAATTTATATGTCAATGGGAAAACCTCAAAATATATAGATCAAAATATAAACACCAGTGATTTTTGGAGAGATGAGTTTAGGGGGGATTTATGTTCTTAAATTTTTCCAAGTTGTTTGCAGTAAAAATGCATTATTTTGGCAATTAGAATAAAAGTACTGAACCTGTCATACACATGCATATATATATATATATATATATATGTATATGTATATTATATATATATGTATATTATATATATGTATGCATATTATATATATATACACCTTTGTGTATAATAGATGTGAGGTTCCCCTATGTAACGTACAGACCTGTCAGATATTAATTACACTAAAATGTGCCATATTGTCAGATGTATTGGTGCTGGTGTAAAGTTTGGATATTTGTGACATTAGGGTAACCAAAATAGTTATTAGTTAAAATCCGTCAACAGTTGTAACCTGTGAAAATGTGGGCTTCTAAATCCTGAATGCATTTTATAGGCACTCCTAATAAAACAATAGAGCTAATATGTATTTTGCTCTTAAAATGTCCCAGAATTTTTCTAGGTTCTACATGTTTATTGTCTCTTTTAATTCCCCTTGTAAATCTATGAGTACACACACACACACACCAAGATCCACAAAGTAAGATAAATACGTTAGATTTTTTTTTTGGAGGGAAGGGCACCCTGATTTAAGAAATAAGTCTTTTGTGAGTAATTTCAAAGAAGCCTTTGTGTTCTGGAATCCCCTCCACCTGAATTTCATCCTTGTCTTGCGTGGCGGCTGCTTAAATGCTCTGCTGGGTACCAAGTGCAGGGAGGTCTCACAGGACTCAGTCGTGTGCAGACCCGATGTGCTGCTCTTGGTGCCCTGTGTGGTTTGGTCCTGGAGCAGACCGTTGACCCTCTGGGGAGCAGATGGCATAATTTCCTTTAAGCCCACCCTCCTTCATTATCATTTCTTCTAAATTTTCAGTAAGACCACAGCTTTTCCTATCTTACAGAACTTCTGTTTCTAAAATAATTAGGGAATGATGAAGGAGGGTGTGGAAAATTGCTAATGATTCTACCACAGAAGGCATGGCTGATTCTTAGCAAATCCTTGGTGTATGGATGTCGCTGAGCAGGGCCAGAGCTCTGTTTATAAGGTTTGCCTTGAGCAGCTTCCCAGGGCCATTGGGAAGCTGTTGAGAGAAATCTATGTAAAAGCTCTTAGGAGGAGATCAGGTGAATGTGAATCAAGACAATTTCAAACTACCAAGTGTGTAGCAGGATTCCTAGGTATTACCTAGGGACCATGATCTGGGTTGTGTCATGTGATATGGCTTTTCATGAAACATATCAGCAACTGAGCAGCCCCCAGGGATTATAGAGAACAAGGTAAGGAGCTTTGATACCCACTTAAAGGTTCAGAGGTCTGACTGAGGCATGGAGTGAACTGCAAGGAAGAAAAGAGGAGAAGGAGTGGGAAAATTAACTAGAGTCTATAATAGTTTAGCCTCAGCATGTTTTAGTGAACTGGGCAAAAGTCTGAATTATAGTGTCTTACTGGAGCTATGGACAGCAGCAATAGAAATGTTTGCTAGCACAGTTGTGGAAGGGTTTCTTCTCACCGAGATAAAATCTGAACTGTTTATGTGAAAGTTGATGAACGTTGGTAAGTGTAAGTGAATGTTGTGCGCCTCCAACCCCCCCACTCCTACCTGAGGTCTGATATTAAGGTAGAAAAGTGAGAGGCGCAGGTAGAGTCTCATCAAGGATGGGCAGCTCTCTGATGCCTCCATCAGAAACGGGGCGCAGCTGCACAACGGGACATTGATCACTTTAGGAGCCAAACACCAGGTCGTGCTTCTTTTATGCCTTCTGTGAGAATGTCTCAGGGCCTTCTCCTGTGAGTCTACCACAGATCTCTCACAACTCACATTGACTCCTCCAAGGTCCTGGCAGAGGCCCCCACCACATGTTCAAATAGTTGTATCTTGTTTACAGTTATCAAAAAAAAGAGAACTTTAACCATGGGCTTCTCATGCTGTGGGATTCCCCTCCAGTTGTCCCTTTATGATACTTTTCATTAAAAGACAAGGGGTTGGAGGTGGGTGTTTTGGAGTAGTCAGGGGCATTTTAGGGACCTAGAGTGGAAGCTGAAATGTACTAGGCTGGGACTTCCCTGGCAGTCCAGTGGTTAGAACTTCACCTTCCCAGGCAGGGGGTGCAGGTTTGATCCCTGATCGGGGAGCTAAGATCCCACATGCCTTGCAACCAAAAACCCAAAAGATAAAGCAGAAGCAGTATTGTAATTAATTCAATAAAGACTTTTAAAATGGCCCACATCTAAAAACCAAAGAAGACAAATTTATTGGGTTAACCAGAAAGTTCATTCAGCTTTTTCCATAACATCATATAGAACAAACTTTTTTGGCCAGCTCTATAGATTGGGTTAATGGGATGTATATATATAAACAAAATATGCACATATGTATTTCAAATATATAGCATATATATCATACATGTGAATATGTAGATACATGTATATACTGTATGTATTATATGTACTTTATATGTATATACACATATATGCAGTATAGTATATATGTACACATATATTACCTATATGTTTTTTCCTCTGTGTAGTTAAACTGTTACTACTTGCTATGGTGTGGAAATGGTTGACAGGAATGCAGGTATCACCAAATCAAAGATTATTTTTGATTATGCAATATACACGTATACTTATAATACCCTGAAGTATTGATTTTATGGAATATTGCTGTTGTTGTTTAATGGCTAAGTCATGTATGACTCTTTTGCAGCCTCATGGTACTATAGCCAGCCAAGCTCCTCTGTCCATGGAATTTCCCAGGCAAGAACCCTGGAGTGAGTTTCCATTTCCTTCTCTAGGATATCTTGCTGACCAGGGATCAAACCCACATCTCCTGTATAGGCAGAGAGGTTCTCTACAATACCCATGAAATAGATTTGATAGCAGTTGCCCCCAATTTGATTGCAGTCCTAAAGTTTACACTATAGAAATAGTGACTTCTTGAAGCAAACTTTAAACAGTTGTTAATAATAATAAACAGACTTTTAATCAGCCTGCTAGAAGGGATATAAGTTTCTACTCTCTCAATAAAAAATGATATTGCAAAATTGTCATGAAGAGGTAATCCAAGGGAATGCAACCAGAAGTTAAGGGAAAATATTGTCAGGAAGATAATTAATAAAAATGTTACGTTTCTGGATTGTACAGTGTTTGTGGTACCTGTAGGCTGTTAGGAGTTTATTATTTGTTGTGATTTCTTTTCTCATTTCAAATAAATAGTCCAGTTTCTGAGTTTGTAGTCTTTTCCCTAAAGAATGTCCCCTCCCCAAATTGTTTATGCTTCAGGCTCACAATAGTCAGACTTACTCCTGGGGTGGAGGGTAATGTTATTATCTTCTGAAAAATGAGGAAATTGAAACTCTGACAGGTGAAGTGATTTGTTGAAGGTCACATGGTCTCAGCCTGGGCTCCAGGATGCTCATGCCATCTGTGTTGTGCCATCTTCCTGGTGGGACATGATTGGGATGTGGATTTGCTTCTGTCTGCCTTAGTGGAGTTGCAGCTACCAATTGCCAGAGATCTGGGAAATGTTGAAGGACTCTCTGCCATCCGCTCTTTGCAGGCTCTAAGTAGTTGCCCCTCAGGGAAGTGTTCATGCACTTGCTTGTGGTACTTAAACCAGGCACTCTTTCTTCTGGCTTCAGGTGTCAGCCATTTATTTTTCCTAAAGATTGTTCTTTCTTACTGCAGAAGGAGATGGTAGTTGTCCCCATGACTGTTGCTGGTTTGGTGACTGCTCTCGGTCCTCACCTGAAAAACCATTTTGCCATCCCTCACCCTTCTCATTCTGCCCTGAGCTCTTAAAGCCTTTTCAGCCTGTGGGCTCCTCTCAGATGAAAGAAGGCCCCAGGGAACCTGGAGAGGATGAGTTAGAGGGAGAAATCCAGCAACAGACTAATGAGGCCTTAAAATGCTGTTGGTGCAAGAAGGGCAAAGGGCACTCCAGTTGGTCATCCTTTCTCTCTTCTGCAGCTTCTCTCTTATTGGCATGCCAACTGGCAAATCCCACTGGGTTTTCCCTAATCCCATCCACTGGACGGTGAAGTTCTCTCAAGAATGAGTTGTGTGACATGGAAATTTCTGGCCTTTAGGGTGGGTCCAAATTGTCTTCGTCCTTTGAGTCCATAAGGAGAAAATATGTAAGGCTGTAAGCTTCAATGTGTATGGTTTCTTTGCTACTTTTGTGTGGAATTTTTGTTCATATCAGTCAATGTTGAAGTCAGAGGGTTTGAGAAATCTACTCTTATGCCACCCTGTTTCTCTTAAGTTGGTTTGGATTCTCCTTTTTGCACTTTAACTTGCCTGACACTCTTTGTTAACCTACAAGTCTATTACTCATTCCTCTTGTCTTTGCGTCTTATGTTGGTTTCCCTTTGTAGCTTTCTCTCCTTTCATAAAGGGCCAGCTCTCTTTGCATCCTTTAAAATGGAAATTGAAACTCTGACAGGTGAAGTGATTTGTTGAAGGTCACATGGTCTCAGCCTGGGCTCCAGGATGCTCATGCCATCTGTGTTGTGCCATCTTCCTGGTGGGACATGATTGGGATGTGGATTTGCTTCTGTCTGCCTTAGTGGAGTTGCAGCTACCAATTGCCAGAGATCTGGGAAATGTTGAAGGACTCTCTGCCATCCGCTCTTTGCAGGCTCTAAGTAGTTGCCCCTCAGGGAAGTGTTCATGCACTTGCTTGTGGTACTTAAACCAGGCACTCTTTCTTCTGGCTTCAGGTGTCAGCCATTTATTTTTCCTAAAGATTGTTCTTTCTTACTGCAGAAGGAGATGGTAGTTGTCCCCATGACTGTTGCTGGTTTGGTGACTGCTCTCGGTCCTCACCTGAAAAACCATTTTGCCATCCCTCACCCTTCTCATTCTGCCCTGAGCTCTTAAAGCCTTTTCAGCCTGTGGGCTCCTCTCAGATGAAAGAAGGCCCCAGGGAACCTGGAGAGGATGAGTTAGAGGGAGAAATCCAGCAACAGACTAATGAGGCCTTAAAATGCTGTTGGTGCAAGAAGGGCAAAGGCACTCCAGTTGGTCATCCTTTCTCTCTTCTGCAGCTTCTCTCTTATTGGCATGCCAACTGGCAAATCCCACTGGGTTTTCCCTAATCCCATCCACTGGACGGTGAAGTTCTCTCAAGAATGAGTTGTGTGACATGGAAATTTCTGGCCTTTAGGGTGGGTCCAAATTGTCTTCGTCCTTTGAGTCCATAAGGAGAAAATATGTAAGGCTGTAAGCTTCAATGTGTATGGTTTCTTTGCTACTTTTGTGTGGAATTTTTGTTCATATCAGTCAATGTTGAAGTCAGAGGGTTTGAGAAATCTACTCTTATGCCACCCTGTTTCTCTTAAGTTGGTTTGGATTCTCCTTTTTGCACTTTAACTTGCCTGACACTCTTTGTTAACCTACAAGTCTATTACTCATTCCTCTTGTCTTTGCGTCTTATGTTGGTTTCCCTTTGTAGCTTTCTCTCCTTTCATAAAGGGCCAGCTCTCTTTGCATCCTAAGAGGCTGCTGAATGTTTTTCTAAAGCATTCATCAGGTTCCTGTAGTAGATAACTTTTAGGAATCTTCAGTTTTCAGGATGACTTATTTTGCTTTTTTCCTCTGTAATCTTTTTTTTGTAATCATAATGATTCTTACTATTTTTCCTAAAGATTTTTCTTTCTTACTGCAGAAGGAGATGGTAAGAGAGAGCCTTCAACTGCTTAGACCACATCTTGTTCTTTAGAGGGCCAACAATGTGGTTTCCTACTTATTAAGAACTGTATTTCTGAGCTTGAACAGGGTTGACAGTATGGAAGGAACGCATGGTCTGCCTAGGAAATTTCAAGTGGATGAGGTTTAACGTTTTCTATTTTCCAGCTGATAAGAAGGGTGTCACAAGAGTGGTATGCCACTTGAATATTTAATCCATTTCCGTTTCTTCCCAGTGCTGGTGACTGTTGTATTGTTTTCAGTTCTGTTGGAAGTTTTCACCTTTTCCAGTGTTTTCTTAGGCATGGCAGTGAGGTTCTGAGAGAGACTGCTGGAAGCTTCCTGCCAGATCATACTTCAAAGAGAATGTGACTCGGCCAAGGTCATGCTGCCAGCTGGTGGCAGAGCCTAGCCTGTGATGCGGGCTCCTTTCTTCCAGGCAAATCCTCCATCTTCAAGACCTCCTGCTGCCCTCGTCCTGTCAGGGCCTGAGCTCTGATGTGGTTTAGTGGAGGCTTTGTTAGAGGTTCATTTCTGTTCTGAGGAGTTTTAGCCCGAGGTGGAGTCATGTTGGCACAGGTTGTACTCGCAGGATCCTATGCATTCGGCCTTTTCAGATTAAAACAAATGCATAGAACTAGAAGTGCCTGAGTGCTTGTTCCAAAGATGAGAAGGGGGGTTCAATGTGTATGGTTTCTTTGCTACTTTTGTGTGGAATTTTTGTTCATATCAGTCAATGTTGAAGTCAGAGGGTTTGAGAAATCTACTCTTATGCCACCCTGTTTCTCTTAAGTTGGTTTGGATTCTCCTTTTTGCACTTTAACTTGCCTGACACTCTTTGTTAACCTACAAGTCTATTACTCATTCCTCTTGTCTTTGCGTCTTATGTTGGTTTCCCTTTGTAGCTTTCTCTCCTTTCATAAAGGGCCAGCTCTCTTTGCATCCTAAGAGGCTGCTGAATGTTTTTCTAAAGCATTCATCAGGTTCCTGTAGTAGATAACTTTTAGGAATCTTCAGTTTTCAGGATGACTTATTTTGCTTTTTTCCTCTGTAATCTTTTTTTTGTAATCATAATGATTCTTACTATTTTTCCTAAAGATTTTTCTTTCTTACTGCAGAAGGAGATGGTAAGAGAGAGCCTTCAACTGCTTAGACCACATCTTGTTCTTTAGAGGGCCAACAATGTGGTTTCCTACTTATTAAGAACTGTATTTCTGAGCTTGAACAGGGTTGACAGTATGGAAGGAACGCATGGTCTGCCTAGGAAATTTCAAGTGGATGAGGTTTAACGTTTTCTATTTTCCAGCTGATAAGAAGGGTGTCACAAGAGTGGTATGCCACTTGAATATTTAATCCATTTCCGTTTCTTCCCAGTGCTGGTGACTGTTGTATTGTTTTCAGTTCTGTTGGAAGTTTTCACCTTTTCCAGTGTTTTCTTAGGCATGGCAGTGAGGTTCTGAGAGAGACTGCTGGAAGCTTCCTGCCAGATCATACTTCAAAGAGAATGTGACTCGGCCAAGGTCATGCTGCCAGCTGGTGGCAGAGCCTAGCCTGTGATGCGGGCTCCTTTCTTCCAGGCAAATCCTCCATCTTCAAGACCTCCTGCTGCCCTCGTCCTGTCAGGGCCTGAGCTCTGATGTGGTTTAGTGGAGGCTTTGTTAGAGGTTCATTTCTGTTCTGAGGAGTTTTAGCCCGAGGTGGAGTCATGTTGGCACAGGTTGTACTCGCAGGATCCTATGCATTCGGCCTTTTCAGATTAAAAACAAATGTGCATAGAACTAGAAGTGCCTGAGTGCTTGTTCCAAAGATGAGAAGTGTGTTTCTGTGTCCGTAACATGAACTCCTTGGCACCGGAGAAGCGAGATGAGGCACCTTTTACGGTACTGGGGTCTGTTTCTTTGTGCCTAGGAGTCTTAGTAACAACCCTGCTGTCTTGTTTTGAAATGGTCCTCAAAGGCCACTTCCTTAAGCACTAGGAGAGGGCCTGCTTCCTGTTTGTAGGTGCTTCCGTCTTTGTGAGATTAACTTATCCAGGGAACCAGAGTAGCAACTTCTGAGGGAAAGATTGCACAGGGTTAATGATATAACCGGTTGACAAGTTAGCACAGCCCAAACCACAGCTACCTAAGTCACCATCAGCATCCCCAGGACCTCAGAACCCTTATCCCTGGTCAATGGATTCAGTCATGGCATCCAGGTACTATTAGCTTTATTAGCTTTGTGGAGGCTTCTTTATCCTCTCTCCTTAAAAACCTCTCATTTCACATTTTATGCACATTTAACAGGCTGTAAGAGATGGAGCGCAGCTGGCCACCACAGACAGATATGCCAAAGCTTAACTGTTTTCAGAGAGTTCATACTGACTATACTTATGATCATATTCAGGCCTCAATAAATATGTTATCTACACAGTGACCAGTCTGGTGATTTATCTAAAGCTGGATGTTATTATTGAGTTTAATTGACTATATGAAACTCTACTTTTTACTTTGTCATTAATTGTTAATATACATATAAAAACTGAGGGCAGATACTAATGTGTATCAACCAGTCCTAAGTATTTTGAGGCTTTTGTAGGTAGAGCATTTTTAACAGAGTGATGGGGTTGGGGTAGTAAAAACAGAGAACCTGGACTGGATTCTTATTTTGTTAGAATCTGTTTATTCCAGAGCCTAGCCTGTGATGCGGGCTCCTTTCTTCCAGGCAAATCCTCCATCTTCAAGACCTCCTGCTGCCCTCGTCCTGTCAGGGCCTGAGCTCTGATGTGGTTTAGTGGAGGCTTTGTTAGAGGTTCATTTCTGTTCTGAGGAGTTTTAGCCCGAGGTGGAGTCATGTTGGCACAGGTTGTACTCGCAGGATCCTATGCATTCGGCCTTTTCAGATTAAAAACAAATGTGCATAGAACTAGAAGTGCCTGAGTGCTTGTTCCAAAGATGAGAAGTGTGTTTCTGTGTCCGTAACATGAACTCCTTGGCACCGGAGAAGCGAGATGAGGCACCTTTTACGGTACTGGGGTCTGTTTCTTTGTGCCTAGGAGTCTTAGTAACAACCCTGCTGTCTTGTTTTGAAATGGTCCTCAAAGGCCACTTCCTTAAGCACTAGGAGAGGGCCTGCTTCCTGTTTGTAGGTGCTTCCGTCTTTGTGAGATTAACTTATCCAGGGAACCAGAGTAGCAACTTCTGAGGGAAAGATTGCACAGGGTTAATGATATAACCGGTTGACAAGTTAGCACAGCCCAAACCACAGCTACCTAAGTCACCATCAGCATCCCCAGGACCTCAGAACCCTTATCCCTGGTCAATGGATTCAGTCATGGCATCCAGGTACTATTAGCTTTATTAGCTTTGTGGAGGCTTCTTTATCCTCTCTCCTTAAAAACCTCTCATTTCACATTTTATGCACATTTAACAGGCTGTAAGAGATGGAGCGCAGCTGGCCACCACAGACAGATATGCCAAAGCTTAACTGTTTTCAGAGAGTTCATACTGACTATACTTATGATCATATTCAGGCCTCAATAAATATGTTATCTACACAGTGACCAGTCTGGTGATTTATCTAAAGCTGGATGTTATTATTGAGTTTAATTGACTATATGAAACTCTACTTTTTACTTTGTCATTAATTGTTAATATACATATAAAAACTGAGGGCAGATACTAATGTGTATCAACCAGTCCTAAGTATTTTGAGGCTTTTGTAGGTAGAGCATTTTTTAACAGAGTGATGCTGGGCTTTGGGGAAAGGAAATAGAGAATCCACAAATACAGAGAACCTGGACTGGATTCTTATTTTGTTAGAATCTGTTTATTCCCCTTTAAAATGAGAATGAGGAATTCCTGGATCCTAGGCTGACCATTAGGATTATGTGGGATTATGTGATGCCTGACAAGGAATAGCTGCTCAACAAGGATCCCTTAAAACTTTTTTTAATTAATTATTTTTGTCCGCAGTATGTCTTTGTTGCTGTATATGGGCTTTTTCTGGTTGCAGCAAGCAGGATCTACTCTCTAGTTGTGTTGCATGGACTTCTCATTGTGGTGACTTCTCTTTGTAATGAAATATGACCTCTAACCCCACAAACTTCAGTAGTTGCGGCTCTCGGGGTCTAGAGCTTGAGCTCAGTCCTTGTGGGACATGAACCTAGTTGCCCCTAGACATGTGGGATCTTCCAAAACCACAGATCAAAACTGGAGTCTCCTGCATTTCAAGGCAGATTCTTAATCCCTGGACTACCAGGGAAGTCCCAAGGAATACTTTCTATATCCACCTTATGGATATGTTTATCAAATGCCTATCACATTCAAAGTATGATGATATGTGACAACCAAGGTGGGTACCTCACATGCTTTATTGCTTGCCCTGCTTTCCATGTCTGGCTCTCTCTAGAACATAAGCTTCTTGAATGAAGGACACACAACTTTTAATTGCTGTTCCATCTCTGGTGCCTAGAATAATGTCTGGTACATAGTAGGCACCAAGAAAAACAAAGTCTGTCATTGAAACATGGGTTGAAGTAATTCAAAGATAATACGGAAGCACGCGCATTGCCAAACTGGAGGAATTTACTGGTTTTTCATATTAGAGACGTTATGATAGAATCGAGAGGGCTTGTGTTTGTTTTGGAGTCAGATTGAAAGTAATTTGATTCCTGGCTCTGCCCTCTACAAGCTTTGTAGCCTAGAGGAAAGTTACTCATCCTTTCTGAGCCTGATTCCAACTTTGTAAAATTGTGCTTGGACTCCCAAAGAGCAACTCACAGGGCTGCTGCCAGAGAAATGAGGTAGAGCTTCTAAAGAGCCTTCCATTTCAATATTCAGAGTTATACAGAGTGAGCACCAAGGACTGATTTTTCCCAAGGAGACCCTTGGGAAAGCTTTGACTGTCCTCTCCCAGAGAGTCTTGATGTGATGGTTTGAAGACTACCTCTTGCTGGGCCAGGTAGGAGCCCCTGGCTGTGGTGAGCCCTGAGCTTCCCTAGGGCACGTGAGGTAGGGAGCTGAGGTCTACAGTGAGGTCAGAGGGAACACCAGAGACCCAAAGAGAGCCGTGTGTGGACCATGCAACTTCTTATGACCTTGAACCATCGGAACAGTGAGTGGAGACCTGAATGACTGACCTTGCAGGCCCTCCTGGACCCATCACAGGATGTTTGGCTTTTCCCAAAGGGACAAAAAAATATGTGTTACAAAGAAGTCAGTTAAGGAAAAAAAGGTATTTGGCAAGCCAATCCTGTAGTGGTCGCTGTGTTAGTGGTCACTTAGGGTTAAGGCCCAGAGACCAAGACTATGGTGTTTGGAGTAGTACTGCCCCAGTCTAGCCATTTCCAAGCTGTGAGATTTGGGGCAACTTGTTTTAGCTGATTCTGTTTCGTCATGCGTAAAGCCTGGGTAGGAGTAGTACTGGTAACTGTAGGTTCCTTGAGGATTCAGTGAAAAAATTCATGGCCGTGGCCTAACACAGGGCACAGCCCACGGGAAGCACTCCACAGATGCTGGCTGCTGTCATCACAGTTCATAGATGCGGAAATGGAGGCTTGAAATGCTCTCTGACCCACCAGAGGTCACAGAGAATGTACCAGAACCACACTGGGTATCATCCTGGGAGGCTGTCTTGGGCTCCCCTCACTCATTCATGAGACATTACACTTTCACACATCAACCTGCCTGGGTCTTTGATGCATCCTGAGAATTCAGTGGCAAAGAATATGCCCACAGGCTTCCTGCCCACCGCCCGCAGACTTAAATGGGTGGTGGGAAGACAGAAAATAAATAAGCAAATGAGTAGGTTAAAAAAATTCCAGAGTTCTTCAGAGGATGGGAAGAACAATGCCATTGAACAGAAGCAAGCTGGTGTGATAGAAGAGAATTGGGAAGGAGAGGAGGTTGTTTCCCATGGAGCCTTCAGAGGCTTCTTTGAGAAGGCAGCAATTGATGTTTGCTGAAGAAGATGCCCAAGGCCAGGCCAGTAAAGCCATGTGAAGCAGTGGGACGAGCAGTGCAAAGACCCTGAGGCCATCAAGAACTGACTTGGGCTTCCGAGGACTTGAGACGATGACAAGACTCCAGCCAGAAAGCAGTGTCGGCCCTTCCTTCTGTGTAGGGGAAACCTTCATTTACCTTTCCCAGCTGATCTGAAGTTTCTCTGAAACGGGTTATGACCCTCAGCTGTCTCTTTCTTTCCTGCTCCCCAAAACAAAAATGCAAAAGACATCGCTGTTGTGTGAGGAAAGAAGAAAGATGCTATTCTGGCTTCTGAAGATGGCCGGAGAGGACCTGAATGATGTTTGGTCTTTTCCCAAAGGGACAAAAAATTGTGTTACAAAGAAGTCAGTTAAGGAAAAAAAGGTATTTGGCAAGCCAATCCTGTAGTGGTCGCTGTGTTAGTGGTCACTTAGGGTTAAGGCCCAGAGACCAAGACTATGGTGTTTGGAGTAGTACTGCCCCAGTCTAGCCATTTCCAAGCTGTGAGATTTGGGGCAACTTGTTTTAGCTGATTCTGTTTCGTCATGCGTAAAGCCTGGGTAGGAGTAGTACTGGTAACTGTAGGTTCCTTGAGGATTCAGTGAAAAAATTCATGGCCGTGGCCTAACACAGGGCACAGCCCACGGGAAGCACTCCACAGATGCTGGCTGCTGTCATCACAGTTCATAGATGCGGAAATGGAGGCTTGAAATGCTCTCTGACCCACCAGAGGTCACAGAGAATGTACCAGAACCACACTGGGTATCATCCTGGGAGGCTGTCTTGGGCTCCCCTCACTCATTCATGAGACATTACACTTTCACACATCAACCTGCCTGGGTCTTTGATGCATCCTGAGAATTCAGTGGCAAAGAATATGCCCACAGGCTTCCTGCCCACCGCCCGCAGACTTAAATGGGTGGTGGGAAGACAGAAAATAAATAAGCAAATGAGTAGGTTAAAAAAATTCCAGAGTTCTTCAGAGGATGGGAAGAACAATGCCATTGAACAGAAGCAAGCTGGTGTGATAGAAGAGAATTGGGAAGGAGAGGAGGTTGTTTCCCATGGAGCCTTCAGAGGCTTCTTTGAGAAGGCAGCAATTGATGTTTGCTGAAGAAGATGCCCAAGGCCAGGCCAGTAAAGCCATGTGAAGCAGTGGGACGAGCAGTGCAAAGACCCTGAGGCCATCAAGAACTGACTTGGGCTTCCGAGGACTTGAGACGATGACAAGACTCCAGCCAGAAAGCAGTGTCGGCCCTTCCTTCTGTGTAGGGGAAACCTTCATTTACCTTTCCCAGCTGATCTGAAGTTTCTCTGAAACGGGTTATGACCCTCAGCTGTCTCTTTCTTTCCCTGCTCCCCCCAAAACAAAAATGCAAAAAGACATCGCTGTTGTGTGAGGAAAGAAGAAAGATGCTATTCTGGCTTCTGAGTGGGCAGAGTGCTGGCCGGGAGCCAGGACAGCTGGCTGCCATCCAGGCTCTGCACCCTTCTCCTGGCAGCCTTGTCCTTTTCATGCCTGTCTCCCCACCTGTAAGTTTAGGAGCTGGGCTGGGTGAACCCTTTCTTCCTGGAACGTGGGAGAGCAGCAGACTCCATGAATCCGTTCTTGGGTTGTTGGGAGGGAAACAAAAGCGGGTTTACTGGCTTGGGTGGGGCTGCCATTCAGGCTGGTGAACCCTCCAGCTGGTCTCCAAATTGAGCCATCTTCTCTTTACCTGGACTTGACCATCCACCCCCACTCCCTCCCTCCTCTTCTTGGCAAGATGAACGCTGACCCCGCACATGGCGCCTCCTGGTCACGCTGCATGGCGGCATCTGCTGAGACATTACCTGGGGCGTGGCAGACAGCTCTCTTCCCTGCTCTCTCCGGAAGCCTGGGAGGGCTGGCCCATGGGAGGAGGCACAGTTCTGCCAGCCACGTCCTGCTGTGTTCTCTTCTTACAGGACATTCAAATGCACCAGATGAGGCTGTGGCAGACCCCGCAGGGATGCTGGTCTGGGCAGAGGCTTTTATTTCCAGGGGACACCTGGCCTTCCTGTATCCCAGCAGATGTAGCTGGGTGACATGGTAGAGGACAGTCACCATCTCTCAGCGTGTCAGAAATTGAAGGGCCCTCCGAGCAAGTTTAATTTATTCCTTTGTTACCTGGTCACACTCTCTGACCTACAAGGGTAGGTGATTTGCCCAAGGTCACACAGCAGTATGTGGCCAGTGAAGCTGAGCTTGACAGTGCATATCTAGAGCTCATCCCCATAGGCACTGCTGATTCATATAGGATGTGATAGACCAACTCAGATAGTTTCTTTTTTTTTTTTTTTTTGACATTTCTTTTTGTTTTATTCTTTATTTTAAAGGTTTTACAGAGTTTTGTTGTTCACAGACATGTATGTTCCCAGATCAGTCATGTGCATATCCATGGTCCCCACCCCCCCATCCCACCCCTCCAGACCTTCGTCCCAAGCCATTGTAAGCACTCCTATTCCCTTAGCACTATGACACTAGCTATCTTTTCCACACATAACAGTATAGGTTTCCATGTTACTCCCTCCATGCTTCCCCCTCCCTATTTCTTCCCCACAATGTCCCTATGTCTATACTCTATTTTTCCATGAGTTCCCTGCGTGTGTTATCAAGACCGTCCTACTAGATTCCATATATGTGTGTTAGTATACTGTATTTGTCTTTCTCTTTTTGACTTACTTCACTTTTTATGATAGGTTCTCCTCAGATAGTTTCTTTAAAATATTTTGTTTTGGGATTATGGAGCCTGGACACATAGCCATCTCCCGTTTCTCATTCATACATTGGGATTAAATATTAATATGTGTGCATGCTGAGTCCCTCAGTTGTGTTCAGTTCTTTGTAACCTTATGGACTGTAGCCCGCCAGGCTCCTCTGTCCATGGGTTTCTCCAGGTGAGAACACTGGAATGGGTTGCCATGCGCTCCTTCATGGAATCTTCCCAACCCAGGAATAGAACCTGAGTCTCTTATGTCTCTTGCATTACCACTAGCACCATCATGTGTGCCAGGCTCTGTTCCAAGTCTCTACAAATATTAAGTTTGCCCAATTCTCATCACAATCCCCAAGAGGTGAGCACTTCATTTTACAGATGGGGACACTGAGGCACACAGAGGTGAAGTAACTTGGTGAAGGTCATACAGTTTTAAAAATACCTGAGGTGAGGTGCTGGCTCCAAAGGCCATACTTTAAGCCCTGTGGATGTTGAGCTTCACTGGTCAAAGACCATCACCTACCACTGACGGTGGGTATGCTCAAGGGCCACTAAGCTCCTTGAACGCTTTAGTTTGCCCAAGGTCACACAGCAGTATGTGGCCAGTGAAGCTGAGCTTGACAGTGCATATCTAGAGCTCATCCCCATAGGCACTGCTGATTCATATAGGATGTGATAGACCAACTCAGATAGTTTCTTTTTTTTTTTTTTTTGACATTTCTTTTTGTTTTATTCTTTATTTTAAAGGTTTTACAGAGTTTTGTTGTTCACAGACATGTATGTTCCCAGATCAGTCATGTGCATATCCATGGTCCCCACCCCCCCAGTTCCCCCCATCCCACCCCTCCAGACCTTCGTCCCAAGCCATTGTAAGCACTCCTATTCCCTTAGCACTATGACACTAGCTATCTTTTCCACACATAACAGTATAGGTTTCCATGTTACCCCCTCCATGCTTCCCCCTCCCTATTTCTTCCCCACAATGTCCCTATGTCTATACTCTATTTTTCCATGAGTTCCCTGCGTGTGTTATCAAGACCGTCCTACTAGATTCCATATATGTGTGTTAGTATACTGTATTTGTCTTTCTCTTTTTGACTTACTTCACTTTTTATGATAGGTTCTCCTCAGATAGTTTCTTTAAAATATTTTGTTTTGGGATTATGGAGCCTGGACACATAGCCATCTCCCGTTTCTCATTCATACATTGGGATTAAATATTAATATGTGTGCATGCTGAGTCCCTCAGTTGTGTTCAGTTCTTTGTAACCTTATGGACTGTAGCCCGCCAGGCTCCTCTGTCCATGGGTTTCTCCAGGTGAGAACACTGGAATGGGTTGCCATGCGCTCCTTCATGGAATCTTCCCAACCCAGGAATAGAACCTGAGTCTCTTATGTCTCTTGCATTACCACTAGCACCATCATGTGTGCCAGGCTCTGTTCCAAGTCTCTACAAATATTAAGTTTGCCCAATTCTCATCACAATCCCCAAGAGGTGAGCACTTCATTTTACAGATGGGGACACTGAGGCACACAGAGGTGAAGTAACTTGGTGAAGGTCATACAGTTTTAAAAAAATACCTGAGGTGAGGTGCTGGCTCCAAAGGCCATACTTTAAGCCCTGTGGATGTTGAGCTTCACTGGTCAAAGACCATCACCTACCACTGACGGTGGGTATGCTCAAGGGCCACTAAGCTCCTTGAACGCTTTAGTTTACAGAGAGAAACAGTGGAGCCTGGCAAGGGCATGAAGGCACTGGATCAGCTTCTAGAAGGTCATTGTTTCTGTTAGCCCTCTCTTTTCCTGCTCCACTGAGCCACCTTGGAAGTCAGAACACGTCTCTGGTCTAGAAGACACCCAGCAGCAAGTTCATTATTCTCCCTTGAAGTCCCTTTGCTAACTTCCACCTTTGTTGTTTTCCTGGATTTATTATAATGGACCAAATTAACCTGAGTTGCCTCCCGGAGTCTCTGGGAGAAAGAACCAAATGAGCAGATCAGACACTGTTTCCGGGGTCCTTGGGGAATGCCTAAGCCATCAGAGAGACATCCTCTTATTTATAATACATTCTCTGTTCAAAGAGCCTTAAAACATTTTTTTTCCTATTAGGAGTATTGTTTCTATCTGTTGAGTCCATGAGTGTTTGACATTGGATGACTTTATAAAACATTCTACTAATTGGATTTGTTAAAGCAAATAAATCAAACGCTAATTGGAACGTGCCCTGCCATTATTTTTGCTTACTGAATTAGATATAATGGTGCGAAGGCCTTCTTATCATATTTGTGCACTTATTTAAACACCCCCTTGGCACACACTTCTGCAAATTCAATTAGATATTCCAAAAAGGAATTCAATTTATGCCAAGCTGGTTTACATTCATTCCGGGGGCAAGACTCGCCTACCCATGATAGTCTGCCCACGATTAATAAGCCACTTAGATATCGCCCTGCCTTCAGCGCCTCTGTCGGCACGAGGGCAGCATCTTGATGACTTGGGGACTTTATTGTTTGTGTGTGTCCACAGAAGGGGGCTGGATGAGTGTGTCACCAGGGCCTGGCAATTGGAAGGGTCTGATGCTTAGTTTAATGCTCTGCAGTGACCATGTTGAAATTCTTAATAGTTTTTAAGTAAAAGGCTTTGCAGTTTGGTTTTGTGCTGAGTCTCCCATGAATGTAGTAGCTGAGGTCTCCCTGGTTGTCAGACTTTCTGGCAAAGGAAGGAGTCCTTGATTTGAGTCTTGGCTCTGCCCTTGATTGACTGGGTGATGTTGAGAATGGCACCTGCCTGGCCTCAGTTTTCTCATCAGTGAAGTGGGAGCACTAGCCCTAATCCATGGTGAACACATGCTGTGATGTTGGTGAGTGCTTATAGTAAGTCCCCTACACATGAATGAGTTCTGTTCCAAGAGCATGTTTGTATGTCTCATTTGTTCATAAGTCCAATTTGTTTGTAAGTCCAACAAAGTTAGCCTAGGCACCCAACTACCACCATTGGCTATACAAGTACTGTATTGTAAGAGGTTTATAGTCTTCACATAAATAAGACATAAGAAACAAACACAAAAAATAAAGATTTTTAATCTTACAGTATAGTACCTTGAAAAGCACAATAGTACGGTACAAGAGCTGGCATCCATGGGCTGGTGTTCAGTGAACCGGCAAGAAGAGTTACTGAGTGGAGGAGGGAGAGGAGGTGTGAGATGGCAGAGCTAAGGGTTGTCAGCAGTAAGAGGAGGGCAAGCTGCAGTTTCACTCACACCGGATGTGGATGGCAGGTTCTGGTTCCTTACTGGAACTAGATGCATATTCACATCTTTGAAAGTTCGCACCTCGAAGGTTCGTATGTACGACGTAACTCGTTGACGTAACTCATATGGGACGTAACTGTATTTAAATCCAGTGACCTTCGGTGCTTTTCTCAAGCCGTGATCCTACAGACGGGGAGTATAGCTTTGGAAGGCAGTGGATGACACGTCCGCCCTTCTACTTCCTGGAGGAAGGAAGAAACGCTCTACAACTGAGAAATGGGAAGGAGGTGTCAAAAGCATATGACATCAAACGCTCAAATGGCGAAACATGGTACTTTTCTGTGACCATGTTAAAATTGGGCATTTTTACGGCATCAAAGCAGAGGTTAACCAATTAGAGCCTGCAGGCCAATTCTGGACCTTTACTGATTTTTGTACTCCACCTACAAAAGAAGATTGGTTTTTACATTTTTTAAAAGGTTAGAAAAATCAGAAGAATACTGTTTTGTGACATGTGGAAATCATAGGAAATTCAAGGTACAGTGTCAGTACATCAAGTTTTATTAGCATACAACTCTGCCCGTCTTTCTGGGTGACTTCGGGCTGCTTCTGCTTCAGTGGCACAACTGAGTCATAGTGACAGAGACCAAGCGGCCTTCTGTAGCGGGCAGAATGTCAAATTGGTCCCCTGGTATTACAGGCCCCTGGTATTTGTGCCTTGTATAATCCCTGTCCTTTGGGAGGGACTCGAATTCACCATTTTTTAGATTTTTTTTTTTTGATGTGGATCATTTTTAGAGTCTTTATTGAACTTGTTACAATATTGCTTCAGTTTTATGTTTTGGCTTTCTGGCTGCAAGGCATGTAGGATCTTAGCTCCCCAACCCAGGATCGAACCAGAGTCTCCTGCCTTGCAAGGCAAGTTTACCGCTGGACCGTCAAAGAAGTCCCAGATTACACTCTTATAATGAGGTTAAGTTAGTGAGGAAGGCGAAGGGACTTTGCAGATGTAATTAAAGCCCCAAGTTAGTTTACCGCTTTGACGTATGGCAACGGGGGGTATTTAACACCGGATGTGGATGGCAGGTTCTGGTTCCTTACTGGAACTAGATGCATATTCACATCTTTGAAAGTTCGCACCTCGAAGGTTCGTATGTACGACGTAACTCGTTGACGTAACTCATATGGGACGTAACTGTATTTAAATCCAGTGACCTTCGGTGCTTTTCTCAAGCCGTGATCCTACAGACGGGGAGTATAGCTTTGGAAGGCAGTGGATGACACGTCCGCCCTTCTACTTCCTGGAGGAAGGAAGAAACGCTCTACAACTGAGAAATGGGAAGGAGGTGTCAAAAGCATATGACATCAAACGCTCAAATGGCGAAACATGGTACTTTTCTGTGACCATGTTAAAATTGGGCATTTTTACGGCATCAAAGCAGAGGTTAACCAATTAGAGCCTGCAGGCCAATTCTGGACCTTTACTGATTTTTGTACTCCACCTACAAAAGAAGATTGGTTTTTACATTTTTAAATGGTTAGAAAAATCAGAAGAATACTGTTTTGTGACATGTGGAAATCATAGGAAATTCAAGGTACAGTGTCAGTACATCAAGTTTTATTAGCATACAACTCTGCCCGTCTTTCTGGGTGACTTCGGGCTGCTTCTGCTTCAGTGGCACAACTGAGTCATAGTGACAGAGACCAAGCGGCCTTCTGTAGCGGGCAGAATGTCAAATTGGTCCCCTGGTATTACAGGCCCCTGGTATTTGTGCCTTGTATAATCCCTGTCCTTTGGGAGGGACTCGAATTCACCATTTTTTAGATTTTTTTTTTTTGATGTGGATCATTTTTAGAGTCTTTATTGAACTTGTTACAATATTGCTTCAGTTTTATGTTTTGGCTTTCTGGCTGCAAGGCATGTAGGATCTTAGCTCCCCAACCCAGGATCGAACCAGAGTCTCCTGCCTTGCAAGGCAAAGTTTACCGCTGGACCGTCAAAGAAGTCCCAGATTACACTCTTATAATGAGGTTAAGTTAGTGAGGAAGGCGAAGGGACTTTGCAGATGTAATTAAAGCCCCAAGTTAGTTGACCAGTTAATCCAAAAGGAGATGATCTTGGTTGAGACTGAATCAGATGGGCTCTTAAAAATGATGGAGTCGGGACTTCCCAAACGGTACAGTGTTTCAGAGTTTGCCTTGCAAAGCAGGAGACTCTGGTTCTATCCCTGGTCTGGGAGGATCCTCATGTGCCATGGGGGAACTAAGCCTGTGCACCACAAATACTGAGCCTGCATTCTGAAGCCCATGACCCCAAAATAAATAAATATATAAAAAAATAAAGGATGGAGTCTTGCCTGGGAAGAAATTAGAGAGGGTCTATGGCAGGAAACATGGGTGGCTTCCAGGGGCTGTGAGTGGCCCTTATATGATGATCAGCCAGAGAGCAGGAGTGAAAGTGTTGCTCAGTTGTGTCCAGCTCTTTGTGACCCCATGAACTGTGCAACTCACCAGGCTCCTGTGTCCATGCGGTTCTCGAGACAAGAATACTGGAGTGGGTAGCCATTCCCTTCTCCAGAAGCCCTAATCCTATAATTACTACAAGGAATTGAATTCTGCCAAACACTGAAAAATATACCCTGGGCCCCAGAAATGAAATCAGTCTCCTGACCTCAGCCTTGTGAGCCCCTGATAAGGTGCAGCACAGCCTTTACTTCTTACCTGTGGAAACCAGGAGATAAAAAATAAATAGGTGTTGTTTTGAGTTTGTGATAACTTGTTGGTAGCAAGAGAAAAGTGGTATATCTGCAAGGTGAACATGTTTACTATCAGACCCTCTACAGATAAAGTTGGTTGACCCTTGTTTTAGGAAGTGGGGTCGATTAGATTTAATCTCCACGCATGTGTGTGTGCACAGGGGATGGATGGACTATTGTCCTTGTATAATCCCTGTCCTTTGGGAGGGACTCGAATTCACCATTTTTTAGATTTTTTTTTTTTGATGTGGATCATTTTTAGAGTCTTTATTGAACTTGTTACAATATTGCTTCAGTTTTATGTTTTGGCTTTCTGGCTGCAAGGCATGTAGGATCTTAGCTCCCCAACCCAGGATCGAACCAGAGTCTCCTGCCTTGCAAGGAAAAGTTTACCGCTGGACCGTCAAAGAAGTCCCAGATTACACTCTTATAATGAGGTTAAGTTAGTGAGGAAGGCGAAGGGACTTTGCAGATGTAATTAAAGCCCCAAGTTAGTTGACCAGTTAATCCAAAAGGAGATGATCTTGGTTGAGACTGAATCAGATGGGCTCTTAAAAATGATGGAGTCGGGACTTCCCAAACGGTACAGTGTTTCAGAGTTTGCCTTGCAAAGCAGGAGACTCTGGTTCTATCCCTGGTCTGGGAGGATCCTCATGTGCCATGGGGGAACTAAGCCTGTGCACCACAAATACTGAGCCTGCATTCTGAAGCCCATGACCCCAAAATAAATAAATATATAAAAAAATAAAGGATGGAGTCTTGCCTGGGAAGAAATTAGAGAGGGTCTATGGCAGGAAACATGGGTGGCTTCCAGGGGCTGTGAGTGGCCCTTATATGATGATCAGCCAGAGAGCAGGAGTGAAAGTGTTGCTCAGTTGTGTCCAGCTCTTTGTGACCCCATGAACTGTGCAACTCACCAGGCTCCTGTGTCCATGCGGTTCTCGAGACAAGAATACTGGAGTGGGTAGCCATTCCCTTCTCCAGAAGCCCTAATCCTATAATTACTACAAGGAATTGAATTCTGCCAAACACTGAAAAATATACCCTGGGCCCCAGAAATGAAATCAGTCTCCTGACCTCAGCCTTGTGAGCCCCTGATAAGGTGCAGCACAGCCTTTACTTCTTACCTGTGGAAACCAGGAGATAAAAAATAAATAGGTGTTGTTTTGAGTTTGTGATAACTTGTTGGTAGCAAGAGAAAAGTGGTATATCTGCAAGGTGAACATGTTTACTATCAGACCCTCTACAGATAAAGTTGGTTGACCCTTGTTTTAGGAAGTGGGGTCGATTAGATTTAATCTCCACGCATGTGTGTGTGCACATGGGTGCTCAGTCGTGTCCAACTCTTCGTGACCCCGTGGACTGTAGCCCACCAGGCTCCTCTGTCCATGGAGTTCTCCAGGCAAGAATACAGGAGAGGGTTGCTATGTCCTCCTCCAGGGGATCTTCCCTACTCAAGGATCAAACCCACATCTCTTGTGTCTCCTGCTTTGGTAGACGGGTTCTTTACCACTTAGCACCATCTGGGAAGCCCAGCTCCATTCATAAACATACATATATAAATATAAAACATATATATATGAATATATACATTCTTACATAGTTCAAGTACAGTGCCTACATGGGACAGTAGCCCTGCAAACCTTTAGTTTCTCTTCTGAGTTCAATTCTGTTCGAGAATGCATAGGATCGTATCTGAGAAATGCAGAGGCAGACACATTCATATTTTTATTGAATTTATATTCCTCTCATTTTCAAAAGAGGAGCTCATGTTTAAAAAAATCCTGATTGGCACTATAAACTTTATTTATGCTTTAATGTATCTTAAAGTATGTATTCTGCACTATTTTTACTTCCCTTATAGATGCTGATATGCTATACGTTACCAAACCCAAATGGATTTTCAAAATCCAATTTCCTTGCTACAGTTTTCCATTTCTCTGTTGACTTTTTATGCTCGAGTCACATCAGAGCATCTGGGGCCTTTGCTACATTCTGACCTCAACCTGTCCAGAGAAATAGCTTCTCTGTTCCAGTGTAGGGAGATAGTGCTGAGTCCTCAGCCTGTGGCTGTGTCCACAGCTCTTTGAGTCTTCTCCCAACCCAGACATGTTCTTTGCAGATTGAGTTCAATGCTGGGGTTTAGGGTTAGGTTGAGGAGACTTTAGTTTTCTCTGAGAATGATAGTGATGGAGTTGACATCAGTTGAGTGATACTGCTTTAAAATGGAGTGAGGCGAGCATCAAGATGAGTGTCTCTTGGGAAATCTCTCCAGTTGAAAATCTTCCCCAAGTAGCCTGCCGCAGACACCTGCAGAGAAGGTCTGGAGCCTTTTCCAGCAGCTGTTATGGTGCCAAGGAATTTCACAAAGGGAGGTCCATATAATGTTTGAAAGAGCAGGAGGAGCTGCAGTGAGACTTAGGATCAAGGGTTCGAGTATTTCATGCTGTGACTCCATAGTAAATTAGTCTTTTCTTCCTTCTCCATCCTACCATTGGGTCTCAGTAGCCAGTCCTAGTGCTGGTGGGGTGAGTGTTCATCTCTGGCTTCTGAGAGTTTCTGGGTCTCTCCGAGTCTCTGGAATTCTTCAGTTAGACCCTGGAAGATTCCTCGGTGGTCCATCTTGCACACTGAAAAATACATGCCCAGAAACACTGAAAGGAGGTGAGCTGGGGGGGCTGCATCCCCCAGCAGTGTAGATGCCTGCCAGAGTGTATAATCTGGAGCTCTAATCGCTCTTATTTCTCAATCTGTTGACTGAGAGGAAGAAAATACAGGGAGAATTGCTTAAAAATCACGAATCAAGTGTATTTTTCCTCCCAAATAGCTTTCAAAACTTATCTGTAGGTCAAGGCAGGTCGATAGGGAGCGAGTCTCTAGACTGTTTTGTATTGGGCTCCAGTGAGTTGCTTTCCCTGAATTGTATGTTTGGGTGAAGCTATCAGTTTATATTGAGAATGATCATGAGAAAGTCTCATGAAACTGACCATGCACCCTCTGCGTGGAGGTTGTTTCAGACATTGTGCACTATTGGAACTGGGATTTCTGTTACCAGTACCCCTGTGGAGAAGTTCTTGCGTGATCTAAGCACCTGGAAGTATTTTAGTTTACATAAGCAATTTGGCTTTCATTGTATGAACACAGAATACTTGGTATCTGCGTAGATTGTCCTTTTTCTTTTGGCCTCTGGAAGCTCAGAGTCAAATCGATGACCCCGTTTCAGACATGTTGGAAATTGTGGCGTGCACTTGTAACTCTCTCCTTCTGTCCTGCTTGATTTTTTTTCAAGATGAGTGTCTCTTTTGGAGTGAGGCGAGCATCAAGATGAGTGTCTCTTGGGAAATCTCTCCAGTTGAAAATCTTCCCCAAGTAGCCTGCCGCAGACACCTGCAGAGAAGGTCTGGAGCCTTTTCCAGCAGCTGTTATGGTGCCAAGGAATTTCACAAAGGGAGGTCCATATAATGTTTGAAAGAGCAGGAGGAGCTGCAGTGAGACTTAGGATCAAGGGTTCGAGTATTTCATGCTGTGACTCCATAGTAAATTAGTCTTTTCTTCCTTCTCCATCCTACCATTGGGTCTCAGTAGCCAGTCCTAGTGCTGGTGGGGTGAGTGTTCATCTCTGGCTTCTGAGAGTTTCTGGGTCTCTCCGAGTCTCTGGAATTCTTCAGTTAGACCCCTGGAAGATTCCTCGGTGGTCCATCTTGCACACTGAAAAATACATGCCCAGAAACACTGAAAGGAGGTGAGCTGGGGGGGCTGCATCCCCCAGCAGTGTAGATGCCTGCCAGAGTGTATAATCTGGAGCTCTAATCGCTCTTATTTCTCAATCTGTTGACTGAGAGGAAGAAAATACAGGGAGAATTGCTTAAAAATCACGAATCAAGTGTATTTTTCCTCCCAAATAGCTTTCAAAACTTATCTGTAGGTCAAGGCAGGTCGATAGGGAGCGAGTCTCTAGACTGTTTTGTATTGGGCTCCAGTGAGTTGCTTTCCCTGAATTGTATGTTTGGGTGAAGCTATCAGTTTATATTGAGAATGATCATGAGAAAGTCTCATGAAACTGACCATGCACCCTCTGCGTGGAGGTTGTTTCAGACATTGTGCACTATTGGAACTGGGATTTCTGTTACCAGTACCCCTGTGGAGAAGTTCTTGCGTGATCTAAGCACCTGGAAGTATTTTAGTTTACATAAGCAATTTGGCTTTCATTGTATGAACACAGAATACTTGGTATCTGCGTAGATTGTCCTTTTTCTTTTGGCCTCTGGAAGCTCAGAGTCAAATCGATGACCCCGTTTCAGACATGTTGGAAATTGTGGCGTGCACTTGTAACTCTCTCCTTCTGTCCTGCTTGATTCTTCTCCTGTCTTCAGTTTGCTTTTTGCTCCCATGCTGTGTTTCCTGCTTCTGTGTTTGTCGATCCACTGTGGCTGAACTGGAGCTGACAGAGGGTAGACTGTGACCAGTTACATTGTGGTCTGTGCTCTTCATTTACACAAAGCACAGGAATGCTTTAGATGATAACTTGGCCATACAGTGTGCTTGGCTGGGAGCCTCGGAACTCCATGGAAATTTCCTGAACCCTGTGTATCCCCTGGCGTTTGGACACACATGTGTGATGCAGTGCAGGACAGAAGCTCTTCTGTAGAGAGACACTGAGGTCCCCACCATAGATGACACATTCTAGCAGAGTGGAATAGAACTGACAGGTGGGCCTGACTGCCTCAAAGAAATAGTGACTCAAAACAGAGTGTAGAGCTGCTTTTGACTCGACTTTAAGCCAGATCCTCTTCAGGGAAAAGAGAGGGCTATGGTCTGAAAATAAGAACCAGGTCATGAGGCCCACAGGACCTGGTACTGTGGGACCCCTGTAGCAAGAGAAAAAAAAAATCTACTCAGTGGCTGCAAGTTGGAGTGATCACCAGAGTTTTGCTAGTGGAGGTGGAGGTGGAGAAGTGCTGGAGGGGACTGTGAAGAGGAGATAGGTCCCTATCCCTTAGGGCAGTGGTCCTCAACCTTTTTGGCACCAGAAACAATTTTTCCATGGACCCGAGGGTGAGGGATGCTTTTAAGATGATCACAGGCATATTACATTTATTGTGTACTTCATTTCAATGATTACTACATCAGCTCTACTTCAGAGGATCAGGTATTAGATCCCAGAGGTTGGGGACCCCTGCATTAGGAGGCCAGAAGCTGCCAGCACGCACTTTGGATGTAGCTGGGCAAGCCACTTCTCACTGGGTGGAGGAAAGGAGGGGAGAGTTGGGTAACTGATCTGATCCAGGAGACTCGAGCCAAATTACTGATATGACCTTGCTTGGGTTCTGTAAGCTGGGATGCCCAGAGGTAAAACTGTGAGCCCTCCTGTATCTTGTCTAGAAAGCAAATGATGAATCTTTTTTTGTTTGTCCCATGCTGTGTTTTTCCACTTGTAACTCTCTCCTTCTGTCCTGCTTGATTCTTCTCCTGTCTTCAGTTTGCTTTTTGCTCCCATGCTGTGTTTCCTGCTTCTGTGTTTGTCGATCCACTGTGGCTGAACTGGAGCTGACAGAGGGTAGACTGTGACCAGTTACATTGTGGTCTGTGCTCTTCATTTACACAAAGCACAGGAATGCTTTAGATGATAACTTGGCCATACAGTGTGCTTGGCTGGGAGCCTCGGAACTCCATGGAAATTTCCTGAACCCTGTGTATCCCCTGGCGTTTGGACACACATGTGTGATGCAGTGCAGGACAGAAGCTCTTCTGTAGAGAGACACTGAGGTCCCCACCATAGATGACACATTCTAGCAGAGTGGAATAGAACTGACAGGTGGGCCTGACTGCCTCAAAGAAATAGTGACTCAAAACAGAGTGTAGAGCTGCTTTTGACTCGACTTTAAGCCAGATCCTCTTCAGGGAAAAGAGAGGGCTATGGTCTGAAAATAAGAACCAGGTCATGAGGCCCACAGGACCTGGTACTGTGGGACCCCTGTAGCAAGAGAAAAAAAAAATCTACTCAGTGGCTGCAAGTTGGAGTGATCACCAGAGTTTTGCTAGTGGAGGTGGAGGTGGAGAAGTGCTGGAGGGGACTGTGAAGAGGAGATAGGTCCCTATCCCTTAGGGCAGTGGTCCTCAACCTTTTTGGCACCAGAAACAATTTTTCCATGGACCCGAGGGTGAGGGATGCTTTTAAGATGATCACAGGCATATTACATTTATTGTGTACTTCATTTCAATGATTACTACATCAGCTCTACTTCAGAGGATCAGGTATTAGATCCCAGAGGTTGGGGACCCCTGCATTAGGAGGCCAGAAGCTGCCAGCACGCACTTTGGATGTAGCTGGGCAAGCCACTTCTCACTGGGTGGAGGAAAGGAGGGGAGAGTTGGGTAACTGATCTGATCCAGGAGACTCGAGCCAAATTACTGATATGACCTTGCTTGGGTTCTGTAAGCTGGGATGCCCAGAGGTAAAACTGTGAGCCCTCCTGTATCTTGTCTAGAAAGCAAATGAGAATTGGATGAATTAGACCATTAAGTAAAATTTATTAATAGTTTCTCCTTTGAGCTTCAACATATCTCTGTGAAGGTGTTTTTTTGTGTTGCACTCTCAAGTGTGTGTTTGTGTGGTTGTCTTTTCTTGTCCTCTATGAACCTTGTGAGGCTAAGAATTATGTCAGTTGTGTGTCTCCTTGGAGAGCTATAAAAATAAGTCTTCATTAAGTGTTTCTAGAGTAATAAGTGAGGGAGTGGATTCAAATGGGAAGACCTAACCACTTTGGAAGTACTGTATCTTCCTGACCCCCCTCTCATTACCTTGTAAGTGAAAGACTTGGTCTTTGGCTTGTGAGGAATACATTCTTTCTTTGGTCTGTGTTAGAGAGAGCATGGGGGGCTTCCCTGGCGGCCCAGTGGATAAAGACTCCACCTTGCAGTGCAAGGGGTGCCGGTTCGATGCCTGGCCTGGGAAGATCCCATGTGCCGCAGAGCGGCTGGACTGATGCGTCCAATTACCGAGCTGAAGCTCTGGAGCGCATGTGCCCAGAGCCAGTGCTCTGCAACGAGAGAGGCCACTGAGATGGGAGGCCCACACAGGCCAAACAAGATGGATGAAAATAAATGAAAGACCAATAAAAGTGGCCAAAAAAATTAAAAAAAAAAAAAAAAGAGAGAAAGAGCATGGGTTCTGTGCTTTGGTCATGATGAATTTAACCTTGCCCCAACACTTTCCTTCCATGTGACTTGAGCAGGTCCTTTAACCCTTTAATGCATCAATTGCCATACATTTAAAGTAGAAATTAAAAACCTACCTTATTGTGTACTTCATTTCAATGATTACTACATCAGCTCTACTTCAGAGGATCAGGTATTAGATCCCAGAGGTTGGGGACCCCTGCATTAGGAGGCCAGAAGCTGCCAGCACGCACTTTGGATGTAGCTGGGCAAGCCACTTCTCACTGGGTGGAGGAAAGGAGGGGAGAGTTGGGTAACTGATCTGATCCAGGAGACTCGAGCCAAATTACTGATATGACCTTGCTTGGGTTCTGTAAGCTGGGATGCCCAGAGGTAAAACTGTGAGCCCTCCTGTATCTTGTCTAGAAAGCAAATGAGAATTGGATGAATTAGACCATTAAGTAAAATTTATTAATAGTTTCTCCTTTGAGCTTCAACATATCTCTGTGAAGGTGTTTTTTTGTGTTGCACTCTCAAGTGTGTGTTTGTGTGGTTGTCTTTTCTTGTCCTCTATGAACCTTGTGAGGCTAAGAATTATGTCAGTTGTGTGTCTCCTTGGAGAGCTATAAAAATAAGTCTTCATTAAGTGTTTCTAGAGTAATAAGTGAGGGAGTGGATTCAAATGGGAAGACCTAACCACTTTGGAAGTACTGTATCTTCCTGACCCCCCTCTCATTACCTTGTAAGTGAAAGACTTGGTCTTTGGCTTGTGAGGAATACATTCTTTCTTTGGTCTGTGTTAGAGAGAGCATGGGGGGCTTCCCTGGCGGCCCAGTGGATAAAGACTCCACCTTGCAGTGCAAGGGGTGCCGGTTCGATGCCTGGCCTGGGAAGATCCCATGTGCCGCAGAGCGGCTGGACTGATGCGTCCAATTACCGAGCTGAAGCTCTGGAGCGCATGTGCCCAGAGCCAGTGCTCTGCAACGAGAGAGGCCACTGAGATGGGAGGCCCACACAGGCCAAACAAGATGGATGAAAATAAATGAAAGACCAATAAAAGTGGCCAAAAAAATTAAAAAAAAAAAAAAAAGAGAGAAAGAGCATGGGTTCTGTGCTTTGGTCATGATGAATTTAACCTTGCCCCAACACTTTCCTTCCATGTGACTTGAGCAGGTCCTTTAACCCTTTAATGCATCAATTGCCATACATTTAAAGTAGAAATTAAAAACCTACCTTACAAAGTTGCAAGGATTAAGTGAAAGCGAATGCAGTAGTGTCTGTAATCAGTGCCTAGTGTATTACCTGACACAGAGCAAATCATCAACTCAATGGACATGAATCTGAGCAAAATCTGGGAGATAGTGAAGGACAAGGAAGCCTGGCATGCTATATCCACGGGGCTGCAAAGAGTGGGCATGACTTAGCCACTAAACAACAACAGAACAAATGATCAACTGAGTATGCTTCTTATATTAGAATGAGCAAGACTCTCCTGTGGTAACAACTAAACCCTAAGATGTCAGTGGCATTAAGACTAGAAAAGTTGACGTTTTAGTCCTAATATGTTGAATGACGATATTACTGGTCAGGACAGAGTCTAATAGACATTTAGGTGATGCTTCTCCAATGAATGTCTCAGAGATCTAGACACCTTTGTTTGATTCCACCGCCTTCAAGCACACCTTTGAAGGTCTTCGCAGGTGGGTGAGTGAGAAGGGATTATTTTTATGGGCTAGTCCTGCACATGGTGGACATCCCTTTAGTACACATTTCCAGGGTTTGTGACATGGTCTTCCCCATGTACATCATGGCATGGAAATGTACAGTTCTCATACGTCAAAGAGAGAAGACCTCGACAGTTTTCCATAGGCCTAGCCTCACTTGGTTGTACGTTTCTCTATAGCCTGGAGGCTGATCTCAGTTTAGGATGAGCAGTCAGCTCTTCCAGTGAATACCCGAGAGGCGACAGGCTCCCCTTGCTCACCAGTTCCAGCACATCGGGATCTGGATGCTGCTGGGGATGTGAACCTGGTCCATTTATCTCCCACCGGCTGGGCTTCAGGGAGGCGGTGGGGTGTGGGGTGCGAGAGGGTGGCCCTTACTGGGCAGCTGAGACTGGCGCTGCCACCCTTTTCTGAGGCTGCGTTGTGCCTTCGTATCTGTGTCGTTCACTCCACTGTTCTGGTCGGAGAAGTCTGTGGAGGAAGCGGTTTGGGGGAGGCTAATTCAGAATTTGTCAGACAGGCAGTATGGGGAAGGAGCTTTCTAGGCAGAAGTGGCAAGTATGAGATTAGAAAGAGCAGGTGGACTTTGGAGACTGCTGTAGGCTCAACTGTTACTGCAATATAGCTTGCTCTCTGTCTGGTATCCCATTCACAGGGTTTTTTTTTTTTGCCTCTAAGTCATTGTTTATTTTTCATCCATTTTTATTCTTTGGCCTGTGTGGGCCTCCCAGTGAAGTGGCCTCTCTCGCTGCAGAGCACTGGTTCTGGTGCATGCACTCCAGAGTGCTGGCTCATAATTGGACACACTGGTCCGTCTCCTACATTGGCCATTCCTCGATACGTGGGACCTGCCCGGGCTAGGGATTGAACTGGTGTCCCTTGCACTGCAAGGCAGACTCTTTACGCACTGGACCACCAGGGAAGTCCCCCATTCACAGTTTTTAAGAATGTATTTTTTGTGGTCAGAGTCACATGGTATAAAATACCCTGTTTTAACATGTTCACTGCACAGTTCAGGGGCACTAAGCACATTCACATTATTGTGCTCTCTCACCATCATCGTCGCCTTGACTTTTCATCTTCCTGAGCAGAAACTCTGTCCCCATTAAACCTCACCCCGTCCTCCATACCCCCGACCCTTGGCATCCTCCGGTGTACTTTCTGACTCCATGAATTTGACTCTTCCTAGAACCTCATGTGAAATAGTCCTACACGACTTGGTGACTAAACCACCATCTCCAGGTGCTTCATATAAGGAGAATTGAACAGTATTTTCTGTACCTAATATATATTGGTATGCATTTTAAGGTTAATTTATGTCTTACAAACAGATTGTACATTCTTCTTAAGGTTTTTTTTTATTTTTGTTTTCACATCCCCCGGGATCTGGATGCTGCTGGGGATGTGAACCTGGTCCATTTATCTCCCACCGGCTGGGCTTCAGGGAGGCGGTGGGGTGTGGGGTGCGAGAGGGTGGCCCTTACTGGGCAGCTGAGACTGGCGCTGCCACCCTTTTCTGAGGCTGCGTTGTGCCTTCGTATCTGTGTCGTTCACTCCACTGTTCTGGTCGGAGAAGTCTGTGGAGGAAGCGGTTTGGGGGAGGCTAATTCAGAATTTGTCAGACAGGCAGTATGGGGAAGGAGCTTTCTAGGCAGAAGTGGCAAGTATGAGATTAGAAAGAGCAGGTGGACTTTGGAGACTGCTGTAGGCTCAACTGTTACTGCAATATAGCTTGCTCTCTGTCTGGTATCCCATTCACAGGGTTTTTTTTTTTTGCCTCTAAGTCATTGTTTATTTTTCATCCATTTTTATTCTTTGGCCTGTGTGGGCCTCCCAGTGAAGTGGCCTCTCTCGCTGCAGAGCACTGGTTCTGGTGCATGCACTCCAGAGTGCTGGCTCATAATTGGACACACTGGTCCGTCTCCTACATTGGCCATTCCTCGATACGTGGGACCTGCCCGGGCTAGGGATTGAACTGGTGTCCCTTGCACTGCAAGGCAGACTCTTTACGCACTGGACCACCAGGGAAGTCCCCCATTCACAGTTTTTAAGAATGTATTTTTTGTGGTCAGAGTCACATGGTATAAAATACCCTGTTTTAACATGTTCACTGCACAGTTCAGGGGCACTAAGCACATTCACATTATTGTGCTCTCTCACCATCATCGTCGCCTTGACTTTTCATCTTCCTGAGCAGAAACTCTGTCCCCATTAAACCTCACCCCGTCCTCCATACCCCCGACCCTTGGCATCCTCCGGTGTACTTTCTGACTCCATGAATTTGACTCTTCCTAGAACCTCATGTGAAATAGTCCTACACGACTTGGTGACTAAACCACCATCTCCAGGTGCTTCATATAAGGAGAATTGAACAGTATTTTCTGTACCTAATATATATTGGTATGCATTTTAAGGTTAATTTATGTCTTACAAACAGATTGTACATTCTTCTTAAGTTTTGATTTATTTTTAAATTTTTTGTTGGTTCATTTGTTGTTCAGGTGCTAAGTTGTGTCTCTCTTGCAACCCCATGCACTGTAGCCTGCCAGTCTCCTCTGTCCATGGGATTTCTCAAACAAGAATACTGATGTGGGCTGCCATTGCCTTCTGCCAGGGATCTTCCTGACGCAGGGACTGAACCCAAGTCTACTCCACTGGCAGGCAAATTCTTTACCAAGGAGCCACCAGGGAAGCCCATTGGTTTGTTTAGTCGACAGATACTTCTTAAGCCCCTCCTCTGTGGCAGTGCCACTCCCAGCCACTCTGAAGCTTATTGTCTAGTGGAAGCTGATTGATGGCTCCTGTTCTTGACTTTCAAAGGCCACCCTTTGCCGCTGTATCTGGGATGAAACTTCCTCTGTTGTTTGCCCTGGACCTTTCCTCTTATTTCCTGGGACATCTGTCCTTGTCTGCTGATGCTTATCCATCCACATTGTCCATCCATTCTTTCCTTAGTTCCCGCAGCACCAGGGACAAGGCTGCTGTGTGTAGCCGGCTCTCACTGAGGGGTTGGGTGTAGTGGAGGGATGTTACCGCACAGGGCAGGGAACTGTTACCAGTTCATGGTCAGGAAGGCTTCCTGGACCACACCAACCTAGGATCCCCTTGGGCACCCTAATGACAGCCTTCATAGCTCCTGTGGAAATGCAGTGACTTACTAATTTGCTTGTTTGTTGTCTGTCTATCTCACTCAGGCTACTGATGGCACACCTCTTTTGTCAACCATTGTATAGATAGCACCTTGTTCTCTGCTAGATCGATCTTAGAAGCTCAAATAATTGTGAATGAAATAATGAATACATGAAAGCACACAGAAGTTTTAGTTTCTTCCAAGGCATCCATCATTTCCCATCATGGGAACTTTCTCATTGGCTCTCAGCTTCTGTAGATGTTTGCCTTACATTGTTATTTTTTGGACCTCTCTCTCCTTCTTCTTTCCTTCTCTCTTTAGGTAGTGTGTACTGCAGATTCCTGTTGCATTGGCTTTTTTCTCCCCGCTTCTTCTGTTCAAAAATTTGCAAGTTTATGTCTTACAAACGATGTCTTCTTAAGTTTTGATTTATTTTTAAATTTTTTGTTGGTTCATTTGTTGTTCAGGTGCTAAGTTGTGTCTCTCTTGCAACCCCATGCACTGTAGCCTGCCAGTCTCCTCTGTCCATGGGATTTCTCAAACAAGAATACTGATGTGGGCTGCCATTGCCTTCTGCCAGGGATCTTCCTGACGCAGGGACTGAACCCAAGTCTACTCCACTGGCAGGCAAATTCTTTACCAAGGAGCCACCAGGGAAGCCCATTGGTTTGTTTAGTCGACAGATACTTCTTAAGCCCCTCCTCTGTGGCAGTGCCACTCCCAGCCACTCTGAAGCTTATTGTCTAGTGGAAGCTGATTGATGGCTCCTGTTCTTGACTTTCAAAGGCCACCCTTTGCCGCTGTATCTGGGATGAAACTTCCTCTGTTGTTTGCCCTGGACCTTTCCTCTTATTTCCTGGGACATCTGTCCTTGTCTGCTGATGCTTATCCATCCACATTGTCCATCCATTCTTTCCTTAGTTCCCGCAGCACCAGGGACAAGGCTGCTGTGTGTAGCCGGCTCTCACTGAGGGGTTGGGTGTAGTGGAGGGATGTTACCGCACAGGGCAGGGAACTGTTACCAGTTCATGGTCAGGAAGGCTTCCTGGACCACACCAACCTAGGATCCCCTTGGGCACCCTAATGACAGCCTTCATAGCTCCTGTGGAAATGCAGTGACTTACTAATTTGCTTGTTTGTTGTCTGTCTATCTCACTCAGGCTACTGATGGCACACCTCTTTTGTCAACCATTGTATAGATAGCACCTTGTTCTCTGCTAGATCGATCTTAGAAGCTCAAATAATTGTGAATGAAATAATGAATACATGAAAGCACACAGAAGTTTTAGTTTCTTCCAAGGCATCCATCATTTCCCATCATGGGAACTTTCTCATTGGCTCTCAGCTTCTGTAGATGTTTGCCTTACATTGTTATTTTTTGGACCTCTCTCTCCTTCTCCTTTCCTTCTCTCTTTAGGTAGTGTGTACTGCAGATTCCTGTTGCATTTTAGTGCAGGGCTATTTAAATATCTTTAACTCAAGCCCCAAGCCTTGCACTACCAAATTAGGTCCAGCCCTCCTTTATCTGGCCTGATCGGTTGGGACTGCTAAAGATGGACTCTTCAGATTTCTGTACTCAGCGAGAAGGCGAAGTGCAGAGAGCTTTGCCCTCGTAGGTTTACTTTAGCAGTGTTGTGACCATGTTCTGTATCAGGTCTGTCAATAGGCCTTGCACCACCATCAAGCAGAGGAAACCCCAGGGTACAGAGGGGTCCCTCTGGGCACAGAGGAAGGATCTGGACCTTTGTTGCTGATGGAGACAATGGTGTGTGTGATATTACATGAGGATGCAGACACTGGCGGGGGCTAGCAAAGGGTGGTTTCTGTATGTGGATCAGAGCCATGCGTGTGGTTTGGAGGCATGATAGAGGAACCAATGGCTGTTTAAGGGGATGACGTGAGGAGGTCAGGGCGGTCAGGAGACCAGAAAGGGCAGTGGAAATGGGGACCAGGCTGTGCAGCTCAGTCCTGGTGCTGCCTCCCCTCCTCCGAGCATCCTGCCAGCCCGCCCTGGAGTGCTCTCGCTCCTGCTCTGTGCTCATGGAGGTGCTCCCAAACTTCAGAGCCCTGGTAGTTCTCCTCCTCCCTCTCCCCTTCCAGGATATAGTCACCTCCTGCCTCTGTTCAGACCAGCATCTCCACACTGGAGCCCCAGTTCTGCACCTCACCTCTCTCTCTGTGTCACCTGGGGGGACTTGGAGCCCCGAGTGTGCGCTCAGCAAAATCCAGTTTACACAGCTCATTGTAAAGTGCTGGTGGTGGGTGCCTCGGACTTTCAGGGAGAAGCTGTAAATCCTTGACTTTATTATCATCCAGGAGCACGACTGTCTAATTCTCTACAAATGTGATTTTCACTCCACAATAGCTGCTCTTACAGGGAGGGAAGTGGGTATTGCGAATTTATGCTGTGCCAGTTACTTTTCATCTGTTACTCCATTTAATCCTCCTGAAATTTCTGTCAAGTGGCTCTTTCCCTCCGTATTCCAGGTGAGGAGACTGAGACGCAGATGGCGGAGCATCTGGTCCAGGCCGACCCAGCTTTTCAAAGCTGAGATTCTTGTCTAGTTTTGCAAGACTCCGAAGCCAGTGCTCGTCCCGCTGCCTCACAGCGTCTCTTCCCGCTGGAGGAAGCAATTACAGAGGCATGCCCCGGCATTCATTTTTCCTACTTAGACCGAGATGTGGCTGTTTACTTTCTCAGGAAGGAAGATTGAAATCAATGTAACTAGCCTTATTAACTTTTTAAAATAGGGGGACCTGCAGATGCCACTGTCTTTTCTGAGAGCACCAAAGCATTTGCACCAAAGCAAGTATAAAAATCCAATTTGCTTGCCTTTAGAAAAAAAAAAAAAATTCCTCCAGAGATTAAAATTCAAAGCTGTAAATGAAGAGCCGATGAGACGGGGGTAACAAACCAAACCTCAGACGCAGGGATATATTTACCCATGTCTCTTTTGTGTGCAGGTGGCTGTTCCTTCGATGAACACTACAGCAACTGTGGTTACAGCGTGGCCCTGGGGACCAGTGGGTTTACCTGGGAGCAGATCAACACATGGGAGAAGCCCATGCTGGACCCAGCAGTGCCGACCGGTACGTGACGAATTGTGTTTGAAGCTCTGATGGAGACGGTAACTTTTACAAGGACTCATACTGGGTTGAGCTGTTGCTGAGGGACGTAGATAACTTTGTTGGTAGTGAGTTCACCATCCCCAGTGGTATGAAAACCAAGACTGAGTGATTTCTTAAGGGTATGGTAGAAGTCAAGTGTCATCTGGATTCAGGAAACTTTAGAATTTCTTTTTTCTCTGAGATCCTAAATTTTGGCTCCAGGTGGTGCATCCCTGGGTTTCGTCTGGGAGCCTGAAAGTAGTGGGATTTTCAGGGAGGAATACTTCTCAAGAATTTGAGGTCATGTTTTGCCTTTTGGGCCACACAGACACAGCTTGTAAATATACAGATAGATTTCTACAGTCCAAATAGTACTGATAAAGTTCATGTCCCAACATTCCGAATGTCAAGTTTATCCTTCACCAATGGGGCTGAAGGCCTAATGTACATTCCCAATGAATAGCTGTATGAGAGTTACAGCCAATGTGTGTCTGGAGGAGGTGTTTTTGCTCTAGTTGGGCCTTCAGAGGACTGGGTGACGCTCTGCCGCATTGGGGAGCACTGTTTTGCTTTATTCAGTTCTCCAGCTCAAATGCCAATCAATTCTGGAAGGCCCTCTTAGGCACACCCAGAAATTAATGCCTTAGCAGCTATTGGGCCTCTCGTCGACCAGTCAAGTTGACATGCAGAATAAACCATCGCATTATGGATGGCCTCAGCTCTCCCCAAATTTCAGTTGCCGTCAGACATCTCTCAGGAACTTGATGTACATGACCCACTTTCCGGCTGCCCTGTCTTCTCAGCTTCTCCGGAAGACAGCTTTGCTGGGATGTCCTTAAGCCGGAGGCAGAAAGGTACACAGAGATGTCCAGGTGAGAGTGTGGCCAGTGACATGCTGACACTGAGTTTGGCTCCACAGCAGGCGACTGATTCCTATTCAGGGCATCCGTTGCTGGTGTACCTTTCTCCCAAGTGTAGACGCAGCCTTCAGGTATCACAGAGCCATGACATGGTACAAAACTGAGATTTTTCTGGTCTGGCAGGATCCTGCTTTACATGAGCAGAGTCACCAAAATGACACAAGCTCGTTAGTGAGGCGACCATGGGACAACCTCTATCCCTGTTGTCCCATCATAATTTTTAAAAAGGCTGATTTTACTCAGAAATGTCCTGGTTTATGTAATAGAATCACACTTTCTGTTAGAAACCTCAGGAGTGCAGCCTACCTGTGCTGAAGGTTACTTACAACATCTGCTGTGCTCTGCGTGACCGTCTTTGATGTGGGCCAAATAAGTTCAGATCTTATGCAAAGTGAGAGTGTTATTTGTTCAGTCTTGTCCGACTCTTTGTGACCGGGTGGCCTGTGTTCCTCCAGTGTCTGTGGAGTTCTACAGGCAAGACTCTTGGGAGTAGATAGCCATTCCCTTCTCCAGAGCCTTCTCTTTCCCGGCCTAGGGATTGAACCCATGTCTGCTGCATTGCAGGCAGATTCTTTACCACTGAGCCACCGGGGAAGTCCTCAGATCTTATGATACACATAAGTAAGTGTGTGTGTTTGTACTATGTGTACATTTGCACACACACAGGCGCTTTCAGCTCCTCTTTCGCCCACTGGATGCCCTGCAGGGTCATGCAGCCGCTCCAAACTCAGCATCTCCCGATGTGAACTCCTGATTCGTCTCCATCACGCTTTAGTGCTCCTTGATTCAAAAGGCCACTTCGTCACTCTGGTGCTGATTTGGAAGCCCAGGGATCACACTCCTCTCTCTCCTTCCTCTCCTTGTCAAGCATTCCATCCCGCCGCTTGGCTTAAGCCCATCTCAGGTCTGCTCCCGTCTCTCCATCTCTGCCACCACTGCCCTGGTGCTGCGCCGTCCGCCCTCGCCTAGGTCCCAGGAAGACGTTCATCCTCTTGTTATTTCTGTTTTAATTAATTTTTATTGGAGTATAGTTGCTTTAGAGTGTTGTGGAATTTTCTCCTGTACAGCGAAATGAATCAGCCATGCGTATACACGTGTCCCTTCTCTTTGGGATTTCCTTCCCGTTAGGTCACCAGAGCACTGAGCAGAGCTCCCTGTGCTGCAGAGTGTTCTCATCCATGGTCTCTTTTGTACATGGTATCAGTGGTGTATATGTGTCCATCCCAACCCTTCGTTCCTCCCACCTCCCCGCTTTGATATCCGTACGTTCGTTCTCTAGGTCTGTGTCTCTGTTTCTGCCCTGCAGATAGGATCATCTATGCCATCCTCCTAGATCCCACATACACACATGAATGGCTTCCCTTTTTGACTTTAATCCTCTCTCTGCACAAAAGCCAGGGCTTTTTCTAGAATGTAGACCTGTTCCTGTTACCTCTTCCTTTCATTGCCTCCACCCAGTTTCCACGTAGAATCTTTTCCAGGCTTTCCTCTTGCTCCGAGAGAGACGAAGAGTACCCTGCTATGACCTCTGAGGCCCTGCCGGGCTGGTCCAGCCTCTCCATGTCCCGGGCTCCCCTGTGCTCCCTTCACCCTGGCTTTTATCAGTTGCCAGAATGTTCCAGACCCTTTTCTGCCTTGGGGGTTCACATATGATTGGCACCCTCCCTAGCACCTCTGCCTGTCCCTGTTCTCTTGTTCTTTCTCCTCGTGTCTCAGCTCTTGGGTCGTTTCGTCAGGCTGCCGCTCCCTGGAGGCTCCGGTCTGGGTCAGCTCTTTCTGTGAATGTCCCTGTCGCTCCCTGCATCTCTCCTCAGGACCGTGGGTCACTGGTGTTGTTCAGTGTAATGTTGTATCCCCAGATGAGAAGTTCCACGTCAACAAGGACCATGACAGTCTTGTTCCTGGCTTTAACTTGAGCATTTCAGTCAATGCATTATACATATACACAGTATGTACGAAATACAGTTTGGTTGGATGCACACGTGGATGAATGGGCAGATAGTCGTTAGCAAGTGTTTCTTTAATGCAGACACGAGTAATAAGCATTCTTAACTGCTTTTGGACCCTTTATCCATTAATAAAGGGTTCACATCTTTGTTACCATCGTTCCATTTTATGGATCAGAAAAGTGAGGTTCCTCCCAACTGAATAACACTGCTTCTTTTCCCACCATGGCACTCTCACTCCTAAAAGGAGCACCCCTTGCTTCTAATCTTAATTTTCTCAGCCCCTCATTATGGCACAGTGACGTTTCAGAAATATTGGAGTGTGCTAATACACGCTTCTGAGCTATTCTAAATAGAGACATTTGATAATGATCACTGAAATTATTCTGTCATGATGCGCCTGTGGATTTCAGCCGCTCCACGTGCTTCTTAGGCAGGAAGGCATGAAAGTGAATTTGGATTAGGCGAAATTGTTTGTTCTGTTGAGCGAAGGCTGACATCTTCCTCTTCCTTGGGTAAAGTCAGCAGTTTCCATCCTTTAGGAAACCTAGTGTGGCTAACGTGTTCAGACGTTCCACAGCCTTTTACTGAGTGCCTTCCATGGGTCATGCTCTGTGCTAGACTTTGGGTCAGTCAGCTCATGCCCTTTGGGGACTTTCTTGGCACATAGGTTGAACCTTGAATGCCTCACCATGTCTGCCAAGTCTTGCATGACCTCATGTCTTCTCTGAGCCCGTTTTCTTCTCTCTCAGAGTGCTCTGGACACACTGGTCATGTTTCAGTTCCTTGGACATTTCCAGGTCCTTCTGGACTCAGGCCTTTGCATGTGCTATACCCTCTCCCTGCAGTGGTTTTCTCTGCTCTTCACTTTATGGTTTCACCAGGTCTCAGCATTGCCTCTTCTCAGGGGCATGCCCCTCATCAGTCTGCCTAGGCAGCTCTCCCTTGGTGGTCTCACTTATCATGTCCTGTTCTTTGCATTCAGAGTCCTCATCATAGGCTTGTTACGGGCCAGCTTCTTCCAATCCTCCACCATAGTGCACCAATGCTGAGCCTTCACCTCTCTGCCTCAACTTCTTCATTGTTAATGTGGGAACCTGTGTGAGAGCCAAATGGGCTGATGTCTGTATGAGTTTCGGCACATGGTAGGGTTCATCGGTGCTGCTTTCCTTAAGCTCTTTTCTACTTCTTCCAGTTTCTGAGACTCTAAGTCCAAGTCCAGGTTGGAACCTTACCTTTTCCTTCAAGCTTATCAGACCCTAGATGCTGATTTGTGCAGGTGAACCTTCTAGCAGGAGGTTTGCTGTGGGTCTCTGATGGGCCCAGAGAGGCTTTTCCATACTCAAGGTACAGGGGAAATCCTAACCCCACCCCCTTGTCTACATGAGAACTCACACCAGAGTGCTGTCAGTTTGGGGGCTTTCGCTTTCTTTCAGGAAAACTGGCCCTGCCTGTGTGATCCCTCTGAACATGAATTGGCTTAAGCATTGTCCTGCGCATGTCATGTAACATGCCACCATCCCATGAATTCCGAGATGCTGTCTCGTCTTTATTTTTGAGAAAACCAAGCCTCAGCGTGATGAATGGCTGGTCCAAATCATGTAAATTTTATGTGAAAGAGGAGCCAGGCTTCAACCCCAAGATAGAGAAATACATATTGTATGCCTGGTGCCATAATCATTTTAAATTTTATGTGAAAGAGGAGCAATTTGGTTACTGAGTGCCTTCCATGGGTCATGCTCTGTGCTAGACTTTGGGTCAGTCAGCTCATGCCCTTTGGGGACTTTCTTGGCACATAGGTTGAACCTTGAATGCCTCACCATGTCTGCCAAGTCTTGCATGACCTCATGTCTTCTCTGAGCCCGTTTTCTTCTCTCTCAGAGTGCTCTGGACACACTGGTCATGTTTCAGTTCCTTGGACATTTCCAGGTCCTTCTGGACTCAGGCCTTTGCATGTGCTATACCCTCTCCCTGCAGTGGTTTTCTCTGCTCTTCACTTTATGGTTTCACCAGGTCTCAGCATTGCCTCTTCTCAGGGGCATGCCCCTCATCAGTCTGCCTAGGCAGCTCTCCCTTGGTGGTCTCACTTATCATGTCCTGTTCTTTGCATTCAGAGTCCTCATCATAGGCTTGTTACGGGCCAGCTTCTTCCAATCCTCCACCATAGTGCACCAATGCTGAGCCTTCACCTCTCTGCCTCAACTTCTTCATTGTTAATGTGGGAACCTGTGTGAGAGCCAAATGGGCTGATGTCTGTATGAGTTTCGGCACATGGTAGGGTTCATCGGTGCTGCTTTCCTTAAGCTCTTTTCTACTTCTTCCAGTTTCTGAGACTCTAAGTCCAAGTCCAGGTTGGAACCTTACCTTTTCCTTCAAGCTTATCAGACCCTAGATGCTGATTTGTGCAGGTGAACCTTCTAGCAGGAGGTTTGCTGTGGGTCTCTGATGGGCCCAGAGAGGCTTTTCCATACTCAAGGTACAGGGGAAATCCTAACCCCACCCCCTTGTCTACATGAGAACTCACACCAGAGTGCTGTCAGTTTGGGGGCTTTCGCTTTCTTTCAGGAAAACTGGCCCTGCCTGTGTGATCCCTCTGAACATGAATTGGCTTAAGCATTGTCCTGCGCATGTCATGTAACATGCCACCATCCCATGAATTCCGAGATGCTGTCTCGTCTTTATTTTTGAGAAAACCAAGCCTCAGCGTGATGAATGGCTGGTCCAAATCATGTAAATTTTATGTGAAAGAGGAGCCAGGCTTCAACCCCAAGATAGAGAAATACATATTGTATGCCTGGTGTTGCCATCAACTGAGCATCTTGTAAAGTTATTTCTATGTACTGTCATGATTCATGACTGCAAAAATAATGCCTGTATGCATTGTAGAGAACAAGAGGCACAACAGGGATTGCTATAAACAACAGAAGTCATATGTGCGCATGGACTCACATAAATATCTATCTTTCTATATAGTGCTATTTTTAAGGATTTTCCCAGGGCATTATGTATTCCTCAAAAGCATGCTTTCTAAAGGCTTCAGAGTTTTCCATTCTGATGACTGTTCTGTGATTTATTTAGCCTCCTTGTTGTTGCAGGTTTAAGTTTCTTCTGGTTACTCACTCTTCAGTCAAATTGCAATAAGGGTTCTTTACAGCGATCTCTAGGCTCATCTCCAATAGAAGTTAGCAAAGTTGCTTTCCTGTATCTATCTCTATTTCTATACTCCTTGGTGGATCAAACATAGAGCAGTTAGTTGTGTATTATTCTTGAGATATGGAGGAAGAATACCACCCACGTGTCAAACATGAAATCCTGGAAGTTTGCCCATGAGTTGATATGAGGAAAATGCTTGTGAAGCCCGAAGCCCTCAGCACAAGTCAGAACCTGGTAGTGGTCCTCTGAGTGCACTGCATCGGAGCACATAGCACCAAGGATAGAGACCTGGGGGTGAGCAGGAATTATGTTCTAACTAGTAATCGAGCAGAGCAACCCAAGCAGTGACGAGTCAAGGTGGGCATCAGCTAGGAAAGGCAAGAGGGACTGGTTGAACAGCAAGCCTCTTCGTAGTCCGTATGCTGAACTTCTCTTCTCCATATGGGCCGGGGCACTGTTTTACTTACATGTAGCCCCTGTGCCTGGGAATGTAGGAGGTAGCAGTGAATGTTTTTTAAATGATCTGCTCTTGTTATTAAACTGGACATTCTCATGATGGGACCCCAGCATCTGTCTCCAGCCACAGCCCCGTCTCCTGGCCTCTCCTCTTACCTTTCCTCTTCTGAGTAATCACAGAAGAGAAGCCTGCATACTTTTGTTTTGCAAGTCCAGCCTCTAACCCTGTTTACTAATTTGGGAACTATCTCTTTTGTGAAATCTTGATGGAATGTGGAGCAGGTTGCTGGCAGGTAAAGTTGCTAGAAATTTATCACCCCCGGCAGCCTGGTCTGGGCTGGACATGTGACCTGGACCCAGCCTGTAATATTCTCCTACCCAGGACGTATCATCTAAGACAGATGAGTGAACATCCAGAGGTCCGTGTAGAAGGTGCGTCCACGGAGGAGTAGTGTCTGAGCCACAAGAGATAGTGCTAAAAAATGTTGAACTGCCTGCTTATTGGTCTTCTTAGAACTGCTGTAGTTTTTGCTTCTTTTCCAGCCTATCTTCCAGCTTTCTGTTCAGAATGAGACTCTCAGTATTCTTCCAGAATATTCAATTGAGACAGATTATCATAGTTTTTTGTTTTTTTTTTTCCTTTTCTTATTTTCAACCACAAACTCTGAAGGCCACACCATCAGGCCTCTGGCTCAAAGGCATTTTCTTTTCCCCCTCTTCTTTTTGATAGAGGGTGTCACTTCCTCCAGGAAGTCTTCCCTAATTCCTCTGTGCTTTTATGGCTGAGTTCATGGCATGTTTTCTCTGATTCCTCACTAAGGCTGTGAGCTACTTGAGGGCATGGGGTGCCTCTTATTGATGAATTCCTTGTGCCCTGCATAGGGCTTGGAATAGGGCAGTTGGTCCCCGTATGGACTACATTGCCACTGGGATTATTAGTATTAGGAAAGTCAAGAGAGAAATGCTATCAGGGAATCTGGAGAGAATGAGGAGAGCCTTCTTCTTTTTTCTTTTTTCATTTTCATTTTCACAGGACTTGGAGTATCTGTAGCTTTTATGTCCCGATTGCCTTCTCTCAGCTTGTCGAGGTGGTGGCCCAGCTGGTCAGGGCTCCCCTGATCTGGAATTGATTCTCGGGGAAAGCAAAGGGACTCTAGAGATTGCCCTGTCTTCACTCTGGTGCCTGATCCACTGTCAGATGAGTAGATTGGCTTGTGACCCATGTAAGAGACTCCACACTGGAGATACGTTACTCATCTAAAATCAGATCTACTGTTGGTTTTTTTTTTTTTTTTTTAAATGTCAGGCTTACATTAAAATGTTCTGGAAGAATCTGGGCCTCTAGGTGTGCTTAGTCACTCTTGATATTTTGATTGGTTTAAAGCAATAAGCTCTCTTGTTCCCATTTAGTTATTGTTGAGTCAATACATTTTCCCTCTTTAATGATAGATATTATATATTCATTCTTAAAGAAATGATGAATTTGTACATATAGATCAGCTTTTTCCATCCCCATCTTTGTTTTCTCAAATATTACTATCAACAAACTGAAGTGTATTGAGAAAGACAGGGAAGGAGACGAGGGAAAGAAAGGGAGAGAAGAGGAAAGGGAGAAGGAGGGGAAGGGAGAGGAAAAGGGGAGAGTCAGAGCACGTGTGTATTGGCAACAGTGACAGACCTGGTGGCTCAGACGGTAAAGAACCTGCCTAAAATCCAGGAGACCCAGGTTCAATCCCTGGGTTGGGAAGATTCCCTGGAGAAGGGAATGAATGGCTGCCCACTCCAGTATTCTTGCCTGGAGAATTCCCTGGACAGAGAAGCCTGGTGGGCTCACAAAGAGTTGGATGCAACTTAGTGACTAACACGTTCACTTCAGTAGTAACAATAATAGTGGGGAGGTAATATTTACATAGTATTTATAGCGTGGCAGGTACTATCCTAAACATTCAAAATAAATTAGAGTATTCAATCCTTGTAACAGTTCTCCAGTGTAGATACTATGATCTTCATTTCACAAATAAGGAAACCGGAGGCATAAAGAGTTGAAGGACTTGCCCAGCTTGTGATGGAGCTGGGGTTTGCCTGCAGGGAGTGTGGCTTTCAACTCTGTGGTTCCTGTAGTCACCTCACTCTGTTGCCTCCTCAGAATGCAGGTCAGGAGTAGGACTGTGGTTCCCACACAGTTGGGTCATTGGTCTCTTTTCAGACCCCTGTGTTCAGATCTAGCTTTCACCTTCCAAGGCTGCATGGTGTCCCATTGGTTTGTTCAACTTGATATCCAACAAATAGAAATGAGAGAAGAAAAGATAAAAGCCAAAATATACCCTAGCTGGTCAAGTAAAAGGCGAGATCTCTGCCTCCAAATAGCTCTCAGAAAAGTTCTCACAAAGCATCTCATAATATGGGATGCTCTCTTATGTTCTGCGGACTATAAAATTAACTGGGAAAATGACATCACCCTACAGTGACCCCAGTCCATGCTGGTTTGGAATGCTTACAGGGATGAACAGAATTGGTAGGGGAAAAACAGCAGGGAAATTGACGAGTTTAGCGTTGTTTCCGAGGATATGGCCAAATAATGATGCGCTCCATAAATGGCTTGGAAAAAAAAAATAGAATGACTTAGAAAAGCCACAAGGAATCTTTGCAGTGATCAGACTTACATTTTCAGAAATATGGGAAAAGATAACCTGTTCTAATACCCACATAGACACTTACCTCAACCTTCGGTTCCCTGTGACATCATACCTGGATTAAAAAGTATTATATCCAAATGATGTAAATGGACTAAGGTGATATAGAGCCATATCATTCAACTTAAAAGTCCTTCTTCTAATGACAAACCTAGATATGATTGGCAGATGTAATGAGTTTCAAAGTTTCTATTAATATATGGGAATGGATAATAAACCACAATTTTTTGGAACAAAATTCTGTGCTGTTTGGGTTGCTTTCATTTACAAGGTACAGGGGAACACAAATTTTTTAAAAAAGAAAATTGAAGTAGAGTTGATTTACAATATTGTGTGACTTTCAGGTGTACAGCAAAGTGATTCAGTTAACCATGTGTATTATTTCAGATTCAATTCTATTATGGGTTATTACAGGGTATTGAATAAAGTTCCTTGTGCTATACATTAAATCAAAGGAAATTCTTTTAAATAAGGAAACCGGAGGCATAAAGAGTTGAAGGACTTGCCCAGCTTGTGATGGAGCTGGGGTTTGCCTGCAGGGAGTGTGGCTTTCAACTCTGTGGTTCCTGTAGTCACCTCACTCTGTTGCCTCCTCAGAATGCAGGTCAGGAGTAGGACTGTGGTTCCCACACAGTTGGGTCATTGGTCTCTTTTCAGACCCCTGTGTTCAGATCTAGCTTTCACCTTCCAAGGCTGCATGGTGTCCCATTGGTTTGTTCAACTTGATATCCAACAAATAGAAATGAGAGAAGAAAAGATAAAAGCCAAAATATACCCTAGCTGGTCAAGTAAAAGGCGAGATCTCTGCCTCCAAATAGCTCTCAGAAAAGTTCTCACAAAGCATCTCATAATATGGGATGCTCTCTTATGTTCTGCGGACTATAAAATTAACTGGGAAAATGACATCACCCTACAGTGACCCCAGTCCATGCTGGTTTGGAATGCTTACAGGGATGAACAGAATTGGTAGGGGAAAAACAGCAGGGAAATTGACGAGTTTAGCGTTGTTTCCGAGGATATGGCCAAATAATGATGCGCTCCATAAATGGCTTGGAAAAAAAAAATAGAATGACTTAGAAAAGCCACAAGGAATCTTTGCAGTGATCAGACTTACATTTTCAGAAATATGGGAAAAGATAACCTGTTCTAATACCCACATAGACACTTACCTCAACCTTCGGTTCCCTGTGACATCATACCTGGATTAAAAAGTATTATATCCAAATGATGTAAATGGACTAAGGTGATATAGAGCCATATCATTCAACTTAAAAAGTCCTTCTTCTAATGACAAACCTAGATATGATTGGCAGATGTAATGAGTTTCAAAGTTTCTATTAATATATGGGAATGGATAATAAACCACAATTTTTTGGAACAAAATTCTGTGCTGTTTGGGTTGCTTTCATTTACAAGGTACAGGGGAACACAAATTTTTTAAAAAAGAAAATTGAAGTAGAGTTGATTTACAATATTGTGTGACTTTCAGGTGTACAGCAAAGTGATTCAGTTAACCATGTGTATTATTTCAGATTCAATTCTATTATGGGTTATTACAGGGTATTGAATAAAGTTCCTTGTGCTATACATTAAATCATTGTTGTTTATGGAACACACATTCTTTTAAATAACAGATGTCAATTTAACCAATGTCTCCAGGCTTAAGTAAGGAGAGCCTTTATTTGAGGGATTATTGAAGAGGGGGGAAAGGGTATATGGGAATAGGAGGAGGTCTGTTATTGTGAGGTAGTGGACACCCACCCATCACCATGATCTCTGCAAGGACTCTGAACCACGACCTAATTTTGAGGTAATATATTATTTTATGAAGCAGGTGATTTACATATGGATATGTAATGAAATTATCTTAGACCCCATAAATACTCATTTAGATACCATTTGACTAATTTATTCATGTGTGGAAAATTGAAGTTGCCTGAAAACTTTCTGGGGGTGTTCTATCTGAGAGAACGAGGGGGATGCCCTACGTCTGGAGACAAGTGTTGACCCTCCTACTGGTGTGGTGAGTTGACTGAGGCCATCAGTGTCCACCTGAATGCAGACATAGCCTGCCTGAGGGTTGTTCTGAATGGTTTGTCAAGAAGGAACATCACGGATGCCTCAGGCATCAGGCATCTCACGGGACCACAGAGGTGACTCCCTGACGCCACCTCAGACTCTTGCTTCTTGCACCTCAGCCACCCCCAGAGCAGCCTCAGAGGAAGGTCATGGTGATGCCAGCCCACATCACCATGGGGGATGTTTGCTTGGTTTATTTCTATAGGGCTATTTCTCCAGGGGCGGGCCTCCTCCAAGTCAACACCTTGCTTTTGACTATATGGATGGATTGCCTTGTCTTTCATGAGGAAACAGGTTTTCTTTATCTTTTGAAAATATAGTAATTTGAATTGTAGTTCGATGTATTATGAAAGACTTGATGAGAGAAGGAAATTGTAGTTTAATACAAACATAGTTTTGGGTGGGGGTAATTAAGTGAAATAAGATGGCTGTGTGATTCCATAATATAGGGTTCAATAATCTGGGGAACTCAGTAATACATTGTAGTCCTACTTAGGAGCGTCCTGGACCTGAACTCTCCAAGATGGCGTCCACCAGCCCCACAAGGATGTTGAGCATTTGAAATATGTTTGGTCCTTCATGTGCAAAACACACACCAGATTTCAAAGACTTATTAGTATGAAAAAGAATCTCATTTATAATTTTTATATTGACTATATGTTAAAACTATTGTATTTTAGATATACAGGGCTTCCCACGTGACTCAGTGGTTAAAAAGAAAAATCCTCTTGCCATTGCAGGAGATGTGATTTCAATCCCTGAGTCAGAAGGATCTTCTGGAGGAGGAAATGGTAACCAATGCCAATATTCTTGCCTGAAAAAATCCCATGGACAGAGGGGGCTGGCAGATTATAGTCCATGGGGTTGCAAAGAGTTGGACATGACTGAGCAACTGAGCACACAAACATTTTAGGTATAATGGATTAAATATAACTCTCTTTTTTCCCCTTTTCAGTATAGCCACTCAAAAGTTTAAAATTACATATGTGGCTCACATTGTATTGCTGTTGTTCAGTGCTCTCCTAAATGATCAGACTTCAATTGGACCAACTATGCTCCCACCCACTGGGATGCCTCCCTTCAATAATAGCAACAGCTGGCACTTACTGACTTATTATGTGCCAGGCATTTTAAATGTTTTTCTTCCTTTGTGGTTGGCATCAGTCCGGTGTAGTATAGGTACATTTTACTCCTGCCAGCCTTGCTTCTTGCCACCCTCAGCCCACCCCCAGAGCAGCCTCAGAGGAAGGTCATGGTGATGCCAGCCCACATCACCATGGGGGATGTTTGCTTGGTTTATTTCTATAGGGCTATTTCTCCAGGGCGGGCCTCCCAAGTCAACACCTTGCTTTTGACTATATGGATGGATTGCCTTGTCTTTCATGAGGAAACAGGTTTTCTTTATCTTTTGAAAATATAGTAATTTGAATTGTAGTTCGATGTATTATGAAAGACTTGATGAGAGAAGGAAATTGTAGTTTAATACAAACATAGTTTTGGGTGGGGGTAATTAAGTGAAATAAGATGGCTGTGTGATTCCATAATATAGGGTTCAATAATCTGGGGAACTCAGTAATACATTGTAGTCCTACTTAGGAGCGTCCTGGACCTGAACTCTCCAAGATGGCGTCCACCAGCCCCACAAGGATGTTGAGCATTTGAAATATGTTTGGTCCTTCATGTGCAAAACACACACCAGATTTCAAAGACTTATTAGTATGAAAAAGAATCTCATTTATAATTTTTATATTGACTATATGTTAAAACTATTGTATTTTAGATATACAGGGCTTCCCACGTGACTCAGTGGTTAAAAAAAAAAAAAAATCCTCTTGCCATTGCAGGAGATGTGATTTCAATCCCTGAGTCAGAAGGATCTTCTGGAGGAGGAAATGGTAACCAATGCCAATATTCTTGCCTGAAAAAATCCCATGGACAGAGGGGGCTGGCAGATTATAGTCCATGGGGTTGCAAAGAGTTGGACATGACTGAGCAACTGAGCACACAAACATTTTAGGTATAATGGATTAAATATAACTCTCTTTTTTCCCCTTTTCAGTATAGCCACTCAAAAGTTTAAAATTACATATGTGGCTCACATTGTATTGCTGTTGTTCAGTGCTCTCCTAAATGATCAGACTTCAATTGGACCAACTATGCTCCCACCCACTGGGATGCCTCCCTTCAATAATAGCAACAGCTGGCACTTACTGACTTATTATGTGCCAGGCATTTTAAATGTTTTTCTTCCTTTGTGGTTGGCATCAGTCCGGTGTAGTATAGGTACCATTTTGTTCCATACTTGCACATGGGGAAATGGAGGCAAAATGTTTTTACCACAGTTAATAGGAAGATACAGTTTCTAGGCATCTAGCCCCAAGGATGTGTGAAAGTGTTACTGACGCTTTTGAGTTGGGCTCCCAATAAGAGTCCTCCTACCTGGTATTGTTGGAGCCAAAAGAACGATACTGAGTTCATTCAGAAGCAGAGGAGAGTTTTATTCTTGGATCTAAGAATGGAGAGGTTTTGAGCTCGTATTCTAGAGCAGGGGTCCCCAACGTCTGGAATCTAATGCCTGATGATCTTGAGGTGGAGCTGATGTGATAATAATAGAAATAAAGTGCACAGTAAATGTACTTGAATCATCCTGAAGCCATCCCCTCCCCTTGCCACTCTGTGGAAAAATTGTCTTCCACGAAACCAGTCACTGGGGCACAAAAGGTTGGGGACCGCTGTGAGAGCACAGACTCTCCCCCAAAGGCTAGTGGTGGGGCTGCTTTATAGGGTTCTTGTTAATGGGGAGGGAGTGGAATTCTCACAGGTCAGGTGCAGCAGTGCAGGTCAGGGGGTCGAGATCTGGGTGCTGCACACAGCACACGGCCACCATGCCGGCTTGAGGTGCTGTGTACAGCATGTCTGCACACGAGCGACTGGCACCGTCTTGACCTGAAACGTGCGCGGTGTTTCTGCGCACGGTCTGCTGTGGCCATCTTGCACTGCAGCGTCCTGGGTGGACAGGATTTCTGCATGGTCAGTGCACCGAGGTGTTGTGCTGCTGGGCGTATAGCCTTTTCACACCAAGGACTCTGGTGTGAAGCCTCTGGTGCAAGGCCTCTGCACGTGTCCCACTGTGAGCGAGAGAAACTAGACGAAGCACAAAGAAAAGGAACCCCCAAAAGGGTAGACTTTGTTACTCAAATTCTGTGTCTGTTTCCTTGGAACTTCTAATGGGGCTTTGCTGGTGACGGAAGAGCACAGGAAGATGGGCATGATGCACAAGATGAAGAGTTTCCAGTACCTGAGTCCTCAGTGAGGAAGGCCCTCGGTACTGTTTTTGCGTGGAAAAGAATGGAACGTGATTGTGGAGATCAGGCTGATCTGAGTGGCCGTGCCTGATCCATCAGCGAGGAGCCTCTGCTCTGAGGTTCGCTTGGTCACCTCTGGACTCCTGTCACAAGTCCCCAGAGAATGAGGAGAGAAGAGGGCGGAGGGCAGAACCGGCAGATCCCACACTATGGGGGATGGGCAGAGTTCCGGAGCCTGAGGAGGAGATGGAGCCTGTCCAGGCTTGTGCCCTGGGCGTGCCCCTCCTTTCCAGCTCTATAGCTTCTTCCTGACCTTTGTACCACCCCCAAATTCTTTCCTTTGCCTGTGGGAACATCCAGGTCTCAGAATTCCCCTTCGGCCTCCGGACCTGGCTCTTGGGCGTGCCTCTGGAGATCTTAAGGCCAAGGAGCTATGGGTCATTTTGCATTTAACACCCCTCTTCCTCAATCAGATATAAGCTCCATCGGCCAGGAGTCAACTTTCCTGTTTGGAGCTTCTGTGTCCTCAGGCCCTAGATCTAGCCTGGACTCCCATTATGCCCTCAATTAATATTGAGTAAGTGAGTTCTCAGAGGATTGAAATGTGAGCTACCTGGAAACACAATTAAAGGAAACAGAAAATCTGATGGCTGAAATCCAAACTTTTGATTGGAAGAACTGTGCCCTGTGGGTTTCAGGAGGCCTGGGTTGTGGGCCTGCTGTGTCTGTGACCAGCTGTGTGGCCTGGAGCAAGTTGCTTAGCCTCTCTGGGCCCCAGGGCCTTATGCATACAATGAAGGGCCCTGATTAAGTAACACCCCCAACCCTCATAGTTCTAACTCTAGCAGCAGGGACATTCTATGAGGCAATTCTGCTGCTGCATAATTTGTTCAATTACTGCAACTGGGAACCTGAAGAAAAAGGAACAAGGAAAATCTAAAATGTATCGGCAGCGGGGTGAGACAGGGTTAGAGGAGGCCAGCGGGGCAGACGGAGCACAGCAAGCCTGTGGGCCACCCCTGATGTCATTCCAAACTGAAAGTTTAATTTCAGTTTTCTTTGCTGGGCTCTGGCAGCAATTAGAAGAGAGAATACATTTAACACCATGACGAATGAAACAATTATCTAATTTTGACCATTTCAAACAAAATGTCAGCTTTACAAGCTCAATTTTTAAGACTGTACTAAACATTTAGGCTTTGCAGTATGAAAAAAACTAACAGGTTATTTGCTTGAATTGAAGGACAGCTTTTCCGTGTTGGAAATGAAACTTCAGGAACCTCTGCTCTTGATTTTCTGAGTAGTTGTGTTACCAAGTCCAAGCTCTATCTGCTTCGGCACGCCAGGCCAATGAATTCGAGGTGTTGAGGCAAGGAAAACAACTTTATTCAGAAAGCAGCTGACCAAAAAGATGGCAGGCTAACGCCTCGGAAAAACCCATCTTACTGGGGTTTGGATGCCAGGTTATTTTATAGATCAGAGTTGAGGGGAGGTGAGGAAGCAAAGCAAAAAGGCCCATTAATATTTCAAACATCTCCTAGAATGGCAAGCCTCAGGCAGGGAAAGTGTTAACTTCTCTCTTCTGGCCATCTACAGGTGGATAGGATTCTTGAACAAAGGTGTTTTACTTAACAATCAGGCAGAGAGGCAGGGTCCTCAAGGCAAGCCATTAAGTATGATATAATAACAATAGTGAGGGAAAGCTAGTTGTGGAAACAGTTTGCAACATGGAGCTAGAATTGATTTTCTCCCTGCTACAGCTGATGTTTGGAAAGGCTGCTAGAAACATACAGAGCTCGTAGGTGTCACAGCCAGAGGAACACGTGGGAGGATCTTTAAGCAAAGCTGTTTAGTTTCTTTATGATTCTGGGATTTCCTTAACCTTTACAATGAAGGCAGTGTGATTGGAGGATGTGGAGACGAAACATGATAACATGACGACATGGAACAAATGCTTGGTACACAGGCATGTGGTCACTCCTCTCTGGGGTCCCCCTGTGCCTCCTTCCTGTACTGTCTCAGCCGGGGCTCACCATGAGGGGGCTGTTAACCTGTCTCTCCTGAAGGAACAGCTGAGGCCCGCTCAGGCCTGACCTCTGTATGTGCTTGCGTGTGTGCGCATGTGTGTGCTGTGACATTCATCACCCCAACTGACCTTTGAAAGCCTTTTAGGCCCTTTGTGCTAATAGTGGCAGTCCGAGGTCCCTTGCCCAGTGTGTGTTCCTGGTCCTTGAATAGCTGGACCTGATCATTTTACCCCACTGGGGAAGGAGGTCTGACTCTGACAGGCGGACAGGACAGGGGTACTGTGGAGGCAACCCCTGTGGACTAGAGCATCTTGCCCAGGTGACTGGACCCACTTCCTGAACTGACTTCAGCTCCCAAATCTTCTGACTCTGCGGTTCCTCCCTAGGTCCTCTTCCCTGCCTGACACGGAGCTGGGGAGGTGGGCTGGGCCCCAGAAGACGCCCCACTGTGCCAGAGCAGTCGCTTGTGACTGCCGTCTAGGTTTTACGTTGTCTCTTCTATGCCACTCCGATCCCTTAGGGCATAATCAGCTCTTCTTGTTTCTCTTTTCCAGTTTGTTAGAATTAGGGGGTGGAAGGCAAGATGAGGGTCTTGCCATCCTTGACTCATCTACTACTTTCATCTTATCTAAGAAATGAATTTAACAAATCTGTAGGCTTTTAGGACTGGGTTCAGTTGATCAGTTGTAAAATTACTCATTAATTCGTAAGTACTTATGACCCAAAGTCTGAACATCACTTGGGCTCAGCTTCTGTTTTCAAGGGGGTGAAAATATCCCTGGAGAGTAATCCTCAGACACAAGGCTAGACTGTGCTTTCCCGCTCTCATGTCTAGATAATCACAGACAGGGGTGTGCTGGGTGGGCCCTTCAGCATGGGTGTGAACCCTGAAAGTCAGAATTCTGCAAGGTACATTCAAAGAAACAGGTGTCCCCGGTGGTCACAGCTGCTGTGGGCATGTCCGAGTTGCACCACTGTAAGAGGATGCCCACTTCACTTCTCCCAACGTACCTATAGGGTTTCAGCTTTGCCAGAGCTCAGGCACTGCCATGTGGCACCATGGCAAAGCACAGGGTTTCCTATCCTGTGCATCCAGCTTTGAACCTCACTTCTGCTATTGACTAACCTGTACCCAGGGATGACTGAGGGCCTCTCTGAATCTTACTCTCTTCTGTGACATAGGAATGGGAGTACACAGCTGCCTCACCCTCTTACTGTACAGAAAAATCTAGACAGTGGAAGTGAGCACGCTTTGTGAGCTCGGTGTCTCTCTGAGGGTTAGTTGTTGCTGCTGTGATTGTGACCTTGATGAACAGCTGGGCCCAAGCGTCCTGTTGCAAAGGAGTAAGAGTTTTCTCTGCTAAAAAGACCACCCTCAGCTTACCCGACCCAGGCCCTCCAAGGGCACATTAGAACTGTTGTGGCTGTAAACCCAGCCGATGTGGGCTGTAATATAGTAAATTATCACTTGTTTTGCAGTCTTGACGAGAAAAATAAATGCAATTACACTCATGAATGTTGAAAAATGAAGCAAAGCAATGTGGATCGGCACATTTGAGGTGCTTTTCCAAATGAAAAGCTGTGTACAATGAATGCTAATGGGCTCCCTCCCTCCCACTCTTGGCATATGGTGCAGTGTGATCGTTCTGAATTAAGGGAGCAGCTGTGCCAAGTGCCCCAGCCACAGGAGAGGCGGCCCTCGGCGGCCTCCACAGTAGGAGACCCAGCAGGCAGACTCCAACGTCCAGACCCAGAATAGACCCAGTTTCCTAAAGCAGGTACCTGGGCGCTCGGTGATGCTTCTCAGCTAATAGAACCTGGCGTCTCTCTGCAGGTCTTGTGCTCTGTGCAGCAAGCTTCCACTGAACACCTACTGTGCGTCAGGCTTGATGCTGCTAGTGGTAGAAATGGCTCTCACACGTTCTACCCCTCCTGACCCACCTCCACGGTCACCAGGTGTGACGGGCATGAGCTAGCCTTGTGCTGGCCAACACAGTGGCCGCCAGCCACATGGGGCTACTATGTACTTGAAATGTGGCCAGTCCAAATTGAAATGTGCTCTAGATGTAAAACGTACACTGTATTTCAAAAATTATCATATATGAATGTTTGTGTATAATGTACATATACACACATATAGTCTTATTAATCTTTCACATTGTTTAACGGTTGAAGACATACCATCTTAGGTACATTGGATTACATAAAATACGTTGATGGTAAATCTCACCTATTTATTTTTACCTTTCTTTCTACTATGGCTACTAGAAAAGCTAAACCTACAGCAGGGTGGCTTGCTCTGTATTTCTGTAGGACGTCAGTATCTGGCTCCTGCGTTCCTGTTTGTTCATATCCTCTACTGCATCCTCTTTAGTGGTGACCTCCCTGCCAGTTCATCAGCCTCACCAGGGCCCTTCAGGCCTCAGGCTTTTGCACTTGCTGCTGTTGTTTTCTGCTCATCTGTCTCCCCTGCCCAATCCCATCCCTAATCTCAGTGCCTACCACAGCAATTAGTACATGGTAGGTACTTAATTTTTTAAATGAATGAATGATTAAATGTCAAAAAGAGAAATACTTTGAGATGTTGAAAAGACATTTGAAAATACCTAATAGTGGGTCCTAACTTATCAGTCCATTGAGGGAGATGTAGGTGAGAAGTGCACAGCATATGAAGGGCTTGATGGAGAGTTTGATGAAATAGGTACGGAGTTAGGATTAAGAGAATCAACAAGGCATGGAGCTCCTGGGGGCTGACAGAGCCAGGAAGCTGTTCTACTCCTAGGACTGAGGGCAGTGGTAACCAGTGGTGACACACCCACCAGCAAAATTCATTCCTCCCACCCTCTGGTCTTCTGCCAGCATTTGCTATTGATCAACTCAACCAGAAACAGAGGGTGAGGCAGGCTGGAAGATGCAGATCACGGAAGTCAGACACTCAGAGATCAGAGCAGGGTGGGGAAGCTCTGGATTGGGGATGGAGTGAACAGAGAATAACAGTCATCCTGAAAAGGTGTTGAAAGCGACTTTCTTCATGTGCTAGAGCATGTTTATCCTCAACCAACAACCCACATCCTAAAAATGTAAGGATAGGTGTGAACACTGTAACATTCATTCAGGGATTTCTAGTCAAAGAATTAGAAGCATTAGAAGTGGGGGAAAAAGAGATAAAGTTATTATTCTCAGAGAATGCTAGTGACTACCAAAAAGCCAAGAGACATAAGTGAAAAACAGTTAGAATACCTTAAAACTCCAGTAAGGTGACTAGGTAGGGAATAAATACACAAAGTCAACAATTTCCTAAATGTTAGCAAGAGCCAGCTTGAAAACATATAAAGGGGTTCGTTCTATAAAAATGACCGAAATATAAAAGGCAGAGGAATTAAGTCAAGAGGTAAATATGAAGGGTCTTTAGAAGTAAGTTTTTTCTTAAATGGAAACACTTGATATTTTTAAACAACTTTGTCAATTTAATTTGAAATAATTAATACGAATTATTGGATTGGCCCAAAAGTTCCTTTGGTTTGTTTCCCTAAGATGCCATGGGAAAAACTGGAATGAACTTTTGGGCCAACTCAATCTGATAAAACTTTATAGGCAGATCATGAAGCAGATATTAAAAGAGAACCATGGAGGAGGGCTTAGCAGACTACTTCTAAGGTTTAGAAGAATATCCTGGAATTAAAACCGACTAAAGCCCATGGCGTATGCCAGTCTAAGAAGGGACAGATAAGTGAAGCAAAGTATTTTTCTAAAAGAGCTGTGTGTTTTTACTGTAGTTTTTTTTTTTTTTTTGCCTCTAAGTCATTGTTTATTTTTCATCCATCTTTATTATTCTTTGGCATGTGTGGGCCTCCCCTCGCAGTGACCTCTCTCGATGCAGGGCACTGGCTCTGGGCACATGTGCTCCAGAGTGCTGACATGTAATTGGACACATCTGTCCAGCCCCTCCATGGCATGTGGGATCTTCCCGGGCCGGAGATTGAACTGGTGCCCCTTGCACTGCAAGGTGGGCTCTTTACCCACTGGACCACCAGGGAAGCCCGAGTTGTGGTTTTATAAACTTAGTATTTCTGATTAATGAGATAAGTTGTGATGAAATTATAATGATAAACCCACCAGGGAGGGTGTGACCAGTTGAGTTAGGGTCTTATTTCCTACTGTATACCAAAATATATTTTAGATAATTATAATAAATTCCAGTTAAGTGTAAAATTTTGAGAATATCTAAGACCTGGGATGCATATGTTAATCTTTGAGAGTAGGACAGTTTTCTGATGTTACCACTAAAGGTAGAAACAGTGAAGAAAAATATTTAAGTACTTGTCCATAAATACTGTAAATAAGATGAAAAGATCCACAGCAAACTGTGTTCTGATATTTGCAGTACACCCACACCCCCCCGACACACACACCCACCCAGTCATTGATACCATTACTATTGAAAGAACTCTTCCCAATCAGTGAGAATGACATGTGGTCTGGTCAGACACATGTTCAGTGTTGGTGAGACTTTGGAGAAACAGGCAGATATGAGTTCGGTTTACAGTATTCAGGGAGGACAACTCCATATCTGTCAGAGACATACAGTGTGCCTATCTTTTCATTAGAAATTTTTATTTTTGAGACTGTATTCCAGGGAAATAATCCAAAATAAATGTAAAATGAAAAATTCTGAGTGTTTGATTTGTGACATTTAACCTCCCAGATTGTCTGTTTCTCCATCTGTAATATAATAAGATAAATAAGGTCTTTTTGCAGTGTGGCTATGAGAGTCATTTAAGATGACTGCCCTGGGAAAGTCTTGGAGCTATGGCACTCTGGGAAAATGGTGTGCATGCTTGGTTAATTTTGGCTCTTGCATTTTCCTTTCTTCCTCTCATCCTTCCAGCCCCTTGGTTACCATCTACTGGGGCACCTGGTCATGCTGCTTCGGCTCAAGGAAGAGTGAAAGAGAGAGAGCTCTGGACCTTTGTTCCAGTTAAGCAGGCCTACTCTTGAGGATGGGTTCTCAGCTTAGCATGAGCATTTAGTTAATACCAGCCACACACAACACAGGGTTTGTGGCGGACTAGGAGTCACAAAAAACCCCTGACCACAGTTTAGATTCCTCTGATCTCTCTTCTCAGCTAAGCTTTGACCTTAAGCCCCACTCCCTGCCTCCATCTTGTTTTGACCTGCCTACCCCAATTTTTAGCAAGAATCCTGCTAAACCAGTGTAGCGAGAATCCTTCCACCCCTTGATATCTGATCTCCCTTGATACTTGGTCAAGTTCTTCATCCTTCCTTGTTGATATCTGATCACCCACTCTTGCCATCAGCAAGAATCTTATTAAGCCACTTCAGCAAGATTCTGCCCTCTCCTTGATGTCTCCTCTTAGTAAAATTTCACCCCTTGGCCCTTCACTCTGCTCCTTTGGCTATAAATCCTCAGCTGTCTTTACGATATTCACAGTTGAGCCTGATCTTGCTCTCCACTGCCATGTGTCTATTGCAGTACCCTTGAATACATTCTTCCTTACAGTTTTAACAAGTGTCAGAATGAAATTTTCTATAATAGGGGTTACCATGGTGAGTAAGTCCCAGCCTGCCCAAAGGGAGCTTCAGGTATAATGGACAGACAGATTGGCAAACTTGTGATCAGCTCTATGGAGCAGGAGCTCATTCATTCAGCAAACATGTACTGAGGACCTGTAATAGGTCAGGCACTGAGGGTACCACTGTGACTGAGAAAATCCAGCTCCTGCCTTCATAAGCCTATAGTCTAATATGATGGGTAGATGATGAAAACAACATAAAAGGAAACAGCACAGAAAGACGACAGGTTTCTGGTTCTTAGGGTTATGGAGGAAGAAGGGGCAGCTCAGGTGACAGGAAAAACTTCCTGTAAGAGATGGCTTCCGAACTGATCTCCAGTGAGTTCAACCTTTGCTTGTGAGCTGTGGGTATCCACGGGTTCAGAACCTTGTAACCACATCTGTGAACAAGTATGATGGTGGGTGGCTCAGGAGCTAGCCTACAACATGCAGGCTGTGGGAAGGAGGATGGCCGGGGTTTCCAGAGGCAGCCCAGCTGAAGGGAAACATGGACAGAGAGAGATTATCCTAATAGGATTTCACAAACACCACTTAGCAGTCACTGAGCTCAAGGGAAAAGTAGTTATGAGCTGAGGGTGGAGAAATAGCCAAAAATCTGGCAACTCTGCGAAAGCTTGGAGAGAAAAGCTGACAGTCAACAGACAGAACAAGATGATGTTTGCAAAAAGGTTAAAAGAAAAGATAAGAGGAGAAAAAGTACACTGGGAGATTTGGATGGAAACGGAAGCACATTATTATAACTTGGGAACGTGCATTAAGATAAGTCCCTCTCTGAGAAGGAGTAAAGCCACATTGTTGTGTCAGAGAACTTCTGAAATGAGGTGTGTGAAGTGGAAAGTCAGAACTGGCTAAAAGAAAGCATATGCAAATATAAAATACCATAGATAGAAATGGGATAACTTGTCTCAAAGAATTTATGGTCTCTAATTTTCCTGGAATTATGAAGTAGTTGTGTGTGTTTCCTGGAGTACCTCCTCTTCTAGAGTCAGTTTAAAAACAAACAAACAAACAAAAAAAACAAAGAACTATCTTCATCTGTGTGACCCACCTTTGGGAGGGACACAGTATTTGTTGAGATCTTATGATGTTTTCTTTCCCCTCTGCTTGACTATATGTTGAAATGGCGCCAGTTACATAATGGTGTTCTTTGATTCACATTGGGAAGACTGTGTTTCCTTTTGCTTCTCTTTATTTGGGCACAGTTTGACTCCTCTCCTTAATGCAGAGGAAATTAATGGGGGTTTGGAAAAGCCTCTGGGAGCCTTGTCTCTAGCCTCTGTCTTCAGGTTTATCCAGAGTCTTACATGAGGTCCGGCTCTGCTGAGTTGGCCGTTTATCCTATTCTTGGAGGCGGAATGAGTCCCTGAAAGCTTCTATTGCCTTCTTTTTTTTTAATTGGAGCATAGTTGCTTTGCAATATCGTATTAGTTTCTGCTATAAAACAACATGAATCAGCCTCTTCTTTTTTTCTTTTTTGGTTTAGTTGCTCAGTCATGTCTGATTCTTTGAGACCCAATGGACTACAGCCCACCAGGTTCCTCTGTCCATGTGGATTCTCCAGGCAAAAATACTTGAGTGGGTAGCCATCCCTCATCCAGGGGACCTTCTCAACCCAAGGGATCTAAGCCAGGTCTCCTGTGTTGCTGGTGGATTCTATATTGTGAAGCCACCAGGGAAGGACATGTATCTGTTCCCCCCAGCGCCTCCCTCCCACCACCCCCATCCCACCCCTCTAGGTCATCACAGAGCCCTGAACTGAGCTCCCTATGCTGTGCAGCAGCTTCTCACTAGCTATCTACCTTCTACATGGTAGTGTGTATACGTCACTCCTCCCCTCTCAAATTTTTCCCACCCTCTTCCCCACTTGCCCTGGCACTGTGTCCATAAGTCCATTTTCTGCGCTTCTATTCCTGCCCTGTAGTAGGCTTATCAGTACCATTTTTCTAGATGCTCCCCCAATATGGGTTAATAAAGGATTTTTGTTTTCCTCTTTCTGACTTCACGCTTTCTGACAGATTCTGGGTCCATCCACATCATTTCAGATAACCCAGTTTCCTTTGTTCTTATGGCTGAGTAGTATTTCTATTTGCTTTTGAGTCAGCGACTTTCACGAGAGGTCTTTCTATTTCATGGGCTTTTGTTTTTTTATTTTTCTAGGCCATTTTTCTCCACTTCAGTCCTGGCCTGAGATGACTAGCTTCTGCCTGACAGGTAGTTTTCGGGTAGGATTTGAGGAAGGTTGTAAATCCATAGTGGGGAAAACAAAATCCAGTGGCGATAGCCCATGGTTTGGCCATACTTTCCAATGTATTCCCCTCACAGTGGGAGCTGTCATTGACTTTTTCTGCATATTCAACACTTCTCCCCTCCAATTAACACTATTCCTTTATGAAGGAGAAAATGGATTCTTCTTCATTCTGGGTCATCTAGATGACACTTATGATCCATAGCATAAAATGAGGACTCCTCTATGTTTCAGCATTCATAGTTTCACAGTATATTTGTTGTTTTCACTTTCTGTTTATCTCAGTCAACTTTGGACATGGAGGTTCTGGGAAAGAGTATTGAAGCCATCATCTTTTCTAGAAGACCTGTCTTCTCTCCACTCTGCCATGCTGTGTGATCGTGAATACCCACCTGTACGACCCAGGATGACATACTCTTACTGGGAAAGATTTTCAATGACCACCTTCACTGAAAGGGCCTATTTAATGTCAAGTACAGTATCAGATGTACTTTCCATAACACTAAAACAGCGTCAAACAAAAATCCCAGTTCCAGGTGGCCAGAAGATACTGCAGGGCCTCTGCTAGCCCTGTACCCCGGGTGTTGTTATCACAGGTTGTCTCGTATGGTCTCAGTGGTGAGTGCCTTTTTAGCTGGGCGACAGGGATAGGCTTTTCAGAAGATAATTTTCTTGTTTTCATTTCAAGATCTTTTTTTTTTTTTTTTGATGGTGTTATTGCTACTGTTGGTACTGGTATAAAGAATCTAGTTTAATTTGCTTCCTTGTAAAGAAGGTGATCCCTTGCCCAACTGCTGCTCTGGGCAGAGGGGGAACAGGCAGGCTTGGAAGTGACTTCTGAACTTCATCAGACCTCTCCAGGGTTTATGCTTAATGAGCAGTGCTTAGAGACGTCAGAACCTTTTCCCCGGTGGTTTAGCGACCCCAGTGCTTGCTCACAAGTCTCTCTCCGTGGGGCTGTGAGGAAGGGGAGAGGCTGAGTGAAGGAGGGATCATCTCTTCTGGCTGGTCGGTTTCACTGCTTCAGGGTGACATGGAATGGATGCAAGGCGCATGTCAGATGATAGCGTCAGGAAGGGTCTCCTCTGTCCCTTCTGTCACCGTCTGCCTGGGCAAGCTTCATGGTGTGTGTTCTGAAGGGTAGCAGGTGCAGAAGAGCCAGGTAGTTCTTGATTCAACCCTGGCTGTGTCTCCCTACTTTGTTTCCTTTGCCTCGTCTTTCAAGGTTGCTGAGTCTCGACTTCCTTCAATCAAGTATGAATAGGTTCAGTGCCTCCAGGATCAGTCTGTCTCATTCCCATCTGTATTCTTAATACCTAGCAAGGTACCTGAGAGAGTAGTCTTGATAAGTATTTGCCAAATGGATGAATGAATATGTGAGTGAAGCAAAGGAAACGCATATATACTTAGAGAAGGGAAGATGGAATGTCAGCACCGTGTCTCCATAGACTTGCTCTCCAGACAAACACTGTCTGGGTGTAAGGGATTCAAAGTTGTGCTGCGACAAAGGAATTGTGAGCAGTGATGGTGCAGCATGCCTCCCCAGCTCTATTCCCTGTGGTTTGATTGGGCTGGAAAGGATTTTTCGTTGTTTACCTAGACGGGTACATGATTGAGAATAGGAGGTAGAGAATCATCCAATTTTTCTCCCTAGTCTCCGACCTGGTCTTCTGGGATATATGACTCAGCTGTGTTTTAGGGGCCCGTCCCTCAGGATGGTGGGGGTTGAAATCAGCCTGCTGGCCCACTCCTGGCATGCATTCATTCTTGGGTTCACCGGAACTGCAGTCTCCCTTAGTGAAAAACTGTTTTATTCCAGGTCTTTTTATGAGACTTCTGACTCACTTCTCTTGGTTAAGCCTTTGATTCCTGGATCCAGCCAAGAAACTCAGGGCTGAGACACATGAGGCAGGAGGCATTGCTAATGTTGCATTCATCTTGCTATTTCAGACCAAAGGATGCTTCAGGTTGAAATTCCTTTGCAGTTATCTTGAAACTCACAAATCTGTGGTTGGTTCCTCTATCGTCCAGGATCTGGTTCTGAGCATCCCTTTCCTTGACTTGAACCTCTGCTGTCCAGCTCTTTGACTCCTACAATATCCTAGCAGCCAAATTTTTTTTTGGCTGTCCACGATGCAAGGCGCATGTCAGATGATAGCGTCAGGAAGGGTCTCCTCTGTCCCTTCTGTCACCGTCTGCCTGGGCAAGCTTCATGGTGTGTGTTCTGAAGGGTAGCAGGTGCAGAAGAGCCAGGTAGTTCTTGATTCAACCCTGGCTGTGTCTCCCTACTTTGTTTCCTTTGCCTCGTCTTTCAAGGTTGCTGAGTCTCGACTTCCTTCAATCAAGTATGAATAGGTTCAGTGCCTCCAGGATCAGTCTGTCTCATTCCCATCTGTATTCTTAATACCTAGCAAGGTACCTGAGAGAGTAGTCTTGATAAGTATTTGCCAAATGGATGAATGAATATGTGAGTGAAGCAAAGGAAACGCATATATACTTAGAGAAGGGAAGATGGAATGTCAGCACCGTGTCTCCATAGACTTGCTCTCCAGACAAACACTGTCTGGGTGTAAGGGATTCAAAGTTGTGCTGCGACAAAGGAATTGTGAGCAGTGATGGTGCAGCATGCCTCCCCAGCTCTATTCCCTGTGGTTTGATTGGGCTGGAAAGGATTTTTCGTTGTTTACCTAGACGGGTACATGATTGAGAATAGGAGGTAGAGAATCATCCAATTTTTCTCCCTAGTCTCCGACCTGGTCTTCTGGGATATATGACTCAGCTGTGTTTTAGGGGCCCGTCCCTCAGGATGGTGGGGGTTGAAATCAGCCTGCTGGCCCACTCCTGGCATGCATTCATTCTTGGGTTCACCGGAACTGCAGTCTCCCTTAGTGAAAAACTGTTTTATTCCAGGTCTTTTTATGAGACTTCTGACTCACTTCTCTTGGTTAAGCCTTTGATTCCTGGATCCAGCCAAGAAACTCAGGGCTGAGACACATGAGGCAGGAGGCATTGCTAATGTTGCATTCATCTTGCTATTTCAGACCAAAGGATGCTTCAGGTTGAAATTCCTTTGCAGTTATCTTGAAACTCACAAATCTGTGGTTGGTTCCTCTATCGTCCAGGATCTGGTTCTGAGCATCCCTTTCCTTGACTTGAACCTCTGCTGTCCAGCTCTTTGACTCCTACAATATCCTAGCAGCCTGGGTAGAATCTGCATTTGTCATAGTCTCCTGGTCACTTAGATTGGACTAGTATCCAATTCCTGAGAGATCCAGTCTTTCCAATGGGCTTCCCCAGGACCCCCAATTTCCTAATCTTCTTCCCCATCTAACCATGAGCTCGTATGAACCCATCTAATCCTTGTGAACCAGAAGAGAAGTGGAAGCTGTGTTGACAGGTCATATGAGAAGTTTTATGATGTGGAGGAAACATGTAGACAGGCAATGGTAGATAGAGCCCACAGACAAAAGACATACATCAGAATAAGCCAATGGAGAAGAATCCCCGAACCCATGAAAAAATGCTCTGGCTCTGGAAGTGGAAGGACCCGGCACTCTGAGCAGGTGTGATTAGTGTTCTAAGCAATGTGTGCAAGAACCTCAAAGGAAAAAACATTCACATTATCAAGAGGTTTTGAGGAAACAAATCCAAAATAAATTTCAGAAAAAAATGAGCATTTTTAGATTAGCATTTTTTGAGTTATAGTATATAGGACAAAGAAAATCCTAATCATAAGAGAATATTTTTGAAGCCTGCTACGTGGGATGGAGATAATAAAAAAACATAGGGCCTCCACGAAGACTTTAAAACATGGAGGCACATCAAAGAAGACTTGAATACTTGGAAAACTACCCTGTTTCTGAATGGAGACGTTTAGTCATGTAAATACGTCAGTTCTTCCCCAAATTGATTACACATTTATGGTATTTCAATCACAATCCTTAAAGAATTGCTGTTTAGAACCTGACACAAATTTTTCTAATGTTTATATAGAAGCTTAAATCCATCGGAATAACTAAACATAATGTTTCAAAAACAAAAGGGAGATTTACACAGTAGAAAGTTATAAAGGGTTGTAAAAATAATTGAACACTGCAATAATTTAGTGGCTGGTGAATTGAAATATAATTGAAATAGAGAGCAGAAAGTAAAATAATAAAAAGATTTGATGATATGTAAATATTTATTATGTGATAATGTTGGATTTCAGACCAGCAGGGGAAAGAATAGATTATTTAATTAATGCTGAAAGGAAAATTGGCTATTTAGGGGGAAAATTACATCATTAACTCAGTCCATATATGAAAATGGATTGCTTATATGTTAAATGTAGAAAACATAATACATTTGACTTTTATGTGATATTAGAGTGAGAATGATGTTTCAAAGGACAAAAATCGAGGCTGGAAACTACAGTGACTGATTGACATTATATGTGAAGATGAATGTTAAAAATACCAGAAACTGGGAACTTCCCTAGTGACTCAGTGGTTAAGACTTTGCCTTCCACTACAGGGGTTGCTGGTTCAATCCCTGATTAGGGAGTTAAGATTCCTACATGCCTTGGGGCCATAAAGCCAAGACAGAAAACAGATGCAGTATTATAACAAGTTCAAAGAAGACTTTAAAAATGGTCCACAGTGGGCTTCCCCTGGTGGTCCAGTGGATAAGGACACTGCCTTGCAGTGCAAGGGGCGCCAGTTCGATCCCTGGCCTGGGAAGATCCCACGTGCCGCGGAGCGGCTGGACCGATGTGTCCAATTACCGAGCAAGAGCTCTGGAGCGCGTGCGCCCAGAGCCGGTGCTCTGCGACAACAGAGGCCACCGTGATGGGAGGCCCACATGGGCCAAAGAACAAAGATGGATGAAAATAGAGAAATGAAAGACCAATAGAAGTGGCCCGCCCGCTCCCCTCCCTCCCCAACCCTACCCCCACCCAAAATAAATAAATAAATAAATCTTAAAAAAAAAAATTAAAAAAAAAAAGGTCCATAGTTAAAAAAAATCTTTAAAAAATATCAGAAATAAAGCCAAAATACCCATTTTTCTGTTTTCCCTTTCAGCAGTGCTCCTTCTGATAACTTTTATTCTTACTGCCTCCAGTGTCTCTCTCTCTCTGCTCGGCCTCTGTCTGAGTCACTCCAGGTCCAGAAGTCACTCTACTTCTGCTCCCACTGTCCTACCAGAGCTAATGCAGTCAAGGTGGTCTCCAATTATCTTCATTTTGCTAAATACTGTGTTCTCATGCCACTTGACCTGTGAGCAGGGTTCAGACTGGCCTGTGAGCAGTGTTCATCCAGTTGCTGTTGCCACTGCTGTCAGATTGCATCTCAAAGACAGAGTTTGGGTGAAGTAGAAAGAAACAGCTTTATTGCTTTGCCAGGCAAAGGGAGCCATAGCAGACTAATGCCCTCAAGACTGTGTCCCACCCTGGAAGGGGAGGGAGGAGTCCTAGTGATCAAACGATCAGCTTGTGGACTTTCTTCTGATTGGTTGATGGTGATGTCATTGAGAGTCAGCCTCATCAACCTGCTTCTGGTAGGTCTGGGCTCTGTATTCTTGTTGACTTCATACAGTTCACTTCTTCCACCTGGTGAGGGCTTGAGGCCCTGCAAAGTAGCTCAAAAACATGACTCAGAATATTGTCTATAGCTCTTGAGGAAGAACTAAATATCCTTGACTTTGTTTAATGACTAAAGTATTTTTGTGTGGCTTGCCTGCTTTCTTTCTTCATCTTCTTATACTTCTCCGATTAAATCTGTTCTTTGACTGAAGTTTTTTTACAGACAAAAGGCAGATGGAGGACATGGGTGGGGCCTGTTCTGGAGAGGCCCCATCGAGTCTCACTCAGCTACAAATCCAGTTGGTCTCTTTTATTTCCCTTGTAACTCATTCCTTGGCTGTCTTCTCAACCACCATACTCTCTTAGTGGCCCTCCTACCATGTTAATAATGTTTATTTCTGTCTGTTGGTTTCAGGTTTTCTCATGGGTAATGGCCTCTGGGTGTTTTCCTCTAGCTGCATAAACTCAATGCTCGTTTCCGGGTCCCTGGCTTAAAGACTATCTGTAGGTTGATGACTTCCAGTTTTTTATCTGCAGCCAAAGCCTCTCTCTGTCTATAGCTTGGTATATTCAGCTGCCAATATGACATATTCCTTTGGTTATCTGATTGTTCTCTTCAGTTTAGCAAGTTCACCACCAGCATCATCAGCTTTCCACAATGCTGGCCCTGTATCTACCATGGTCATCGTCAAGTGTGAGAAAATAGCAGTCTCTCTATCAAATAATACAAATACAAATTAAATTCTGTTTTCTTCTGTCAGAGGAGTTGGCAAAATATAGCCTACAGGGCAAACCTGATTTTAGAAATAAAACCTGTTTTTGTAGATAAATTCTTTTGAACCGTAGCCATATCCCTTCATTTACATGTGGTTTAGGGCCGCTCTTGTGATGCTGTGGCACACCTGAGTAGTTGCAGCAGTGACCGTGTGGTCTGCAAAACTAGAAGTGTTTACAGTCTGACTCTTTGTGGAAAATATTTGCTGGGACTTCCCAGATGGCTCAGTGTTAAAGAATTTGACTGCCAAAGCAGGAGATGCGAGTTCCATCCCTGAGTCAGGAAGGATTCCCCACAGAAGAAAATGGCAACCCACTTCAGTGTTCTTGCCTGGGAAATCTCGTGGACAGAGGAGCCTGGTAGGTTACAGCCGATGGGGTCGCAAGGAGTTAGACACGGCTGAACAGCTACACAACAACAACAAAGGGCAGATAAATAGAAAGCATGTTGGTTTCCTCAAATGAGTGACTGTATATTTTGTTGTCCTAATTGGGATACTTCTTGAGAATGAAGCCAATTCCCCAGGCAGACAGGGAGTCATTTTAAGTATAGATGCCTCTACATAATGGATCTTTGAGAATTAGATTAGAAAGGGGGAAATGCAAGACTCTGATAATTAGAATAAGATGAGTTAATAAAGTTAGGTCTGAGTAATACAAATCAGATATTGGTAAAGGCACAGTCTTCTAACAGCAGAGGGAAACTTTATGGCTCTCGATGTATCTTTAGACACTGTCAATAGAAAATAGTAAGTGATACAGTTATTCTCAATCCTACATTGGACAGAGGGCTGTTTGTTTGGCAACGTAATAGACAGGGACATAGCTCAAGCACTTCTTAAACTGTACAGAGAACAGAAGATGTAAGACAAGAACATAATGTTCAAGTCTAATGAGTGGCTAAGGACATCAGAAGACCAGTCACTGGGATGCTTGAAATCATGCAGAATGGCCAAGAGGAAGAAACCACTGTAATTAAGTCTACATCTAAGGAAGTGGCCGGAAAAACAGTGCTTTGCAAGTTTGACTTAGCAGCGAGCCAGCTATCAAGGGCTCTAATGAGAACCAAAGAGGGAAGGCACTTGTGGGAAATGAGACCTGAGTGATCAGCTTGTTCTTTTCCATCTGAGCTTTCCATGTGATGAAAAGAAAGGGAGTTACCAGGTAGATTGGATCTGGGGCTGCTCTCTAAGGAGTGAGCATCCTCCCCGTCATGTAGGAATAAGGACCAGGTCAGGCTATGGGTTAAACCCATTGCTCACGGTCTTATGATGGGAGGTATAAATGTGGGTACCTTTAGGGCGATACCCCAGGGTTAGTGTGCAAAGATGCGAGTTCAGTGTTAAAGAATTTGACTGCCAAAGCAGGAGATGCGAGTTCCATCCCTGAGTCAGGAAGGATTCCCCACAGAAGAAAATGGCAACCCACTTCAGTGTTCTTGCCTGGGAAATCTCGTGGACAGAGGAGCCTGGTAGGTTACAGCCGATGGGGTCGCAAGGAGTTAGACACGGCTGAACAGCTACACAACAACAACAAAGGGCAGATAAATAGAAAGCATGTTGGTTTCCTCAAATGAGTGACTGTATATTTTGTTGTCCTAATTGGGATACTTCTTGAGAATGAAGCCAATTCCCCAGGCAGACAGGGAGTCATTTTAAGTATAGATGCCTCTACATAATGGATCTTTGAGAATTAGATTAGAAAGGGAGAAATGCAAGACTCTGATAATTAGAATAAGATGAGTTAATAAAGTTAGGTCTGAGTAATACAAATCAGATATTGGTAAAGGCACAGTCTTCTAACAGCAGAGGGAAACTTTATGGCTCTCGATGTATCTTTAGACACTGTCAATAGAAAATAGTAAGTGATACAGTTATTCTCAATCCTACATTGGACAGAGGGCTGTTTGTTTGGCAACGTAATAGACAGGGACATAGCTCAAGCACTTCTTAAACTGTACAGAGAACAGAAGATGTAAGACAAGAACATAATGTTCAAGTCTAATGAGTGGCTAAGGACATCAGAAGACCAGTCACTGGGATGCTTGAAATCATGCAGAATGGCCAAGAGGAAGAAACCACTGTAATTAAGTCTACATCTAAGGAAGTGGCCGGAAAAACAGTGCTTTGCAAGTTTGACTTAGCAGCGAGCCAGCTATCAAGGGCTCTAATGAGAACCAAAGAGGGAAGGCACTTGTGGGAAATGAGACCTGAGTGATCAGCTTGTTCTTTTCCATCTGAGCTTTCCATGTGATGAAAAGAAAGGGAGTTACCAGGTAGATTGGATCTGGGGCTGCTCTCTAAGGAGTGAGCATCCTCCCCGTCATGTAGGAATAAGGACCAGGTCAGGCTATGGGTTAAACCCATTGCTCACGGTCTTATGATGGGAGGTATAAATGTGGGTACCTTTAGGGCGATACCCCAAGGCAATGATTATGTAGCAACTGAACATAAAGCACTTTGACTTCCTGCTGCTGGGGAGTGCTGAAATGTTTGCCATGGGAAGATAAGTTTACAGCAGTTGTCAACAGCACTCTGCCTCCTGAGAGAATCACCATGCTTCTCTCCTTGTGGGTCAAGCTCTTGCCAAATGAGCCACAGTCTGTCCCGCGCAAATGCCTTTTCAGATGGGGCTGATCCTCTTTACTTACACCAACCAGGATCTTACAGTGATAAGACTTATGAGGAATTGACTAGCCTCATGCTTTTCAAGGACCTGGAGATCTGGGAAGTAAAAGTGGTGGTCCTTGAACCACTTAGTCTTTCAAGATGCTTGTGTGTTAATGTGTCTAAGCTACACAGGTTCAAAGAAACCTCAGCTTCCTTCAATGAGGGTTTCAGTAGGATTGATCCCATGAACAAGGGTGGTGATCTCACGATGCTCAGGGTCTCTGAGGGAGGTGCAGTCATGTGTTGCTATGATTAAGAGAAAATGGAGCGGGGAGACTCTCTTGGAAGTCCAGTGGTTAGGACTCTGCACTTCCACTGCTGGGGGCACAGTCCCATCCCTGGTTGGGGAACTAAGATCCTGCATGCAGTGCAGGCAAAGGAGAAAGAAAAGAAAGAGTGGAGGAAGAAGTCCATTTTTTACTTAAGAAGTAAGAGAGGTATATCTGTAAGGAAAGGTTGAGAACCTCTTGTCTAGCCCATTAGATAGTGAAATTTAGACCCAGAAGGAAATGAGGTAGGTGATATGGCCCAAATTGTAGGAAACAAAAACAGTGCTTTGCAAGTTTGACTTAGCAGCGAGCCAGCTATCAAGGGCTCTAATGAGAACCAAAGAGGGAAGGCACTTGTGGGAAATGAGACCTGAGTGATCAGCTTGTTCTTTTCCATCTGAGCTTTCCATGTGATGAAAAGAAAGGGAGTTACCAGGTAGATTGGATCTGGGGCTGCTCTCTAAGGAGTGAGCATCCTCCCCGTCATGTAGGAATAAGGACCAGGTCAGGCTATGGGTTAAACCCATTGCTCACGGTCTTATGATGGGAGGTATAAATGTGGGTACCTTTAGGGCGATACCCCAAGGCAATGATTATGTAGCAACTGAACATAAAGCACTTTGACTTCCTGCTGCTGGGGAGTGCTGAAATGTTTGCCATGGGAAGATAAGTTTACAGCAGTTGTCAACAGCACTCTGCCTCCTGAGAGAATCACCATGCTTCTCTCCTTGTGGGTCAAGCTCTTGCCAAATGAGCCACAGTCTGTCCCGCGCAAATGCCTTTTCAGATGGGGCTGATCCTCTTTACTTACACCAACCAGGATCTTACAGTGATAAGACTTATGAGGAATTGACTAGCCTCATGCTTTTCAAGGACCTGGAGATCTGGGAAGTAAAAGTGGTGGTCCTTGAACCACTTAGTCTTTCAAGATGCTTGTGTGTTAATGTGTCTAAGCTACACAGGTTCAAAGAAACCTCAGCTTCCTTCAATGAGGGTTTCAGTAGGATTGATCCCATGAACAAGGGTGGTGATCTCACGATGCTCAGGGTCTCTGAGGGAGGTGCAGTCATGTGTTGCTATGATTAAGAGAAAATGGAGCGGGGAGACTCTCTTGGAAGTCCAGTGGTTAGGACTCTGCACTTCCACTGCTGGGGGCACAGTCCCATCCCTGGTTGGGGAACTAAGATCCTGCATGCAGTGCAGGCAAAGGAGAAAGAAAAGAAAGAGTGGAGGAAGAAGTCCATTTTTTACTTAAGAAGTAAAGAGAGGTATATCTGTAAGGAAAGGTTGAGAACCTCTTGTCTAGCCCATTGTAGATAGTGAAATTTAGACCCAGAAGGAAATGAGGTAGGTGATATGGCCCAAATTGTAGGAAACAAAAATAGCAGAATTTCCAAAATCTGCATCTGAGATTTCAAGGGAAGACATGAGAAACACCAGCTCAGGCATCTGGAACCCTGGAGCTGCCTGTAGAACTGAGGAGCTTGAGGACCTCCTATGTGCTGTTCTAGGAGATTCACATGTCACAGATGGTCTCATTGAATCCTCTGAGTGATCTCATGTATTAGGGATCATTCCACCAGAGTCAGATGAAGAAAATGGGGCTCAGGCGGGGCTGAGTGACTTGCCTAGAAATAGTAATTACCTAAGGTAAGTAGTAGAGTAATGAAGTATGAAGATTTAGGATATTGTGGCCCCATGGTTGATGCTCTGTCTGATCCTCCATCTCCTCTTGGCAAATGTACCTCTGCCAGTTTGAACTGACCTAGAGATGGGTGGAGAAAGGTTCCGAGGTGATCTTGTTGGACAAGCAGAACCACTGACCATGTCTGCAGACGTATCTGGTCTGTTTTAGTGCTCCCCAGAAGCGGCACCTACTTGATTTTCCAAAAATGTTGGATTCATTGATTTGATTTATTGTATGGTTTTGCAGAGCTCTAAATTCAAACCCAGAGCAAGTGGGGAAGACTTAGGAGGGGTTGGTCATGATTTGAGAGCAGGTCGAACTCTTGAAGAATGGGCTTCTTTTATTTGCAAGTTCCACTGACCCAGTGAAAGGCTAGAGCTGTGTTGGCTTTCAGGAGGACCCCTGTTTTCAAATTTGAAGATGGAAACATCCCTGGTGCTTGCTCCAAAGCCTCGTCATCCTCAAGGTGAACTCGGTAGGTCAAATGGGTAGGTCCAGGGGCACCTGGGGAGAAGTGCACCCAACAGTAGCAGCTACTGGCCTGTGAAAGACCTTGATGTCTAGGGCCTCTGACTCTAAATCCCTGTTTGGTCTCCTAATGACCAGGGCTAGATCCTGGGTTCCCTAGCCATGATGATGGGTAGGACAACATCTCATGGGTGTGGAGTGCTTATTGCTCGTGTGCTGTGCTGGTGTCCTTCTTGTGACTCATCCATTCTCTTCCCTTCTCTGCCCTGCTCACCACCTTGCAAGGCTGAGCAGTGGTGACCCCACTGATGCTCTCCAGCTTCCCTTCTATGGGCAGAGGTTGGGAAGACAGAGAGAAGAGGGTATGACCTGAGTATTTATTCCCTGGAGGCCTCCTGTATAGTTGCCAGACATCAGTCATGGCCCTTGACGGAAGGTTACTGCTCCACTCAGAGGACCTTTTATTCAAGTGACCACTCTCCTTTTCACCTGTGTCCCTGTGGCAGGATTTCCTCCCCTAACCCTTCCTTGTCCCCAGGGGTGATGACACTTCTGCCACACCTGCACCTGTCCTGCTTATACCTTCGTAAATAGTTCTTCTATTAACCCTGTGTGTTCTCCCCATGTGAACATTCTAAGTCTGCCCCAGTTAATTACCTGTGTGTGATCTAATATGATCTTACTAAAAACTGTGGGAGATAGAGGTGATGATCAGCACCATTCTCATTTTTAAAGTGAGAAAACTCAAGTGTAGAATGGTCTGGTCGTTTTCTCCAGAGTCCTGTTGTTTATCAGTGGCAGGGAGAGATCATCAGGCTGTTCAGATTTTTCACCTCTGCACGAGGATATTTAGTTCCATTGTCACTGTTCTAAGCAGGTCTAAGACATAGAAGAAAAAAAAGAGAAAAGGAAAGGGAAAAAGCAGACTGTGTAGTGTTTTGGGAACTTGTCCCCAGATCCATAGCCTTATCTTGATAGTCCAGGACTTGCCACTGAAGTTGTTCAGTCTGCAAGTCATGTTTGACTCTGAAACCCTGTGGACTGTGGCACACCAGGCTTTTCTATCCTTTTCTATCTCCTGCAGTTTTCTCGAGCTCATGCCCATGAGTCAGTGATGCCCTCCAACCATCTCATCCTCTGTTGTCCCCTTCTCCTCTGGCCTTCCAGCTTTCCCAGCATCAGGGTCTTTTCCAGTAGGTCGGCTCTTCACACCAGATGAAGTATTGGAACTTTAGCCTCAGCATTAGTTCTTCCAATGAATATTCAGGGTTGATTTCTTTTAGGATTTACTGCTTTAACCTCCTTTCAGTCCAAAGGACTCTCAAGAGTCTTATCCAGCACCACATTCTGAAAGCATCATTTTTTTGACACTCCGTCTAGTTTATGGTCCAACTCTCACATCCATATGTGACTCCTGGAAAAAATCATAGCTTTGACTGCACGGACCTTTTTTGGAAAAGTGATGCCTCTGCTTTTTAATAGCATAAGATCCATCTGGCCACATGTGGGCTCAGTGCCCTTAGAGGAGCTAAGGGAGCCCTAAAGAGGTCATTTCCCAGAGACCTGAACTTTTAACCCATTAGCCAAGCTCAAACTATCTCTTCTGCATTTGAGCATCTGAGACTCAACAAATGTCAATAGACTTCCTCCCAACCCCAACTCCCTTTCGTAGTAAACAATGGTGCCTCTTGTGCCACTAGAGGCCAAGAGATTTGTGGCAGTTACTGTGGTTTTCTTGACTGTGAGGTGGGAAAGGGAGTACCCTGGACCAGGAAGTACCTGCTTTAGGATGACGCCAGCCCTAGTGCCTCCCTTCCTGACTTGACTGCTTTGGAAGCAATTGCCACAAGCCTGACATCTGCTTCTGTAATGCGTTTTGCTGAGCTCCCCTTAGAGAGTGCAGCCACCACAAGGTGTTTCTCTTAATAAGCCTTGGAACCGCAGCCTGGCCTGCTTCTCCCCTGCGGAGCTGCTTGCTGCATAAGGCAGGGAAGGGTGGATGGTTCCCACATCATTTACATTGGCAGCAGGGATATTATTTTTGCATTATAAAGCACTGTGGGTGACCTTATCAGAGGTGAGAGAAAAAAGCAGGCATCCACAGTTCCTGGTGACACATGGAGGCTTGGCCCACCTGGAGGTGATGGAAAGGTGTTAACTCCTAGGTCAGGCTCCACGGCTACAGGCTTCTCTGCTTCCCTGAAGACCCCAAAGAAGTCTGTCTTTCTCTGGACACACCCTGTGCCTGGCAGGCATGGCAGTCTCATGACTGAGGGCAGGGATTTTTGTGTTCTCTTTGGGAGCCCCCCTGAGCTCAGGCTCTGGAGGTTTGATTGGTCTTTGACCCACAGGTATTGGAACTTTAGCCTCAGCATTAGTTCTTCCAATGAATATTCATGGTTCCTTTAACCTCCTTTCAGTCCAAAGGACTCTCAAGAGTCTTATCCAGCACCACATTCTGAAAGCATCATTTTTTTGACACTCCGTCTAGTTTATGGTCCAACTCTCACATCCATATGTGACTCCTGGAAAAAATCATAGCTTTGACTGCACGGACCTTTTTTGGAAAAGTGATGCCTCTGCTTTTTAATAGCATAAGATCCATCTGGCCACATGTGGGCTCAGTGCCCTTAGAGGAGCTAAGGGAGCCCTAAAGAGGTCATTTCCCAGAGACCTGAACTTTTAACCCATTAGCCAAGCTCAAACTATCTCTTCTGCATTTGAGCATCTGAGACTCAACAAATGTCAATAGACTTCCTCCCAACCCCAACTCCCTTTCGTAGTAAACAATGGTGCCTCTTGTGCCACTAGAGGCCAAGAGATTTGTGGCAGTTACTGTGGTTTTCTTGACTGTGAGGTGGGAAAGGGAGTACCCTGGACCAGGAAGTACCTGCTTTAGGATGACGCCAGCCCTAGTGCCTCCCTTCCTGACTTGACTGCTTTGGAAGCAATTGCCACAAGCCTGACATCTGCTTCTGTAATGCGTTTTGCTGAGCTCCCCTTAGAGAGTGCAGCCACCACAAGGTGTTTCTCTTAATAAGCCTTGGAACCGCAGCCTGGCCTGCTTCTCCCCTGCGGAGCTGCTTGCTGCATAAGGCAGGGAAGGGTGGATGGTTCCCACATCATTTACATTGGCAGCAGGGATATTATTTTTGCATTATAAAGCACTGTGGGTGACCTTATCAGAGGTGAGAGAAAAAAGCAGGCATCCACAGTTCCTGGTGACACATGGAGGCTTGGCCCACCTGGAGGTGATGGAAAGGTGTTAACTCCTAGGTCAGGCTCCACGGCTACAGGCTTCTCTGCTTCCCTGAAGACCCCAAAGAAGTCTGTCTTTCTCTGGACACACCCTGTGCCTGGCAGGCATGGCAGTCTCATGACTGAGGGCAGGGATTTTTGTGTTCTCTTTGGGAGCCCCCCTGAGCTCAGGCTCAGCTGGAGGTTTGATTGTTCTGCCCAGGGCTTCCCGGTCCTCATTTCCCAGGGGCTTGGGACTGTCTCTGACTTCCCGAGATGTTCTGGGATAATCCAGCCTGCCCTCGAGGATATGCTCAAGACTTTGTTCGTTTCCCCAGACCAGGCTGCAGAGCTCTGTTGTTGCTTGCCTCGGATTCTTGCATTCAGCCCATAGTCTGAAAGCATCCTCATGTTCCCTTCTTTGGTCCATCCTTGTGCAGCACACGGATTATGTGGTCTGTGAAGTCGTACCTCCCCTCTACACTCACTGCGGAGGCCATTTGTTTTCGACAAGAAGAGTCTGCAATTACTTTAAAAAAATTTATTTTTGGCCTCACCAGGTTTTTGTTACACAGACTTTCTCTAGTTGCGGCAATTGGGGGCAAATCTTCATTGCAGCGTGCAGGCTTCTCGTTGCAGTGACTTTTCTTGTTGCAGAGCACAGGCTCTAGACCTCATGGACTCAGTAGTTGTGGTACACAGGCTTAGCTGCTCTGCAGCAGTTGGGATCTTAGTTCTCAGACCAGGAAAAAACCCGTGTCCCAGACCAGGAAAAAAAACCCATGTCCCTGCATTGGCAGGTGGATTCTTTTCCTTTTTTTTTTTTTTAATTTTGGTCTCTTTTATGGTTTTTTATTTATTTGTTTTCATCCATCTCTATTCTTTGGCCTATGTAGGCCTCCCATTGCAGTGGCCTCTCTCCTTGCAGAGCACCAGCTCTGGGGACATGCGCTCCAGAGCGCTGGCTTGTAATTGGACACACCGATCCAGCCGTTCCATGGCACATGAGATCTTCCCTGGCCAGGGATCGAACTGGTGGCCCTTGAACTGCAAGGCAAGCTCTTTACCCACTGGCCCACCAGGGAAGCCTTGGCAGGTGGATTCTTAACCACTGGACCACCAAAGAAGTCTTGGAATTACTTTCAAAAGTGATCAAGCAGGTGTTCATCAGGAACCCAGCATCAAATTTTTCACAAGCCACATTGACACATGGACATGTATGGGTACACATGGCAGTCTCATGACTGAGGGCAGGGATTTTTGTGTTCTCTTTGGGAGCCCCCCTGAGCTCAGGCTCAGCTGGAGGTTTGATTGTTCTGCCCAGGGCTTCCCGGTCCTCATTTCCCAGGGGCTTGGGACTGTCTCTGACTTCCCGAGATGTTCTGGGATAATCCAGCCTGCCCTCGAGGATATGCTCAAGACTTTGTTCGTTTCCCCAGACCAGGCTGCAGAGCTCTGTTGTTGCTTGCCTCGGATTCTTGCATTCAGCCCATAGTCTGAAAGCATCCTCATGTTCCCTTCTTTGGTCCATCCTTGTGCAGCACACGGATTATGTGGTCTGTGAAGTCGTACCTCCCCTCTACACTCACTGCGGAGGCCATTTGTTTTCGACAAGAAGAGTCTGCAATTACTTTAAAAAAATTTATTTTTGGCCTCACCAGGTTTTTGTTACACAGACTTTCTCTAGTTGCGGCAATTGGGGGCAAATCTTCATTGCAGCGTGCAGGCTTCTCGTTGCAGTGACTTTTCTTGTTGCAGAGCACAGGCTCTAGACCTCATGGACTCAGTAGTTGTGGTACACAGGCTTAGCTGCTCTGCAGCAGTTGGGATCTTAGTTCTCAGACCAGGAAAAAACCCGTGTCCCAGACCAGGAAAAAAAACCCATGTCCCTGCATTGGCAGGTGGATTCTTTTCTTCTTTTTCTTTTTAATTTTGGTCTCTTTTATGGTTTTTTATTTATTTGTTTTCATCCATCTCTATTCTTTGGCCTATGTAGGCCTCCCATTGCAGTGGCCTCTCTCCTTGCAGAGCACCAGCTCTGGGGACATGCGCTCCAGAGCGCTGGCTTGTAATTGGACACACCGATCCAGCCGTTCCATGGCACATGAGATCTTCCCTGGCCAGGGATCGAACTGGTGGCCCTTGAACTGCAAGGCAAGCTCTTTACCCACTGGCCCACCAGGGAAGCCTTGGCAGGTGGATTCTTAACCACTGGACCACCAAAGAAGTCTTGGAATTACTTTCAAAAGTGATCAAGCAGGTGTTCATCAGGAACCCAGCATCAAATTTTTCACAAGCCACATTGACACATGGACATGTATGGGTACACATACACATTTGCTCTTTGATTTATAGTAAGATAATGAACAGATTTAAACAGTATAATAACCCCTCAGATGTGCAAAGGATGACCTTGGAAAATCAACCAGTACAGTCCTCCGATTTTATAGATGAAGTAACTGCAATCCAGAAGGGGAGAGTGACTTGCTCACAATAGGCATGTTAACTCTTTGCACTTTGTGCAAGCTGAACCTCTTGCCACTGTCATTACCAGAGGTGAGTTGGAGTAGGGACAAGCCCAACAGAAATTACACGCATCTTAGAATAAGGCAGACCGTTCATATTCTCAGGCCAGGGAGCAGTGGGCTCCTTGCTGAACGTGTCCAGGCCTTTTGTCTTTGGGCAGCCCCCTTCCCTCATGGGGCATCTCCATCCTCACCTGCCTGTTAACAGAGGATGGGAGCTTATCACGGCGGTCCATGGTCAAGTAGAGCATTAACCTGTTTCTAGTAGGCTGGATGTCAGAGATCCCAAGTTCAACACTAGCAGAAAATACTAGAAAAAGTGCCTGGATAAGGAGGCTGGATAAAGAGTCATGGGTGGACAGGCAGAGACCAAGGGATCCCTTCCAGGTAGACAGCTTGTCAAATCCAAGAATCCTGTCTCTTAGGATGGGGTCTGACATGCAATAGGGTTTCAGAATGATGGATGGATGGAGGTCAGAGCAGTATTAAGCTGGCTCTGGATCTGTCGGAGGTACCCAAGGACAGTGATTCTGGTGAATTGGGAGAGAGCAGAGAGGGTAGGAAGGGAAGTGTAGCAGCCCTTGAGTGGTCCTTGTCATGGGAGGGAGCAGTCGGCATGGATGCACTTCAGGAGTTCCAACTAGGGGCCTTCTGCCACTGAGGGTAAACCAGCTGGTTTCCTGACAAAGAATGTTCTGCATCACCAGGAAAAGCAAAAGTGAGCCCTTGTCTTTTCTGTACACCTAGAAGTCATCTCATAACGAGGACCTCTTAATTCAAACGGTGAAGTGAGACCCTGGTGACAGGACCCTGACAGCAGGTAACTTTCAAAAGTGATCAAGCAGGTTCATCAGGAACCCAGCATCAAATTTTTCACAAGCCACATTGACACATGGACATGTATGGGTACACATACACATTTGCTCTTTGATTTATAGTAAGATAATGAACAGATTTAAACAGTATAATAACCCCTCAGATGTGCAAAGGATGACCTTGGAAAATCAACCAGTACAGTCCTCCGATTTTATAGATGAAGTAACTGCAATCCAGAAGGGGAGAGTGACTTGCTCACAATAGGCATGTTAACTCTTTGCACTTTGTGCAAGCTGAACCTCTTGCCACTGTCATTACCAGAGGTGAGTTGGAGTAGGGACAAGCCCAACAGAAATTACACGCATCTTAGAATAAGGCAGACCGTTCATATTCTCAGGCCAGGGAGCAGTGGGCTCCTTGCTGAACGTGTCCAGGCCTTTTGTCTTTGGGCAGCCCCCTTCCCTCATGGGGCATCTCCATCCTCACCTGCCTGTTAACAGAGGATGGGAGCTTATCACGGCGGTCCATGGTCAAGTAGAGCATTAACCTGTTTCTAGTAGGCTGGATGTCAGAGATCCCAAGTTCAACACTAGCAGAGAATACTAGAAAAGTGCCTGGATAAGGAGGCTGGATAAAGAGTCATGGGTGGACAGGCAGAGACCAAGGGATCCCTTCCAGGTAGACAGCTTGTCAAATCCAAGAATCCTGTCTCTTAGGATGGGGTCTGACATGCAATAGGGTTTCAGAATGATGGATGGATGGAGGTCAGAGCAGTATTAAGCTGGCTCTGGATCTGTCGGAGGTACCCAAGGACAGTGATTCTGGTGAATTGGGAGAGAGCAGAGAGGGTAGGAAGGGAAGTGTAGCAGCCCTTGAGTGGTCCTTGTCATGGGAGGGAGCAGTCGGCATGGATGCACTTCAGGAGTTCCAACTAGGGGCCTTCTGCCACTGAGGGTAAACCAGCTGGTTTCCTGACAAAGAATGTTCTGCATCACCAGGAAAAGCAAAAGTGAGCCCTTGTCTTTTCTGTACACCTAGAAGTCATCTCATAACGAGGACCTCTTAATTCAAACGGTGAAGTGAGACCCTGGTGACAGGACCCCTGACAGCAGGCCTATCGTGACAGTGAGTTTGTAGGAGTTCTCATTTTCCTGTTCATGCTTCTTGAAGTTCACAGACTTCCAAGACTTTTTCATTGCAGAACAATTACTGGTATTATAATTGCTAAGGCAGCATCATGGTTTTCTGTTTTCTGGGTATGAGTGTGAAGCGAAATAATGAATTTAAGATACCAAGCACTGGATGCCTGCTTCCTAGTTGGCATTTAGACAAAGGTTACCCCTTCTCTATGCTCATCAACATAAATGGTGTCCCCAACCTGTATCTTTGACTCAGCTGTTTTGTTTTGAAGTGCAGTGTTTCTCTTCGTTATCTTCTATTGTACTGACAGCTTTTGTTCAGGTGATCAATCTTGCAGTTTTCTTGGCTGAGTTTCTAAGATTTTGCACTCACATGCAAGTCACACTTTTATTTTCTCCTGGCCAGTTACAGATTTTTCTGCCTAAGAAAGGGGTTCTACTCTCTGAGGTCACCATAACATGATGGGGTATGGCCTGGCTCTCACCCCTTACTTAACTCTGATAAGAATGTGCCATCCAAAATAATCCAGAGATGCCTTTCATCCCATTCAGGAGCCCCACAAGCCCACTCCCCTCCTGGGAACCACAGCTACTGCCATGGGTATGGCCCCCTTTCTCTGTACATTTCAGGGAGCCCTCTGCCCTCAGTCCGTCTCCTCCCCCCACCTGCCACGCCTGCCACATACTCTGTATTTCTCATCATTGGATTCAGGCCACCAGAGGTTGTCACCCTTGCCAGCTTTCTTTGAAGAAATGACAACTTGAGATGGTACCATCTGCCACCTTTACCTGAATTACCGGCAGTTCTGGAGTTTCTGCTTCCAAAAAGAAGTAATTCCTTGGGTTGATTTCTGACAGGTCCCTGCTTGTGGCAGCTGCTCCAGCAGGGGCCATGTGGGAGCAGCCAGTCTGGGGTGGGGGGGTCCGAGAAGCAAAATCTCCCCCAGATGATGGCAGAGCCATGCGGGTCTCCTGATTCTGCCCGCACACGGGGGCGGCATGGGGCGCGCAGTGTGCGCTGTGTAATTGCTTATTTACCTCCTGCCTGTGGTTGCTTCTCGGAAGCTATCAATAGCAGCAGTCTTTATTTTCCAAATCTCTTTAGGGAAACAAAGTTTATCTCACACGGGAAGAATCCTTTAATCGTAGCGTTTTTAAGCCAGAAACTCCTTTGGAGGGAATGTAATGCTCATGCTGATTTGGCAGGTGGAGAACCTGAGGTTCAGGAAGTGAATTCTGTTCTCCAAGGTCACAGGAGGCTGGACTAGATGGACGTTCCTGACCTCGGCCTCTTAGAGCTTAGTGGCTCGCCTCTGGTAGGGCAGCTCCTGTTCTATAGACACTGGGCCCATTTCCTGTTTGTACATCTTCTGGAGTTTGGGTAATGTTCTCAGTGCAGCCTCCATGGAAACCACTTCCAACATGAGGAAGGAGGCCTATGAACCCATGTCTGGCTGGCCTTTCCTGAGACCAGGCTGCTGTTGGGGAATACGGGAGGCTTTTGATTCTGAGGATTTTTCTTAAGAGTCGGACTAGTAGCAGTGGTTTGTGCCAAATTTTAGAATAAGTGGAATTGAATTCAAGTTTTTTTTTTTAAAAATCATTGTGATGATTAGAATGGACATGTCTTCTGTAGCATGCTGGGGCCTCGGTCTGGGGCTGATGATGAAGTGGGAGGCAGGGTCGGGTGCTGGCACTGCCACGTAGCCACTTCTAATGTGGAGGTCGGAGGCCTTCAGGCCAAATTACAGTGTTTCATGGAGGGTGGCAAACTTTGGGTTGAGCTAAATTAAAGCCTTTTTTTTTTTTTTTGTCTTTCCTAGATGCACAAGTATTTAATTACACTGAATTAGTCATCCTGCAAGGAAGCCACCCATATATTCTTTCTTGTAATATTCCATCACCTCCATCAGCCTGCCTGCCAGTGCAGGAGAAGAGGCTTCCATCCCTGGGTTGAGACGATCCTCTGGAGAAGGAAACGGCAACCCACTCCAGTATTCTTGCCTGAGAAATCCCAGGGAGAGCAGAGCCTGGCTGGCTATGGTCCACTGGGTCACAAAGAGTTAGACACAACTTAGTGACTGAACAACAACTATATTCCCCATAAGCTCAAAGACCTAGATTCAGGTTAACCTTCTCTTACATATAGTTCAGAAATTTAAGAAGCTATGAAAATGGAAACTTTTGTTTTTTAAGTAGAGCACTAAATGTATTTGCTTGTCAAACCTGACCCTAACTGATGTGAAAGTATTTATAGTCTTTATTTATCTCACCTTGTGTGGGTTTTCATGTTTCCCAGTGGAAATATTTGTGTTTGCACATAGGACGTTTGCCTCAAATCCCACTGGGGACGTTAGAGGTGCCTATGTTTTCTTTTTAAGAAACGAATCCTTTGTAAATTCTGAAGTGCATTTTGCCTGGAAGGTTTTGGATCAAGAATGAGAGCATAGGTGGTAATATGCAATTTTTTTTTTTTTTGATTTATAGGTTTTGGGTTATCAAGATGTTCAAGTTTCTCTATGTGCTGGCTGCCTTTCCTGAGACCAGGCTGCTGTTGGGGAATACGGGAGGCTTTTGATTCTGAGGATTTTTCTTAAGAGTCGGACTAGTAGCAGTGGTTTGTGCCAAATTTTAGAATAAGTGGAATTGAATTCAAGTTTTTTTTTTTTAAAAATCATTGTGATGATTAGAATGGACATGTCTTCTGTAGCATGCTGGGGCCTCGGTCTGGGGCTGATGATGAAGTGGGAGGCAGGGTCGGGTGCTGGCACTGCCACGTAGCCACTTCTAATGTGGAGGTCGGAGGCCTTCAGGCCAAATTACAGTGTTTCATGGAGGGTGGCAAACTTTGGGTTGAGCTAAATTAAAGCCTTTTTTTTTTTTTTTTGTCTTTCCTAGATGCACAAGTATTTAATTACACTGAATTAGTCATCCTGCAAGGAAGCCACCCATATATTCTTTCTTGTAATATTCCATCACCTCCATCAGCCTGCCTGCCAGTGCAGGAGAAGAGGCTTCCATCCCTGGGTTGAGACGATCCTCTGGAGAAGGAAACGGCAACCCACTCCAGTATTCTTGCCTGAGAAATCCCAGGGAGAGCAGAGCCTGGCTGGCTATGGTCCACTGGGTCACAAAGAGTTAGACACAACTTAGTGACTGAACAACAACTATATTCCCCATAAGCTCAAAGACCTAGATTCAGGTTAACCTTCTCTTACATATAGTTCAGAAATTTAAGAAGCTATGAAAATGGAAACTTTTGTTTTTTAAGTAGAGCACTAAATGTATTTGCTTGTCAAACCTGACCCTAACTGATGTGAAAGTATTTATAGTCTTTATTTATCTCACCTTGTGTGGGTTTTCATGTTTCCCAGTGGAAATATTTGTGTTTGCACATAGGACGTTTGCCTCAAATCCCACTGGGGACGTTAGAGGTGCCTATGTTTTCTTTTTAAGAAACGAATCCTTTGTAAATTCTGAAGTGCATTTTGCCTGGAAGGTTTTGGATCAAGAATGAGAGCATAGGTGGTAATATGCATTTTATTTTATTTTTTGAAATTTATTTTTAAAATATTTATTGATTTATTTGGCTGCCCAGGATCTTAGTTGAGGCACACAGGCTCTTCAGTCTTCGTTGGAGTGCTCAGAATCTTTAGCTGTTTCATGTGGGATCTAGTTCCCTGACCAGGGATTGAACCCAGGCCCCTGCATTGAGAGCACAGTCTTAGCACTAGCTGCTATGAACATGGAGTTAAGACCAAGGGCAGGAAGAGCTCATGAACCAGAGCTGAGGGGGCTACAGGAGCTGGAGCCTGTACACATTGTTGTGGGCTGAATTGTGCCCCCCTCCAAAAAAAAAAAAGCCCCAAAGATGTTACATTTCTTGCCCCTGATACTCACAATGTGACTTTACTTTGGAAATAAGATCCTTGCAGATGTAATTAGTTGAATCATACTGGTGTAAGTGGGCCCCTAATCCAGTATGACTGGTGTCGTAATTAGAAGGTGACCATGAGAATACTCAGACACAGGGAAACTCCAGGGGATGGTGAAAGCTGAGAGCAGATTACGAAGCTGTAAGCCAAGGATTGCTGGCAAAGCACCAGCAGTTAGGAAGGGTCCTCTCCTACAGGCTTCAGAGCGGGCGCAGCTCTGCCTGCACCTTGATTTTAGATTTTTACTCTGAGAACTATGAGCCTGTAAATTTCTGTCATTGTAAGTTTCCCAGTTTGTGGTGCTTCCTTAGGCAGTGGTTTTCAGCCTCAGCTGACAATCAGACATTTGAGACTCTTTCTCTGATGCTCAGGCTGCACCACAGTCCAATTTCATTAGAATTTCTGGGGATGAGACCAGCCATATGGGTTTTTAGAGCAAAGCAGAGCCATGTCTGAGAACCAGAGCCTAGAGGATTGGCTCTGCCAGGCACGTCCAGGACCGTAGTCTGATTAGTATTTAATTTTTCTTTATTTATCTCACCTTGTGTGGGTTTTCATGTTTCCCAGTGGAAATATTTGTGTTTGCACATAGGACGTTTGCCTCAAATCCCACTGGGGACGTTAGAGGTGCCTATGTTTTCTTTTTAAGAAACGAATCCTTTGTAAATTCTGAAGTGCATTTTGCCTGGAAGGTTTTGGATCAAGAATGAGAGCATAGGTGGTAATATGCATTTTATTTTATTTTTTGAAATTTATTTTTAAAATATTTATTGATTTATTTGGCTGCCCAGGATCTTAGTTGAGGCACACAGGCTCTTCAGTCTTCGTTGGAGTGCTCAGAATCTTTAGCTGTTTCATGTGGGATCTAGTTCCCTGACCAGGGATTGAACCCAGGCCCCTGCATTGAGAGCACAGTCTTAGCACTAGCTGCTATGAACATGGAGTTAAGACCAAGGGCAGGAAGAGCTCATGAACCAGAGCTGAGGGGGCTACAGGAGCTGGAGCCTGTACACATTGTTGTGGGCTGAATTGTGCCCCCCTCCAAAAAAAAAAAAAAAGCCCCAAAGATGTTACATTTCTTGCCCCTGATACTCACAATGTGACTTTACTTTGGAAATAAGATCCTTGCAGATGTAATTAGTTGAATCATACTGGTGTAAGTGGGCCCCTAATCCAGTATGACTGGTGTCGTAATTAGAAGGTGACCATGAGAATACTCAGACACAGGGAAACTCCAGGGGATGGTGAAAGCTGAGAGCAGATTACGAAGCTGTAAGCCAAGGATTGCTGGCAAAGCACCAGCAGTTAGGAAGGGTCCTCTCCTACAGGCTTCAGAGCGGGCGCAGCTCTGCCTGCACCTTGATTTTAGATTTTTACTCTGAGAACTATGAGCCTGTAAATTTCTGTCATTGTAAGTTTCCCAGTTTGTGGTGCTTCCTTAGGCAGTGGTTTTCAGCCTCAGCTGACAATCAGACATTTGAGACTCTTTCTCTGATGCTCAGGCTGCACCACAGTCCAATTTCATTAGAATTTCTGGGGATGAGACCAGCCATATGGGTTTTTAGAGCAAAGCAGAGCCATGTCTGAGAACCAGAGCCTAGAGGATTGGCTCTTCCAGGAGCCAGGGCAAGGCGTCCAGGACCTGTAGTCACTGAAAGCCAGGGAGTCTGAGCTTGGCTCCCATCTGACCCTCGAGACCACTGCACACCTGTTCCAGGATTCCTGGGGTTATTCTTCTTAACTCTGCCTTTCTCTTGTATCTTTTCAGCTTTCAGCACCAGGGTTCAGGAAAACAGCTGCTCTCCATCACATGTAGTGTGTGTAGAAAACAGTGCCTGGCTCCTAGGAAGCGCTTTCTAAGAGTCTGCTGCTGTGGTTTCTCCAGCCACCTTTATAGAAGCACTTTTTCTTCTCACTTCCTGGAGAGTGGCCGAATATTGCATAGGATTTATCCTGGCTAAAAGGGCCCCTTTTCCCTATGTGATTGAAACATGTGCCTTACTTTCTTATAATTAAAGCTTTTTTCCCGCACTGATTTGCCTGGGAGTTGGATCATATGAAGTGTACTTTTTTTTTTTTTTTCTTCTCTTTTTAAAAGAATGAACACAGAGTAAGTGGTTGAGCTTCAGAGCAACATTGAACTAGCTTTTCACTCCAGGATTAAACAGAGCCAGGGATTAGAATCCCACCTGAGGTGGAAAGGGCCAGTGGGGCCTCAGGAGGCTGTGTGGGATGTGTGCATCAAGCAGGCAGGCAGGAGACTGCCTCCTGGCACCCAGGCCGCCTTCTGCCAAACAGTTCTCTCCTACATTCTAGGCCTGGAGGGGCATAGGGAGAAATCAAGCCTGGCTATGGTCTCATGGAACTCAGAGCCCAGGTGAGGGGTACAGATACTTAGCGGAGCTGGTCGCTAAGGAGTCAAATTTCCCTACAGGCTTCAGAGCGGGCGCAGCTCTGCCTGCACCTTGATTTTAGATTTTTACTCTGAGAACTATGAGCCTGTAAATTTCTGTCATTGTAAGTTTCCCAGTTTGTGGTGCTTCCTTAGGCAGTGGTTTTCAGCCTCAGCTGACAATCAGACATTTGAGACTCTTTCTCTGATGCTCAGGCTGCACCACAGTCCAATTTCATTAGAATTTCTGGGGATGAGACCAGCCATATGGGTTTTTAGAGCAAAGCAGAGCCATGTCTGAGAACCAGAGCCTAGAGGATTGGCTCTTCCAGGAGCCAGGGCAAGGCGTCCAGGACCTGTAGTCACTGAAAGCCAGGGAGTCTGAGCTTGGCTCCCATCTGACCCTCGAGACCACTGCACACCTGTTCCAGGATTCCTGGGGTTATTCTTCTTAACTCTGCCTTTCTCTTGTATCTTTTCAGCTTTCAGCACCAGGGTTCAGGAAAACAGCTGCTCTCCATCACATGTAGTGTGTGTAGAAAACAGTGCCTGGCTCCTAGGAAGCGCTTTCTAAGAGTCTGCTGCTGTGGTTTCTCCAGCCACCTTTATAGAAGCACTTTTTCTTCTCACTTCCTGGAGAGTGGCCGAATATTGCATAGGATTTATCCTGGCTAAAAGGGCCCCTTTTCCCTATGTGATTGAAACATGTGCCTTACTTTCTTATAATTAAAGCTTTTTTCCCGCACTGATTTGCCTGGGAGTTGGATCATATGAAGTGTCTTTTTTTTTTCTTCTCTTTTTAAAAGAATGAACACAGAGTAAGTGGTTGAGCTTCAGAGCAACATTGAACTAGCTTTTCACTCCAGGATTAAACAGAGCCAGGGATTAGAATCCCACCTGAGGTGGAAAGGGCCAGTGGGGCCTCAGGAGGCTGTGTGGGATGTGTGCATCAAGCAGGCAGGCAGGAGACTGCCTCCTGGCACCCAGGCCGCCTTCTGCCAAACAGTTCTCTCCTACATTCTAGGCCTGGAGGGGCATAGGGAGAAATCAAGCCTGGCTATGGTCTCATGGAACTCAGAGCCCAGGTGAGGGGTACAGATACTTAGCGGAGCTGGTGCTGTGCAGTGTGACACAGGAGTCATAAATTCCTTCAATCCAGCCCAAGAATCCAGGCTCCCTTCTCCCCACAAAGAGAGCCTTCCAAAGGTGCTGGTAGGCAGGAGGAAGAGAAGAATGGATGTTGGGTAGGTGGCCAACACTGGCCACTATATTAGTGAAGAAATGGGAGAGGAAGGCTGCCATGCATTTGTGCTGGACCTTGAGTTCCCTGCCCAGGAGGTCCATGTGCTCCACAGGGCAAAGGGCAACATCACAGGTTCAAAAATCAGAGACAGAGCATGATTCATTTTGAATTTCATCTTCTTTTCTCCTTTATGGGGAGTCACTAGTCAAGGCCACTGACCCGTTGCTTGGAGACTCACTTTCCCATGATAATGCAGCTTCAAGGTCATGGGGAGTTTTTAATGCAGGGATCTGGTCTTCACTCTTTCCCTGATCTCAGGGAAGACATTGCCTCTTCTGTCTCCAGCTTCACAGAGCTCCATCCGTCCCAGCCTGGCTAGTTCAGGCTCGGCTTCCTGAGTGAAAAGTGCACAGAAAGGGGCAAGGACTCAGTATGATGTCCCTCATCAACAGACACTCTTTTATTTGTGGTTTCATTTCATCATCTGGCAGTTTTAATCATAGCCGGGTACTCCCACACTAATGTCCCGGTTCGAAAATGTATTTGGTCGCCCCTCCCACTTCCCCAGGAGGGTAGAAGGTACCATCCATCCAGGTAACAAATGAGAACAAGAATCACGCTTGACCCTCCTGTTTTCCCCCCCCTAGGTGAGCTGGGAGTTGGATCATATGAAGTGTACTTTTTTTTTTTTTTTCTTCTCTTTTTAAAAGAATGAACACAGAGTAAGTGGTTGAGCTTCAGAGCAACATTGAACTAGCTTTTCACTCCAGGATTAAACAGAGCCAGGGATTAGAATCCCACCTGAGGTGGAAAGGGCCAGTGGGGCCTCAGGAGGCTGTGTGGGATGTGTGCATCAAGCAGGCAGGCAGGAGACTGCCTCCTGGCACCCAGGCCGCCTTCTGCCAAACAGTTCTCTCCTACATTCTAGGCCTGGAGGGGCATAGGGAGAAATCAAGCCTGGCTATGGTCTCATGGAACTCAGAGCCCAGGTGAGGGGTACAGATACTTAGCGGAGCTGGTGCTGTGCAGTGTGACACAGGAGTCATAAATTCCTTCAATCCAGCCCAAGAATCCAGGCTCCCTTCTCCCCACAAAGAGAGCCTTCCAAAGGTGCTGGTAGGCAGGAGGAAGAGAAGAATGGATGTTGGGTAGGTGGCCAACACTGGCCACTATATTAGTGAAGAAATGGGAGAGGAAGGCTGCCATGCATTTGTGCTGGACCTTGAGTTCCCTGCCCAGGAGGTCCATGTGCTCCACAGGGCAAAGGGCAACATCACAGGTTCAAAAATCAGAGACAGAGCATGATTCATTTTGAATTTCATCTTCTTTTCTCCTTTATGGGGAGTCACTAGTCAAGGCCACTGACCCGTTGCTTGGAGACTCACTTTCCCATGATAATGCAGCTTCAAGGTCATGGGGAGTTTTTAATGCAGGGATCTGGTCTTCACTCTTTCCCTGATCTCAGGGAAGACATTGCCTCTTCTGTCTCCAGCTTCACAGAGCTCCATCCGTCCCAGCCTGGCTAGTTCAGGCTCGGCTTCCTGAGTGAAAAGTGCACAGAAAGGGGCAAGGACTCAGTATGATGTCCCTCATCAACAGACACTCTTTTATTTGTGGTTTCATTTCATCATCTGGCAGTTTTAATCATAGCCGGGTACTCCCACACTAATGTCCCGGTTCGAAAATGTATTTGGTCGCCCCTCCCACTTCCCCAGGAGGGTAGAAGGTACCATCCATCCAGGTAACAAATGAGAACAAGAATCACGCTTGACTCCTCCTTCCCCTCAACCACCAGTCCTGTTCACTTTCCTCCCAAATAGCTCTCAGATCTGTTCTCTTCTCTCCTTGGCCACTGGGATGCGGTCCTCTCTCGTTTTAGTGTCTTTTTTACTGCATTCTGCACATAGCAACCGGAGAGAACTTACACTCTGCTCATGTCACTTCTGTGTCTGACAACCTTCATGACTTTCCATTGTTCTAGAATAAAATCCAGATTCTTTAACAAGTTACAGAGCCCTGGATCACTTGAACCCTGTTCCCACCCTCCTCCCCCTGGCCAATCGCTATGATTAACTGGGTGTATTCGCCGTGCAGCGCCAGAGACTTCTTTGATGACCTTGAATGTGTATTATGGCATGTTCTGTTCTGCTGCAGGACCTTGGCGCATGCTGTTTTGTTGGCTGGAAATAGTTTCTTTTTCTGCCTGACACTCCTCACCTCTCATTCTTTAAGTCTCAACCTAAATGTCGCCTCCTTGGAGTCAGGCCTTGGCAGTCCTTTTCCTTCGCGACAGATACCACCATTTGCAAATATGTATTTATCAGAATGCTTATTGGTGAATGTTGATCTCCTGCCCCTTTGCAGTCAAACCATTTTCCTGACTCTCATATTCCAGTGCCTATAGCACACATTAGCATGACTGATGAATGAATGACTGATGAATGAATGTGTGGGAAAATAAATGAGACTCTGTGATATTAAATAATTTGTCCAAGCTCACATAGCTTACTGTGATAAAGCTGGGCCAGGTGTCCATGTCTGAGCATCTGGAGCTCCGTGAGTTTTCTGGTGCTTATCTGAGGGTCCTCTGTCCCAAGCCTTGACCAGAGGGATTTAATGTCACCTTCTCCAGAAACCTGGGCTTTCTCCGGCTCCCATCATAACCACTCTTGCTTGTATGGTGACCTGAAGGCTTCTCTATGGAGCATCCTGATTCTGCTCCGTCCTAACCTTTAGCTGCTAGAGACCGTTCTGGGGGATTTGCTCGTTTATGGACAAAGATGTCAGTATTAAGAGACTGATCACTTTGACTCCTTTAGAAAGTGATTTTTAAAGTGATACTTGGACTATTCAGGGGGAAAAAAAATAAGTCCTCCAGCAACACAATGATTCGGTTGTGTTCTGACCTGGGTTTGTCTTCTTGTGGCAACATCCCAGAGTCAGAAGACATGAGAAAATCTTGACTCTCTCCAGATTCAGTGTGAAGATGGGGACAAAGGGTAGAGCCTCACAGTTTATTCTGTCACTTAACAAACATTAATCAAACTCCCTTTGTTGCCAGGCACCGTAATGGGCTCTGAGGATCCAGCTGTGGATGACTTCATGGTCCCTGAATCAATGAATCATGACATTTAGTTAGTGTAATTCTAGGAGGGAGATGAATCACTTGCTGTCGAAACAGTCTGTAGGCAGTCTAGACTTCAGCAGCCTGGTGGAGCCAGGGCCCTGGGATATGTCTGCTGCCTCACCCCTGGTGGCAGGCATGGGTGGGGCTCTTTGTAAACATGGAGATGGGAGCTGACATCTTGAGAAGGGTGGGTGAAGGTGGGTGTAATGATAGGACAGCAAGTCCTCAAGGTGCGGCTGAGCATGGCAGGGCCCAGACACCTGCTTTCCCATCCAAAGATGATATACATATCAGAACAGGAGTTGAGGGACTGTGAAGGTGGTAGACAGTCTGGGGCAGCAGGGTGCTGAGTGCATTCACAGTGGGGATGCAAGGGTCCTCTGGATGTTCCCTTTGTGGGCTCTGCTCTGTAGCCACATGAAGAATAAACTGGAGTAAATCCCGGCTCTCCTCCCTTGCCACAGGATGTTGGCCACTCATATCCTTGCTTTGTGCCTTGGTCTTCTCATGTGTGATATGGGGGTGGGGTTGGTGAGCATTCATCCTCAGGAAGTGCCTGTCATTTGAGAAGGTGATGGGCACTGGAGGTTAGTCTGACCTTATACTGCCTAGGTTCAAAGCCCAATGCTAGGGACTTTCCCTTGTGATCCACTGGCTCAAACTCCATGTTCCCAATGCAAAGGGCCTGGGTTTGATCTCTAGTCAGGAAACAGATTCCACATCCCTCAACTAAGAGTTTGCATGCTGCAACTAAGACCTGGCACAACCAATTAAATAAATAAATGTTGTTGTTCAGTCACCAAGTCATATCCAACTCTTTGTGACCCCTTGAACTGCAGCATGCCAGGCTTCACTGTCCCTCACCATAAATGGAAAGAAAGAAATATCAAAATAAGCCCAACTCTAGTGCTTGTTTGTTAAGAGACACAAGACACGTTACTTAGTCTTTCTGTGCCTCACTGTCTTTATTTTAAATATGAAGAGGATAATACCTAATTCTTCATACTGAATTTGTGAGAACTAAATGAAACAATGAATATAAAATGTCTGGCACCTTGAAACAGACATAGCTAATACTCAGTAAACACTAATAATTCTTTGCTAGTCATTTTGCTTAGAAAGTAGACCTTTCAAAAATGAAAATTTAAAATTAAATTAACAATAACATTGTTTCAGTTTTATGCATGAGCTATCTGCCAAAAGGTGCCTACATTAATGCCAGGAAGTAAGGGGCCAACTGGGGATTCAAACCTGGGCTGTTCTGTTCCATAGCCTGTCTCATCACCTTATGTTTTGGTGCTGTCTCTGGCTCATGAGCTACAGAAACCCGTTGTTGGCCCTTGTCTAGGTCTTACAGCTCAAGGACTTGAGTTTCTCCAAAGACAGGATCTGTCTTTTCATGTTTAAATGTTCTCCTTGGCGCTGTACTGCCAAACTTGTGAGGAATCATGAGACTCAGCCTTGACTATGGGAAGGGCTTACAGAGAACAAAAAACATCTGAGGTGTTTCTCTTGGTTCAGCAGCTGGGTGGGCACAGGCTATCAGAAACGTCAGAGTCCTGGCAGCCGTTTGTGATTGATTTCAGGAACTTGTGCCCTGGGAGGTGGACAACTGAGAGAAGACAAAATGGCCAGGAGCCTTGCAATGGCTGGACTGTCTGGCGTGAGAACAAACCTGGTTCTGCATGGACAGTTAGCAGAGGAGAGCTGCTTACCTCCAGCCTGGGCATCTAAAACTTTCTAGCCTAGCTCAAGGTTGTTTAGATTTTCTCTTGTGTAATACTTTTGGCTCAAACTCCATGTTCCCAATGCAAAGGGCCTGGGTTTGATCTCTAGTCAGGAAACAGATTCCACATCCCTCAACTAAGAGTTTGCATGCTGCAACTAAGACCTGGCACAACCAATTAAATAAATAAATGTTGTTGTTCAGTCACCAAGTCATATCCAACTCTTTGTGACCCCTTGAACTGCAGCATGCCAGGCTTCACTGTCCCTCACCATAAATGGAAAGAAAGAAATATCAAAATAAGCCCAACTCTAGTGCTTGTTTGTTAAGAGACACAAGACACGTTACTTAGTCTTTCTGTGCCTCACTGTCTTTATTTTAAATATGAAGAGGATAATACCTAATTCTTCATACTGAATTTGTGAGAACTAAATGAAACAATGAATATAAAATGTCTGGCACCTTGAAACAGACATAGCTAATACTCAGTAAACACTAATAATTCTTTGCTAGTCATTTTGCTTAGAAAGTAGACCTTTCAAAAATGAAAATTTAAAATTAAATTAACAATAACATTGTTTCAGTTTTATGCATGAGCTATCTGCCAAAAGGTGCCTACATTAATGCCAGGAAGTAAGGGGCCAACTGGGGATTCAAACCTGGGCTGTTCTGTTCCATAGCCTGTCTCATCACCTTATGTTTTGGTGCTGTCTCTGGCTCATGAGCTACAGAAACCCGTTGTTGGCCCTTGTCTAGGTCTTACAGCTCAAGGACTTGAGTTTCTCCAAAGACAGGATCTGTCTTTTCATGTTTAAATGTTCTCCTTGGCGCTGTACTGCCAAACTTGTGAGGAATCATGAGACTCAGCCTTGACTATGGGAAGGGCTTACAGAGAACAAAAAACATCTGAGGTGTTTCTCTTGGTTCAGCAGCTGGGTGGGCACAGGCTATCAGAAACGTCAGAGTCCTGGCAGCCGTTTGTGATTGATTTCAGGAACTTGTGCCCTGGGAGGTGGACAACTGAGAGAAGACAAAATGGCCAGGAGCCTTGCAATGGCTGGACTGTCTGGCGTGAGAACAAACCTGGTTCTGCATGGACAGTTAGCAGAGGAGAGCTGCTTACCTCCAGCCTGGGCATCTAAAACTTTCTAGCCTAGCTCAAGGTTGTTTAGATTTTCTCTTGTGTAATACTTTTAGATTTTACACATAATCTTATACTACATTTAGAGTTAACTTTTGTATCTGGGAAGAGGTATGGGTGAAGGCTGGTTTATTCATGTATATGAATGTTCAGGTGTTCATCACCATTTGTTGGAAAGACTCTTTTCTCATTGAGCACTGAGTTATATTTGTACTTTATCAGTCCTTCATAACTTTTTGTATCTGTAAACCTTTAGAATCTATGTTTAATCTCTGTGTTTTGAAGATTTCATGATGTTTTGGAGTAGATCTTTTTTATTCATACCACAGGGCTCTTTGGTTGCCGTTTTTATCTGCAACTTCATTATCTTCTAGGATCTTTTGATATCATTTCTTTGCTATTTATTTGATGATGTACTCTTAGTTTTCTCTTAATCCTTTTTTTTGTTTTGTTTTGTTTTACAGATTTTTAAAACTTTGGCCTCTTTTATTGGTTTTCTATGTATTTATTTATTTTCATCTGTCTTCGTTCTTGAGTCTTTGTGGGCCTCCCACCACAATGGCCTCCTTCGCCACAGAGCACTGGCTCCAGGCACATGCGCTCTAGAGCGCTGGCTCATGGGACACACAGGTCCAGTCGCTCCGTGGCACACGGGATCCTCCCAGGCCAGGGATCGAACTCAGTGCCCCCTGCAAGGTGGACTCCTCACACACTGGACCATCAGGGAAGCCCTCTTAATCCTTTTTCAAACCCTTTTAGTCAACTTTTGGTCCTCCTAGGCTAATCTTTAGTTTTCTTACACTTTTCCTTCTCTCTTTCTCTATTTTTTTCCTTTTATTATATTTCTTTATTACTTGCACAGCCAAACATACTTTATATGTTTGATCCTCTGGATTTTCATGGAGTAAATCTACCTGCTTCTTTTATTAAAATATACTATCTCAGTTTTCTCATTCTTGCGGAATTTTTGACATTCTGATAAATAGCTTTAATTTTTAAATTGTCAGTTATATAAAACAACATATCTTCTTTGACTTTTGGACTTGAAAAATTATTCCCCATCCCCAAATGAGATAAATATTCTTTTATATTTTTTCCTAGATCTTTAATGATTTCATTTTCTTCATGTTTCTCATGTTCAACTTTTTATTATGTTTATTAATTAACTTGTTAACTAATTTTTGATTTGTTGTGTGGTTAGGAATCTAAATCTCTTCTTTCCAAATAGTTAAACAGTATTCCAGGGCCATGAGTTAGTAGTCTAAACTTTCTCCACTGATTTGAAGTGAGAACTTCCTTATCAGACATATCTTATTGGAATGTCTGTTGATGTTCTTTCAACTTGGTATGATTAGTTTATCTGTTTTTAGGTCAGTATAACACTTTTAATTTTTATATGTTAATCAGGTGTTTTAATACTTGAAAAGGCATTGTATTCTCTTTACACTTTAATAAAATAAGAACTGTGGCCCTTTTTGTTTCCTTTTAGACGATCTTTAGAATTCCAAAAAGCTCTTAGGTTTTATTAGAATTGCAAATATTGTTTGAATTATTTTTTGTGAGAATTTTCATCTTGAGATTGAGTCTCCAGATTTGGAATCATTGCATGTATTTCACTTCTTTCAAGGATTCTTTTACATCTCTCAGTAATGTTTTATGTGTTTCTTCATGTGGCTCTCCCACATTTCTATTTAAATTGATTCCTAAGTATTTGTTACTGTTGTGATTTAATTTATTTCCTGTGAGAGTTTCCAAATGGTTATTGCTGCTGTATAAGAAATCTACTGTGTTTTATCTGCTTATTTAACTCCTCACCTTACTGAACCCTTTCACTGGTCCTATAGAATTCTGAATTGATGTTTTGGGTTTTCTACATGTTTAATCATATCAGGCAAATGCTGTTAATCTTACTTTTTATCATAAATTCCTTTATTCCTTCCTCTATTTCTTCCCTTCATCCCTTTTTAATTTCAATGCTTAGAACTTGCCAATAAATACTGAATAATATTAGTACAACCATATTTCATTCCTGAAATTGGTATAAATGACTTCATTGTTTGACCCCTGTATGTGACATTTTCTTTTAGTTTCAGATCAGCATTCTGATTCTAAGGAAGTTTTCTTCCATATCTAGAACTGACTTCTTTTAACTGGGATGTTGAAAAGATTTTAAGCCCTTAACAATAGGATGAATCGATTTCATTTTCTTCATGTTTTTTTCATGTTCAACTTTTTATTATGTTTATTAATTAACTTGTTAACTAATTTTTGATTTGTTGTGTGGTTAGGAATCTAAATCTCTTCTTTCCAAATAGTTAAACAGTATTCCAGGGCCATGAGTTAGTAGTCTAAACTTTCTCCACTGATTTGAAGTGAGAACTTCCTTATCAGACATATCTTATTGGAATGTCTGTTGATGTTCTTTCAACTTGGTATGATTAGTTTATCTGTTTTTAGGTCAGTATAACACTTTTAATTTTTATATGTTAATCAGGTGTTTTAATACTTGAAAAGGCATTGTATTCTCTTTACACTTTAATAAAATAAGAACTGTGGCCCTTTTTGTTTCCTTTTAGACGATCTTTAGAATTCCAAAAAGCTCTTAGGTTTTATTAGAATTGCAAATATTGTTTGAATTATTTTTTGTGAGAATTTTCATCTTGAGATTGAGTCTCCAGATTTGGAATCATTGCATGTATTTCACTTCTTTCAAGGATTCTTTTACATCTCTCAGTAATGTTTTATGTGTTTCTTCATGTGGCTCTCCCACATTTCTATTTAAATTGATTCCTAAGTATTTGTTACTGTTGTGATTTAATTTATTTCCTGTGAGAGTTTCCAAATGGTTATTGCTGCTGTATAAGAAATCTACTGTGTTTTATCTGCTTATTTAACTCCTCACCTTACTGAACCCTTTCACTGGTCCTATAGAATTCTGAATTGATGTTTTGGGTTTTCTACATGTTTAATCATATCAGGCAAATGCTGTTAATCTTACTTTTTATCATAAATTCCTTTATTCCTTCCTCTATTTCTTCCCTTCATCCCTTTTTAATTTCAATGCTTAGAACTTGCCAATAAATACTGAATAATATTAGTACAACCATATTTCATTCCTGAAATTGGTATAAATGACTTCATTGTTTGACCCCTGTATGTGACATTTTCTTTTAGTTTCAGATCAGCATTCTGATTCTAAGGAAGTTTTCTTCCATATCTAGAATACTGACTTCTTTTAACTGGGATGTTGAAAAGATTTTATCCAAAGCCACTTCAACAGCAATAGATTGAAAATTATTTTTCTTACTGTCATCCTGCTAAAATAATAATGTATTAATGCATTTCACATTTTCAAATGATCTTTCCTAAAATACGCATTTTTATCTCCAAATGTGCATCTTTTTTTCCTATGATGATTAATTATGATTGATTCTGGAAGTTTTTTGTATGTACATGTTTGTAGGTAAGCCTGTTCTATAGTATTATGTTAAATTTTCAAGAAAATCTAAAAGATTTGTTAAAAATAAAAGAATAAACATGGTCAGCACCTCAAATAGCTCAGAAGGGCTTGTATTGAAAAGCCACCATATGCTGCTCCTCTGCCTCCTAGAGCCTACTCTTCCAGGTGTCCATTTCAACTTTTGTGTCTTGGTGTTATGTCTGCGTGTGTGAGTACTTTGTTTAAAGTGCTTTTCTTGACTTACTAGCTTCAGGTGTATCCATTGACTTTCTGTGAAGAAAAATAAGGCCCTGCCTTCTAAGTCACTTTCTACCTTCCATTAAAGTAAGACTTTGCTTTTTATGCCTTCTGCTGGTGGTCTCAGCGAGTTCAGACAACATGCGGAAACCTCCACTTCTGGTTCCAGGCTCCACTGGTAGAGTCTCCTGAGGGAGAGAGGAGACCAGCGGTGCCCTCCTTGAGCCTGCACTCACTTCCCTCTTTTCCATCTCTTAGTTTTGTCTTTATTCTTTTGTGTCCAAGGTTGGTAATCTCTGAAATAACTGATTCTGAAAACTTAGCCTCTGTGTACCAGTGCTGAACTTGAACAGAAAAGAATAGCTTCATTGCTTTGCCACGTGAAGGGGTACACTTTGCGCTCCTGCTCTCAGAAACTGTGTCCTAAACTGGGGGAATTTGGTGAGCACTTTCATAGCACTTGGTTCAAAGATCAGTTCAGTTTAGTCATTCAGTCATGTCCGACTTTTGCGACCTCATGGACTGGGACGCCAGGCTTCCCTGTATGTGACATTTTCTTTTAGTTTCAGATCAGCATTCTGATTCTAAGGAAGTTTTCTTCCATATCTAGAATACTGACTTCTTTTAACTGGGATGTTGAAAAGATTTTATCCAAAGCCACTTCAACAGCAATAGATTGAAAATTATTTTTCTTACTGTCATCCTGCTAAAATAATAATGTATTAATGCATTTCACATTTTCAAATGATCTTTCCTAAAATACGCATTTTTATCTCCAAATGTGCATCTTTTTTTCCTATGATGATTAATTATGATTGATTCTGGAAGTTTTTTGTATGTACATGTTTGTAGGTAAGCCTGTTCTATAGTATTATGTTAAATTTTCAAGAAAATCTAAAAGATTTGTTAAAAATAAAAGAATAAACATGGTCAGCACCTCAAATAGCTCAGAAGGGCTTGTATTGAAAAGCCACCATATGCTGCTCCTCTGCCTCCTAGAGCCTACTCTTCCAGGTGTCCATTTCAACTTTTGTGTCTTGGTGTTATGTCTGCGTGTGTGAGTACTTTGTTTAAAGTGCTTTTCTTGACTTACTAGCTTCAGGTGTATCCATTGACTTTCTGTGAAGAAAAATAAGGCCCTGCCTTCTAAGTCACTTTCTACCTTCCATTAAAGTAAGACTTTGCTTTTTATGCCTTCTGCTGGTGGTCTCAGCGAGTTCAGACAACATGCGGAAACCTCCACTTCTGGTTCCAGGCTCCACTGGTAGAGTCTCCTGAGGGAGAGAGGAGACCAGCGGTGCCCTCCTTGAGCCTGCACTCACTTCCCTCTTTTCCATCTCTTAGTTTTGTCTTTATTCTTTTGTGTCCAAGGTTGGTAATCTCTGAAATAACTGATTCTGAAAACTTAGCCTCTGTGTACCAGTGCTGAACTTGAACAGAAAAGAATAGCTTCATTGCTTTGCCACGTGAAGGGGTACACTTTGCGCTCCTGCTCTCAGAAACTGTGTCCTAAACTGGGGGAATTTGGTGAGCACTTTCATAGCACTTGGTTCAAAGATCAGTTCAGTTTAGTCATTCAGTCATGTCCGACTTTTTGCGACCTCATGGACTGCGGCACGCCAGGCTTCCCTGTCTGTCACCATCTCCCAGAGCTTGCTCAAATTCAGGTCCATTGAGTCGGTGATGCCATCCAACCATCTCATCCTCTTTCATTCTCTTTTCCTTCTGCCTTCTATTTTGCTCAGCATCAGGGTCTTTTCCAATGAGTCATCTCTTTGCATCAAGTGGCCAAAGTACTAGAGCTTCAGCTTCAACATCAGTCCTTCCAATGAATATTCAGGGTTGATTCCCTTTAGGATTGACTGGGTTCAAAGATGGGTTTGTTAAAAAAGATTAGGTTTGTTTAGGGCCTATATGCCTTTAATCTGGTCTCTGGTAATCTGATGAGTTTCTGTAGTTCATTTATTCTGGAATGAGGAATGCTGATATCTTTGTTGGGGATTTTAGTTCTATGAAGTGTTTAAAGATACTGTTCTGCATATCCCCTGAGGTGGAATCAGGACCCTGCCCCAAGGCTCCTCTATTGTTTCTTGACTGCTGCTCCCTTGTCTCTGGTCTCCCCTCCCTTCCCTGGTTAGCTATTGTCTTCCACACTCAGGGAAGGCCATGGAAACTGGAGGCTGTCCCCTATAAGCAAGAAATGGGGCACATAGAAAGGCTTCTGTGGCCAGGAGGCCTGAAGGGTTCTGCTTGGTTTCATAACTATTGTTGTCTTTTATGATTGATCAATTGCATTGACTCTAAAATTTGAAAGTCCCTAAACAGCATTCCTCATTACTATGACTGTGCAAATTGTGTTACCCCAAAGCCAGACAGTTGTGCTGGAATCCTGATTTGTCTTCTCTTGGGCTCGGTCACATCTTCTGTACCTCTTGATGGAGAATAGTGTTAGCTTCAAGGTTGAACGAATTTTCTTGTTTGTTTAGAGTCTACCCTTTAAACTTACCAGCTAAACTAGCAATTCTTCCCATTCTGTGAGACCTCACTCACCAGAGCCACGGGTCCTGTTGTTCAAATCATTGCTTTTCACTCTTCCTGGCCATCATCTGAGGTGTCCTTTTATGGTTAGTGTCTTTGGCTTCAGCCCAACAGGGAAAGATTTCATTTTCTTCTGATCCCAAAGTTGGAAGTTGATTTGCTTCCAAACATATTTTAAGGGTTCACATAACCTTGGTACTAACACAAAATAAAAGAGGGCACAAACAGGAAATACTTTCAGTCCAAACAGGATTACATTCTCATGTAATTTCCTAAGAATGTATTTGGAAATAAAAATTTTGAGACCTTATAGATTCAAAATGTCCTGTTCAGATTTAATCAGTAGTTTATCTGGGCATATAAGTTTTGACTGAAAATAATTTTTGCTTAAACATTTGAAATTATGGTGACTCTTTTTTTTAGGATCCAAAGTGGTTTAGAAGAAGGCCTGTTAACTGAGGTTTTCTCTAGTCCTTGTTGTTTTTAAGTTCAAATACTACTTGAAAAACATCCACTCATTTCCAAGAAACCCTAGGTGAAAACTATCCATGCTTTGTTTGCTATTTTGGACCGAAAATATTTTAACTTTGTCATCTCTTTCATTTTGTCTTAATACCAGGCCTGTGCATAATTTCTAGGGCATGCGAGGAAGCAGACAACAACTTCTAGATTTGGGACTGGCAGAAAAGTTCTTCTTTGTTGGGCAGAAGCAAAAAGGACAAATTTAATTTGTTCCCTGCTTCCCTTTAGTGGATAGCAGTCTCTGGTTTCCATCATGGTTTGGGCTTTGCTTCCTCCCTAGATGTTGGCAGTCTCTTTAGGTTTAGGTTAAAACTCATTTTTTCCAGTTAGTCACCTGGCAGACCCAGAACCCCTCCAGGCTAGCCCAGGATCCTGCTGGATCCCCTGCCCGGGGGCCGTATTTGAACACATGGAGGCACAACTGACCAACATAGATAATCCAATGAGCACTGACATCTTTAGTTTCTGTAAGTGAATGTGTCTGCTTGTTCTTTACTGGGATCTAAAGGCATGAGTGCTTCTTCCAAATAACCTGCTACAAAAACATTAGTGAGTAGGGAGTAGTAGTTAGTGTTAGTCACTCAGTTGTGTCCTACGCTTTGCGACGCCATGGACTGTCTCTTGCCCGGCTTCTCTGTTCAAATCATTGCTTTTCACTCTTCCTGGCCATCATCTGAGGTGTCCTTTTATGGTTAGTGTCTTTGGCTTCAGCCCAACAGGGAAAGATTTCATTTTCTTCTGATCCCAAAGTTGGAAGTTGATTTGCTTCCAAACATATTTTAAGGGTTCACATAACCTTGGTACTAACACAAAATAAAAGAGGGCACAAACAGGAAATACTTTCAGTCCAAACAGGATTACATTCTCATGTAATTTCCTAAGAATGTATTTGGAAATAAAAATTTTGAGACCTTATAGATTCAAAATGTCCTGTTCAGATTTAATCAGTAGTTTATCTGGGCATATAAGTTTTGACTGAAAATAATTTTTGCTTAAACATTTGAAATTATGGTGACTCTTTTTTTTAGGATCCAAAGTGGTTTAGAAGAAGGCCTGTTAACTGAGGTTTTCTCTAGTCCTGGTTGTTTGTAAGGTCAAATACTACTTGAAAAACATCCACTCATTTCCAAGAAACCCTAGGTGAAAACTATCCATGCTTTGTTTGCTATTTTGGACCGAAAATATTTTAACTTTGTCATCTCTTTCATTTTGTCTTAATACCAGGCCTGTGCATAATTTCTAGGGCATGCGAGGAAGCAGACAACAACTTCTAGATTTGGGACTGGCAGAAAAGTTCTTCTTTGTTGGGCAGAAGCAAAAAGGACAAATTTAATTTGTTCCCTGCTTCCCTTTAGTGGATAGCAGTCTCTGGTTTCCATCATGGTTTGGGCTTTGCTTCCTCCCTAGATGTTGGCAGTCTCTTTAGGTTTAGGTTAAAACTCATTTTTTCCAGTTAGTCACCTGGCAGACCCAGAACCCCTCCAGGCTAGCCCAGGATCCTGCTGGATCCCCTGCCCGGGGGCCGTATTTGAACACATGGAGGCACAACTGACCAACATAGATAATCCAATGAGCACTGACATCTTTAGTTTCTGTAAGTGAATGTGTCTGCTTGTTCTTTACTGGGATCTAAAGGCATGAGTGCTTCTTCCAAATAACCTGCTACAAAAACATTAGTGAGTAGGGAGTAGTAGTTAGTGTTAGTCACTCAGTTGTGTCCTACGCTTTGCGACGCCATGGACTGTATCTTGCCAGGCTTCTCTGTTCATGGAATCCTCCAGACAAGAATACTGGCATAGGTATCCATCCCCTTCTCCAGGAGATCTTCCCAACCCAGGGTTTGAACCCAGGTCTCCAGCATTGCAGGAAGATGATTTACCATTTGAGCCATGAGGGAAGCCCTAATTATGTGTAAGCAGACTTTACTAAATATTCCTTGTGTGAGAAGGAGAAAGTAAACACTTGAGAGCAAATAACTGAAAACTTATATCAAACTTTTATTTTTCATTGAGGATGCTTGTCTCTATTTCCACTGATTTTATTTAACTTTCCCTTTTTCGTCTTCAGCATCTGGTCTAGTTTGCTGCATTTCTTTTCTTTCTTCCATTATATGTTTTCCTCTTCTTAATTATGGAAAGCAGTTGATCTTTGCTTCAAGCTTCTACCAACAAGCTTGCATACGTAGACCCAGCATGGTGTTAAGACCAGGGGCTTGCGAATGATGGGAAGTTCCTTCTAAAAATAAATGAAAATATTTTTCTCAGAAAGTTTGTTCTCAAGAAGGACTCTTGTGAATGACATGTTTTCCATCAGATCATGTGTGATAGGATTCTTTTGCTGCCTACCTCTTGAGAAAAGTGGTGCTGAACATGTCAGCAAGGTATTTGTTTCCTTATGTGTAAAATATTAATAAACAGGATGGGCTACATGGTTTCTAGGATTCCTTTGAGTACTGACATTGTATCATCCTGTGCGTTAGTTAACTAAGTTCATTTCTGCAGAGTAATAACAGCTCACTCATTCACATGTACATTTATTGAAAACTTAATTCCATATGAAAGTTGAGAATTTTCAGGGCTTCCCTGGTGGTCAAGTGGGTAAAGAGTCTGTCTTGTAGTGCAAGAAGCACCAGTTTGATCCCTGGCCTGGGAAGATTCCACGTGCTGTGGAGTGGCTGGACTGATGTGTCCAGTTACCAGCCAGTGCTCTGGAGCACATGCACCCAGAGCCGGTGCTCTGCAACAAGAGAGGCCACTGCAATGGGAGGCCCACGCAGGCCAAAGAATAAAGATGGATAAAAACAAATAAATAATAACAATAATAATAAAAAGCAATAAAAGAGGCCAAAAAAAGTTGAAAACTTTCAAAGCAGTATACACATATCATCTAATTTTGTACTCCTAAAAAATCGATGAATTCAGAGTGATAATTGTTATTGTCTCAACTTATGTATGGAAGGATGACTCAGATGCGTAGGTTAAGATTATCAACAGAGGGCTTCCCTGGTGGTCCAGTGGATAAGGACACCGCCTTGCAGTGCAAGGGGCACCTGTTCGATCCCTGGCCTGGGGAGATCCCACGTGCGGCGGAGCGGCTGGACCGATGTGTCCAATTACCGAGCTGGAGCTCTGGAGTGCATGCACCCAGAGCCAGTGCTCTGCAGCAACAGAGGCCACTGTGATGGGAGGCCCACGCAGGCCTAAGAGTAAAGATGGATGAAAACAGATAAATGAAAGACCCATAGAAGTGGCAAAAAAAAAAAAAAAAAAAAAGATTATCAACAGAAACTGGATTACAGAATTCATTTTGCCCAGTACCTATTGAATTGAGCAAACAAAAATTAAATAAAAATAGATAAAATTCACCATGACATCCAAATAAGGTAAAATGCAATAAACTCTTTAAACTGGTAAATAAGGAAAGCAACAGAAAGCACTGTTGGGATATAGAGAGATAAAAGTGGATTCCTTGTTTCCCATCCACCAGAAAGCAGAGCCTTAAATTATTTACCAATATCCAAACGTCTGGAAAAAAACATATTAAATGAGTAACATTAGCCTTTCCTTTGACTGAGAACTAATAAAAGGGCCTGGGGATGGAGAGGAGTGAAGGGATAGGGTCATGGAGAAGGTTGACTTTCTCTGATACTAGCAATGGCTTCAGGACTGCATGCTGGATTGGAGCAATAATACAGAAATAGAGAATATCTCCTCATAGGGAGAGTCAGTGCCTGCAAATGGATGGAGTGAATCTGATTATAAAGCAATTTCACAAGTTCTAGGAAGAAGGAATAGATCTCCTGTATTGTAACCATGATGAAACATCACCTTGGCTGAGCTCCCTTCTTCCTGTTGCTGTTCCATTAGGTTACAGAAACTGCGCAGAACAAAGAATACTCAATCTTGAGACTTCAGTTTCAAGGGGAAAACAAAATGTTCCCTGCTTTGGTGGGCAGAGAGTCAGGTGTCACTTAAGCTATACATCACAGCTCATAAAACGTCAGGAGAGAGCCGCCCAAGCAGAGCAAGGAGAGAAATGGCGAGGCAGCCTGCGCGCATACTCCAAACCAAAGCGACAGCCAAACCAGCGGGAGGCTCTAGAACATGCAAGAGCAGTACGTCCAACCTACATGGCAATACAAATTAAGGAGCAGGACTAAATTTTTCATACTTGTTTTGCTCTAATATGATATTCATAGTAAGGTAAGAGTTCAAGGATGAGGTGATACATTCACAGGATGCGATTAAGAGGGACAAAAGGAAACAAGTTGAGGTCCCCAAATAGATCTCATAGGATTAATGAGATAAATTAAGAACAGCAAAAAATGAACCACAACAGATGTGAAATAGAATTACACCGACGGAAAAAAAAATGTGAAGGAACGTCTTGACAGGCTCATGAATGCAGATGAAAGAGTGATAAAAGTCATCCAGGGAAGATTAAAGATAGCTAGAGGGAAAAGATTTATTCAGAGACAGATATACATATAGGTATATATATGCATATATGAACATGATTTATTCAAATACGTAATGTGATATAGCTTAATTTAATGTAATAAGAACAGATCCTTTTTGAGTTGACCGTACATGAGACCCCTCCCTTTTTTAAAGAGGTTTACGTGTGTTGATTAATTTTTGACGATAGGAGGATGAGGCCAGTTACTGTTAATATTCCCAACTTATAGGTGAGGAGATTAGGACATAGTTAAGGGACTTGACCAAGGTACATGGCTAGTGAATAGAACAGGACTGTGATTCAGACGAGCAGAATTATGCTCTTCTGCCTCTAAATAGAAAACATTTCCTGAAATTAGTAAATAATTAAACTTGCAGTTCAAAATAGTGTTGCAAGCAATGGCATTGTCTTACTGGTGGACCAGAAAGTTGGTTTCAATTTTCCTCTGGGATGTTACAACCCAACACCTTCTCACCAGTAGTGTATGAGTACCATTTCTCATCTCCCCAACACTTACTGTTGTCTGGGTTCCTTTTTTTTTTTTTTGATTACAGGATTCCATTTTACTTTATCTGTATATCTCCATATATCTACATCTGTGTTGCTGTTCAGTCGCTCAGTCTTGTCTGACTCTTTGTGAGCCCTTGGACTGCAGCACGCCAGGGTACCCTGTCCTTCACCATCTCCCAGGTGTCTGTATAGAATAGGAAGATTTGAAGAGACACAAAATAGAAATTACCAGATTGGAGGAGGAAGTTATTTCTTAGAGGGCACAGAATGTCTCTTTTGGAAATAGGTAGTGGTGATGATTGCCAAACATGGTGTATATAATTAATGCTACTCAATTGTGAGATTAAACATCATGGAAACAGAAATTTTATATTAGACATTTTAGCATGTATAAAAGATAACAATAATAAAAAATTTGTTCCAGGAAAATTTGGTACTGAATGCTGAGACATATTCCATTTATTAAACCTTAGGATAAAGAGAGAAGTTATGCAGTTTTCCAAACACTAGAATGTCCTTAACAAGGAGAAGGAAAAAAAAATCTGGCTGACCTCAGTCTTTTATACAGTGACATTGGGCTTAAGGAGACAGTGGAATGTCAAGCAGATTTTAATAGAAAGGAAGGGACTTCCCTGGTAATTCAGTGTTTAAGACTGCAGTTCCACTGCGGAGCCATGGTTTCAGTCCTTGGTTGGGGAACTAAACATTCCACATGCTGCAGAGCGCTGCCCCCAAATAAATAAACAAACAGATAACAGATGTCTAGAAACTGTCCATGTGGAGGGTTTTTTTGGGTCCTCTTAAACCCCGGATGAGGCCAGTTACTGTTAATATTCCCAACTTATAGGTGAGGAGATTAGGACATAGTTAAGGGACTTGACCAAGGTACATGGCTAGTGAATAGAACAGGACTGTGATTCAGACGAGCAGAATTATGCTCTTCTGCCTCTAAATAGAAAACATTTCCTGAAATTAGTAAATAATTAAACTTGCAGTTCAAAATAGTGTTGCAAGCAATGGCATTGTCTTACTGGTGGACCAGAAAGTTGGTTTCAATTTTCCTCTGGGATGTTACAACCCAACACCTTCTCACCAGTAGTGTATGAGTACCATTTCTCATCTCCCCAACACTTACTGTTGTCTGGGTTCCTTTTTTTTTTTTTTGATTACAGGATTCCATTTTACTTTATCTGTATATCTCCATATATCTACATCTGTGTTGCTGTTCAGTCGCTCAGTCTTGTCTGACTCTTTGTGAGCCCTTGGACTGCAGCACGCCAGGGTACCCTGTCCTTCACCATCTCCCAGGTGTCTGTATAGAATAGGAAGATTTGAAGAGACACAAAATAGAAATTACCAGATTGGAGGAGGAAGTTATTTCTTAGAGGGCACAGAATGTCTCTTTTTGGAAATAGGTAGTGGTGATGATTGCCAAACATGGTGTATATAATTAATGCTACTCAATTGTGAGATTAAACATCATGGAAACAGAAATTTTATATTAGACATTTTAGCATGTATAAAAGATAACAATAATAAAAAATTTGTTCCAGGAAAATTTGGTACTGAATGCTGAGACATATTCCATTTATTAAACCTTAGGATAAAGAGAGAAGTTATGCAGTTTTCCAAACACTAGAATGTCCTTAACAAGGAGAAGGAAAAAAAAATCTGGCTGACCTCAGTCTTTTATACAGTGACATTGGGCTTAAGGAGACAGTGGAATGTCAAGCAGATTTTAATAGAAAGGAAGGGACTTCCCTGGTAATTCAGTGTTTAAGACTGCAGTTCCACTGCGGGGAGCCATGGTTTCAGTCCTTGGTTGGGGAACTAAACATTCCACATGCTGCAGAGCGCTGCCCCCAAATAAATAAACAAACAGATAACAGATGTCTAGAAACTGTCCATGTGGAGTTGTTTCCTCTTATCCCCAGTGGTATGACTAAAATATATTATGAAAAGAAGAAAGAAAGATAAAAAAAAAAAAAGCCTAAGAATATCATGGGCTACAAATCCAGCAAACAATTGTCCTCAAAAATACATATACTCAATATACAATGGAATATTACTCAGCCATTAAAAAGAATGAAATAATGCCTTTTGCAGCAACATGGATAGACCTTGAGAGTGTCATAATATTGTATGACAGCCCTTATATGTGGAACTAAAAGGAAATGATACAAATTAACTTACAAAACAGAGAATGAACTTGTGGTTGCAGAGGGGAGGGACATGTACACACTGTTATATTTAAAATGGATAACCAACAAGGACCTACTGCATAGCACATGGAGCTCTGCTCAGTGTGATGCGGCAGCCTGGATGGGAAGGGAGCACGGAGGAGAATGGATGCATTTAAATGTATGGCTGAATCCCTTTGCTGTTCACCTGGAACTATCACAACTTTGTTAACTGGCTGTACCTCAAGGTAAAATAAATAAATAAATGTACTCATTCATAGGGATGGACCTAGAGTCCATCATCCAGAGTGAAGGGAGTCAGAAGGTCAGAAGTGTTAGTTGTTCCGTTGTGTCTAACTCTTTGCAATGCCCTGGACTCTAGCCCGCCGGACTCCTCTATCCACGGGTATTCCCAGGCAAGAATACTAGAGTGGGTAGTCCATGCCTTCTCCAGGGGATCTTCCTGAGCTGGGGAATCGAACCCAGGTCTTCTACGTTGCAGGCAGTTTCTTTACCATCTGAGCCACCAGAGAAGTCAGAAAGAGAAAAATAAATATTGTGTATTAAAGCATATATGTGGAATCTAGAAAAATGGTGCAGATGAACCTATTTTCAGCACATCAGTAGAGATGCAGATCAGACATGTGGGCGTGGGACAGGGGAAGAGGGGGTGGTCGATGGGGAGATTGGGGTTTCTGTGTGCACTGCCATATGTAAAACAGGTATGAAGGGGAACTTGCTGTGTAGTGCAGGGAGCTCGGCTCCATGTTCTGAAGTGACCTAGATGTGTGGAATGGGGGCGGGGGTGGAGGTCCAGGAGGGAGGGAATCTACACCCCCCCACCCCCGCACCCCTAGTTCCTTTGTTGTTCTACAAATGTTGTAAATGTTTAAAGCATTGTAAAATAGCTATGCCCCAATTTAAAAGAAAAAAAACAGAATACATACATTCAGAATAAATATAACTTCCATGAGATCTTGAAAAAATACCGAATCACAAAATCCAACTAATTAAGAGTGGATAAAATTGAAAGATTGATGAATGCTGAACTCATAGTGTAAGGATTAATGATGGGTAATGAGTCCATTTAAATATAGAATGAACAATAAATACCACAGGCAGTCACAGTTACAGATCAGAGTGTGAAGGTTCTAAGCCCAGGCAGCCACCAACCGTTAAAGCCGGGAGATGCAGAGCTGGGGAGAGGGTATTTGAGAGGAAGCTTGAGAGCGCTAATGCTGTCGTTCATGGTGTGAAGTCATTAAAGAGTGTCTAAAATTAAAACAAATAGTTAAAAAACAACATAATTACTCCTCACTCTCAGTGTTTTCTTCACAGTCTGTATTCATAACTTCAGAAGCATCTTTTGGCAAAAAAAGCTCATGCTGAAGCAATATTTGATGGTCTAGATTTCCTTCCATTTTGTTTAATTGCATTTTCTTCTGTTAAATACAAGTAAAAATCAATATCACACATGAAACTTTTTAATAGTACATGATGTCTTATGCCATATTTGGTAGTATTTATTCCTTCCTCTTCTTCTGCCCATGCAGCTATTTGAGATCCATCCTTTTGTCTCTCTATATATTGTAAGATGGGACTCCCAGGTGGCGGTAGTGGTAAAGAACCCGCTTGCCAGTGCAGAAGATACAAGGGGTGTGTGTTCGATCCCTGGATTGGAGCGATCCCCGATAGCACGGCAGTCCACTCTAGTATTCTTGCCTGAGAATCCCATAGACAGAGGAGGCTGGTGGGCTGTCATCTATCCATGCACTCAAACGTATCATAAGATATTCACAGTGATGCTTGCCATTTGTTAATGATAGCTATTTATTGGTGGTGAGACTTGGGACTGTTTGTTACTTAGATTTTTGGGGCATTTTTTGTTCATCAAAGTGGATCATGTATCATTTTCATACCAACAACGAAGTGATCTTTCAAGAGAAAAACAAATATTATGTATTAACACATAGATGTGGACTCTAGAAAAATAATATAGATAGACTTATTTGCAAAGCAGAAATAGAGAGACAGACACAGAGAATAAATGTGTGGATACCAAGGTACCATTCCAAGGGGTGGGGAGGTGAGCCAATTAAGAGATGGGTGATGACATATAGTATACTATGTGTATAAACTTCCCTGGTGGTCAGACAGTAAAGAATCTACCTGCAGTGTGGGAACCTGGGTTTGATCCCTGGGTCAAGATGATCCCCTGGAGAAAGGAATGGCTGTCCACTCCAGTATTCTTGCTTGGAGAACTCCAGGGACAGAGGACCCTGGCAAGCTACCGTCCATGCAATCACAAAGAGTTGAATGTGGCTGAGTGACTTTCACTTTCATATATAAAATGAATAACTCATGAAAACCAACTGTATAGCACAGGGAGCTCTGTGTGATGCTCTGTGGTGACTTAAAGGGTAAGGAAATCCAAAAAAGAGAGGATATACATGTACAACTGAGTCACTGGTGTATAGCAGAAACGGACACAACACTCCAAGGCAACTGTGCTCCAGTATAAATAAATAAAAAGGCAAGCAGATATGTCAAGATGTTAACAGTGTCTGGGTAGTGGAGTGGATGTTTATTACAGCTTTCCCAGCTTTCCAAAAGTAAAGGGTCCTATGAGACATTTCCTTCCTCTTCTTCTGCCCATGCAGCTATTTGAGATCCATCCTTTTGTCTCTCTATATATTGTAAGATGGGACTCCCAGGTGGCGGTAGTGGTAAAGAACCCGCTTGCCAGTGCAGAAGATACAAGGGGTGTGTGTTCGATCCCTGGATTGGAGCGATCCCCGATAGCACGGCAGTCCACTCTAGTATTCTTGCCTGAGAATCCCATAGACAGAGGAGGCTGGTGGGCTGTCATCTATCCATGCACTCAAACGTATCATAAGATATTCACAGTGATGCTTGCCATTTGTTAATGATAGCTATTTATTGGTGGTGAGACTTGGGACTGTTTGTTACTTAGATTTTTGGGGCATTTTTTGTTCATCAAAGTGGATCATGTATCATTTTCATACCAACAACGAAGTGATCTTTCAAGAGAAAAACAAATATTATGTATTAACACATAGATGTGGACTCTAGAAAAATAATATAGATAGACTTATTTGCAAAGCAGAAATAGAGAGACAGACACAGAGAATAAATGTGTGGATACCAAGGTACCATTCCAAGGGGTGGGGAGGTGAGCCAATTAAGAGATGGGTGATGACATATAGTATACTATGTGTATAAACTTCCCTGGTGGTCAGACAGTAAAGAATCTACCTGCAGTGTGGGAACCTGGGTTTGATCCCTGGGTCAAGATGATCCCCTGGAGAAAGGAATGGCTGTCCACTCCAGTATTCTTGCTTGGAGAACTCCAGGGACAGAGGACCCTGGCAAGCTACCGTCCATGCAATCACAAAGAGTTGAATGTGGCTGAGTGACTTTCACTTTCATATATAAAATGAATAACTCATGAAAACCAACTGTATAGCACAGGGAGCTCTGTGTGATGCTCTGTGGTGACTTAAAGGGTAAGGAAATCCAAAAAAGAGAGGATATACATGTACAACTGAGTCACTGGTGTATAGCAGAAACGGACACAACACTCCAAGGCAACTGTGCTCCAGTATAAATAAATAAAAAGGCAAGCAGATATGTCAAGATGTTAACAGTGTAGATCCTGGGTAGTGGAGTGGATGTTTATTACAGCTTTCCCAGCTTTCCAAAAGTAAAGTGTTCCTATGAGACATTTCCTAAGTCGAAATGGCATAAATCGAAGAAGCAATTTCCTAAGGACACATCTTGCTAATGGATACACAAAATAAATGGAGACAAAGCACAGATGCCACAGACACAGTTCAAAGCTGTGGCCACTTGATGCCGAGATGCTGGATCTAGTTCCTGGGGAAGGACTTGGGGGTGCCTCTCCAACACTTCCTGCAAAATAAACACTGAACTTTGTTTTTGCCTTTATATTTTTCAAGAACGAAGCTCCCCTTCGGATTTCTTCCTATCGGGGAAAACAGGTACTAATGTAGGTCATCTGTAAAGCAAAGTGGCATAAAGCAAACTTTTGAAAAGTGGGGGAGATCTATATGTTATTATTTGTAAGTTTCTTTATTTTCTGACACTTCAATTTTTTAAACTGTTAAATGCATAAAAAAATGAGATGCTTGTCCTAAATTAGATGGAAAGTGGGGGAGCCATGAGTCAAGTCTTTTTTCTTCTTTTCTTTTTTTTTTTGAGTCAAGTCTTGATACTGGAGGGCAGGGAGAGATGAGACAGGGCTGACCACAACCTGTGTCAAAGCAGGCAGCGGCATCGAGAAACTGCTCTGGTATCTACTTTCCCCCTGTGGGTAGGCGACCATACTTTAGTGTTCATGAATCTGATGCCTAAACTTCTCTGAAAATCCTGAAAGCATGGGCTTTAAGAGCTGGGAGGAATCTGGAAACCTTCCTATTTAGCCTGCGTGTTTAAGAGAACAAGGCTGCAGACCCCAGATTCTGTTTCTTCCAGTCATGGCTTAGAACTGGGGAATGTTTTCGAGGTCATCTAGTGAAATCCTGAAGGTGAAGGAGGCTTATTTAGCCCTGTGTGTGATGTCTGCATGAACTTGGTTGGTCTCCAAGTTTTAACCAGTCCTGGGAGACCACTCTGGCCAGGGGTGGGTGCCTGATGCAGATTCAGCAGACACGTAGTCGTGCTTTTCCTGTGTCTGTCGCTGTGTCCGTTAGGTCTCCTCCTCCCACTCTCTGTTGTGTTGATTTAGGCGTTGAGTCTCAGCATGAAGGCAGGTGACCGACACAAGGTCACTCACTGTAGTAGTAAAGGGCTGACTAAGAACCCACTACGTCCAAGTTCCAGCTCCCGGAACCCATGAATGTGACCTGATTTAGAAAACAACGGTCTTTGCAGATGTAGTCAAGTTAAAGATCTCAGGGAGAGCTCATGCTGGATTTAGGGTGGACTTGACTTCCAAATGTAAGTGTTTGTGTAAGAGCAAGAGAGAGAGAGATTTGAAACAGAGACCGAGGAGAGAGCCACATGAGGATGGAGGCAGAGACCTGAGTAATGCAGAGAGCAGAAGCTGGGGGAGGCCGGGATCCTCCCCTAGAGCCTTAGGAGAGGACCCAGCCCTGCAGACAGACCTCAGGCTTCTGCCGTCCAGAACTGTACGTCTGTCATCTGAAACCAGCAGGCCTGTGGTAGTTTGTTACAACAGCCCGAGGAAACTTATATGTGTGCATGCATGCTCAGTTGCTCATGGTGTCTGACTCTTTGCAACCCCATGGATTGTAGCCCAACAAGACTCCTCTGTCCATGAGATTCTCCAGGCTGCCACTGAAGTGGGCTGCCATTCTCTACTCCAGGGAATCTTCCTAACCCAAGGACTGAACCCGTTTGTGTCTCCTATATTGGCAGGTGGACTCTACCCCTGAGCCACCTGGGAAGCCCAGGAAACTTGTATACCTGGTCGGTTAGAGCCAGTCTTGGCCCCAACCCTTGGCCCTTGACCCTTGTCTTTGCTTCTGTCTCTGGGTCCTAATATATCACTTTTGGTCAAGATGGAAAAAGCAGGGTATTACTTGGTGTAGATGGTGAAGAAAACACTTAGAAGTGGTTGAAGAATTGGAGCCATATGTTTGGAATGAGACAGAGGGTCCCTGGAGATCACAGGGCTCAGCAACTCTCCTCTGGACGCTCAGAATCCAGGGTGGAAATAAACCCTGCGGTCCTTTGGGAATCTAGCCTCTTGCAGCTTTCCATGAAAATCCCCCTGAGAACAGCAGCAAAGCCAGAAGCCATAGCAACTAGGACAGGTAACGCTTAGACAGAATCTGGGAGAAATGTCCCTCAACCCTAAGGCGGATTGAAATGGTCAGGATAAACATTAGATCAGCCACCTATTCTATGGCCCCAACAGACGTGAGATGTGGCTTTCGTTCTTCCCCGTTTCTCTCATAGAAGGGATGTCTGACCTGAAATGGAACAGACATCTCGTTAGAACACAGCTCAATTTTCTTAAGGGCTCAGAGTTCTATTGTTTTCTTCCCACCCTTTCTTTTTACATCTTGCTGGAGGCTGAAACTCACAAGTACAGCAAGGCAGAAATTCGCTGGGAAATTGTGGCAGCACGTTGCATCTTGGAAGGTGTAGTTTTCGCAAGTGCTATAGGTGGTTTGGGAGGAAAGCTTCTGTGCACGGTGGTTCTCCAGAAGCTGGGAGGCCGGGATCCTCCCCTAGAGCCTTAGGAGAGGACCCAGCCCTGCAGACAGACCTCAGGCTTCTGCCGTCCAGAACTGTACGTCTGTCATCTGAAACCAGCAGGCCTGTGGTAGTTTGTTACAACAGCCCGAGGAAACTTATATGTGTGCATGCATGCTCAGTTGCTCATGGTGTCTGACTCTTTGCAACCCCATGGATTGTAGCCCAACAAGACTCCTCTGTCCATGAGATTCTCCAGGCTGCCACTGAAGTGGGCTGCCATTCTCTACTCCAGGGAATCTTCCTAACCCAAGGACTGAACCCGTTTGTGTCTCCTATATTGGCAGGTGGACTCTACCCCTGAGCCACCTGGGAAGCCCAGGAAACTTGTATACCTGGTCGGTTAGAGCCAGTCTTGGCCCCAACCCTTGGCCCTTGACCCTTGTCTTTGCTTCTGTCTCTGGGTCCTAATATATCACTTTTGGTCAAGATGGAAAAAGCAGGGTATTACTTGGTGTAGATGGTGAAGAAAACACTTAGAAGTGGTTGAAGAATTGGAGCCATATGTTTGGAATGAGACAGAGGGTCCCTGGAGATCACAGGGCTCAGCAACTCTCCTCTGGACGCTCAGAATCCAGGGTGGAAATAAACCCTGCGGTCCTTTGGGAATCTAGCCTCTTGCAGCTTTCCATGAAAATCCCCCTGAGAACAGCAGCAAAGCCAGAAGCCATAGCAACTAGGACAGGTAACGCTTAGACAGAATCTGGGAGAAATGTCCCTCAACCCTAAGGCGGATTGAAATGGTCAGGATAAACATTAGATCAGCCACCTATTCTATGGCCCCAACAGACGTGAGATGTGGCTTTCGTTCTTCCCCGTTTCTCTCATAGAAGGGATGTCTGACCTGAAATGGAACAGACATCTCGTTAGAACACAGCTCAATTTTCTTAAGGGCTCAGAGTTCTATTGTTTTCTTCCCACCCTTTCTTTTTACATCTTGCTGGAGGCTGAAACTCACAAGTACAGCAAGGCAGAAATTCGCTGGGAAATTGTGGCAGCACGTTGCATCTTGGAAGGTGTAGTTTTCGCAAGTGCTATAGGTGGTTTGGGAGGAAAGCTTCTGTGCACGGTGGTTCTCCACGAACACCATCTGTTCAGAGAAGCAGACGGCAAGCCGAGGAGACGATCCAGTCACCAGTCTTCTGAATTGAATCAAAGTTAATAAGAATAATACCTAAAATTTGACTCAGAGTGTCGTATTTGCGGTAGACAAAGTGTGAGTCCTTCAGTATGTCTGACTCTGTGCAACCCCATGGACTGTAGCCCACCAGGCTTCCCTGTGCATGGAATTCTCCAGGCCAGAATACTGGAGTGGGTAGACATGTTTTTCTCCAGGGGATCTTCCTGACCCAGGGATCAAACCCACATCTCCTGCACTGCAGGCGGATTCTTTACCGTATTTGCTGAGTATCGTCTAAGTCAGGGGTCTACAAACTAAAGCCCGTGGGCTGACTCTGTCCCCTGTTTTTGTGAAGTGTTATTAGAACTCTCTCTCCTTTGTTTGTTTATCTATTTGTATGGCTCCACCGTGCTTCACCAGTAGAGTTGGGTCTTTGTGACAAAGACTGTATAGTCTCCAGAGCCTCACATATTGATTATCTGGCCCTTTATGAGAAGAGTTTGTCCGCCTCTTTTCTGAGCCATTGCATATATTAACTCAGTAAATCCTCATGGTGGTTCTAGAAGGCTGAGGTTTTATTATACCCGTTTTGCAGATTGGGAAACAAATACATGGAGAGTCTAAGTCATTTGCCTAGGGACAATGCACGTTAGGAAATGGCAGAAAAATGGGGGCCCCATAGCAACTAGGACAGGTAACGCTTAGACAGAATCTGGGAGAAATGTCCCTCAAAGGCGGATTGAAATGGTCAGGATAAACATTAGATCAGCCACCTATTCTATGGCCCCAACAGACGTGAGATGTGGCTTTCGTTCTTCCCCGTTTCTCTCATAGAAGGGATGTCTGACCTGAAATGGAACAGACATCTCGTTAGAACACAGCTCAATTTTCTTAAGGGCTCAGAGTTCTATTGTTTTCTTCCCACCCTTTCTTTTTACATCTTGCTGGAGGCTGAAACTCACAAGTACAGCAAGGCAGAAATTCGCTGGGAAATTGTGGCAGCACGTTGCATCTTGGAAGGTGTAGTTTTCGCAAGTGCTATAGGTGGTTTGGGAGGAAAGCTTCTGTGCACGGTGGTTCTCCACGAACACCATCTGTTCAGAGAAGCAGACGGCAAGCCGAGGAGACGATCCAGTCACCAGTCTTCTGAATTGAATCAAAGTTAATAAGAATAATACCTAAAATTTGACTCAGAGTGTCGTATTTGCGGTAGACAAAGTGTGAGTCCTTCAGTATGTCTGACTCTGTGCAACCCCATGGACTGTAGCCCACCAGGCTTCCCTGTGCATGGAATTCTCCAGGCCAGAATACTGGAGTGGGTAGACATGTTTTTCTCCAGGGGATCTTCCTGACCCAGGGATCAAACCCACATCTCCTGCACTGCAGGCGGATTCTTTACCGTATTTGCTGAGTATCGTCTAAGTCAGGGGTCTACAAACTAAAGCCCGTGGGCTGACTCTGTCCCCTGTTTTTGTGAAGTGTTATTAGAACTCTCTCTCCTTTGTTTGTTTATCTATTTGTATGGCTCCACCGTGCTTCACCAGTAGAGTTGGGTCTTTGTGACAAAGACTGTATAGTCTCCAGAGCCTCACATATTGATTATCTGGCCCTTTATGAGAAGAGTTTGTCCGCCTCTTTTCTGAGCCATTGCATATATTAACTCAGTAAATCCTCATGGTGGTTCTAGAAGGCTGAGGTTTTTATTATACCCGTTTTGCAGATTGGGAAACAAATACATGGAGAGTCTAAGTCATTTGCCTAGGGACAATGCACGTTAGGAAATGGCAGAACTGGAGTTTTACTGCAGGCAATCTGACTCCCGTGTCTGGATCCAACTACAAACCCACAGGAGGAAAGAATCTCCTGTATATTAGGACACAGGGTATGAGCTGGGCCTGTCGACCTGCTTTGCAGGTGTGTAGATATGAGAAGAGAGTCTGACGGATGAGGGGTCAGCTTGTTCTCCTTCTTCTGTTAGCAAGGTATAAGAGACGTGGGGGTATTCAGAAGCAAACAGGTTGAGACTCAAGCAATTTAGTTATAGCCTCATGGTATATGCTATAAAAGTGACAGTATGAGAAATGCATGGGCTCAGAAAGTACACCATTCAGAGAGCCTTCCTGTGGAAATGATCACTAAACAGATACTTGAGAGCACCGAAAGATGAACCCCACATCAGGAACTCAAAATGAAGCAATCATGGGATAAAAGGCTGGTGAAGCCTCCCGGGGAGAGGCATCTACCGAAGCCCTATTCAACGGGTCCCAGAGCTCTGGAGGAGGATTTCCGTCTCCGTGAACCGTCTCTGACGAAGCCCCGTGGCTGCCTTGTTCACAGCTGTATTCCCAGGACCCCCGCCAGCGCCCGGAGCATCACAGGTGCTCTGTGTACATTTGTCCTAGAACAGAGCGGCCACATAATGAACCGGCAGCCCTGTGGAAGGAGCGCCTGTGCCTTTCCCAGTGGCTTCTGAGTGGAGCTTCAGTGCAAATGAGTCCACTCTAAACTGTAATCCTCATTAAGCCTCTTCTTTGGGAAAGGTTTACAAACCGCCACCACAAGCCCAATTAAATGCCACAACTCCTTTGAAAGCACTAACCCGTGCCAAGAAATGTGGCTGCTAGGAAATACCGCAAGATGGTGGTGGTGGTGGTGTCTTTCTGTGGCGGGCAATTTTCTCTCCTACGTTCTACTTTTGTTTTTCCCTCGGGGTTTTACTTTAAAATGAGAAACAAAGAATGCTACACCACGTCCCAAAGTCTGGGATTTGGTCCTCTCTACAGGCACGTGATACCTGCCACGTGATACCTGAGGTGCTTCTTTGGAAGTTGAGCATTGTATGGATCTAGAAGCTTTTAAGGACTGAAATTTACCCCCCTCCCCTGATTTATATATTGATGTCCTAGCCCTGCCTCCCAACATGTACCTCAGAACATGACTTTATTTGTAAACAGGGATATTGCAGATATAAGGCCCCTGGCTCTAATAAGGCTGGGGTCTTTATAAAAAGAGGAAATGTGAACACAAACGTACGGGGACAACACCATGTGGATTTGAAGGCAGAGATTGGGGTGATGGGCCTCTCCAACCCAAGAAATGCTTAAGACTGCCCGCCTCCCAGCAGAAGCTGGGAGAGAGACAGGGGCCCGATTCTCCCTCAGAGCCTTCAGGAGGAGCAGCCTGCTGACTCCTGAACCTCAGACCTGTAGTGTTCAAGACTGGGAGACAACGCATTTCCATGGGGTGAGCCCCTCAGTGCGTGGTCCTCGGGTATAGCAGCTGCACAAAAGGAATACAGAGCCTATTCCCTGTGTGGCAGCTTTTGGCCCTAGGCCTTCTTCACTTCATCTTGTCCTGCTCTGTCTTCCTGTGTCTGGGTGGAGCTGGCAGGCTCTTTTGGGTGGCCTGGAGCGTAGAGTCCCTTGAAGTAGATGTGGGAGGAAGCAGGAAGAGGGAGGGGAGCCAAGAGGGAGGGGAGCAGTTGCCTCGTGGCCAAGGTGGATTTTGGTAAAAGTGAGACAAGGGAACGAGGCTGGGACTGGATATTAGGGGAAAGGTCAGACAGAAGTATGAAGTCAGATTTGCAGCGACAGGACTGGAAACCCTTGGAGAAGTAGAGGAACAAGGGGAGGACGGAGCAGTTTGGGGTGAAGGCCATGAAGCATGTCAGGGCTTCAGGGACTTGGTGTCAAAGCCCCAGTTGAGCGCCATGGGACATCCTGGTGGCTTCACGGATACAGGTAGGACTGAGGGATCTTCTGCATCTACTTCTGTGAGTCGACATTTCCCTCTAGGTGTCCCCTTCTTGCCCTCTGATGTGCAGAGCCAACCGTGGTTGCCTCCAACAGTGATGAAAGCCCTGCCCCCTCCCCAGTCTGGTCAGCAAGGAGGGAGGCTGGAGGCGTTCCTGGAAGGGGAAGTTGATAAGGCAGTTTCATGCAGGGTGGCGTAGGGCAATGGGCAAGAGCACAGGCTCCCCATAGTATAGTGCTGTGACCCCAGAGGACCTCTCCCTTCATGGGAAATACAGGGGCCACCTAGATGAGCTGCATTCATCTCCTGACTTATCATGGTCCACCCCAAAAGTCTGGGTCCCTGGGAGGCTGTTTGCACAAAAAATGTGGTTCTCAAACTTGAACATGCATCCGTGTCCCCAGGAGGGCTTGTGACAGCCCAGTCGCTGGGCCACACCCCAAAATTTCTGATGCGGTAGGTCAGGAATGTGTTTTTCTGTCAAGTTCCCAAGCGATGCTGATGCATCTTGTTTGAGGACCATGTTTGGAGAACCACTGGTAAGGAAAAATGTTCCTCAGGGTAAACTGGGGAGAGCCATGGCTTCCTGGTGACTCCTGGGGTCGCTGTGTGCTGGAGCAGTGAGCCTGGGATCTACCTGATCCTTCTGGTAGGTAGGACCAACTGTCTCGCTGTCTCTTGTAGTCAGAGATCCACAGGAGAGCTTGAGGATGCCGCTGCCGCCCCTGCTGCAGCCATCGGGTACCGCGAGAGAGCTGACGTTTACCTAGATCCTAAGACACACCAGCCAGTATTCTAAGCTCTGGTGGCTCAGATGGGAAAGAACCCACCTGCAATGCAGGAGACCCAGGTTTGATCCCTGTGTCAGAAAGATCCCCTGAAGAAAGGAATGACAACCCACTCCAGTATACTTGCCTAGAGAATTCCATGGACAGTGGAGTCTGGTGGGCTATAGTCCATGGGGCCACGAAGAGTTGGACACGACTGAGCAACTAACACTTTGACTTACAGCATATATAAGCATGTTTAATTCTCGTAACAAATCTATGAGATTAGGAACAGATACTCCTATTGTCATCATTTTCACATTACAGAGGAAGAAACTGTGGCTCAGAGAGGTTCAGTAACTTGCCTAAGGTCATACAGCTGGTAGCTGACAAAGCTAGGCTTTAATTGGGCAGTCTGAACCCAGATCCTATCTTAATCCCCTGTTCTTGCAGGAGAGAGAGGCCAAAAAATGACCCCAGTGATGTTGGCCGTTTTATTTGGCCTCTCTTTGCCCTCATTCTCACCTCAAAAAAAAGGAAACAGCTTTTCCCATCTTAGATGAAAGAAATGTCTTTACATTTTAAAAACAAAAGCTGTCAGAATTAATTGGATAACAGCTGTCAAATTCTTGTGGCTCCTTAGAGGATGGTACAAGAGGAGGAATAATTATTGTGCTATTTTCTATGCAGACCCTAGTACATTTGGGGGAGTCAATAAGTGTCTTAATGATATTCTTGGTAATTAGCCATGATTGAAGGGGGACTGCTCACGTCAGCAGAGAGGCCTCACTGAGGTTGGGCTGTAGAGAGAGCCTCACATCAGATGGTCCGTGGTCAGAGCTGTCCTGCCCCTAAATGACGTGAACAGGGTATGGCCCCAGGGAGGATGGAGCCGCCTTCAGCAGGTTCACCCACTTCCCAGTCCTGGATGGAGAGAGGGAGCAAGACTGCTGGTCCACCTGCCCAGTTCGTGGACCCCCTGGCTCATCAGGGCTGGCAGTGAGAGACCAGCCAGTCCAGTGGTTCTCAGAGCATGGACCATTCATCCACTGCATCACCTTCGCTTAGAAGTTTGTCAGAATTCTCAGGCCCCAGACCCAGATGGGGGTTGAAACCCAGCAATCTTTCCACAAGCTTTCCAAGTGATTCTGTTGCACGCGTCACTGTGGGAACCACTGGTTTGGAGGAAAGCAGTACTGACCCTGGAGGCAGACACACCTAGGTTTGAATCGGGCACTGCCACCTTCTGGCTGTGTGACGTTGGACAAGCCACAGCACCTCTCTGAATAGCTGGTTCCTTAATTTATATGGTGAGGTTGGGAGGTTCGAGAGCTGGGCTCTAGAGTACCTGTTCTATATCTACAGTTCCTTCTGTTCACATGAGGGTTTAGCAACGGTCTTGTTTTGGGGCTTGAAGGAGGCTGTTTCATCTACTGGGAACATGCTTCCTGCTCCCTGTTCCTCTGTCTGACGCCTCTCTAACCTGGACTTCAGCGTGGAGGGTCTTTGCTCCAGCAAGTTGTTGTTCGCCTTCTTTGTGCACCTCCCCCGCCAAGTCACAGGAAGGCTAGATCTCTCGCCCCGTGCACCCCGTCACAGAACCGCCACGTCCTCATTGCTGCCTTTTACGTGGCATAATCTGCGTGAGACCCAGAGACAGAACGCTAGCTAGCAATACATTTCCTTGTGAAAGATTTTCCAAAAGCTGTCAGAATTAATTGGATAACAGCTGTAACCCAAGAGGAAGGAATAATTATTGTGCTATTTTCTATGCAGACCCTAGTACATTTGGGGGAGTCAATAAGTGTCTTAATGATATTCTTGGTAATTAGCCATGATTGAAGGGGGACTGCTCACGTCAGCAGAGAGGCCTCACTGAGGTTGGGCTGTAGAGAGAGCCTCACATCAGATGGTCCGTGGTCAGAGCTGTCCTGCCCCTAAATGACGTGAACAGGGTATGGCCCCAGGGAGGATGGAGCCGCCTTCAGCAGGTTCACCCACTTCCCAGTCCTGGATGGAGAGAGGGAGCAAGACTGCTGGTCCACCTGCCCAGTTCGTGGACCCCCTGGCTCATCAGGGCTGGCAGTGAGAGACCAGCCAGTCCAGTGGTTCTCAGAGCATGGACCATTCATCCACTGCATCACCTTCGCTTAGAAGTTTGTCAGAATTCTCAGGCCCCAGACCCAGATGGGGGTTGAAACCCAGCAATCTTTCCACAAGCTTTCCAAGTGATTCTGTTGCACGCTCACTGTGGGAACCACTGGTTTGGAGGAAAGCAGTACTGACCCTGGAGGCAGACACACCTAGGTTTGAATCGGGCACTGCCACCTTCTGGCTGTGTGACGTTGGACAAGCCACAGCACCTCTCTGAATAGCTGGTTCCTTAATTTATATGGTGAGGTTGGGAGGTTCGAGAGCTGGGCTCTAGAGTACCTGTTCTATATCTACAGTTCCTTCTGTTCACATGAGGGTTTAGCAACGGTCTTGTTTTGGGGCTTGAAGGAGGCTGTTTCATCTACTGGGAACATGCTTCCTGCTCCCTGTTCCTCTGTCTGACGCCTCTCTAACCTGGACTTCAGCGTGGAGGGTCTTTGCTCCAGCAAGTTGTTGTTCGCCTTCTTTGTGCACCTCCCCCGCCAAGTCACAGGAAGGCTAGATCTCTCGCCCCGTGCACCCCCGTCACAGAACCGTCCACGTCCTCATTGCTGCCTTTTACGTGGCATAATCTGCGTGAGACCAGAGACTGACCTGCTCACTGCTGCTTCTCTAGAGAATCAGACCCACGGGCAAGTGAGCAGATAATATTGAAGTGAGAACCAATTATTCAGTTTACAAAATGCTGGATTCTAGAGGATTTGGAGAGGAAACTGGTGGAGGGGTTGGCCTTCACATGTGGAGCCTCGTGGGGGAGCCTGGCTTAGGGACGCAGTGGCTGGGAAATAGATGGAGAAGGTGAGCGCCAGTGGCTCAGGATTTGAGGGGAGACTGCTGTGGAGCTGGGGTACAGACGAGCTGTAATAAATCTCTGCAGGGGGAAAACCCATCTGATACCAGCGTTGCGTGCTAAGTTGCTTCAGTCGTGTCCGACTCTTTGCGACCCTATGGACTGTACCCATCAGGCTCCTCTGTCCCTGGGGCTCTCCAGGCAAGAATACTGGCGTGGGTTGCCATGTCCTCCTGCAGGGCATTGTCCCAATCCAGGGATTGAACCAGGGTCTGCTGTTTGGCAGGTGGATTCTTTACCACTAGTGCCACCTGGGAAGCCCGACTATAAGCACTAGACAGCGTAATATCCTCACCCCATCCACCCACCATCTGGTCTGCTGAGCGAGACCAAAATGACCTGGGGGCACCTAGCCAGCACTCATGGTAAGTCCATCCTAGCAGCTCCAGGGCAGGCATTTTGCAAGGCTCTGGTGACCTCTTAACTTACGTACATGTTTATCTGTATATTATGGACAAGGTTATGGAGCTCTTTGAGAAAGAGATGGATCCTCTCCCCAGAGAAGAAAGCACAAACACACAAACCCTCCCCAGGGTTGACCTTGACCCTCCATGAGTCCATGATCAGGTTGCTTTTAGGATCACACCCAGATGTTGTGGGGGTGATAAAACTGTCAGGTGAGGCACAGTAGACTCGAATACTTTACGTCTCTCCAAGTCCTGGTATTTTAAACCTTGGGAAATAATAGCAGTGACCCAATTTAGTAATGTGAGGCCAAGGCAGCACTATTTTAACAGGCTTAGTCATCTCTTCATTTTGCGTTTTTTCCCCTTTTCCATTTGTGGCTTTTCCCATTGCAGATATACGAAGAAATAATCTAGTATTTTCCATGGAGCATGGCAAACATGCTATATATAAAACACTGTTGAACATTCTCTGAGTGTAATTGGAGCATAAATGTAACTAATCAAAATATTATCATGCCAACGGATGTGTGAAGAGTTTGAAGATTTAAAAAAATATATATTTTAGTTCCATGTCATTTCAATTTAGAGATTTAGAGCTGCAGAAGCAAAGGACTCAGCCCAATGAATGTCAAGAACAATTTGGGGGTCTGACAATATTCCCGGCAGCCCTGTTGTTCTCTTTACTCTTAATGTGACAGGAGCTTGACAAATGATTTCCCTTTTGTTCTTTCCTCCCACTCTGCCCCTCTTTTTTTTTTTTTTTTACCTGCGCCAGCTCCCCAGGGCAAGGCCAGCCAACCCCAGACAATGTGTGTGATCATTCCTTGCCAGTAAATATATCACACCTATTTGTAGTTAGGAGCCTAAGAGCTTAAAGATGATTAGAATGTCCTGGGTTTGACTCTTGGCTCTGCTGCCAGCTGTGTGGCCTCAGAAAAGTTGCCTAACCTTTCTGTTTTGCCGTTTTTCCATTTGTTAAGACAAGGGTGATAATAGCAACGATCTCATACGGTTGATATTAAAATTAAATGAATAGAAGTATAATGTGATAGTATGTGTTTGGTGTTATTAATGAGCAAGTGTGCCTAATATGAGAAATAAATTCTTGTGGAAAGATAAAAATGACTTTCTCTAGGAACACGATCCAAGACAAAGTGTCTCCCTTCTTTCACCCACTTTTCACGAGGAGCCTACCTAGAAAGTTCAGCAGTCTGGGTTTCTTTTGGGGAGGGGGAGGCGGGAGGTCGGGTTGGGAAGGGGGCGTGCGGACAGACCACTTCTATTGGTCCTTCATTTGTCTATTTTCATCCATCTTTGTTCTTTGGCCCATGTGGGCCTCCCATCTCAGTGGCCTCTGTTGTCGCAGAGCACTGGCTCTGGGCGCATGCACTCCAGAGCTCCGGCTCGGTAAGTGGACACATCGGTCCAGCCGCTCCGCTGGCACGTGGGATCTTCCCAGGCCAGGGAGTGAACTGGCGCCCCTTGCACTGCAAGGCGTGTCCTCACCCACTGGACCACCAGGGAAGCCCCGCAGTCCGAGTTTCTTACCACTAACTAGTCATGTGACTGTGGTTCCCTGGAACCATAGCCCTCTCCATCTGGAGAGACTTCAGAAAGGCTAGCAGCACACCTGTTTTCAGGGTGAAAGAATGGAGAGAGAATGCCTCCCTCACAAAGGTCCCCTTTGTTTAAGATGGAGGAGCAGGAAGGGGGCGGAGTCTGAAGGGAGAGTGCTGTTTCCTGCGCGTGAGTTCTGTCTTGACTTTGCCTAAAGAGCTCTCCTATCTCGCGTGTTGGAGAGCAGCTCAGACAGACTCTTAGATTTCATCGTTTATGTCGCTCAGTTCTCATTCAGTCGCGTGTTGGGTTCCCTTGTTTTTTCTGCCATCATGCATATTTCCCCCTGGAATGTTGAGATACTCTTGCTGAGCTGCTGGGGGTGGGGCGAGTTATGTAGTTATGGATGCAGAGACCCTGGTGTGCCCTGTGATCTTTACCTGCGTCTGATATCATCATATGAAGGTTGTTCAGGTCCGTAAGAACCGTGTCATGCGGAGGCTTCTGTTTGAGTTTGGGTTTAGAGAGCGAAGAGGATGAGAAGGCTCACAGGGTGCAGGTTTTCTTCTGCTTTGTCTCCATCTCCCTCCTCCTCTCCTCCCATCCCTCCCTGGTCAGTGTTCTTTTCTTCCCCTGAGCTCCACTTCTCTGGCGTCCCAGCTCCCTTTCCCCTTCTTTCCCCTCTGCATCTCTGTGTCTCCCCTCCTCATCTTCCTTCTTTGTTTCCTCCTCTGATTTATCCTCCTTTCCCCACTTTCCCTCCCTTTCTTTTCCCTCTCCTTCTTTCCTTCACCTTCCATCTTTTTCTCAGGCATCTGGAAAGAATGCAGGCACCCAGATACCTGGTCTTGGTGGAAAGGAGACAGGCTGAGAGCCCTCTCCCAGCAGCACCTTCAAATCCAACCAGCTGAGTTTAATTCCATTTTTCAACTACATTATCCACTCCTACATGGATTATCAGATAGCTGTTTCCTGGAGAATTGCCTTAACACATTTGCATATGAAATCTCCAGGCCAGGAGTGAACTGGCGCCTTGCACTGCAAGGCGTGTCCTCACCCACTGGACCACCAGGAAGCCGCAGTCCGAGTTTCTTACCACTAACTAGTCATGTGACTGTGGTTCCCTGGAACCATAGCCCTCTCCATCTGGAGAGACTTCAGAAAGGCTAGCAGCACACCTGTTTTCAGGGTGAAAGAATGGAGAGAGAATGCCTCCCTCACAAAGGTCCCCTTTGTTTAAGATGGAGGAGCAGGAAGGGGGCGGAGTCTGAAGGGAGAGTGCTGTTTCCTGCGCGTGAGTTCTGTCTTGACTTTGCCTAAAGAGCTCTCCTATCTCGCGTGTTGGAGAGCAGCTCAGACAGACTCTTAGATTTCATCGTTTATGTCGCTCAGTTCTCATTCAGTCGCGTGTTGGGTTCCCTTGTTTTTTCTGCCATCATGCATATTTCCCCCTGGAATGTTGAGATACTCTTGCTGAGCTGCTGGGGGTGGGGCGAGTTATGTAGTTATGGATGCAGAGACCCTGGTGTGCCCTGTGATCTTTACCTGCGTCTGATATCATCATATGAAGGTTGTTCAGGTCCGTAAGAACCGTGTCATGCGGAGGCTTCTGTTTGAGTTTGGGTTTAGAGAGCGAAGAGGATGAGAAGGCTCACAGGGTGCAGGTTTTCTTCTGCTTTGTCTCCATCTCCCTCCTCCTCTCCTCCCATCCCTCCCTGGTCAGTGTTCTTTTCTTCCCCTGAGCTCCACTTCTCTGGCGTCCCAGCTCCCTTTCCCCTTCTTTCCCCTCTGCATCTCTGTGTCTCCCCTCCTCATCTTCCTTCTTTGTTTCCTCCTCTGATTTATCCTCCTTTCCCCACTTTCCCTCCCTTTCTTTTCCCTCTCCTTCTTTCCTTCACCTTCCATCTTTTTCTCAGGCATCTGGAAAGAATGCAGGCACCCAGATACCTGGTCTTGGTGGAAAGGAGACAGGCTGAGAGCCCTCTCCCAGCAGCACCTTCAAATCCAACCAGCTGAGTTTAATTCCATTTTTCAACTACATTATCCACTCCTACATGGATTATCAGATAGCTGTTTCCTGGAGAATTGCCTTAACACATTTGCATATGAAATGCTTAAACCTCAACTTATTGGCCTGAATGAATGATTACAGAAATAGTTATTACTTGTTCACACAAACTGACTTTGAAAAAAACCACTCAGAGTGTTCAGTGCCTTTGAAACTTCAGGATGTATTTTCTTTGTTCTAAATAGATATTATGTATCCATTAAGCTGTAATTAATCCCCCTCCCGCCCTGATTGTCTGTTGTATTAGAAAGGAAGCCTATTTCTTTCCTTTTTTTCTGACACATGATAATTAGAAAGCTTTCATTGATAGTATGAATACTGTTGAACGTGTTTGTTATCCTGTTGGTAGATGGTTATGTTTGTGACTGACTTAATGATTTTTAGTTTTCATGAGACTTGGGTAGAACTCGGTTTCTCTTCCCCATATATTTTCTTGCTTTATGATACATTGTATCTTTTGACATTTTTGTGCCCCTTACTCCGCCCTTTCATTGTGATCCGCCTGCCAAACTTGATCCTTCTGGACTTTTAAATTAGGCTGTGTCCAGGAGAGCTATAAGAGAGGTACCGATAGGGTCAGCAGTGCAGGAATAACTGTTCTCTAGGTATGAGTGAAAGCCAAGAGAGAAGTGTATTGAAATAATCTAGTGAAGGACCGTGATTGGGCCAGGCAGTGTGGATTTCAGGAACGGCATTGCCTGAGCAAAAACCCAGACACGGAAGACTAGAGTGTGAATTGGTTTCCCGTTGCTGCTGTGACAGCAGTTCCTGGTGGTCCGAACTCCTAAATGAGTTTCCCTGGGGTAAACTTAAAGTGTCAGCAGGGCTGTTTCTTTATGGAAGCTCTAGGGGAGGGGAGAAACTGTTTTTGCCTTTTCTAGTTTCTAGAGGTCACTGGCATTTCTTGGTCCATGTCTTCTTCCTCCATCTTCAAAGCCAGCAGCATAACAGCCAAAACCTTTCTGATTCTGCCTTCACATTCCATCTTTTTCTCAGGCATCTGGAAAGAATGCAGGCACCCAGATACCTGGTCTTGGTGGAAAGGAGACAGGCTGAGAGCCCTCTCCCAGCAGCACCTTCAAATCCAACCAGCTGAGTTTAATTCCATTTTTCAACTACATTATCCACTCCTACATGGATTATCAGATAGCTGTTTCCTGGAGAATTGCCTTAACACATTTGCATATGAAATGCTTAAACCTCAACTTATTGGCCTGAATGAATGATTACAGAAATAGTTATTACTTGTTCACACAAACTGACTTTGAAAAAAAAACCACTCAGAGTGTTCAGTGCCTTTGAAACTTCAGGATGTATTTTCTTTGTTCTAAATAGATATTATGTATCCATTAAGCTGTAATTAATCCCCCTCCCGCCCTGATTGTCTGTTGTATTAGAAAGGAAGCCTATTTCTTTCCTTTTTTTCTGACACATGATAATTAGAAAGCTTTCATTGATAGTATGAATACTGTTGAACGTGTTTGTTATCCTGTTGGTAGATGGTTATGTTTGTGACTGACTTAATGATTTTTAGTTTTCATGAGACTTGGGTAGAACTCGGTTTCTCTTCCCCATATATTTTCTTGCTTTATGATACATTGTATCTTTTGACATTTTTGTGCCCCTTACTCCGCCCTTTCATTGTGATCCGCCTGCCAAACTTGATCCTTCTGGACTTTTAAATTAGGCTGTGTCCAGGAGAGCTATAAGAGAGGTACCGATAGGGTCAGCAGTGCAGGAATAACTGTTCTCTAGGTATGAGTGAAAGCCAAGAGAGAAGTGTATTGAAATAATCTAGTGAAGGACCGTGATTGGGCCAGGCAGTGTGGATTTCAGGAACGGCATTGCCTGAGCAAAAACCCAGACACGGAAGACTAGAGTGTGAATTGGTTTCCCGTTGCTGCTGTGACAGCAGTTCCTGGTGGTCCGAACTCCTAAATGAGTTTCCCTGGGGTAAACTTAAAGTGTCAGCAGGGCTGTTTCTTTATGGAAGCTCTAGGGGAGGGGAGAAACTGTTTTTGCCTTTTCTAGTTTCTAGAGGTCACTGGCATTTCTTGGTCCATGTCTTCTTCCTCCATCTTCAAAGCCAGCAGCATAACAGCATCTTCAAATCCCTTTCTGATTCTGCCCCTTCTTCCTCTTTCATTCAGAGTAGTCCTTCTACCACAAGGTCATCTGATTAGCAACTGTGTATCTATCTGCAACCTTTGCCATGTAAGGTAACATAGTCACAGGTTCCAAAGATGAGAACATGGGCATCTTTGGGAAACTATTATTAACTTACCATAGAGTGAATGAGGGCTGTGGGGGGGCGAGCATTTGTCTACAAGGCAGGAAAGAGACGCAGGATAGGGAGGCCTTCACACATCCCCATGAAAGACTCTGGACTTTATGGGAAACAGTTTCCTGTAGAGGAGGGCTTCCTAGGACGTCTGAAACACATCACGGTCAGTTTTCCATTTTAGGAAGATGGTACTCCTTGCTGCTGCATTGGATGGTGGAAGAATTAAGGACTAGACAGGTTAGGAGGTTGTTGCAAACACCCATGAAACACACAGAAAGTCCATGATATGAATCTCCTGGACGTGAGTTAGTCCAACAGCTGTAGTAGTGGAGAAGATGATGACGATAGAAGAAACACGAGGAGGAATTGCCCCCAGAATCTGGTGACTGATCAGTTGCAAGGGGTGAGAATGGGGCAGCAGATTTTATTCTGTTTCTCTGTAGTCTTTGCTATCTTCTTCTTCAGTCTATTGAGATCTCCCCACTGTATTGGGGAAATGGGAAAGACAGAAAGAAAGGAGCTATTTTTTGAGGACTTACAATGTGGCAGCCCTTATCTAGACACTTTATCAGTTATTTCCTTTAATCATCATGACTACAGAGTAAGAAGTATCTTTGTAGAATACAAGAAAGGAAACTGAGACTCACAGAGTTTAGATTTCTTTGAGGTCATCCAGGCAGAAGAGAGGTAGCTGGGCTTCCGATCTAGACCAGGGGACTGTAGGACTTCCCTGTGAGTGCCCTGCATTATCCCTGTACACAGGGTTAGGGGGTCAGCAACCAGTGACTGACCTGTATTTTGGACCTGGGGCAGTGAGTGCCCTGTGTGTGCCTGCTTCCCCTAGCATGTCTGGCACTGCAGTGCTTAAGAACTCTCTGTCTGGGCCTCCCCTGGTGGTCCAGTGGTTAGGACTTTGCACTACCACTGTAGGGGCTGCAGGTTCCATCCCTGATCAGAAACTAGGATCTCTTATCAGGCAGTCAGTTGGGAAAGAAGCTGTACCTCCTGGAGGCAGCACGTCTCCCAGCACTCCACACACTTAAACTTGTGGGACCACCGCTGTGACCATGTGACTCAGGTGTGGTGGGCAGAATTGTCCCTGATGCAAACTCCAGAAGCAAGAGTCAGGAAATGTGACCCAGAATCTTCACTGTGTTGCGTGACCTTAGGTAAGTCTCTTTCCCCGCACTGGGATTTCTATAGCTCCTAATCTCACCTGGATATAATTTGTTAAACTCTGATGAATGATCTGCAGTTTCTAGACCAGCACTGTTCACTAGAACTGTCTATGATGATGGAGATTATGAGGAATAATATGAGGAAACTGTTGTGTATCATGGTACCAACTGAGCCCTTGGAAGATGGCTAGTGTGTCCAAGGAAATGAGTTTTTAGCTTAATGTTAATACAATTTAAATAGGCACACAGCGGTATTCGCTACTAAATCAGAGAATGTCAGTCTAGACCCTAAAGCTTCTGAACAAGTGTAATGGATGTGTTTATGAGTTATTGAACAAAAGTGAATGGGGCTTTTCTTCTCTAGTTTTGTTTTTTGGAGATCTCCCCACTGTATTGGGGAAATGGGAAAGACAGAAAGAAAGGAGCTATTTTTTGAGGACTTACAATGTGGCAGCCCTTATCTAGACACTTTATCAGTTATTTCCTTTAATCATCATGACTACAGAGTAAGAAGTATCTTTGTAGAATACAAGAAAGGAAACTGAGACTCACAGAGTTTAGATTTCTTTGAGGTCATCCAGGCAGAAGAGAGGTAGCTGGGCTTCCGATCTAGACCAGGGGACTGTAGGACTTCCCTGTGAGTGCCCTGCATTATCCCTGTACACAGGGTTAGGGGGTCAGCAACCAGTGACTGACCTGTATTTTGGACCTGGGGCAGTGAGTGCCCTGTGTGCCTGCTTCCCCTAGCATGTCTGGCACTGCAGTGCTTAAGAACTCTCTGTCTGGGCCTCCCTGGTGGTCGAGTGCTTAGGACTTTGCACTACCACTGTAGGGGCTGCAGGTTCCATCCCTGATCAGAAACTAGGATCTCTTATCAGGCAGTCAGTTGGGAAAGAAGCTGTACCTCCTGGAGGCAGCACGTCTCCCAGCACTCCACACACTTAAACTTGTGGGACCACCGCTGTGACCATGTGACTCAGGTGTGGTGGGCAGAATTGTCCCTGATGCAAACTCCAGAAGCAAGAGTCAGGAAATGTGACCCAGAATCTTCACTGTGTTGCGTGACCTTAGGTAAGTCTCTTTCCCCGCACTGGGATTTCTATAGCTCCTAATCTCACCTGGATATAATTTGTTAAACTCTGATGAATGATCTGCAGTTTCTAGACCAGCACTGTTCACTAGAACTGTCTATGATGATGGAGATTATGAGGAATAATATGAGGAAACTGTTGTGTATCATGGTACCAACTGAGCCCTTGGAAGATGGCTAGTGTGTCCAAGGAAATGAGTTTTTAGCTTAATGTTAATACAATTTAAATAGGCACACAGCGGTATTCGCTACTAAATCAGAGAATGTCAGTCTAGACCCTAAAGCTTCTGCTTATTGAACAAGTGTAATGGATGTGTTTATGAGTTTCCACCTCTGTAACTTTGGGCAAAGACGCTTGACCTCGCTCTTCCTCTGTGTTGCTCACCCTTAAACAGGAATAACATGGTGCAGCCTCTCTGGGGTGCGGAAACATGTTAGATCAGGTTTCAGATGTAGAAGTTGTAAGCATACCGATTACACTTGTTCAAGTAGAAACTTTAGGGTCTAGAACTATATTCTCTGATTTAGTAGCTAATTGCAGTATGTATCTATTTATATTTAATTAAAATTAAATTAAAAGTTTATTTCCTAGATCATGTCTGACATGTACTAAGTTCTTAATAAACCTTGAGACATCAAACATAAATTGTATTTGGCTCGTTGTCACCTGCTGGTCATTTGTTATGAAATTAGCATTTATGGAGTCAAGTCCAGGGTTTCATGTCATATACACAAAACACCAACCAACCACAAAACTTGGATGTGTAGCTTTCATTATCCCATTCAACAGACGAGAATGTTGAGGTCCAGGGAGACTTATTGACTTGCTCCAAATCTATGCAACTAAGGAATGACAGAAGTGGAACTGAAACCAGGTTTCCTGGACTGCATGTCCAAGAGGTATTCCACGCCATCACAGGTGCCTTGGCTGTGGGCCGCGTTTGGGTCCCGCCGCCATCCACTCCCTCCTCGTAGGTGCTGGCGCTGGAAGCTGGCGGGCCACCTGTCTGCAGGGACCGCTCCCAGTTCTCGGAGCTCCGGGCCTTCAGCTGCCAGTCGCGAGCACACTCATGTAATCTTAATGAACAATGTGCAAAGCCATTAAAAACTCAATTAGGGCTTTATTTTTTACTGCCGACGTGAGGAAATGCAATCCTGAGGTGCTCATGTGTAAACACAATAGCCACCATCTGCTGCGGAGAAGTGTTTCGCCTCCAAAACGGGGATCTATGTTGCAGACACATCCATAGCGGGGCTCTTATCAAGGCGTTATTATGCACGAAGAGGAAAAAATGCAAAATTTATGGCCAGCCAGAGAGTACTTCCTGGTTTAATGCCACAGGTTTTGGTACTATGTATAATAACTATGAGGAAACTAATGCTGTTTTATGTTCCTGATCACGCCAGTGGATTTTTGAAGAAAAAAAAAGGAAGAGAATGTATTTACAGTCTTTCTCTTTCTTGTTTCTGACTGATCTCGGCGTAATGACGGGCTCATTTTTGATCTCCAGGAAACAGACAGCCCCGGGATGGTATTAATTAAGCCAACCTGTTGATCAAAGAGGGCCCCACTGTGCTGCTGATGTATGCGGGCTTTCATTCCTGAGTAATCTCTACACCAGCAGGCCTGCACTCAGCCCAGAGACAGGGCTTCCTTCCTTTCTGGAGGACGTGGCCAGACCTCTGTAAGGTGAATCTGATGTGTGTGGAGGCTGGAGATGGCTGGATGCCACCCTTCTCTGAGACGCCAGGCTTGGCCGCAGAGTGCTGTGGCTTCCTGCCTCTGTGCCTTTGAGCATGCTGTTGGCTTTACTAGAAATGCCCACCCAAGTTGCCACCAGGCCCACCTCCACGGAAGGGACCCCGACTGGGAAAGTGGAGAGGCTTGCAAATTCGGACATGTGGAGTTCACGTCTACCTCACCTGTATCTCTTGACATCCGCTGATCTGCACTAACCTGATGGGCTGAGAGTATGTCTGGGGAAGGGGTGTCAGGAGAGAAACAGAAAAACGGAGCCCTGTGCAGTTAGCGTATGAGAAGACTGGAGGGAGCCTGCTGCGGAGCTATGGCTGGAGGCAGAAATCCATGGCGAAGGATGATGCCAAGTGGAATTAAGAGCTGGACAGTAAGGGGCAGTGGTGAGCATAGGCCCTGATGGAGGGGGTTAAAAAATTAAAAATAAAAAGCCTTGTGGATTTGCAGGAAGAGCTGGCTCTAGAACCTTGTGGACTTCGCAGCTGGGGAACTGAAGCTGGCCCCTTGTGGGACCAGAGCAGTGTTTTGTATGTCCCTGAGTCTCTCCCAGGGCAGAGAGACAGGAATGGGCACCCATCCATCATTGAGACATCCCCAGTGATGGCAGGGTAAATGAGGGCTCTGTACTTGAAATGCCACAAGGGCAGGGGATTGGTGTCATTCACTGGGGTGCCCTGGGAACTTCTGGAAATACCCATACATAGGGAGCATTGCTTGGCATTGGAGTTCCTGCAGGTACAAGAAAGGGCTTGAAGCTGTAAAGCTGGTCAGAGTCCATGGTCAGAGTTCATCCTAGGCTCGATGACGGGTGAGATTTCGCTTCTGTTCATTCCTCCGGTTCCAGCTGGGCTCAGTCCATCCCGGGAAGGCATCCTGACTCACCCCGGCTGCACTCGTCACCCCTGCCTCTGCGCCTTGTGCCCCGTGGCTGCCCTCCCCTCCAGCCAGGCTGGAGTCACCGCAGGTCCCCTGGTTGCAGCCTCTGCCACTCGGAGGCGCCCTCCTCCATGGCTGCTACCCTCCCCTCGCAGACTCTGCGTCACGGAGCCCTGGTTCCTCTAGTCTCTAGAGTCCAGTTCAGAAACTGGAGCTGGGTCTGCCTGTTTGGTAGAACTGAGATGGTTTGTGTGAGTCTTGGCTACTCAGAGGAGTAGACTCTTGGTTTGAGGAGTCAAAACAGTGGGCGTCTGACCTTTTCCATTTCCGTAAAGGAAGGGGGCTCTGCTTCAAAACTTGAGGAGGTCCCCACGTATAGGAAGAGAGTATGGATATTGAGTGGCCAGATTATAGGGCATGTTTCTACCCAAGTCACCGGTCTGATGATCTTGGAGGGTAGTTTGAGCAGTTACACGTGGGTGTAAGTGTCTGAGGACCCAAGGTGACATGCTGGTTACTGTGGGCCTGAAGGGGCTTGTCTATTCCTGCTGCGGAGCTATGGCTGGAGGCAGAAATCCATGGCGAAGGATGATGCCAAGTGGAATTAAGAGCTGGACAGTAAGGGGCAGTGGTGAGCATAGGCCCTGATGGAGGGGGTTAAAAAATTAAAAATAAAAAGCCTTGTGGATTTGCAGGAAGAGCTGGCTCTAGAACCTTGTGGACTTCGCAGCTGGGGAACTGAAGCTGGCCCCTTGTGGGACCAGAGCAGTGTTTTGTATGTCCCTGAGTCTCTCCCAGGGCAGAGAGACAGGAATGGGCACCCATCCATCATTGAGACATCCCCAGTGATGGCAGGGTAAATGAGGGCTCTGTACTTGAAATGCCACAAGGGCAGGGGATTGGTGTCATTCACTGGGGTGCCCTGGGAACTTCTGGAAATACCCATACATAGGGAGCATTGCTTGGCATTGGAGTTCCTGCAGGTACAAGAAAGGGCTTGAAGCTGTAAAGCTGGTCAGAGTCCATGGTCAGAGTTCATCCTAGGCTCGATGACGGGTGAGATTTCGCTTCTGTTCATTCCTCCGGTTCCAGCTGGGCTCAGTCCATCCCGGGAAGGCATCCTGACTCACCCCGGCTGCACTCGTCACCCCTGCCTCTGCGCCTTGTGCCCCGTGGCTGCCCTCCCCTCCAGCCAGGCTGGAGTCACCGCAGGTCCCCTGGTTGCAGCCTCTGCCACTCGGAGGCGCCCTCCTCCATGGCTGCTACCCTCCCCTCGCAGACTCTGCGTCACGGAGCCCTGGTTCCTCTAGTCTCTAGAGTCCAGTTCAGAAACTGGAGCTGGGTCTGCCTGTTTGGTAGAACTGAGATGGTTTGTGTGAGTCTTGGCTACTCAGAGGAGTAGACTCTTGGTTTGAGGAGTCAAAACAGTGGGCGTCTGACCTTTTCCATTTCCGTAAAGGAAGGGGGCTCTGCTTCAAAACTTGAGGAGGTCCCCACGTATAGGAAGAGAGTATGGATATTGAGTGGCCAGATTATAGGGCATGTTTCTACTCCAAGTCACCGGTCTGATGATCTTGGAGGGTAGTTTGAGAGCAGTTACACGTGGGTGTAAGTGTCTGAGGACCCAAGGTGACATGCTGGTTATGTGGGCTAGTTGTCCTGATGAATTTCCACTGTAGAAAGGTGGATCTTGGTCTATTCCCCCAACTTTTTCTGTCCACAGTGGGAGCCAAATGACTCAACCCTACATTTAGCTTTTTATACCATGCCCCCATTATAAAATGCCCATGATGACAGGATCTAACACCACAAGGAATCTTTTACACATAGATAGTAGGCAACCCACTCTAGTATTCTTGCCTGGAGAATCCCATGGACAGAAGAGCCTGGCAGACTGCAGTCCCTGGGGTTGCAAAAGAGTCAGATACGACTGACGCAACTTAGCCCTCAGATTCCCTGGAGCTCTTGCTGTTTAGAGAGCGCATGCCTGCTGGCTTCTGATTCGATCTGTCATCCTTCCAGCTCTGGTTCAGTAGCTTGTGGTAATAGTAGCACATATATCTGCAAAGGTGCCTGTCTTAGTTTCTATGATGAAAGAGACTTTGCAGATGTGATTGAGTTAAGGACCTTGCAGTGGGGAGATGATCCTGATTGACTGGGTGCACCTGATCACAGGGTCCTTTTCAGAAGGAGACAGGAGAGTCAAAGTCAGAAAAAGTTGTGTCTCTGGAACCAGAGGTTGACATGATGCCTATTGGAGATGGAGGAAGAGGCCACGAGCCAAGGAATGTAGGCAGCCATTAAAATCAGGGAAACAGTTTCTCCTGAAGCCTCCAAAGGAAAGCAGCCTTAAAAATTTTTATGCAGCCACTGAGTTTGTGGTGACTAGCTACAGCAGCTATTGCACACTAATCTAGGTCCAGTTCAGAAACTGGAGCTGGGTCTGCCTGTTTGGTAGAACTGAGATGGTTTGTGTGAGTCTTGGCTACTCAGAGGAGTAGACTCTTGGTTTGAGGAGTCAAAACAGTGGGCGTCTGACCTTTTCCATTTCCGTAAAGGAAGGGGGCTCTGCTTCAAAACTTGAGGAGGTCCCCACGTATAGGAAGAGAGTATGGATATTGAGTGGCCAGATTATAGGGCATGTTTCTACCCAAGTCACCGGTCTGATGATCTTGGAGGGTAGTTTGAGAGCAGTTACACGTGGGTGTAAGTGTCTGAGGACCCAAGGTGACATGCTGGTTATGTGGGCTAGTTGTCCTGATGAATTTCCACTGTAGAAAGGTGGATCTTGGTCTATTCCCCCAACTTTTTCTGTCCACAGTGGGAGCCAAATGACTCAACCCTACATTTAGCTTTTTATACCATGCCCCCATTATAAAATGCCCATGATGACAGGATCTAACACCACAAGGAATCTTTTACACATAGATAGTAGGCAACCCACTCTAGTATTCTTGCCTGGAGAATCCCATGGACAGAAGAGCCTGGCAGACTGCAGTCCCTGGGGTTGCAAAAGAGTCAGATACGACTGACGCAACTTAGCCCTCAGTTTCCCCTGGAGCTCTTGCTGTTTAGAGAGCGCATGCCTGCTGGCTTCTGATTCGATCTGTCATCCTTCCAGCTCTGGTTCAGTAGCTTGTGGTAATAGTAGCACATATATCTGCAAAGGTGCCTGTCTTAGTTTCTATGATGAAAGAGACTTTGCAGATGTGATTGAGTTAAGGACCTTGCAGTGGGGAGATGATCCTGATTGACTGGGTGCACCTGATCACAGGGTCCTTTTCAGAAGGAGACAGGAGAGTCAAAGTCAGAAAAAGTTGTGTCTCTGGAACCAGAGGTTGACATGATGCCTATTGGAGATGGAGGAAGAGGCCACGAGCCAAGGAATGTAGGCAGCCATTAAAATCAGGGAAACAGTTTCTCTCCTGAAGCCTCCAAAAGGAAAGCAGCCTTATGACACCTTGATTCTAGCCTTCTGAAAGAGAGAACACGTTTGTGTTGTATGCAGCCACTGAGTTTGTGGTGACTAGCTACAGCAGCTATTGCACACTAATCTAGGTCTAAATCTTATGTCCCCAAGCCTCTACTTGCTTGTCTGCCAAGCCTCTGTCTGCCCTCCTGAGGCTCTCCACAGTCATTGTGAGAGTCCTTGGGGCTTGTCTTGAGTGCATGAATATAAGACCAGTTACCCCTTTCTGGACTCCTTGTGGAAGCCCACTCCCCACAGGGCATAGGAGGAGCCCCTCACCATGGCTGCTGCTCTGGGTGCCCTTCTCATTGTGACAGGACCCCCGTCCGCCTGTGGGCAGACCAGGGGCCGATGCTGCTGACCTTCCCTATCCACATCTCCAGAGGGTCCTCTCTTACTCTTGATCACTTGGATTCCAAGGCGGCCTCACTGGACATTGCTGAGCAGGATTCCATCCTGCTGTTCCCTCCTGACCTGACCCTTCCTTCCTTTGCAGGTAGGCTGGGTGGAGTGGGATGGGCAGTAATTTTCTTTCTTCTATTTGACTCAGCTTTCTTGTAGCTCTCTCTGATCCTTGTGCCAAGTGTACACCTTTCTGTCTTGTGTACAGGCCAGAGGCTGCATAGGAAGTCACACAAGGTTACATTAGGACCCAGGGTGATGGTGGGGGTGGGGCATGGTTTGTTACCCTATCCTACCAACTCTGGCCCCCCTGAGATTCGAAGTATCTTAACGAAGGTTCAGGGTGTTTCTTTCCTTCTCAAGGATTTTTTTTCTGAGAACCCATGTTTTTCATTCTCGTCCTTTTCTGCTTCTTTTTACCTGAGGATCCTGCTCTTAATGACGTCCCTGTTTGGAGCATCTTGTGGCCTTGCTCCGTGACTGCCATTGCTCATGTTATCTGCTTAAATAAAGGAACATGTTAGGAAGTAGGAGCTCTGCAGGGATGCCAAAATAATAATGATAATACTCACTGCAGAAATAAACGTCAGAGGTTGACATGATGCCTATTGGAGATGGAGGAAGAGGCCACGAGCCAAGGAATGTAGGCAGCCATTAAAATCAGGGAAACAGTTTCTCTCTGAAGCCTCCAAAGGAAAGCAGCCTTATGACACCTTGATTCTAGCCTTCTGAAAGAGAGAACACGTTTGTGTTGTATGCAGCCACTGAGTTTGTGGTGACTAGCTACAGCAGCTATTGCACACTAATCTAGGTCTAAATCTTATGTCCCCAAGCCTCTACTTGCTTGTCTGCCAAGCCTCTGTCTGCCCTCCTGAGGCTCTCCACAGTCATTGTGAGAGTCCTTGGGGCTTGTCTTGAGTGCATGAATATAAGACCAGTTACCCCTTTCTGGACTCCTTGTGGAAGCCCACTCCCCACAGGGCATAGGAGGAGCCCCTCACCATGGCTGCTGCTCTGGGTGCCCTTCTCATTGTGACAGGACCCCCGTCCGCCTGTGGGCAGACCAGGGGCCGATGCTGCTGACCTTCCCTATCCACATCTCCAGAGGGTCCTCTCTTACTCTTGATCACTTGGATTCCAAGGCGGCCTCACTGGACATTGCTGAGCAGGATTCCATCCTGCTGTTCCCTCCTGACCTGACCCTTCCTTCCTTTGCAGGTAGGCTGGGTGGAGTGGGATGGGCAGTAATTTTCTTTCTTCTATTTGACTCAGCTTTCTTGTAGCTCTCTCTGATCCTTGTGCCAAGTGTACACCTTTCTGTCTTGTGTACAGGCCAGAGGCTGCATAGGAAGTCACACAAGGTTACATTAGGACCCAGGGTGATGGTGGGGGTGGGGCATGGTTTGTTACCCTATCCTACCAACTCTGGCCCCCCTGAGATTCGAAGTATCTTAACGAAGGTTCAGGGTGTTTCTTTCCTTCTCAAGGATTTTTTTTCTGAGAACCCATGTTTTTCATTCTCGTCCTTTTCTGCTTCTTTTTACCTGAGGATCCTGCTCTTAATGACGTCCCTGTTTGGAGCATCTTGTGGCCTTGCTCCGTGACTGCCATTGCTCATGTTATCTGCTTAAATAAAGGAACATGTTAGGAAGTAGGAGCTCTGCAGGGATGCCAAAATAATAATGATAATACTCACTGCAGAAATAAACGTCAGATGTTAAATGGCTTAATGACCTAATAATAGTTTATTCCTTGCTTAAAGTCCACAAGGAATGTTCCTAGTAGTGGTGGCCTTCATGGTCATTCAGGGAACTAGGCTGCTTTAATTGGGGCTTTGCTGTCACTTAGATTCTTGGAATCCTGTACCTTCAGTTGGTAGATGGGAAAAGACCACGCAGCAGTGATTCTGAGGCCTGAATGTGCATACAGATCACTTCATGATTTTGACAAAATGCAGGTTCAGATTCAGTAGATGTTGGGTGGGGCCTGAGAGTCTGTGTTTCTTACCAACTCCCAGGTGATCCTGAGACTCCTGGTCCAGGAGTCATCCTTTGAAGAATGAGATAAATGAGGATGGAGCAGTGGAAGTTGGGGGAAGGTGGAAGTTATCCACCTTTAAGCATCAAGCCAGGAAGTGGCATACTTCATCCTTAGGACCTGTTGGCTGGAACTGAGTTGCACGGCCTCACCAAATTCTAAAAGGAGGCTGGAGAATTTATTCCAGCTCTGTGCCTAGAACAGAGAGGACAGGCTTGTAATCAACTAGCGATTTCTACTACATGAAGGCTTGACGGAGGGCCATGCACTTTCACCACCTTTGCCTTCTGGGAAATGGCAGCATCCTTCAATAACAATCACAGAGGCAGAAAGAAGGAGAGGATTCTTAGACTTGCTGGGGGTGGAGGAGGATGGAAGTTACCTGGCTTCACCTCATCAGTGAGCCTGCTTTGTCATTGGAGCTAGGATTCAAAGAAGGGGGAATTTGAGCTGATGGATGGGAAATCTTCCTGACTCTTCACTGTGGGCAGTAAGAAGCCTGGTATGAACTGGCAGGAGCTTAAATGTCCCCGGAGCATCCTGGAATTCTGAGAGACCCAGCTGTTTCTCAGGCTGCCTTTCATCTCTGGAGCCGCACCCTCTCTGTGCCCAGGGGCTTGTGGGTCTTGTGAGTCATCACTTACCTGTCCCAGGGAAGTCTTTGGAACCTTGAGGAATGCAGAGCACGAGGGCACGGATGCTGACTTCTCTCTGTGCCTCTTTCCCCACTGCAGTGGTTCCTTCCTTGCTGCCTCAGTGGGAGGTGGTGACAATTAGAGGTGACATCTGACAGGGACAGCTCCCCACGTACCTGGGTCACTGCCTGGCTGTAAACTAGGAAGCTCGTAAACACAGGAAAGATACCACTTTTGCTCTAGTTTCCAAGGCTTCTACTGAAGGAGTAGGTGAGTTTTCCGCGTGGTGGGATGTTGAAAGTCTGGCAGCAATTGGTTCAAGTTTCTGTTTTTATCACCTTGTTTCTTGTTGGCTAATTTCAGAGATCACTTTTAGGGATCTCTGTAGAGCCAGAAGGAAGGAGTCCTTGCCGTCCAGCTGCTTTGCGTGCTGGTATAGGGAAGAAAGTGCAGGAAGCCTAATTTGGCCACAAGTCCAAGTTCCTATCTCTAATCCAGCTTTGTGAATAATAAAGTGGAGATTTTAAACTCTGTCTCCTGTGTTTATTTTTGAATTTATTCTGAATCCAGAGGAGATAGGCAATGAATGACCAGTACCCTTTAGAACCCCAAGATGCAGGTTGCCCAGCACTGAGTATCTGGAAGCTGTTAGTCTTTGGGGATTAGAGGGAAAGAATGAGGCTACTTATAACTATTGAAGTGGCTCATCGTTGAGGACAAATAGTCTTAAAGCTTCATTCCAATGCAATCACCACCTTTGCCTTCTGGGAAATGGCAGCATCCTTCAATAACAATCACAGAGGCAGAAAGAAGGAGAGGATTCTTAGACTTGCTGGGGGTGGAGGAGGATGGAAGTTACCTGGCTTCACCTCATCAGTGAGCCTGCTTTGTCATTGGAGCTAGGATTCAAAGAAGGGGGAATTTGAGCTGATGGATGGGAAATCTTCCTGACTCTTCACTGTGGGCAGTAAGAAGCCTGGTATGAACTGGCAGGAGCTTAAATGTCCCCGGAGCATCCTGGAATTCTGAGAGACCCAGCTGTTTCTCAGGCTGCCTTTCAGCTCTGGAGCCGCCCCCTCTCTGTGCCCAGGGGCTTGTGGGTCTTGTGAGTCATCACTTACCTGTCCCAGGGAAGTCTTTGGAACCTTGAGGAATGCAGAGCACGAGGGCACGGATGCTGACTTCTCTCTGTGCCTCTTTCCCCACTGCAGTGGTTCCTTCCTTGCTGCCTCAGTGGGAGGTGGTGACAATTAGAGGTGACATCTGACAGGGACAGCTCCCCACGTACCTGGGTCACTGCCTGGCTGTAAACTAGGAAGCTCGTAAACACAGGAAAGATACCACTTTTGCTCTAGTTTCCAAGGCTTCTACTGAAGGAGTAGGTGAGTTTTCCGCGTGGTGGGATGTTGAAAGTCTGGCAGCAATTGGTTCAAGTTTCTGTTTTTATCACCTTGTTTCTTGTTGGCTAATTTCAGAGATCACTTTTAGGGATCTCTGTAGAGCCAGAAGGAAGGAGTCCTTGCCGTCCAGCTGCTTTGCGTGCTGGTATAGGGAAGAAAGTGCAGGAAGCCTAATTTGGCCACAAGTCCAAGTTCCTATCTCTAATCCAGCTTTGTGAATAATAAAGTGGAGATTTTAAACTCTGTCTCCTGTGTTTATTTTTGAATTTATTCTGAATCCAGAGGAGATAGGCAATGAATGACCAGTACCCTTTAGAACCCCAAGATGCAGGTTGCCCAGCACTGAGTATCTGGAAGCTGTTAGTCTTTGGGGATTAGAGGGAAAGAATGAGGCTACTTATAACTATTGAAGTGGCTCATCTTGGTTGAGGACAAATAGTCTTAAAGCTTCATTCCAATCGAAGATTTTAGTGCCTAAAATAAGATTTCAAGGCAGCAGTGGTTTTCTGGGTGGGAATATTCATTCCAGAGTCACTTGAGTTTATCTACTGTGTTCTATGAGGCAGTTTATTTCACAGAATCAAAAGACTGTAAGTCACAGAGTTCAGCCCTGACATTTCCTTAGATGTCTACTCAATTTGTCCAGACTCTTGTTTAGCCACCTGTGGTGATGAGACACTCACTCTGTCTCCAGGCAGCCCACCCCAATTTTGCATCCATTCTACTTGTTAAAAGGTTTGAACTGCAATGTGCCTCCCTGTGGTTTCTTTCATAAGTCTTCTCCCTCAGATGACCTTCATCAATGAGCTGTTGCCACAATAATGCGCTCAAGCAAGCCAAGAGGAAAGGGACTTGGCACTTTTTATCCTCATGCTCTTGGGTCTGCGCCTCCTATGGATTGGCTGGTCCACACTGGGCTTGTTGGCCCCGTAGCTGCACTGCTAGCTGCATGGCTAGCCTGGCTTGGTTCTTTACTATCTATTGAGCTTAGTTCGCTTCCATATGTTCTGTCCTTGATCTCCAGCAGAAGAGGCAGCAGCTACCTGGGGCATGCTCTCCTCCTGGAAGGCAGCAATAGTTCAAGAGGGCAAGCCCAGCTAGGCAGGCATGTTTCAAGGCTCATTCTCTTAGCATCCTGTTGACCAAAGCAAGTGGAGCCGAAAACATGAGATAGAAGGCGCTCTCCATCTCTGTAGGAAGGAGGGGGCGGGGGCAAGTCAAAGGCCAAGGGCATGGATCCAGGGACGGGTGAAGAACTAGAAACAACCATTTAATCTGTCAAAGAATCTCCAAGAGACTCACTTCCTTCCAAGGGGATAGCTTTTTCCAGTGTTTGAAAATAGTAGTCATGTTTTCTACAGGTCATAAAAATAGCATAAACTTTGAAGTTGAAGAAAATCTGAGTCTCATCCCTCCTTGTCTGAGTAGTCCAGGGTGAGTTACTCAGTCTTTCAGTAAAATGAAAACCCTCCTTCCCCCAGGGTCATTCTGAAGATTAAATTGAACACTATATAAATAAGACACTAAACCTCACACCAGTACTCCTTAAGTGGTCAGCAAGTATTACTTACCCTCCATTCTGTCTTTCAGTTGGTTCTCCCATTTCTTCAAGGTCTTCTTTGCTTACTTGAATCTACTGTACTTTTTACGTATACCTCCTCTGATATATTCCTCATCCTAAGGCAAAGCTCCAGGTAGAATATGTTAGAATAGCACCTTGGTATTGTAGAGCTTCTGCTTCCATTGAGACAACCTGAGTTTGACTGAGATTATATTTCCCCTCGTTTCACCCATGGAGGTTACAGTTAACTAAATGCCTGGGGTTTTAATTCCATTCTTTCTGTAGGAGCTACTGGTTTTATTAGCACTACATTCTAACCAACTAAGTTAATCGGTTGGTCAGTGGGGCTACTGGGTTTAGTGTTTTTTTTTTTTTTTTCTTTTTGGTGATTGTTCTGTATGTGTTTATAGACTGTTTATTCTGTAGAAATGCTTCATAAGTGTTACCATCTTTTAATTCTTAAAACCACCTTGGTGAGTAGAATTTTTTATTCCCAGTTGCAGGAGTGAGTGAAAGTTATTCAGTCATGTCCAACTCTTTGCGACCCCATGGATGAGCCATGGAATTCTCCAGGCAAGAAGACTGGAGTGGGTAGCCTTTCCCTTCTCCAGGATCTTCCCAACCCAAGGATCGAACCTAGGTATCTGGCATTGCAGGTGGATTTTTTTTTTTTTTTAACCATCTGAGCCACCAGGGAAGCCCAAGAATACTATCCCTTCTCCAGGTGATCTTCCTGACCCAGAAATCAAATGGGGGTCTTCTGCATTGCAGGCAGATTCTTTACCAGTTGAGCTACAAGAGAAGCCCAATTGCAGAAGAGGATACTTGAATTGAGAAAGGAAATGTGGGTTCCTAGGGATCAGCCAAACCCTCCTGGAGGGATTGGATTTCTGGCCACCGCATTTCTAGGTGTGACTGATTTTCAGAAGGATTGTCTTTCTCTCTCCTTGTCTCTACCTCCTGCTCCCTTTGTGGATCTCCAGGATCCTTCATGATGGTGAACAGCTCTGGAAGGGCCTCTGGCCAGAAGGCCCACCTTCTCCTGCCAACCCTGAAGGAGAACGACACCCACTGCATCGACTTCCATTACTACTTCTCCAGCCGCGACAGGTCCAGCCCAGGGACCCTGAATGTCTACGTGAAGGTGAACGGCGGACCCCAGGGGAACCCGTCTGAATGTGTCTGGAGTGGTCACCGAGGGCTGGGTGAAAGCAGAGCTTGCCATCAGCACCTTCTGGCCACATTTCTACCAGGTATGGTGTTAAACCAGAGTTTGATTTTTAAGTAATCATCTGTACACCGCTTGTGTTCTTCTTTAGAATCTAGAAAGGACTTAAGTTAGATGCCTTGGTCAGTGGGGCCTACTGGGTTCTTAAATGCCTGGGGTTTTAATTCCATTCTTTCTGTAGGAGCTACTGGTTTTATTAGCACTACATTCTAACCAACTAAGTTAATCGGTTGGTCAGTGGGGCTACTGGGTTTAGTGTTTTTTTTTTTTTTTTCTTTTTGGTGATTGTTCTGTATGTGTTTATAGACTGTTTATTCTGTAGAAATGCTTCATAAGTGTTACCATCTTTTAATTCTTAAAACCACCTTGGTGAGTAGAATTTTTTATTCCCAGTTGCAGGAGTGAGTGAAAGTTATTCAGTCATGTCCAACTCTTTGCGACCCCATGGATGAGCCATGGAATTCTCCAGGCAAGAAGACTGGAGTGGGTAGCCTTTCCCTTCTCCAGGATCTTCCCAACCCAAGGATCGAACCTAGGTATCTGGCATTGCAGGTGGATTTTTTTTTTTTTTTAACCATCTGAGCCACCAGGGAAGCCCAAGAATACTATCCCTTCTCCAGGTGATCTTCCTGACCCAGAAATCAAATGGGGGTCTTCTGCATTGCAGGCAGATTCTTTACCAGTTGAGCTACAAGAGAAGCCCAATTGCAGAAGAGGATACTTGAATTGAGAAAGGAAATGTGGGTTCCTAGGGATCAGCCAAACCCTCCTGGAGGGATTGGATTTCTGGCCACCGCATTTCTAGGTGTGACTGATTTTCAGAAGGATTGTCTTTCTCTCTCCTTGTCTCTACCTCCTGCTCCCTTTGTGGATCTCCAGGATCCTTCATGATGGTGAACAGCTCTGGAAGGGCCTCTGGCCAGAAGGCCCACCTTCTCCTGCCAACCCTGAAGGAGAACGACACCCACTGCATCGACTTCCATTACTACTTCTCCAGCCGCGACAGGTCCAGCCCAGGGACCCTGAATGTCTACGTGAAGGTGAACGGCGGACCCCAGGGGAACCCCGTCTGGAATGTGTCTGGAGTGGTCACCGAGGGCTGGGTGAAAGCAGAGCTTGCCATCAGCACCTTCTGGCCACATTTCTACCAGGTATGGTGTTAAACCAGAGTTTTTGATTTTTTAAGTAATCATCTGTACACCGCTTGTGTTCTTCTTTAGAATTGGAGTCTAGAAAGGACTTCAGGTACTTACAGGTTCAACTTGTGTTTACCAAGCAGTTTCTGCTAGCCTGGCCTGGAGGATGTAGAAGAGATCCAGGGCAGTCCCTGCCTCCCTGGAGATTGCAGTCTGGAGGAGGAGACAGATAGATATATAAATAAACACTTACAGTGTAGTGGGGGTGCATGTGGATTCCACAGGATGCTGTAGGAATGCCTTCTATCAGAATGTTTCTTATGATGGAGGTGCTATTATTATGCCTATTTTACAGATGAAAAATTGAGGTTCGGAAAGGTAACTAGTCAGATATTGCCCCCGGGGAAGAGGGTGTCTTGGGACAAGACATTAGGATGGCTCCTAAGAGGACTAGACAGCTAGGCTGAGCTTGAAGATGAACAAATAATTATTGAAAGACGAAGGGAAGGGATGCCTTCTATCAGAATGTTTCTTATGATGGAGGTGCTATTATTATGCCTATTTTACAGATGAAAAATTGAGGTTCGGAAAGGTAACTAGTCAGATATTGCCCCCGGGGAAGAGGGTGTCTTGGGACAAGACATTAGGATGGCTCCTAAGAGGACTAGACAGCTAGGGTGAGCTTGAAGATGAACAAATAATTATTGAAAGACGAAGGGAAGGGCATTTGCATTGACAGGCCACCGCATTTCTAGGTGTGACTGATTTTCAGAAGGATTGTCTTTCTCTCTCCTTGTCTCTACCTCCTGCTCCCTTTGTGGATCTCCAGGATCCTTCATGATGGTGAACAGCTCTGGAAGGGCCTCTGGCCAGAAGGCCCACCTTCTCCTGCCAACCCTGAAGGAGAACGACACCCACTGCATCGACTTCCATTACTACTTCTCCAGCCGCGACAGGTCCAGCCCAGGGACCCTGAATGTCTACGTGAAGGTGAACGGCGGACCCCAGGGGAACCCCGTCTGGAATGTGTCTGGAGTGGTCACCGAGGGCTGGGTGAAAGCAGAGCTTGCCATCAGCACCTTCTGGCCACATTTCTACCAGGTATGGTGTTAAACCAGAGTTTTTGATTTTTTAAGTAATCATCTGTACACCGCTTGTGTTCTTCTTTAGAATTGGAGTCTAGAAAGGACTTCAGGTACTTACAGGTTCAACTTGTGTTTACCAAGCAGTTTCTGCTAGCCTGGCCTGGAGGATGTAGAAGAGATCCAGGGCAGTCCCTGCCTCCCTGGAGATTGCAGTCTGGAGGAGGAGACAGATAGATATATAAATAAACACTTACAGTGTAGTGGGGGTGCATGTGGATTCCACAGGATGCTGTAGGAATGCCTTCTATCAGAATGTTTCTTATGATGGAGGTGCTATTATTATGCCTATTTTACAGATGAAAAATTGAGGTTCGGAAAGGTAACTAGTCAGATATTGCCCCCGGGGAAGAGGGTGTCTTGGGACAAGACATTAGGATGGCTCCTAAGAGGACTAGACAGCTAGGCTGAGCTTGAAGATGAACAAATAATTATTGAAAGACGAAGGGAAGGGATGCCTTCTATCAGAATGTTTCTTATGATGGAGGTGCTATTATTATGCCTATTTTACAGATGAAAAATTGAGGTTCGGAAAGGTAACTAGTCAGATATTGCCCCCGGGGAAGAGGGTGTCTTGGGACAAGACATTAGGATGGCTCCTAAGAGGACTAGACAGCTAGGGTGAGCTTGAAGATGAACAAATAATTATTGAAAGACGAAGGGAAGGGCATTTGCATTGACAGGGGTCACACATACCGTGAATTGAAGGAGTGAGTGAGTTCGGCAGAGTTTGGAAACTAGGTTGTTTATAGTTAGATTGAAAGGTAGATATACTTCGAGCTAAACCTGCAGGGATGGGTAGGTCGTGGGCAGCTTTGCATGCCAGGCTAAGGAGAGTAAATTTTATTCTCTGGGCTAGAGCAGTGCTACTCAAACCATCTGTGGTAGAAGACCAGTTTTTCCTCCTCAACTGTGGACCACTACTTTTATAAACTACAATAAAAGGGTCACGGCAATGCCAAATTGCTAGAACACTTTCTGAACGCCTCTTATCTCATTGTGGACTGTTAACACACACTGTATAGGAGGTCACCAGGCCACGGACCATGCTTAAGAGAAACACAGCTCCATGTTGTTGTGACTCGGGATGATTGAAAGTTTTTAAACTACTTTATTAAAGTACAGTTTGCATGTCATAGAATCTACTTATTTTAAGCATGCAATCCAGTGATTTTTGAGGAAATCTATTAAATTGCAGAATCATCACTATAAACCAGCTTTAGAACGTTTTCTTCCCCCCATAAGATCCTTTGTGCCTTTTTGCAGTTAATCTGCATGCACACTGATGGAAGGTATTAAGTAAGAAAGTGACATAGTCGATCTATTTTTGGAGAAATTTCTCTGGAGTCTGAAGCAGGGTGACAAGGTGAGTGACTAGGGGATTTGTAGGCATCCTTTCATTAAAACTCCTGATAGAGTTCTTTCAGATGTACTATGAAATGAGTTGTAAACAATATGTAAATAGATAGACATGGCAGTGTTCTAATAAAATTTTATTGCATAAAAACAGATGATGGACCAGATGTGGTCTCCAGGCCATAGTTTGCTGAATCCTGATGTAGGTGATAAAACTGAGGTCCAGAGATGGACAATGGAGACTAAGAGCACACAGCAAATCATTGGCAAAGCTGGGACTAGAGTGGTGCCTGTTCCCAAAACTCACCCCCGTTTAACTAAATACAGCATCAAGTGTCTCTGTAAGTTCATGGATACCCTCAGGGAGGCCTTAGGGTTCCAATGTGAAAACTCCCTCTGTAGGATCTGATGCAAATGGATATAGGATGGACCTACAGGTGCAAGGAAGGATGAAGAACAAGAAAAATGACCCAGGTGAGGGATAGACCTACTGTTGGCCATGCTCTTTAATGGGGTATAGAGGGGAAAAGGATGTATCTTGAGCATCTTTTATGTCCCAGCTCTGTGGTAAGCATATTGCCTTCCATTTATCTGATAATAACTCCTGTGTTGGGTAATACTATTTCTTGCATTCCAGAGTAAGGGATATTATTGGTCAATTTTGGGCCCCATAATTCTGCCTAGGTCCTCTGGCTCCAAGCTCAGTTTCCTGATTTTGGAGGAAAAAAAGGCATACCCAACCTGAGAATTCTCTGTTCACTAGCAGTGCTATGTTGAATGTGCCCCATCATCATTCTGACCACAGTTCTCTTGTTTGTAAAATGGAACAGTCAGTGGGTCCAATGAAGGGTTCCTCCATGGATTAAATGAGGCAGTATGTAACATCATATCAGGCTTGCAGTGAGCCTGCCAGTTGTTGGAAGGAAAGGAGGAGGAAGAGAGGGAAGCACAGACAAAAAGGATGGAGGAGGGAGGTCCTTTTTAAAGAAATACCAACAGTCGTTGAGCTCCGAGCTGTCCTTGTGATGAGCACCTGCATCTGGGTTGGAGAATGCTCTTATTTTCAACCTGTTGGGTACTGCAATCTCAATCCATTCCATCTCCTCTTCTCTGAGCTTTGTAGCGAGAATGCCACTAATGCATTGAGAGCAGTGGTTTAGAAAAGATATGAGTCTCTCTTAGACACACGAAGCTGTTAATGGATAGCCCCATGGCTGCACACACAGAGGAGCACAGGTGTACACACGCACCAGCGTGTTCTCGGACTCAGCACACACACAGCGGTACCCCCCACACTTAACATCTGGGGAGAGAAATGGGGGCCCATCAGGAGATTCAAAGACATTTGCACAATGAGTTTTCAGATTCACCCGACCCCCAGCTCTGGTTCTATATGTTGGATTCTGTGGACTAAATACCGTTTTAGTTCGCAGCAGCGCTGGGCTTCAGACCCTGATGGCTTACATATTCATTTATTAAAGTCATACTTCACTGTCTTAAAATTGACTTGTAGCTCTATAATAAACAGGAACCTTTCATCTTTCTTATTAGTGGGCTCTCTGGCACCAGGCCTTCAGGGGCCTTGGATGGAACTCCTCTGTAGGATCTGATGCAAATGGATATAGGATGGACCTACAGGTGCAAGGAAGGATGAAGAACAAGAAAAATGACCCAGGTGAGGGATAGACCTACTGTTGGCCATGCTCTTTAATGGGGTATAGAGGGGAAAAGGATGTATCTTGAGCATCTTTTATGTCCCAGCTCTGTGGTAAGCATATTGCCTTCCATTTATCTGATAATAACTCCTGTGTTGGGTAATACTATTTCTTGCATTCCAGAGTAAGGGATATTATTGGTCAATTTTGGGCCCCATAATTCTGCCTAGGTCCTCTGGCTCCAAGCTCAGTTTCCTGATTTTGGAGGAAAAAAAGGCATACCCAACCTGAGAATTCTCTGTTCACTAGCAGTGCTATGTTGAATGTGCCCCATCATCATTCTGACCACAGTTCTCTTGTTTGTAAAATGGAACAGTCAGTGGGTCCAATGAAGGGTTCCTCCATGGATTAAATGAGGCAGTATGTAACATCATATCAGGCTTGCAGTGAGCCTGCCAGTTGTTGGAAGGAAAGGAGGAGGAAGAGAGGGAAGCACAGACAAAAAGGATGGAGGAGGGAGGTCCTTTTTAAAGAAATACCAACAGTCGTTGAGCTCCGAGCTGTCCTTGTGATGAGCACCTGCATCTGGGTTGGAGAATGCTCTTATTTTCAACCTGTTGGGTACTGCAATCTCAATCCATTCCATCTCCTCTTCTCTGAGCTTTGTAGCGAGAATGCCACTAATGCATTGAGAGCAGTGGTTTAGAAAAGATATGAGTCTCTCTTAGACACACGAAGCTGTTAATGGATAGCCCCATGGCTGCACACACAGAGGAGCACAGGTGTACACACGCACCAGCGTGTTCTCGGACTCAGCACACACACAGCGGTACCCCCCACACTTAACATCTGGGGAGAGAAATGGGGGCCCATCAGGAGATTCAAAGACATTTGCACAATGAGTTTTCAGATTCACCCGACCCCCAGCTCTGGTTCTATATGTTGGATTCTGTGGACTAAATACCGTTTTAGTTCGCAGCAGCGCTGGGCTTCAGACCCTGATGGCTTACATATTCATTTATTAAAGTCATACTTCACTGTCTTAAAATTGACTTGTAGCTCTATAATAAACAGGAACCTTTCATCTTTCTTATTAGTGGGCTCTCTGGCACCAGGCCTTCAGCGGGGCCTGGGATGAGAATGCCCCCTTGCCACCTGCCCCTGTGCTGGCCTCCTCTCAGGAGAGCAGGGCCTTGTCTGGTGCAGTGGGAGCCACGCTGCCGGTGGTTGCTCCTTTCCAGGTGATGTTAATTCTAGTTCGTGTTTTGAATGTTTCTGTCCCAGTATTTTTTAAAAAGGAAAGAACTTTAATTAATTGTGCATCCATTTGCTCACTCCATTCTCCATCAGCCTCAGTGGAAATTATCTTTTATTCAGTGAAGTAGACTCCTGAAATTGAAGACTCACTCGACTTGGGCTTAACTGGATGTGAAGCCCAGTCACTTTCCTAGGAATTCCTGTGGCATCTGGTGCACAGTTCAGGAGGGTGCATCCCAGGGAATGGGGGGTCCTCTATATCTTCAAACTCCCTCCTAGCCCCATTCACCCACCACTCATCCCTGCTAAACAGCAGATACTCCTTGTCTTATCCAAGCCTCCTTGGGCTGGTGTGGGAAAGTGTGTCTTGATTTTGGCCCAAGCAATCTCCCCATCATGAAAATACAGGTGGTCCTCTTCCAAAGAGAAGTTCTGGTTAGTTAACATTTTTTCTTTCTCTTATCTTTTGAGAAGGTGTTTGCAGCCCCTTGAAATTTTTGCTCTACAAATTCTCTGCTTGAGGTCTTCAGTGATGCATATAAAACACCAGGTCCTTTAAACTATGTCCTGTCATATCCGCAGTCTCTCCCAAACAGACACACAGCCTGCTTTTTTTTGGAGGGGTTGAGGGTGACTCATCTCTGAGTCTTTCTTGGCATTTGACTTCCTGGTTTGGCCCAGTAGCTCCTGCCCTGGGAGAGGTTTGCGCCTTTCCAGGCAGGCTCCGTTCCCCAGACACCAGGAAGTCCCTAAGACTCTGGGGTTGGCAATAGGGCCACGTGGCAGCCTTGGGGTTGAAAGCTCTCCTGCAGGGAAGGTGTGGCCCAGGTCCCGCGCCCAGGGTCTCTGCCTCCATACACCAACATGGAGCCTCCCTGGCAGCCTTCTTCTCTCTCCCTGCAGCCGCTCTCCTTGCCCCCTGTACGCAGACAGCACTAGAATAGCCTTCTTTCTCACAATTCTTCACTCACTCCTCTGGCTCTTCTCCCCTTCTTGACTTGTCGTTCCTCACGGGCCTTGGTTTGAGTTTCCTTATGAGTGTGCTTGGCTTGAGGATGACCATTCTCTCTCACTTCAGAACACCTGGGCAGGTCTTTCCCTCACTGAGGGTCTTGACATCACCCTGCCCCTTTGTGGTGTGTGTAACCAGGGACTAGAGCTGGCTGAGTACTAGGTGGGGTCTTTCTGAGCAGGATCCCCACACCAACAGCACAGTGATGGGATGCCCATCTTCATCTGAGGCTGCAGCTGTCTTCTCAGGCACCTTCTGACCTGAAAAGGGCACTCCTGTGGTCCATATGCCCCAGAAACGTGGTCAGTGGGGAACCTGGCCCTGGGGCCCAGGCTGCAGCTGTGACTGCTAGTTTTCCTGAAGCACACAAGCCCAAGCTCTGTTCTGCTGTTCTGTTTTTTTACAGTGACTTCCCCCTGTTTTATCAGCAGTGAGAATTCAAGGGATGCTCACATCTCACTAGATGTTTAAGTGTCCCTGGTCATGCTGCTACCCGTTCAACCTCTTGCTGCAACCAAACCTGACTTCTCTGTGTTCCAAGTACCCTGCCCTATTTGTTGTTGTTTAGTTGCTTAGTCATGTCTGACTTTTGGTGATCCCATGGACTGCAGCACACCAGGCTTCCTGTCGTTTCGATAGTTTTGGAGTTTGCCCCAACTCATGTCTGTTGAGTCAGTGGTACCATCCAACCATCTCATCCTCTGTCATCCCCTTCTCCTTCTGCCTTCTATTTTCCTGGTTTGCCCCAGTTGCTCCTGCCCTAGGAGAGGGTTGCTCCTTTCCAGGCAGGCTCCGTTCCCCAGACACCAGGAAGTCCCTAAGACTCTGGGGTTGGCAATAGGGCCACGTGGCAGCCTTGGGGTTGAAAGCTCTCCTGCAGGGAAGGTGTGGCCCAGGTCCCGCGCCCAGGGTCTCTGCCTCCATACACCAACATGGAGCCTCCCTGGCAGCCTTCTTCTCTCTCCCTGCAGCCGCTCTCCTTGCCCCCTGTACGCAGACAGCACTAGAATAGCCTTCTTTCTCACAATTCTTCACTCACTCCTCTGGCTCTTCTCCCCTTCTTGACTTGTCGTTCCTCACGGGCCTTGGTTTGAGTTTCCTTATGAGTGTGCTTGGCTTGAGGATGACCATTCTCTCTCACTTCAGAACACCTGGGCAGGTCTTTCCCTCACTGAGGGTCTTGACATCACCCTGCCCCTTTGTGGTGTGTGTAACCAGGGACTAGAGCTGGCTGAGTACTAGGTGGGGTCTTTCTGAGCAGGATCCCCACACCAACAGCACAGTGATGGGATGCCCATCTTCATCTGAGGCTGCAGCTGTCTTCTCAGGCACCTTCTGACCTGAAAAGGGCACTCCTGTGGTCCATATGCCCCAGAAACGTGGTCAGTGGGGAACCTGGCCCTGGGGCCCAGGCTGCAGCTGTGACTGCTAGTTTTCCTGAAGCACACAAGCCCAAGCTCTGTTCTGCTGTTCTGTTTTTTTACAGTGACTTCCCCCTGTTTTATCAGCAGTGAGAATTCAAGGGGATGCTCACATCTCACTAGATGTTTAAGTGTCCCTGGTCATGCTGCTACCCGTTCAACCTCTTGCTGCAACCAAACCTGACTTCTCTGTGTTCCAAGTACCCTGCCCTATTTGTTGTTGTTTAGTTGCTTAGTCATGTCTGACTTTTGGTGATCCCATGGACTGCAGCACACCAGGCTTCCCTGTCGTTTACGATAGTTTTGGAGTTTGCCCCAACTCATGTCTGTTGAGTCAGTGGTACCATCCAACCATCTCATCCTCTGTCATCCCCTTCTCCTTCTGCCTTCTATTTTCCCCAGCATTAGGGTCTTTTCCAGTGAGTTGTCTCTTCGCAGCAGGTGGCCACAGTATTAGCACTTCAGCTCCAGCATCCATCCTTCCCATGAATATTATCCCTGCCCTATGGCTTCTTACAAAAGTTCCTCATGGTCAGAAGCTTGAGCCATGAATCCCAGCAATAATTTGCACTGCCATGGTTTCATTCAAAACTATAAAGCGTGTAGGGTGCATAAGGGAGTGTTTGGAGTTTTGAGGCTGTATGCTATTTCTACAGGCTGACCCTACCAACTTAATCTCGATATCGACTGCTTCTCCATGACTGAGGTCTGCTCTCCCATAATATATTGGTGGCACATTCTAACCACCACTTGATATCTCCCTCTCCAGTGCCTGGACTTAAATCCCCAGGGTTGGCCCTTGTTTCTGGAAGCAGGTAGCTTACAGGTGTAGGGATGTGGGCCTGAGAGTCAGCCCCTTTGCGAGAGTGCAGTGTCTGGGGACAAGCTCAGCAGGTGAATTCAGATGGGCCCTTGAGGGTTCAAGCCCATCCATCATGGGCCTGCCTTTCTTTGCTTTGCTTTCTGGGGCAAGAATGGCAGACTCTCTGGCACCCTCTACTCTCAGGCCTTTGAGGGCTCTAACTCATGGCAGTTTGCATGACTGCATGCCAGGAACAGGACCCTCTTGGCTCCTGTAGGTGGTGTGAGCTATCTTCTCTGAGCATTCTGACAGTGATGAGGAGGATATTCCCCATCTGTTCTGGGAGGTGCTTCAATTCTCAGCTGCATCCAGGACCTGCCTTTGGTTGTAAACATACTGCAGACCCTACCTCTAATGTCTTGAGAGTCTACAGCCTTCATCAGGGATTCTGTGGGTTGTCACGGTCCCCTTTGCCATGCTTCTGCATTCTCTCTTCTCCACGTCCCCAGCTCCCGTGGCAACTGCAACATCTGTGCCTCTTAATTTCCATGTATCTCCACATGAACCTGAAGCCCTGCTTCTACCAGTTTCCACCTGTCATTACTCACATCAGAGTCTGTTGAGTATAGGAACCTTAGTGGAAACTTGGGATGAAGGCACAAAAGGTCGTCACATTGGGAAGTCCATTTCTTTCTTCCTCTCTAGCATTCCCTTGAATTTTCCTTCTCATCTCCCATCCCTCTGCCCAGAGTACAGGCAGTAATAATAGTACCATTGGGCAGCATCTTACTGTATCCATTGTAAGCATTTTGCAATTATTTACCCATTTCATGAAAAAAGTACCTTCTTCTGTTTGTTTCTTACAGAATATTACTCCCTCCTGTTTGAGAAACCCAAGTCTCACCTACCCCAGTGAGTTATGTAGAAACATTCCCAAGAGGAGTTGTGATGAATAAAAGATTGTCTGTGTCATTATAGAGTTCTTATTTCTCCAACAGGAAGGAGACCAAGCAGGGAACAAATGTGTGTTTCACTATCACACATTGATATCTCCCTCTCCAGTGCCTGGACTTAAATCCCCAGGGTTGGCCCTTGTTTCTGGAAGCAGGTAGCTTACAGGTGTAGGGATGTGGGCCTGAGAGTCAGCCCCTTTGCGAGAGTGCAGTGTCTGGGGACAAGCTCAGCAGGTGAATTCAGATGGGCCCTTGAGGGTTCAAGCCCATCCATCATGGGCCTGCCTTTCTTTGCTTTGCTTTCTGGGGCAAGAATGGCAGACTCTCTGGCACCCTCTACTCTCAGGCCTTTGAGGGCTCTAACTCATGGCAGTTTGCATGACTGCATGCCAGGAACAGGACCCTCTTGGCTCCTGTAGGTGGTGTGAGCTATCTTCTCTGAGCATTCTGACAGTGATGAGGAGGATATTCCCCATCTGTTCTGGGAGGTGCTTCAATTCTCAGCTGCATCCAGGACCTGCCTTTGGTTGTAAACATACTGCAGACCCTACCTCTAATGTCTTGAGAGTCTACAGCCTTCATCAGGGATTCTGTGGGTTGTCACGGTCCCCTTTGCCATGCTTCTGCATTCTCTCTTCTCCACGTCCCCAGCTCCCGTGGCAACTGCAACATCTGTGCCTCTTAATTTCCATGTATCTCCACATGAACCTGAAGCCCTGCTTCTACCAGTTTCCACCTGTCATTACTCACATCAGAGTCTGTTGAGTATAGGAACCTTAGTGGAAACTTGGGATGAAGGCACAAAAGGTCGTCACATTGGGAAGTCCATTTCTTTCTTCCTCTCTAGCATTCCCTTGAATTTTCCTTCTCATCTCCCATCCCTCTGCCCAGAGTACAGGCAGTAATAATAGTACCATTGGGCAGCATCTTACTGTATCCATTGTAAGCATTTTGCAATTATTTACCCATTTCATGAAAAAAGTACCTTCTTCTGTTTGTTTCTTACAGAATATTACTCCCTCCTGTTTGAGAAACCCAAGTCTCACCTACCCCAGTGAGTTATGTAGAAACATTCCCAAGAGGAGTTGTGATGAATAAAAGATTGTCTGTGTCATTATAGAGTTCTTATTTCTCCAACAGGAAGGAGACCAAGCAGGGAACAAATGTGTGTTTCACTATCACACATTCATTCTCTCATGGCCAGCCTTGAGTTCACTCATAGAATATCTGTTAATAATTATGATATAGGTTAGATGCTGAGTGATGCTGAGAGAAACAGAGTATTAGAAGAATATTAATAGAGTTGAACTTTGAATAACTGAAAAAAGTCAGAACTCTGCTTAACCAAGTGTTTTGGTTAAATGAGAGTTGGACTGCTTTCAATTACTGTTCAGTAATGGACATGGCTGTGAACCAAGAGACCAGGGTCTCAGTCCTCCAGCTACCTACTTGTAGCTTCCTTTCTAAGCTTTGGTAGTTTAGCCAGCTCCACTGCTTAGGGCTGTTGAGAGACTATATTGAGACCACCTACTAATAAAGGGCTAGTGTGGGTGACCTTTATTACTTTGGTTTTATTTCTCTATTTTTATTATTATTCAGTCTTAGTTGATAAGATACCCCTCTGTTCAATACCAGCAACTCCACCAGTGTCCTGACCCCAATTGGCTTCTGTCTCCTCTAGAATTCATTTCATCAGTTCCTCATTCTCTTATATTTTACGCTGTTTCCCTGACTCATTCCTCTCTACCTAAACCATGTTCTAATCTCTACCATCCTAAGAAATCCTCTACTGGGCTTTCCGCACTAGGCCTTGGCTGTAGTCCTCTTCTCTGAATTGTCTACTCTGTTTTCCAAGATGACCTTATCTAATTGTATAGCTTTAAATGACATTTAGATGCCAATGCTACTACATCTGTAACTCTGTTTCTAGAACACCCAAGAGCGTTGGCATATAATGCCAGCTTCCTCAGTTGGTCCATTTAGATATTTAGTTGACATCTTGAAAAATAATTGTGATGTAGCTCGGCCTGTGTACCCAGACACACACATGTTCATTGTCCCCAAGTCAATAAATGACATCAGAATCAGCCTAGAAGCTCAATCCCTAAATTGAAGAATCCTCTTTGCATTTTCTCTTTTCTCCACTCTTCCCCTCTTAATCTAACATTGCTTCCATCTCACCCTTGAAAATATCTTTCATACCATCAACATCTTTATTTTTCATGGCCATCACCAGTGTCCAAGCCATACTCATCTTGTGATTATATCACTCCTATAGCCAACTGTTAAATTTCATTCATGCTCAAGTTCCACCTCCTGCCCCAGTTGATTTCCGCAGGGTAACAAGAGTGAACTTTTTTGAATGTAAGCTATGTAATTTTTCTGCTTTAAATGTTTCAGTAATAGCAGAAAATTCAAGCTCCCCACTAAGTCTTACAGTATTCCATGTCATCTGACCAACAACTAGCATTCTAGTCTTGCCTTATGCTTTTCCAGCTTGTTTTCTATATCCCTGCCACACCAGGGTCTCATTATCATATTCTCAGATCATCCAAAAGTTCTTTCCTGCCTCAGGGCCTTTGCACACCCACCACCTCTTCCTTAACTTCCTAGTTTCATCCTTCTGGGATCCTCTTAGTTGTCACTTCATTAGAGTTCTTTCCTGACCATGTTAAGTAAAGTAGACCCATTCCCACTTAGTTATACTTAATCAAAACTGATTAATTTAAATGATTTTTGATTTTCTTATTTGTCTGTTTAATTTCTGTTTCCATTCATCAAATGTAAAGTTTATCAGAGCTATGACCCTAAGCTTCTTGTTCAGTTTGATAATGCTCCATCCCACCATGTGCCCCAGTGCTTGGTACAGAGGAATATGAATGAAGGAATGAGACATTCTTCCTGCTCACAATAGGTTTAGAGCTTACAGAATGAAATAATTCATGAACAAATGTTTACACTCTGGTATGATAATGTTGTAGTGGAATTAGTTATGGTACATGACACAGGGATAGTATAACATGCAGAGATATGAAAATATAATGTACCTTAAAGCACTTAATTTTTATTGTGAATATAAAAGAGCTCATTTTTATTACAGAAAATTTGAAAAATCTAGAAAAATGTAAAGATGAAGATATTTATCTGCTGTAATCTCCCTCGTGTCATTAAAAACATTACATTCATAAATAATTACCAGTCCTACTTCATCTTTTGTGAATTATCTACTGAACTCACTGATTTTTCTTTTAGAGAGTTTTATTTTGTTTTGATGATTCTCCAGGATTCTTTATACGAAACAAGATATTTACCTTTTAGCTGGTGTATATATTATAGGTATTTTTCTCTACTTACCATTTGACTTTTAATTTTGTTTTACTCAGACTTTTGTTAACATGTAAAACATACTTTGACATTGTACTTACTATGTATTTAAGAAATGTATAATGTTTCAACTTTAAGAAATTTATTTTTAAGCTTTAGTCATTGGTTTATTGCTTTAGGGAATTTGGTTGGAAAATGTATAGACACACCCTGTCTGGTTTCCTCTTTGAAGGCTTTATTGAAGTTACATGTTAGCCGATTATATGATCTTTTGTGGTTTTTATTTTTCTTTTTGGTTTAAAACCTACTTTGATGCTTTTGTGCTATTTTTACAACTGTTTTCTGTTTTATTTGTATTTTCCTATTTTGTCGTTGTTCAGCTTGTTATTTTTAAGGTTACTGAGTCGTTCTGTATTAGGTGTTTGTCTTATGACATATGATTAGACTTTGTTCATTTAGACCGTCTGAGAGCTTTTCTGTTTTAACCTGTTTATTAGCACAATAGATTTTTTTTGACTTTCATCATTTTTGCTACACAATTTGAGTGTTTTCATGGGATTTCTATTAAATGTATTTTCTGTGTTCAGTGTATATTCTTTTTATTTTTTCCTATGGAAAGTAGTTTATTAACTCCCTTAATATGCATAATTACCCAACAAGGTAGATGCTATAGTTACAGATGAGGAAACTGAGGTGCAGAGCAGTAAGATAACTTGCTCCATACACACACAAGGTATGCACACACAAGGTGATATAGCCAGGACTAGAACCCCGACCTAGAACCCAAACCCCATACTATTTTCCTTTTTATAAAGTAAGATAGATAAAGATGGGAGTATACATATTGGATTTAAGTGTTAAGAGCAGTACTAAGAAATTACTGGAGTCTGCTCTGAGACCAGTGTTGGGGGAAGTATTGAAGATAAAGTTCAGATGACAGGGGTTGAAGTTTTGCACTGAGAAGTAGGAAGTATAGAGCGAATATAATTAAAGCTATTGAAAAAAGCTACTAGGTCATTCAGATGAGGGATATGGGATCAAATCAAGGTAAACCATTCTTGGCTTATGGTGACTTCTCCCTCACACTTCATAAGAAAGTTGGGATATTAGGAAGCAATTCTTCCCTGTGTTTTTCTTGAAACAACAATGAAAAAGGTGCATGTTGAGGTTTCGAGGCCATGTTTGGGTTGTTTCCCTTGAATCCAAGGGTTATTTCTGAAAACCATTAAAAGTGTTCCATGCGACTGGTTCTTTGTCCAGTAGTCATCAGAGGGTGACCTTTTTACCTTATTTTGAAAATCCACATCAATTGCCAGGGCGACATCCCAGCCTAATAGAAGGTCTCTTTGGGTAGTTTTAGTGGGAAGCTGAAACATAAATTGTCTGTGCGTTGGGCGGCTGTGATGAATGCCTACAACCCCTTCTGTGAAATTGACTCCTGCCTTGTGTATTGCAGGTGATTTTTGAATCCGTCTCTCTGAAGGGTCATCCTGGCTACATCGCTGTGGACGAGGTCCGGGTCCTTGCCCACCCATGCAGTAAGTTTCTTCCCTGCTCTGAACATGGCCTTGCTCCATGCGACTGGGTGGCTGTGGTCCCCCATCTTCATTCAACTCACAAACATCTCTCTCTTTTTTCAATCCTTCAAAAAATGCTTACATACTCAGTGCAATCAGTCCTGAATAAATCCATAATTTCGCTGTCCTGTTCAGCACCTCCAGAAATTTGCAGAGAGTGGCAAAACATCTTTGTTTGAATCTCTCTTCATTATTAAAGGAGTCTAAAGTCCTGATTGTTTATTAGTGGGATTCAGACCACTGAAGTGGAAGAATTAGAGGGCTTTGGATAGAATCTTATGCAATTGTCTTAAAAAAAGAACACCACCAAAACACTGAGCACATTAGCACACTGTTCACTCACAGGGAAAAGTACCAGTAAGCTATTAATTCTTTAAAAGCAATTTTAAATACCCTCATCAACTCTGTGTAGGCGTAGGGAGAGATTTCTCACTGTCGTTAGTACTTATGGTACAGGGTTGAGGGTTCTCAAAGGCATTCCACTCCTCTCTGCCAGCCAGTTTTCCCTGGGAGTTCTCTTTGTGGAATTTAGGCTAAGATATTTGAATGTGTTTGAGCAGAGAGCTGTGGGTCCCAGGCTCACTATATACATCTCAGAGGGGACCAGCCATAGGTGCAGATAGTTGAGAGGTCATCATATCTAGTGACATTTGGTGGAAGGATTAGAATCAAAGGGGTAGGCATGTGGATTAAGGCAGCCCCACAGGAGGGCTGGCAGGGTTGCCAGTCCCATTAGTTCCTGTCTACAGACTAGAGATCCCCATTCTTTTCTTGGCAGGTGTCAGGCACATACCTCCTAGGAGAGCTCTGTCTCTGCTTCTTACTTAAGGCCACGAGTCATGCTACGGGATATGGTGCAGTTTACTGTTCCCTCAAGAGATGCCATATGTCCTGTCCTTGTATGCCTTTCATTTCTCACATTTTGAGGCTATTCTCATTTCTGTCCCATCCATTTGTATGTGCATATATATACTTATACTTATTTTTATTTTACTTTTACAGAGTTTTGTTGTTTGAACTATACATAAATCCAAATTAGTCATAGCCCTTGACCCCTCCCACCTGAACCCCCCTCCAAGTCTCTCCCCATCCCACCCCTCCAGTTTGTTGCATAGCCCCCATATAAGTTCCCTTAGTCTTACAGCATGTTCAGAATGGTTGTCTCTTTTACATATGGTAGTGTACGTTTCCATGTTACCTTTTATTAAAAAAATGTTTGGCTGTGCTGAGTCCTAGTTGTGGCACCTGGGATCTAGATCCTGAGCTTGAACTTGTACCCAAACTCTCTGCATTGGGAGTGCAGAATCTTAGCCAGTGGACCACTGGGGAATGCCCCTATTGCTTTAATTGGGTTGATTATTTCAGCTTCTGCTACAGTGAATTTGTCAGAGCCCCAAACATCGTTTCCTTCACCGGCACTCCAGTGGCATTGTTTGACCCATTGTCTTGAGCACCGTCTCTGGAGGAATTTGAGCTGAGTTCCAAGGAGTTTTGGCAAGGCAGCATTTGGGATAACTGTGTTTGACATCTGTGCAAGACACATTTCCTTCCTAGAAATCAGCCAGCCTCCTAGGAATGCTGACATCCTGTTAGAGTCTCCATTACTTTGGCCTAAGATATCTACCCTCCGGGTTACTTCTTAAGTCTTTGAGATTTTCTCGGATTCATTTATCCCTAGCAAATGTCTCTGCTGAAACAGACTTTATGTGACAAGGGTCCCAGGAATCCTTCAGCTCTTCAGGTTCATGTAGTGGATATACATTTGAGTGCCTCCTGCCAAAATTAAGTCATGCCCTCCCTTGACTCCTGGATAGCAGTGTCTGCTGCCCATTGGAGAATGATTGTTGACCTCAGACCATGTCAGGGATGTCTCCTGCACCTTTGGTCCACTTAACTTCACACTCAACTCTGTACAACCACCAGTTTTGAGGCAGTCTCGTTTAAGACAAGTCTTCTGCCTTCCACACACCCTGCACACATTGCATCCTCAGAGGTACGTCTAGCTGCTGCCTGCTTAGGCCTGTGCAGGATGTTTGCACTTGGTCTTTCTAGGAGGTCACATTGGGTGACCTTTCCCAGAAGAATCCAGCCTGGTTCTCTCTCTTGGGATCCCAGGCATATGTCCTCTACTGCAAATTTGTACCTCCACCATGACACCCAACCTCACTCCTGTCTCATTTTATGTTCCAGTCTTACAGCATGTTCAGAATGGTTGTCTCTTTTACATATGGTAGTGTACGTTTCCATGTTACCTTTTATTAAAAAAATGTTTGGCTGTGCTGAGTCCTAGTTGTGGCACCTGGGATCTAGATCCTGAGCTTGAACTTGTACCCAAACTCTCTGCATTGGGAGTGCAGAATCTTAGCCAGTGGACCACTGGGGAATGCCCCTATTGCTTTAATTGGGTTGATTATTTCAGCTTCTGCTACAGTGAATTTGTCAGAGCCCCAAACATCGTTTCCTTCACCGGCACTCCAGTGGCATTGTTTGACCCATTGTCTTGAGCACCGTCTCTGGAGGAATTTGAGCTGAGTTCCAAGGAGTTTTGGCAAGGCAGCATTTGGGATAACTGTGTTTGACATCTGTGCAAGACACATTTCCTTCCTAGAAATCAGCCAGCCTCCTAGGAATGCTGACATCCTGTTAGAGTCTCCATTACTTTGGCCTAAGATATCTACCCTCCGGGTTACTTCTTAAGTCTTTGAGATTTTCTCGGATTCATTTATCCCTAGCAAATGTCTCTGCTGAAACAGACTTTATGTGACAAGGGTCCCAGGAATCCTTCAGCTCTTCAGGTTCATGTAGTGGATATACATTTGAGTGCCTCCTGCCAAAATTAAGTCATGCCCTCCCTTGACTCCTGGATAGCAGTGTCTGCTGCCCATTGGAGAATGATTGTTGACCTCAGACCATGTCAGGGGATGTCTCCTGCACCTTTGGTCCACTTAACTTCACACTCAACTCTGTACAACCACCAGTTTTGAGGCAGTCTCGTTTAAGACAAGTCTTCTGCCTTCCACACACCCTGCACACATTGCATCCTCAGAGGTACGTCTAGCTGCTGCCTGCTTAGGCCTGTGCAGGATGTTTGCACTTGGTCTTTCTAGGAGGTCACATTGGGTGACCTTTCCCAGAAGAATCCAGCCTGGTTCTCTCTCTTGGGATCCCAGGCATATGTCCTCTACTGCAAATTTGTACCTCCACCATGACACCCAACCTCACTCCTGTCTCTTATTTCAGTTTTGCCTCTGCCTTAATGCTTCCCATCAACCATAGTCTGCTGTTTCAGCCACATGCATCCTTCTCAGAGAAATCTCCCTGGGTGAGAGCTATCTGAAGGGCCTTTCCCCACGAAAGTCTCATGACTTCTCTTGGAATCCGCCTCCCATCAGGGCTGCTTCTGAGTTTAGGATTCTTCTGACAGCTTCATACTCGCCCTGCTGAGGAGGGTGGATTACGTGGTTATGGAATTGCCAAAAGCCAGTTACCCAGCAAATGGGCCGTGGGACATAACTCAGGAAGACGTGCCCCTGGCTGTGTTCTTGCATAATGTGCTTCCTCTGAGCTCAGCCTAGATGCTTAGGAGGCTTAAGCTTAAACTTCCTAGAAATAAAAATGGGAGGACTCTGTGATAGGGGCTAGAATTAGAAAATTTCATTGCCCTCTACATCCAAATATTGGTGGTGCCTGTAGTCCTCAGATCTACCCATAGCTCATGAGTTGTGTTGAGTTGACCAGGGCCTAGCCAAGGCCCCTTCTCCATCCTCGATTCATATCCAGTCTGGGTTTTTATTCAATTTTTCTTTTAGTGAGTTAATTATTGAGCATTCGTTATGTGTCAGGAACTTCTGCTGGATACAGAGGATACTTAAGTGAACAAGATGGGTAGGTCTTTGTCCCCATGGTGTGTACTTAGCAGAGGGACAGAGGGAGAAAAGACACTAAATAAGTAACTAATATTAGATAAGTCACTAATGTGATCTTAGATAATGTTAGGAATCTAATAATGTGAGGGACTGGAATGTGGAGGGGCTCCTTAGATAGAGTGGTCAGGAGATGTCTTTGAAGACCTGGTCTTAGTTGAGATCCGAGTCATAGAAGGAGTTCACTGTGTGCAGATTTGCAGAGGGGTATTCTAGGCCAAGCAAGGGGCAAGTGCAGAGACCCTCTTCTTGCCTTCCACACACCCTGCACACATTGCATCCTCAGAGGTACGTCTAGCTGCTGCCTGCTTAGGCCTGTGCAGGATGTTTGCACTTGGTCTTTCTAGGAGGTCACATTGGGTGACCTTTCCCAGAAGAATCCAGCCTGGTTCTCTCTCTTGGGATCCCAGGCATATGTCCTCTACTGCAAATTTGTACCTCCACCATGACACCCAACCTCACTCCTGTCTCTTATTTCAGTTTTGCCTCTGCCTTAATGCTTCCCATCAACCATAGTCTGCTGTTTCAGCCACATGCATCCTTCTCAGAGAAATCTCCCTGGGTGAGAGCTATCTGAAGGGCCTTTCCCCACGAAAGTCTCATGACTTCTCTTGGAATCCGCCTCCCATCAGGGCTGCTTCTGAGTTTAGGATTCTTCTGACAGCTTCATACTCGCCCTGCTGAGGAGGGTGGATTACGTGGTTATGGAATTGCCAAAAGCCAGTTACCCAGCAAATGGGCCGTGGGACATAACTCAGGAAGACGTGCCCCTGGCTGTGTTCTTGCATAATGTGCTTCCTCTGAGCTCAGCCTAGATGCTTAGGAGGCTTAAGCTTAAACTTCCTAGAAATAAAAATGGGAGGACTCTGTGATAGGGGCTAGAATTAGAAAATTTCATTGCCCTCTACATCCAAATATTGGTGGTGCCTGTAGTCCTCAGATCTACCCATAGCTCATGAGTTGTGTTGAGTTGACCAGGGCCTAGCCAAGGCCCCTTCTCCATCCTCGATTCATATCCAGTCTGGGTTTTTATTCAATTTTTCTTTTAGTGAGTTAATTATTGAGCATTCGTTATGTGTCAGGAACTTCTGCTGGATACAGAGGATACTTAAGTGAACAAGATGGGTAGGTCTTTGTCCCCATGGTGTGTACTTAGCAGAGGGACAGAGGGAGAAAAGACACTAAATAAGTAACTAATATTAGATAAGTCACTAATGTGATCTTAGATAATGTTAGGAATCTAATAATGTGAGGGACTGGAATGTGGAGGGGCTCCTTAGATAGAGTGGTCAGGAGATGTCTTTGAAGACCTGGTCTTAGTTGAGATCCGAGTCATAGAAGGAGTTCACTGTGTGCAGATTTGCAGAGGGGTATTCTAGGCCAAGCAAGGGGCAAGTGCAGAGACCCTCTGATGGGGATCAGCTTGATGCTGCTAGAGTATCCTGGGCATAGGGTACGTGGGGGAAGGTGTTTCTCAGTGAAAGGCAAACGGGGCCCTGAGCATCATCTAAGTGATTAGATTTGAACCTAAGTGCAAGAAGGCACAACCAGAGGGGTTTACGCTAGGGGCTGATAGGATCTCATGCAATTACTGAGGTGGCTCAGTGGTCAGGAATCCACCTGCAGTGCAGGAGACCTGGGTTCATCATTGTTAAGAGATCACTTTGGCTATTCTGTGAAGGATGAGTTGAAGGAGGAAAAGAGAAGGAATGAAGAAGTCAGCAGACCTATTGGGAAGACAGTTCTGGAGTCTTCCAAAAGATGGTGGTGTCTTGGACCTTGCCACCATCCTGGACCAGGGTGGTGGTAAGACATCCATTCCCCATCCAGCACATGTACTGAACATGGGCTCCATTCCAGGTGCTGGACTGGGTTCATGGGCATGGACAAGGCAGACTCATCCTTTGCCCTCACGGGTAACTTCCGTTCATGTGAAAAGACTGAAAAGAAAACAAATGATCAGCTAATTATCTGATCTATAAGAGATGGTGTATTAGTCTACCAGGGCTGCCATCACAAAATGTGGAGACCAGGTGGCCTCAACAGAATTTTATCTTCTCCCAGTTTTGGGGGCCCCAAGTCCAAGATGAAGGTGGCAGATGTGCCCTCACATGGTCTTTCCTCTGTGTACACCTGTCCCTGACGTGTCTTTGTGTATGAAAACTTTCTCTTACAAAGACAGCGGTCAGACTGGGTTAGAGCCCCTCCCCCCGCCAACAGCCTCATTTGAACATAATCACCCTTTACAGTCTCTGTCACCAGACACAGTCAAGGTCTGAGCTATTAAGCATCGGGGCTAAAACATGTGAATTTAGGGGGACACAGTTCAGCTTAAAATAACATTTTGAGTGACTAAAAAATCCTCTGTTTTGGACCAGGGACAGTCGATTGAGGATCCTTAGATAGAGTGGTCAGGAGATGTCTTTGAAGACCTGGTCTTAGTTGAGATCCGAGTCATAGAAGGAGTTCACTGTGTGCAGATTTGCAGAGGGGTATTCTAGGCCAAGCAAGGGGCAAGTGCAGAGACCCTCTGATGGGGATCAGCTTGATGCTGCTAGAGTATCCTGGGCATAGGGTACGTGGGGGAAGGTGTTTCTCAGTGAAAGGCAAACGGGGCCCTGAGCATCATCTAAGTGATTAGATTTGAACCTAAGTGCAAGAAGGCACAACCAGAGGGGTTTACGCTAGGGGCTGATAGGATCTCATGCAATTACTGAGGTGGCTCAGTGGTCAGGAATCCACCTGCAGTGCAGGAGACCTGGGTTCATCATTGTTAAGAGATCACTTTGGCTATTCTGTGAAGGATGAGTTGAAGGAGGAAAAGAGAAGGAATGAAGAAGTCAGCAGACCTATTGGGAAGACAGTTCTGGAGTCTTCCAAAAGATGGTGGTGTCTTGGACCTTGCCACCATCCTGGACCAGGGTGGTGGTAAGACATCCATTCCCCATCCAGCACATGTACTGAACATGGGCTCCATTCCAGGTGCTGGACTGGGTTCATGGGCATGGACAAGGCAGACTCATCCTTTGCCCTCACGGGTAACTTCCGTTCATGTGAAAAGACTGAAAAGAAAACAAATGATCAGCTAATTATCTGATCTATAAGAGATGGTGTATTAGTCTACCAGGGCTGCCATCACAAAATGTGGAGACCAGGTGGCCTCAACAGAATTTTATCTTCTCCCAGTTTTGGGGGCCCCAAGTCCAAGATGAAGGTGGCAGATGTGCCCTCACATGGTCTTTCCTCTGTGTACACCTGTCCCTGACGTGTCTTTGTGTATGAAAACTTTCTCTTACAAAGACAGCGGTCAGACTGGGTTAGAGCCCCTCCCCCCGCCAACAGCCTCATTTGAACATAATCACCCTTTACAGTCTCTGTCACCAGACACAGTCAAGGTCTGAGCTATTAAGCATCGGGGCTAAAAACATGTGAATTTAGGGGGGACACAGTTCAGCTTATAACAGATGGTAAGCAGTGTCATGAAAAAATTTAGAGGGAGTGAGAGGTGATTGACCATTAGAGATGAATTTAGGAGGTAGAATCCACTGGTCCTATGCATTTCAGTTAAAGGAGGCACAGGGGGCATCAAAACCGATGCGCTCCTAGATTTCTGGCATAATTGGCTTGGTTCTGTGATTCCGGGAAAGGAAGTGCTGCCTTTGAAGGTACCAAGTATGCAACGGGGCCCGAAGGCAGCTCATGGCTTGAGAGTCAGTCCTGTAACCTGCCAGTAGCTTCTGAACTGACCTTTGGACTCAGAGTGCTTTTCCCACAGTCTCAGCCTTAACACATTTGTGACTTCACTCCCAAATTGTTAAAACTCTAACTACATTTAAAAATACATCCTCTTTAGATCCTCGGACTTCGTAATTCCCCACTCCAGTTCTCTTAAATGTTAAAATTAACACTTGGTCGGAGTTTTATCGATAAGCATTTCCACTGAATATTCCAAAAATTCCAAGAGGCTAAGTGCATGCTTTGCAATTGTACTGTCGACCAATTTGAGCTGGTCATGACTCTAAACACTTGTCTTACCACTTCCAAAATAGTGACCTGAAGATGGGCGTGCTGCTGAATGGAAATTATTTTCTCTTAAACATGGAGAACTCTCATCTATACTTTATAGCCCATTTAACATTTTTGAGTTATTCTTCGAGTATTTGAGCCGTCGTTACCCTCTGCTGCTGCTCCTCCGTGTCACCATTAGCTGAGCCACTGCAGTTATAAGCATGGACGATAAATGTCAGCACAATTTTCCACTCGGTTTCTAAGTTTCTAGCTCCTAGGTTGACTTTTAGAATTTTTTCAACCTTTTTCTCCTCCATCACAACCTTGCGGGGCCATGTCGCCAAGCCCATGGTCTGCAACACGTCTTTAATGTATGTAGTGCACTTTCTGCTCAATTGTGTGGCTTCCTACTGAGCACTGTCAGGTTTAAAGAGCGAGATAAAGGGCACAATAATACGTCTTCAGATGCTGCACTGACATCTGCAGGAGCTTAAATGTCACCAACATCAAGGCGTTTTGCCCCAAATGCACAGCCTGTTTTCTCTTAACCCCATTCCGCAGGGTTCTGTTTGGGGGACTCTGGGTCTCAGCAGGGAGTGAGAGCGAGTGGCTGGTCCAGGCCCCAAGGCTGTTCTGTATTTGGTGGAAGGTTGATGGGTTAAAGTGAGCGACATCCTCTCTTTCCTGGAGCTGTAGATGCTGGAAGAAAACCACAGCAGGGAGAACAGAGGGCTCAGGGACGGACTAGAGGAGGGCAGGGAGGAGGATCTGGAGGCCAGGAGCTTAGACAAGTGGACCAACCGGGTCTCCAACATAGGGAGCATCCCCCTGAGAGAAGGAGGTCTGTCGTGAGTTGGAGATGAAGCCAGGGCTCAGAGAGTAAGGGCGAGTGGAGAGGATGCTAAGCAGGAGGCATGTGATCTGGAAGGTTCCTGTGTTAAGGACCACGGTCTAGGACTGGCGTGTGGGTGAGGCTGCAACATAAGGTCGGAGTTTTATCGATAAGCATTTCCACTGAATATTCCAAAATTCCAAGAGGCTAAGTGCATGCTTTGCAATTGTACTGTCGACCAATTTGAGCTGGTCATGACTCTAAACACTTGTCTTACCACTTCCAAAATAGTGACCTGAAGATGGGCGTGCTGCTGAATGGAAATTATTTTCTCTTAAACATGGAGAACTCTCATCTATACTTTATAGCCCATTTAACATTTTTGAGTTATTCTTCGAGTATTTGAGCCGTCGTTACCCTCTGCTGCTGCTCCTCCGTGTCACCATTAGCTGAGCCACTGCAGTTATAAGCATGGACGATAAATGTCAGCACAATTTTCCACTCGGTTTCTAAGTTTCTAGCTCCTAGGTTGACTTTTAGAATTTTTTCAACCTTTTTCTCCTCCATCACAACCTTGCGGGGCCATGTCGCCAAGCCCATGGTCTGCAACACGTCTTTAATGTATGTAGTGCACTTTCTGCTCAATTGTGTGGCTTCCTACTGAGCACTGTCAGGTTTAAAGAGCGAGATAAAGGGCACAATAATACGTCTTCAGATGCTGCACTGACATCTGCAGGAGCTTAAATGTCACCAACATCAAGGCGTTTTGCCCCAAATGCACAGCCTGTTTTCTCTTAACCCCATTCCGCAGGGTTCTGTTTGGGGGACTCTGGGTCTCAGCAGGGAGTGAGAGCGAGTGGCTGGTCCAGGCCCCAAGGCTGTTCTGTATTTGGTGGAAGGTTGATGGGTTAAAGTGAGCGACATCCTCTCTTTCCTGGAGCTGTAGATGCTGGAAGAAAACCACAGCAGGGAGAACAGAGGGCTCAGGGACGGACTAGAGGAGGGCAGGGAGGAGGATCTGGAGGCCAGGAGCTTAGACAAGTGGACCAACCGGGTCTCCAACATAGGGAGCATCCCCCTGAGAGAAGGAGGTCTGTCGTGAGTTGGAGATGAAGCCAGGGCTCAGAGAGTAAGGGCGAGTGGAGAGGATGCTAAGCAGGAGGCATGTGATCTGGAAGGTTCCTGTGTTAAGGACCACGGTCTAGGACTGGCGTGTGGGTGAGGCTGCAACATAACGTCTGCAGGGGCAGGGGCAGCCCTGGACTTAGGGGCTCAGCTTGGGCAGGACTCACAAGTCATTGCCTGGGAGCTGTGTCTCAGAGACCACCCGCTAGAAGAGCGTTCCTGCAGTCACGCTTTGTTAAGCCTGCCTGGTGTTTTCATGCGTTCAGTCTTTTAGGTACTTTCCTGGCCATCCAGTGGTTGGGCCTGTGCACTTCTGCTGCAGGGGACTTAGGTTCAATCTCTGATTGGGAAACTGAGATCCCACATACTCTTGGGGTGCAGCCAAAATAAAACTAAATAAATAAATAGGTGAGACAAACAACTTTCAAAAGAAAAGATTTTAGAACGAGAGCTGTCAGTTAAGGCTTGCATATCTTATTTGCCCTCAGAAGTCAGATGGTTGACTGTCCCGATTGTAGCACTGTCGCATGGCTACCATCCTGCAGGATTTAGGGAGGTGCTGGCTGCCGCCTTGCTGTGAGGCTCGGGGGTCCCCATCGCTCCTTATCGTGTCCTTGGCGCTGAAGCTGGTCTCAGACACCAGTCGTACAGACACCAGTCGTTAATGTGCTAGCACTACTGCTTTTCTGACACAGAGAGATCTTTATTTTTCTCCTCCAAGTGTCTATGAAAAGTGGGAAAATGAAGAAAGGGACAAGGAGGTGGCAGCTTTTATTTTTGTTTTACAACCGAACCACTTTATCTCTTTACATAACTGTCTGGCTCCTGCAGGCGGATGGGATCATTATCTCTGCTATATGTAAACCCTTGTGCTTTACCAGACTTATTAGTACCAGGGGCCGTGAAGTCTCTAAATGATCTATCCCGAACATGGAAGGGAGGGAGAAGGAGGGATTGCAGACGAAAGAATCAAGGTAAGAGGTCTGCTGCTTCGAAGAAAGGAGGAGCCAGAAACAAGCAGGGGACATTGATCCAGAGAGGACTGCCCAAGTTTCTAATTGTACAAGTCTCTGAGGTTTAAACATTTGCCCCGAGTTCCCAAGGGTATGGGGACACATCCCTTTGTAAAACCCAATATGGAGCCTCTCAACATTGGAACTGAGACTCCACGCCCCCTCCCTAGCATGGAGTAGATGTTTCTTCCTCCTTCAAATCGGTGGCATAAACGGGACTTGCAAAGTTCACGCCATTCCCACTTAAGAATTGACTTAAACAGATAGTTCCAAAAATAACTTTACAAAATTATACAGGAGAGCGAAAATGAAACCGTTTCAGACCATCAGAGCAGCATGACATTTGTCAGGCTGACTAGATGCATGAATGCTCAACTCTGAGAAACCCAGGAGAGGGCTTCCTTGGGCCTTGGACTCTTGATGCCATCTAGTCCTGGGCCCCTGGAGGTGACACAAGGGGACTCTGAGCTGTGGTCCCTTCATTTAGAAACCTGAGCAGCAGGTATGTGTTTTGCACAACAAAATAAAACTAAATAAATAAATGGGACCTTGAAAAGATTTTAGAACGAGAGCTGTCAGTTAAGGCTTGCATATCTTATTTGCCCTCAGAAGTCAGATGTCGCCATGGCTACCATCCTGCAGGATTTAGGGAGGTGCTGGCTGCCGCCTTGCTGTGAGGCTCGGGGGTCCCCATCGCTCCTTATCGTGTCCTTGGCGCTGAAGCTGGTCTCAGACACCAGTCGTACAGACACCAGTCGTTAATGTGCTAGCACTACTGCTTTTCTGACACAGAGAGATCTTTATTTTTCTCCTCCAAGTGTCTATGAAAAGTGGGAAAATGAAGAAAGGGACAAGGAGGTGGCAGCTTTTATTTTTGTTTTACAACCGAACCACTTTATCTCTTTACATAACTGTCTGGCTCCTGCAGGCGGATGGGATCATTATCTCTGCTATATGTAAACCCTTGTGCTTTACCAGACTTATTAGTACCAGGGGCCGTGAAGTCTCTAAATGATCTATCCCGAACATGGAAGGGAGGGAGAAGGAGGGATTGCAGACGAAAGAATCAAGGTAAGAGGTCTGCTGCTTCGAAGAAAGGAGGAGCCAGAAACAAGCAGGGGACATTGATCCAGAGAGGACTGCCCAAGTTTCTAATTGTACAAGTCTCTGAGGTTTAAACATTTGCCCCGAGTTCCCAAGGGTATGGGGACACATCCCTTTGTAAAACCCAATATGGAGCCTCTCAACATTGGAACTGAGACTCCACGCCCCCTCCCTAGCATGGAGTAGATGTTTCTTCCTCCTTCAAATCGGTGGCATAAACGGGACTTGCAAAGTTCACGCCATTCCCACTTAAGAATTGACTTAAACAGATAGTTCCAAAAATAACTTTACAAAATTATACAGGAGAGCGAAAATGAAACCGTTTCAGACCATCAGAGCAGCATGACATTTGTCAGGCTGACTAGATGCATGAATGCTCAACTCTGAGAAACCCAGGAGAGGGCTTCCTTGGGCCTTGGACTCTTGATGCCATCTAGTCCTGGGCCCCTGGAGGTGACACAAGGGGGACTCTGAGCTGTGGTCCCTTCATTTAGAAACCTGAGCAGCAGGTATGTGTTTTTGCACAACAAATCTACCTGATCACACCAAGGTCCTTGGTGTCTGTTGGGCATTGCAGGTGGTGGCACAGTTTGGTAGAGCAGATAGTGCAGACAAATACCAAGTGGGGATAAATACCAAGAAAATGGGGACAAATGCCAAGAAAAGGACTCTCTCGTGATAAAATACTCCAGAGTGGCAAGAAGAGTCTGGAGGCACATCCTTGCCTGGGAGCCCTTTCTTTGGACCCTGAGCTCCAGGTGACACCATTGACCTCCTGTTGCCCATAAGAATATAAGAGAATGCGCTGGTTAAATGCTGTGTTTGAGGCTAAAACTGACCTGGACTGAATTCTGTTCCTGTCATTAATGCCATGTAGCGTTGGACAAGTTAAACTTGATGAGTCTTGGTTTCTGCTTCTCTGAAAGAGAAATAATAGTAGTGTCTACTTTAGGAATGTTATGAAGTTAGTGTCATTAAAACACTGTAAAGCACTTATCATTGAGTTTGTCATTGTAGGAGCTTTTAGTAAATAATTTATTAATACTTGTCTCTCTGGGTATTTGAATCCCTCTGCAAAGATGGCCAGAGGCTTTCACTGAACCTCCTTGATTCTCTTAACAACTCTCTATTTGATCGTATTGCAGGGGTGTTCATTGATTGGTTCATCATTGGTTTAGTTGATATGATAAGGATCCTTGGCACTTTTGTGCCTTGATGAAGCAGCTCATTCTTCTAGACGTAGATTGTAAATCCACCTGTCTTTGAAGAGCTCACGTAAGGGAGGACCTTTCTCCACAAACAAGGAATGGCCCAAACTTTTGGTGCCTTATCGGTGGCATAAACGGGACTTGCAAAGTTCACGCCATTCCCACTTAAGAATTGACTTAAACAGATAGTTCCAAAAATAACTTTACAAAATTATACAGGAGAGCGAAAATGAAACCGTTTCAGACCATCAGAGCAGCATGACATTTGTCAGGCTGACTAGATGCATGAATGCTCAACTCTGAGAAACCCAGGAGAGGGCTTCCTTGGGCCTTGGACTCTTGATGCCATCTAGTCCTGGGCCCCTGGAGGTGACACAAGGGGGACTCTGAGCTGTGGTCCCTTCATTTAGAAACCTGAGCAGCAGGTATGTGTTTTTGCACAACAAATCTACCTGATCACACCAAGGTCCTTGGTGTCTGTTGGGCATTGCAGGTGGTGGCACAGTTTGGTAGAGCAGATAGTGCAGACAAATACCAAGTGGGGATAAATACCAAGAAAATGGGGACAAATGCCAAGAAAAGGACTCTCTCGTGATAAAATACTCCAGAGTGGCAAGAAGAGTCTGGAGGCACATCCTTGCCTGGGAGCCCTTTCTTTGGACCCTGAGCTCCAGGTGACACCATTGACCTCCTGTTGCCCATAAGAATATAAGAGAATGCGCTGGTTAAATGCTGTGTTTGAGGCTAAAACTGACCTGGACTGAATTCTGTTCCTGTCATTAATGCCATGTAGCGTTGGACAAGTTAAACTTGATGAGTCTTGGTTTCTGCTTCTCTGAAAGAGAAATAATAGTAGTGTCTACTTTAGGAATGTTATGAAGTTAGTGTCATTAAAACACTGTAAAGCACTTATCATTGAGTTTGTCATTGTAGGAGCTTTTAGTAAATAATTTATTAATACTTGTCTCTCTGGGTATTTGAATCCCTCTGCAAAGATGGCCAGAGGCTTTCACTGAACCTCCTTGATTCTCTTAACAACTCTCTATTTGATCGTATTGCAGGGGTGTTCATTGATTGGTTCATCATTGGTTTAGTTGATATGATAAGGATCCTTGGCACTTTTGTGCCTTGATGAAGCAGCTCATTCTTCTAGACGTAGATTGTAAATCCACCTGTCTTTGAAGAGCTCACGTAAGGGAGGACCTTTCTCCACAAACAAGGAAGGAGATGAGCCCAGGTTACCCAACATAAAACCTAAGTTTAATTCTAGAATTGACTGCCCAGGGACATCATGACATTCATTTGAAAGTCTTTCCCTAAGTCCCTGGAGGAAATGCCCAACCTCCTTCCCATCTTGAGATACCATAGTTTAAAGAGTGCATGCCTAACATGTATCTTGAATTCTCTATGCCTGGGTTCACTCACTGTAAAACAGAGGTGATACCATCACCAACTACATTGGGTTACATGAGTTGTGGTGTGTAGACGCTGCACATGGCACCAATCGCATAGTAAGCAGTAAGAGAGTGAAGGTCACTGGTGTTCTCCTCCTCTTCTCCATCCTCCTCTCTGCCCTTCTCATCATTCTCAGCATCAGCATCATCACCAAGGCTAGGTGTTGTGGGGTCTTGGGCACAAAGGTACTTCACTTCTGTATTTTTATTTCTGCTCACCCAGGCTACCGGGAAGTATCTGCTAGGGTGAGCCCCTTACTCTTCTAACTTCCTCTTCCAAACATAGCAGTTTTGCCCAGCAGCTAATAATATGCATTTTGAGGCTCTCAGGGACCTGGACTCATGTCTTGTCTTCCCCAATTTCTGGCTGTCTGACCATGCTAAATCCTGTAACCCTTCAGAGCATTAATTTTCGGATTGTTAAAATGGAGTAATGGCCCACCTCGTGGATTTTTTTGAGTTTTACGGGAGGTGATGCGTGGGAATGTCTGAGAGCAGTCACTGGCTCATTGTAAGTAATCAGTCCACAGTAGCTCTTCACTGAGCAAGGCCATATCCCAAGCACCAATCCACCCCCGCCGTGTCCATTCTGCGATGCCATCTGCTGACAGGGAAGCGGTCAGACTGTCTGATTCTGTCCTCATATGCTTTTTGGCTTCTCTCTTAGGAAAAGCACCTCATTTTCTGCGGCTCCAAAATGTCGAAGTGAATGTGGGACAGAATGCCACATTTCAGTGCATTGCTGGTGGAAAGTGGTCTCAGCATGACAAACTTTGGCTCCAGGTAAGGATGGACAGGCCACCTGCTCACACCTGTGCATCTCTTGGAAAGGAAAGAAAATGTGTGCTTTGAGGAAGGACTTGGTGGGGAAGAGAAAGGATATTTCTTATGTACCGCTGCTCGTTAGATGATACTTCGCATCCATGATCTTGTTAAATCTGTACTCTAGTTCTGTATGTAGGCATCAGTATTCCCATTTTACAGATGAGAAAGCTGAGGCCACAAACATAAAAGTGCCAGAACTAGAATTTATAATTATGTCCTTTCCAGACTTCTCTCTAGGTTGCTTCCCTGGTGATCCAGGGGTTAAGGCTTCACCTTCCAGTATAGGGGGTGCGGGTTCTTTCCCTGGTCAGGAAGCTAAGATCCCATTCCCTGGTCAGGAAGCCAAGATCCCACATGCCTCATGGCCAAAAAGCCAAAAACATAAAGCAGAAGTAGTGTTTTAACAAATTCAATAAAGGTGTCAAAAAATAACCAACCAAACAAAAACAAAACTGCTCTCAAACTTTGTCCTTTAAGCCCAAATTTCCAGGGCGAAGGCAAACTGAATATTTTAGTTGCTGGGTGCATCTGTGTTTCCAAATGATTTTTAAAATCAATTTCTACGAAGAAGCCTGTTGGAATTTTGATGGGGGTGTATTGCATTGAAAATATAGCTTTGCGAGTCTTCCCAGGGACCTGGACTCATGTCTTGTCTTCCCCAATTTCTGGCTGTCTGACCATGCTAAATCCTGTAACCCTTCAGAGCATTAATTTTCGGATTGTTAAAATGGAGTAATGGCCCACCTCGTGGATTTTTTTGAGTTTTACGGGAGGTGATGCGTGGGAATGTCTGAGAGCAGTCACTGGCTCATTGTAAGTAATCAGTCCACAGTAGCTCTTCACTGAGCAAGGCCATATCCCAAGCACCAATCCACCCCCGCCGTGTCCATTCTGCGATGCCATCTGCTGACAGGGAAGCGGTCAGACTGTCTGATTCTGTCCTCATATGCTTTTTGGCTTCTCTCTTAGGAAAAGCACCTCATTTTCTGCGGCTCCAAAATGTCGAAGTGAATGTGGGACAGAATGCCACATTTCAGTGCATTGCTGGTGGAAAGTGGTCTCAGCATGACAAACTTTGGCTCCAGGTAAGGATGGACAGGCCACCTGCTCACACCTGTGCATCTCTTGGAAAGGAAAGAAAATGTGTGCTTTGAGGAAGGACTTGGTGGGGAAGAGAAAGGATATTTCTTATGTACCGCTGCTCGTTAGATGATACTTCGCATCCATGATCTTGTTAAATCTGTACTCTAGTTCTGTATGTAGGCATCAGTATTCCCATTTTACAGATGAGAAAGCTGAGGCCACAAACATAAAAGTGCCAGAACTAGAATTTATAATTATGTCCTTTCCAGACTTCTCTCTAGGTTGCTTCCCTGGTGATCCAGGGGTTAAGGCTTCACCTTCCAGTATAGGGGGTGCGGGTTCTTTCCCTGGTCAGGAAGCTAAGATCCCATTCCCTGGTCAGGAAGCCAAGATCCCACATGCCTCATGGCCAAAAAGCCAAAAACATAAAGCAGAAGTAGTGTTTTAACAAATTCAATAAAGGTGTCAAAAAATAACCAACCAAACAAAAACAAAACTGCTCTCAAACTTTGTCCTTTAAGCCCAAATTTCCAGGGCGAAGGCAAACTGAATATTTTAGTTGCTGGGTGCATCTGTGTTTCCAAATGATTTTTAAAATCAATTTCTACGAAGAAGCCTGTTGGAATTTTGATGGGGGTTTATTGCATTGAAAATATAGATCACTTTGTGGAAAACTAACATCTTAACAGTAACACATCTTATCACCATGAGCACAGTATATTCCTTTGCTTACTGAGATCTTTAGTACTTCCACTCAGCAAAGTTCTGTTGTCTTCAGTGTCCAAGTCTTGTAGATCTTCAGACTGATCCCTAAGTATGTCCCTATTTTTTTTGGCCACTTCTATTGATCTGTCATGTATTTATCTTTATTCTTTGGCATGTGTGGGCCTCCCACCGCAGTGGTCTCTCTCGTTGTAGAGCACCGGCTCTGGGCACATGAGCTCCAGAGCTCCGGCTCGGTAATTGGACACATTGGTCCAGCCGCTCCGCGGCACGTGGGATCTTCCCAGGCCAGGGATCAAACCGGCACGCCTTGCACTGCAAGGCAGTGTCCTTACCCACTGGATCACCAGGGAAGCCCAGTATTGTCCCATTTTTGAAGACATGTAAAAGAGATGTCTACTTTGGAAGACATTTGAGAGAAGTCAGTTTCTGATTTTTCATTACTAGTATATACAAATACAGTTGACTTTCCTATATTGATCTTTTTTTTTTAAACCTTTATTTTGCTTTTAACTTTTACAGAGTTTTGTTGTTTACAGATATATATGTTCCCAGATTAGTCATATGCATATCCCCCCTTCCAACCCTTCTCAACCATCACACAGCACCCCTGAAGGTTGTACCCTACAACCTTGTTAACCTTACTATGACTATTTAAATTAATTAAAATAACGCCAGTTCAGGATTCAGGGGCTCAGCTCCACTAGCCACATGTCAAGTGCACAAGAGCCGCATGTGTCTCATGGCCGCCGTGGTGGTAGCTTGCTTCATAGCTACATAGTGGAATAAAAGTAAGAATAAATAATAATGCCTGCTTCTCCTGCTTCCCTGGGCTGCATGCAGAACACAAGAGAGCACAGGGAAACATTCATGTGTCACTCGAGTATTAAGTAATGCTATTTATTCATTATAATCAGTATTAAAATACATCAGGCTCCCTAGAAGCTTTGTCATTTCTGTGGCATTGCCTCAGTTGGGTCACGAGGATAAGACGGGACCGTCCCAGTACATTCAGTATCTTTATTTGGGTTTTCCAATTATTTCATGAACGTTATTGCTACAGTTCTGACTTGTGTGCTCTAAACCAGTGGAGTCTGCCAGTGCAAGGATGTTCAAGCGGAATGTAATCCAAGTTTTGAAGAAAATGAATAGAAGCACAGGGTTTAGAGCTCTTCCACATCTTATTTATTTATCTGCTTTTCCGTATAAACCAAATCTCATCGCACAGAATGTTTTTCAGGAGGCTTACAATGGGACATAAAGCATGACAAGAGAGCATAAATTAGAAGTGAGGCAACACAAGATAGATGGAAAATAACACACAGGAGTTGAGGCAATGCAATACCTGCGTTTCTATACATCTGCTGCTTCTGGTGGGTCCCGGTCACCACAGCACCATGGCCACCGACAGAAGAAGGAAAGCTTGTCAGATATGCAGTTCACAATGTCCCGAGATAAACACAAACCAATTGCTCTAGAAATTCTAACTGTTGTTCACACGGAAGCCAGACAGGAATTGTTCCCAGGAGTCCCCTAAAGAAAACATTTTATTCTAGTATATACAAATACAGTTGACTTTCCTATATTGATCTTTTTTTAAACCTTTATTTTGCTTTTAACTTTTACAGAGTTTTGTTGTTTACAGATATATATGTTCCCAGATTAGTCATATGCATATCCCCCCTTCCAACCCTTCTCAACCATCACACAGCACCCCTGAAGGTTGTACCCTACAACCTTGTTAACCTTACTATGACTATTTAAATTAATTAAAATAACGCCAGTTCAGGATTCAGGGGCTCAGCTCCACTAGCCACATGTCAAGTGCACAAGAGCCGCATGTGTCTCATGGCCGCCGTGGTGGTAGCTTGCTTCATAGCTACATAGTGGAATAAAAGTAAGAATAAATAATAATGCCTGCTTCTCCTGCTTCCCTGGGCTGCATGCAGAACACAAGAGAGCACAGGGAAACATTCATGTGTCACTCGAGTATTAAGTAATGCTATTTATTCATTATAATCAGTATTAAAATACATCAGGCTCCCTAGAAGCTTTGTCATTTCTGTGGCATTGCCTCAGTTGGGTCACGAGGATAAGACGGGACCGTCCCAGTACATTCAGTATCTTTATTTGGGTTTTCCAATTATTTCATGAACGTTATTGCTACAGTTCTGACTTGTGTGCTCTAAACCAGTGGAGTCTGCCAGTGCAAGGATGTTCAAGCGGAATGTAATCCAAGTTTTGAAGAAAATGAATAGAAGCACAGGGTTTAGAGCTCTTCCACATCTTATTTATTTATCTGCTTTTCCGTATAAACCAAATCTCATCGCACAGAATGTTTTTCAGGAGGCTTACAATGGGACATAAAGCATGACAAGAGAGCATAAATTAGAAGTGAGGCAACACAAGATAGATGGAAAATAACACACAGGAGTTGAGGCAATGCAATACCTGCGTTTCTATACATCTGCTGCTTCTGGTGGGTCCCGGTCACCACAGCACCATGGCCACCGACAGAAGAAGGAAAGCTTGTCAGATATGCAGTTCACAATGTCCCCGAGATAAACACAAACCAATTGCTCTAGAAATTCTAACTGTTGTTCACACGGAAGCCAGACAGGAATTGTTCCCAGGAGTCCCCCTAAAGAAAACAGCGTGTGGTGTAGGGAACATTTTCCACCACATTCTTACTGAAGGCACACAAATGATTCATAGGCTTGTCTCCCATAGTAATGCTCTGGGTTAAAAGTAATTTGGGGGATCTTCCCTGGTGGTCCAGTGGTTAAGATTCTGCCTGCCAGGGCAGCGGACATGGGTTCAATCCCTGGTCTGGCAAGATTCCACATGCTGTGGAGCAGCTAAGCCTGTGCACAACTGCTGAGCCCCTGTGCTCTGGAGCCCACCTGCCTCAACTACTGAAGCTTGCGCACCTAGAGCCTGTGCTCCGTAACAAGAGGAGCCCATGCACCACAACTAGAGGAGTCGTCCCTGCTGGCCACAACTAGGAAAAGCCCACATGCAGCAACGAAGACCCATTGGAGCCAAAATTTAAATAAATACGTAAATAAAACCTGACAAAAGGCCATCTGAGGGATACTCAATGAGGGTAAGGAGATGGGGTGGACAGTGTGATATTGGCAGAGGTCCTCCAGCTCTCCACTAATCCGTGTGCATCCTGGGATACTTCAAATGTAACTGGAGGGTGAATAGATTCAGTAACTGTTTCTTCAAGGAAATCACTGGAAATGTTGTCTCCCTCATGTATATTTCAGGAGGTATTGGGAGGTAGACGGCGCACACTATGCTCTGTGGCAAAATGGCCTGCATTGGCAAGTTAATCCAGGTTTGAGGGGCCTTCTTCCACATCTTATTTATTTATCTGCTTTTCCGTATAAACCAAATCTCATCGCACAGAATGTTTTTCAGGAGGCTTACAATGGGACATAAAGCATGACAAGAGAGCATAAATTAGAAGTGAGGCAACACAAGATAGATGGAAAATAACACACAGGAGTTGAGGCAATGCAATACCTGCGTTTCTATACATCTGCTGCTTCTGGTGGGTCCCGGTCACCACAGCACCATGGCCACCGACAGAAGAAGGAAAGCTTGTCAGATATGCAGTTCACAATGTCCCCGAGATAAACACAAACCAATTGCTCTAGAAATTCTAACTGTTGTTCACACGGAAGCCAGACAGGAATTGTTCCCAGGAGTCCCCCTAAAGAAAACAGCGTGTGGTGTAGGGAACATTTTCCACCACATTCTTACTGAAGGCACACAAATGATTCATAGGCTTGTCTCCCATAGTAATGCTCTGGGTTAAAAGTAATTTGGGGGATCTTCCCTGGTGGTCCAGTGGTTAAGATTCTGCCTGCCAGGGCAGCGGACATGGGTTCAATCCCTGGTCTGGCAAGATTCCACATGCTGTGGAGCAGCTAAGCCTGTGCACAACTGCTGAGCCCCTGTGCTCTGGAGCCCACCTGCCTCAACTACTGAAGCTTGCGCACCTAGAGCCTGTGCTCCGTAACAAGAGGAGCCCATGCACCACAACTAGAGGAGTCGTCCCTGCTGGCCACAACTAGGAAAAGCCCACATGCAGCAACGAAGACCCATTGGAGCCAAAATTTAAATAAATACGTAAATAAAACCTGACAAAAGGCCATCTGAGGGATACTCAATGAGGGTAAGGAGATGGGGTGGACAGTGTGATATTGGCAGAGGTCCTCCAGCTCTCCACTAATCCGTGTGCATCCTGGGATACTTCAAATGTAACTGGAGGGTGAATAGATTCAGTAACTGTTTCTTCAAGGAAATCACTGGAAATGTTGTCTCCCTCATGTATATTTCAGGAGGTATTGGGAGGTAGACGGCGCACACTATGCTCTGTGGCAAAATGCCTGCATTGGCAGTTAAATCCAGGCTTAGAGTCAACAGTGTAGTTGGAAGTAGGTTAACATCTTTCTATAGCGTATGAGACGCCTGTCATGACACCTGCCACCCAGGGGACAATCGCAGCTCTGATCTGAGATGGGTGGGCTAAGGAAGTGAATGATTTCTCATGAAATATGGCTCTGGATTTATTCCAGTGCCTCAAGGACCAGCCTGCAGACTTGCCAACGTTTTGTTCCATTAACAGGGCTAGGGCAGCTCAGATGGAGAATTTCTTGACATTGTCGCCAAGAGTCTGCAGGACACCTGCAGCAGGTGTGCCTTTCAACAATGTTATTTCTTGCTGTAGCTGCCAAGATATGCTGAGGAATCACAGTCACTGAACGTGGACATTTTTTAACTGCCAGTTTTAAGTCGGGGAAATAAAGGCAGTGACTTTATTCTCAGAAAAGTATATCAGTAGCCCTTCCTCTTGGCACTGGTTAAGGAGCAGTTGGTGGACTCAGATTTGGGGGTAGATCCCTTAGCCTGTTGTAGAGAATGCTTGCCTTTTCTTTAGAGTAGGGATCTACAGCCCATTTGTCCTTACATGCTTTCAGATTACAACTTAATAAGTTAAAAAGGAAAGCTACCCATGCTCCCTGTTTTGATTCTTCTGGAAACTTAGTATGCTTGTTGTTGTTGTTTAGTCACTAAGTTGTATCTGACTCTTGCCATCCCATGGACTGATCCCATAGCCTGCCAGGCTTCTCTGTCCATGGGATTTCCCAGGCAAGATTACTGGAGTGGGTTGCCGTTTCCTTCTCCAGGGGATCTTCCTGACCGAGGGGTCAAACCCACATCTCCTGCATTGGCAGGCGGATTCTTGACCCCTGAGGCACCAGGAAGCCAATATGCTCCTTAAAAGACCCTATCTGCTGGAGCCAGCTTTCGTGGAATTATAGTGCAACTTTTGCATAAAGATCGACGGACAGGACCTATTCAGAAATGGGTATACATGGACTTCCCTGTTGGTCCAGTGGTTACAAATCCACCTGCCAATGCAGGGGAACACAGATCTCGTCCCTGGCCCAAGAAGATTCCACATGCTGCGGGGCAGCTAGGACTGTACACTGTAACTACTGAGCACATATTCTGATGCCCCCAGGCCACAGCTACTGAGACCGCACACCTAGAGCCTGTGCTCTGCAACGAAAGCCACTGCAGTGAGAAGCCCACTGGCCACAACTGGAGAAAGCCTGTACACAGCAACAAAGACCCAGCATAGCCAATAAACATTGTGAAGAGGTGGCTAAAGTCCAATTAAAGTTATCAACAAGCTCATCTTGCTCTACATGATTTCTTCTTAAGGTGAAGCAATGTGTGGTCCCTGGTGGAAGGGCCTCATTCGTAGTCACTGATATCTTAGGTGACCCGTTGGCCTGAGGAATCCAAACTTGTGAGTTTTCACACACTTTTTTCAAGTGAGTAAGACAGTATGCCTTCTGAGTGGATTATCCAGTAACTGAAGCTGCCTGCAGTTTGAGGAATGCTTTTGGTGAGAGGAGGGGGAAAAGGGACAGTATTCAGAGTACAACTAGGTGGAACTGTAGTGACAGAATTTTCCGTGTATCACTGTGAAAATGTACCTGGTTCATCTTTTCTGAAAGGCAGTTTGGCAGGAGCTATCTAACAGCTTGAAATGTACATACTCTTCCAGCAAGTAATTTGACTTTTGGGAATTTATCCAAAAAAAATAACCAGCGACTGGGAAAAAATGTACCTGCAAGTGTGTTCAATAGGACGGAAAACTGAAAACAACTTAAATGTCCAACAAAAGGGTCTGTTTAAAGTAAGTGGGGCCATTAAACATCAAGTTATAGAAATATATTTAATGCCATTTCCCAATATATCAGTGAAAATAGCAAGTTATAAAACAGTATACCCAATATATTAATTCTCTATTGAAAAACAACCACATGTATACACGTATCTACACAAATAGATACATACCTGTATAAATGTACACCTATAACACTCTAAACATATAACAAGTTACTTAAGGATTGATTGTGATGATAGGTAATGAGTGGTTTTTATTTTCATCTTTAATCTTTTGTTTCATCCACATAGTCTAAAATAAATATAAGTAATTGATGTTAACAGAAAAAATGCTTTTAAAAGGGAGAAAGATGACTGCTTTTTACTAGATACAGCATATTCTCAGCATGGCAGGAGCTTTTACAGGGCATAATTGTATCAGAGGTAGTTAGCCCAGCAGATGCAGGAGGTATCGGAGACGCATGTTCGATCCTGGGTCTGGAAGACTGCCCTGGAGGAGGGAATGGCGACCCACTCTGGTATTCTTCCCTGGGAAATCCCATGGTCAGAGGAATCTGGCAGACTACAGTTGTTGGGTCACAAAGAGTCAGACACGATGGAGCATACGCGAGCGTGCACACACACACACACACACACACACACACACACACCCATAGAAGCAGCAGCACTGGTCCCCACTGAGGGCATAGGAAAATTTACCTTCAGACTGCCTGCACCCCACCCTCATCACCCCCACTAGATACCCTTCATTAAGGTGGAGGAGGTTTAGAGATATTGGTGTGTGTCGCCTGGTCTTTATGGAAGAGTGTGGCCTATGGGATCCACGCACTTCTCAGGGCTTCCAGGTCAGGCCCTGTCAAGCCCATACATATCAAGGTAGACTTCCAGGCTTCCCTGCGAAGGATTCACTCCATTGAAGTTTGTATAGCAAATAATGCTCGAAGACTCTCTGAAATGAGGCCACGTGTCCAAAGCTTCTGCACAGATCTCAGGAGGGGCAGCATATGTGTCTGGACAAATCACGGGCATTGTTCCAGGGAACAGACCCTAATCTGGCAGAAAGGGCTTCTGGCCTGTGAAGCCACTGGGGGAGGGCAGCGGCCACAGTGGAGCTGACGCAATAAGCAGACGTGTCAGTCCTCTGGAGCAGATTCTTCCAGTAAACCTGTTTTCCCATGCCCTGAAGGTCTACCTCCTCCAATATATTAATTCTCTATTGAAAAACAACCACATGTATACACGTATCTACACAAATAGATACATACCTGTATAAATGTACACCTATAACACTCTAAACATATAACAAGTTACTTAAGGATTGATTGTGATGATAGGTAATGAGTGGTTTTTATTTTCATCTTTAATCTTTTGTTTCATCCACATAGTCTAAAATAAATATAAGTAATTGATGTTAACAGAAAAAATGCTTTTAAAAGGGAGAAAGATGACTGCTTTTTACTAGATACAGCATATTCTCAGCATGGCAGGAGCTTTTACAGGGCATAATTGTATCAGAGGTAGTTAGCCCAGCAGATGCAGGAGGTATCGGAGACGCATGTTCGATCCTGGGTCTGGAAGACTGCCCTGGAGGAGGGAATGGCGACCCACTCTGGTATTCTTCCCTGGGAAATCCCATGGTCAGAGGAATCTGGCAGACTACAGTTGTTGGGTCACAAAGAGTCAGACACGATGGAGCATACGCGAGCGTGCACACACACACACACACACACACACACACACACACCCATAGAAGCAGCAGCACTGGTCCCCACTGAGGGCATAGGAAAATTTACCTTCAGACTGCCTGCACCCCACCCTCATCACCCCCACTAGATACCCTTCATTAAGGTGGAGGAGGTTTAGAGATATTTTTGTGTGTCGCCTGGTCTTTATGGAAGATTGTGGCCTATGAGATCCACGCACTTCTCAGGGCTTCCAGGTCAGGCCCTGTCAAGCCCATACATATCAAGGTAGACTTCCAGGCTTCCCTGCGAAGGATTCACTCCATTGAAGTTTGTATAGCAAATAATGCTCGAAGACTCTCTGAAATGAGGCCACGTGTCCAAAGCTTCTGCACAGATCTCAGGAGGGGCAGCATATGTGTCTGGACAAATCACGGGCATTGTTCCAGGGAACAGACCCTAATCTGGCAGAAAGGGCTTCTGGCCTGTGAAGCCACTGGGGGAGGGCAGCGGCCACAGTGGAGCTGACGCAATAAGCAGACGTGTCAGTCCTCTGGAGCAGATTCTTCCAGTAAACCTGTTTTCCCATGCCCTGAAGGGCTACCTCCTCCTCTGCTCCTCTTTCATTATTATTATTATTCCTTATACTTGGCTTTTCTTTCAGCCTTTGATGATGCTGATTGTTTCCTCCTTGAAAATCTTCCTGTGCTCTTGGTTCCAGGGCGTCATCTGTCAGCAGCTATGGAGGGTCAGAGAGTTTGCCTTATTTGCAAGCTCAGGTGTTAGCCTGCTGGTTGCATGGATGCTGGCAGAAGACATGGGACTCTTGGATCAGAGACAAAGGACCCTGTTGCTCATCACACATGATGAGTAGGCGGCATGAGTTTCATGTCTGTAGCAGTTTCCCTTGTGCTCCCAAGTCCTGGTGGGAGGTTGCTGTGGGGCCAACTCCAGGTGGGCTTAACCCACAGCCAGTCTGTGCCATCACTGGGGATCCCCCATGCTCAGGAAACCCTTGTCTTTTATTATTACCTCGGAGATATAATTTATAAGCCATAACGTTTAGTAAGCATACTAAACTTTGGTGTGTAGGTTTTGTGTGTAGTGGGTTTTTGTGGGTAGGGTTTTTGGTGGGTAGGTGTGGTGTGTGTAGGCTTTGGATTATAGATCTGTTTGCAGAGTCACAACACCATCGCCATATGCTCTTTCTTTCCTCGTGTCATCTGCAGGGACTCTAGATTTTAAAAGGCTCCTTTAGGGCGACTTAGGAAATGGACATCTAGCTGGGGTTTTGGTCTTCACAGGATTGTGTTCTCTCAGGTTCATCTGCACCAAGTGCATGGTCCTTATCTTCCTCCTTCCTGTGCAGCTCGTCTCTGAGGACCGTAGATGTCTGACCTGGAACAGTCCTCTCACAGGTGTTCTTTTCTCCTTTACTTTCTAAAGCTTTTTTAAAAGAAATGGAGCTATCTTTTTCAGCAGGTGGGATCTAGTTTTAGTTGCAAGACTGCCTCTGAAATGAGGGCAGCGTGTCCACAAAGCTTCTGCACAGATCTCAGGAGGGGCAGCATATGTGTCTGGACAAATCACGGGCATTGTTCCAGGAACAGACCCTAATCTGGCAGAAAGGGCTTCTGGCCTGTGAAGCCACTGGGGAGCAGCGGCCACAGTGGAGCTGCGCAATAAGCAGACGTGTCAGTCCTCTGGAGCAGATTCTTCCAGTAAACCTGTTTTCCCATGCCCTGAAGGGCTACCTCCTCCTCTGCTCCTCTTTCATTATTATTATTATTCCTTATACTTGGCTTTTCTTTCAGCCTTTGATGATGCTGATTGTTTCCTCCTTGAAAATCTTCCTGTGCTCTTGGTTCCAGGGCGTCATCTGTCAGCAGCTATGGAGGGTCAGAGAGTTTGCCTTATTTGCAAGCTCAGGTGTTAGCCTGCTGGTTGCATGGATGCTGGCAGAAGACATGGGACTCTTGGATCAGAGACAAAGGACCCTGTTGCTCATCACACATGATGAGTAGGCGGCATGAGTTTCATGTCTGTAGCAGTTTCCCTTGTGCTCCCAAGTCCTGGTGGGAGGTTGCTGTGGGGCCAACTCCAGGTGGGCTTAACCCACAGCCAGTCTGTGCCATCACTGGGGATCCCCCATGCTCAGGAAACCCTTGTCTTTTATTATTACCTCGGAGATATAATTTATAAGCCATAACGTTTAGTAAGCATACTAAACTTTGGTGTGTAGGTTTTGGTGTGTAGTGGGTTTTTGTGGGTAGGGTTTTTGGTGGGTAGGTGTGGTGTGTGTAGGCTTTGGATTATAGATCTGTTTGCAGAGTCACAACACCATCGCCATATGCTCTTTCTTTCCTCGTGTCATCTGCAGGGACTCTAGATTTTAAAAGGCTCCTTTAGGGCGACTTAGGAAATGGACATCTAGCTGGGGTTTTGGTCTTCACAGGATTGTGTTCTCTCAGGTTCATCTGCACCAAGTGCATGGTCCTTATCTTCCTCCTTCCTGTGCAGCTCGTCTCTGAGGACCGTAGATGTCTGACCTGGAACAGTCCCCTCTCACAGGTGTTCTTTTCTCCTTTACTTTCTAAAGCAAAATATATATATTTATTTTGACACCCCCAGAGCTTAGTTATGGTATGCGGGAGCTTCGATCTTTGTTGCAGCAGGTGGGATCTAGTTTTAGTTGTGGCACGTGGGATCCGGTTCCCTGACCCAGGCATCCAACCTGGGCCCCTTGCATTGGGAGCGGGGAGTCCTAGGCCCTGGACCACCTTCCTATGTTTTCACTGAGTGCCCTCGCCATTCATGTGCATCAGGATTTGAGCCAGCTGCTCCCTGCCCTAGCATGCGGGAGCTAGGACAAAGAATGGCGGCCCTGCTTCTTGCCCTCACAGAGCTTGCCTTTCAGCAGTGGAAACAGACACTAGGCAACTGATCACTGAGTTAAATACTTCATCACACATGTGACCAGGTTCCCAGAAGGTGAAAGGGTCTGCCGAGGAGGTACGGAGGAGGGAGGAGTCAGGGTATTATGCATCTCAGGGAAGCGCCCTTGGAAGAAGGGGCTTATGACAGAGTTCAGAGAGGCGAACTGAAAATGGTCAGAGGAACATCAGGCCACACAGGGCGATGGCTCGTGTACAGACCCTTCGTCACCTGCTCATCCTCATTCCTCAGGGCTGACAACTCCCTGTGGGGCTTATGCCAGGACCCTCCTGCTGCGGCAGGAACTCCGAACCCAGAAATCAACCTCAACTGGGCACTCAGCCATGTGTGCAGTGGGCCCTTGGGAAGTCTTGAGCACAGCTAATCAAACATGATTTATGTCCACTGCTATTCCTTTTAACTTTTAATAAAGAATAATCAAAAGCTATTCTTTAGAGATTGCCAGAGAGGTACAAATATGGTCTTAAGAGAATCGATGGGCCAGACTTTAGCACGTTTCTAAATGTCATGCTATTGAAGCAAGCTGTATGACTAGAAATGAAAAGAATTTTTTGTTACAAATGGATTGTGGGAACTTCACCTACATAGTTTCTAGCCAGGAGATTTCTGGAGCAATTAGAATAATTTTCGACTGAAAATTGTGGCCTAATCTTACGTGTGTGTTTGCATGTGCTCACAGCGCTAGGAGCTCAAATCAGCCTACAGAAGGCTTCTAGGACCCATGTGTTAGAATACCTCCTTAAAACAGGCATAATGCCAGTTGCACACAGTTTCCTTTTATTATAGGCAGTCATGTTTCCACTTCTGCCGATTGTAGATCAATTGCTAGCCTGCCTGGCCTCGCTGTAGTAATGACAGCCATTCTAGCAGGCTGTGTCTTATCTCTTTGTGAAGGAAGTAATGGCCTGACACTGGAGCAGAGAGGATGGGTAGCTGCAGAACGGCGAGGCCATTACAGATACCTCGATAGCTAATCAGGTGATAGGAAAGCAGCAGAGTCTCCGTGGCATCAGGTGCTGCTCTTGTCTTCTTTTCTAGATAGTTCCTGAAGCTAGAGAGGCGTTTGCCTGGGTGTGAAAGGAAGCACCCCCATCACATCGTAAATGCAAATGTTTTAGGCATTTTCAGCACCCCCTGCACTTGCAAGGAGTCTGTGCTCTCAGACCAAGCCGGCTTATTCCACGTAACATGAAACAGGCGAAGGGGAGGTGCAATTTGAGTTGTTTTAAAAGAGAGTAAGAAGCAGGTGAAAGAGGAAAAAGAAAAAAGATTTCTAAAGAAATTATTATCACAATGAAAGCAATGTAGGTATAAAATAGGATTAAGCAGGACTGCCCAGGAGGCCATAAAATGCCTTTTTTTCAGCTTAGAACACACGGGCCCCCTTGGGTGGATAAATTGGAAAAAGGTTCACCTTATGGGCACACACAGCCTTAAGGCATAGGACCTGGCAGACAGAGTCTTTGGGCAGAGAAAACAGATCACTGTTCTCAGGTTGAGCACAGCTAATCAAACATGATTTATGTCCACTGCTATTCCTTTTAACTTTTAATAAAGAATAATCAAAAGCTATTCTTTAGAGATTGCCAGAGAGGTACAAATATGGTCTTAAGAGAATCGATGGGCCAGACTTTAGCACGTTTCTAAATGTCATGCTATTGAAGCAAGCTGTATGACTAGAAATGAAAAGAATTTTTTGTTACAAATGGATTGTGGGAACTTCACCTACATAGTTTCTAGCCAGGAGATTTCTGGAGCAATTAGAATAATTTTCGACTGAAAATTGTGGCCTAATCTTACGTGTGTGTTTGCATGTGCTCACAGCGCTAGGAGCTCAAATCAGCCTACAGAAGGCTTCTAGGACCCATGTGTTAGAATACCTCCTTAAAACAGGCATAATGCCAGTTGCACACAGTTTCCTTTTATTATAGGCAGTCATGTTTCCACTTCTGCCGATTGTAGATCAATTGCTAGCCTGCCTGGCCTCGCTGTAGTAATGACAGCCATTCTAGCAGGCTGTGTCTTATCTCTTTGTGAAGGAAGTAATGGCCTGACACTGGAGCAGAGAGGATGGGTAGCTGCAGAACGGCGAGGCCATTACAGATACCTCGATAGCTAATCAGGTGATAGGAAAGCAGCAGAGTCTCCGTGGCATCAGGTGCTGCTCTTGTCTTCTTTTCTAGATAGTTCCTGAAGCTAGAGAGGCGTTTGCCTGGGTGTGAAAGGAAGCACCCCCATCACATCGTAAATGCAAATGTTTTAGGCATTTTCAGCACCCCCTGCACTTGCAAGGAGTCTGTGCTCTCAGACCAAGCCGGCTTATTCCACGTAACATGAAACAGGCGAAGGGGAGGTGCAATTTGAGTTGTTTTAAAAGAGAGTAAGAAGCAGGTGAAAGAGGAAAAAGAAAAAAGATTTCTAAAGAAATTATTATCACAATGAAAGCAATGTAGGTATAAAATAGGATTAAGCAGGACTGCCCAGGAGGCCATAAAATGCCTTTTTTTCAGCTTAGAACACACGGGCCCCCTTGGGTGGATAAATTGGAAAAAGGTTCACCTTATGGGCACACACAGCCTTAAGGCATAGGACCTGGCAGACAGAGTCTTTGGGCAGAGAAAACAGATCACTGTTCTCCAGGTTGATTTGGTCTGCCTGTGGTCGTGACTCCTGATTTGCGAATAGAGCAGGGTCCCGCTTGAGGTGCCTCGCCCTTGGACCCTGGCTGGACGTCCTCAGTGTGGTGACTGGTCGCTCAACCTCAGAAAGTGGCCTGGATTTAAGGAATGTTTGCATGTTTCGTGGTATTATTTGGCCCCTTGCTTTTCACTGAGGGACTTAAGATGACATTAGCCTTCAAGTCTTGGAGATGGATGACAAGGCCAGGAGAATCAGTATCACTCTGGGACTTTTTAGAAATGTAGATTGTCTCAGACTTCCCTGGTGGTCCAACAGTTAAGAATCTGTCTGCCAGCACACGTTCGATACCTGGTCCAGGAAGATTCCACTGGCTATGGAGCAACTATGCCCGCAGCTACTAAGCCCACATGCCTAGAGCCCATGCTCCACAACAAGAGAAGCCACTGCAATGAGAAAGTTGTGCACACTGCCACTAGAGAAAGCCCATGTGCAGCGAAAAAGACCCAGTGTAGCCAAAGTAAAAATAAAAATGTTTAAACATTGAGTGCAGATTATCTAGCCTCATCCCTGACCTCCTGAATCAAATTTGAGAGTCACTGCTTCAAACTGATGGAGTTGGGGTGAAAAAAAATCTCCCACATTGCATATGATGTTCCTTAGTAATATATCCAGAAAGTCCATTAGCCAAGAATTCAGGAAGATGCTTTGCCTCTCTCTACATAGATATTTCTGCCTTCCAGACCACCAAGGTTTCTAGAAAGCTAGGCATCTGTCACATTAGTTCCCAAGCTATTGTCCGTGGTGCAGTATTCTCCTGCAAGATGGCATTTGATGTTCTTTAAACAAGTCACTGAGTTTCTGCAGCAGTATGCACGACCTTCTTCACAATGTCACGGGGTAACTGTGAACTCTTGTGTACTGGCCAGCCGCTGGGCAATGTGTCTGGAATCAGATCAGTTGGGTCCACAGCCTAACTCCAGCATCACTCAGCAGTCATGTAAGGTTTTGCTCCTCCTCCGGTGGTTCATGGACCAGCATCATCAACAAGACTTGGGAGCTTGCTGGAAATGAAGATGTCAGGGGACTTTCCTAGTGGTCCAGTGGTTAAGACTCCATGCTCTCATTGCAGGGATCCAGGGTTTGATCGCTGGTCAGGCAACTAGACCCTGCATGTTGAAACTAAAGATTCCTCATGCTGCAACCAAGACCCAGCTCAGCCAAATAATTTTTTTTAAAAAATGAATTATGTCAGGTCCCAGCACAGACTTAGGGAATCAGAGTCTGCATATTTAATGAGACTGCCCCAATGGTCTTGTATGCACATTCGTTTGAGAAGTAGTATTCTAAATCATGCAAAAAGACTATGACTGGTCCCATCACTTTGTGCAAATAGATGGGGAAGCAGTGGGAGGAGTGACAGGTTTTATTTTCTGGGGCACCAAAATCACAGTGGACGGTGACAGGAACCATGAAATTAAAAGATGCTTGCTCCTTTGAAGAAAAGCTATGACAAACCCAGACAGCATGTTAAAAAGCAGAGACATCACTTTGCCAACAAAAGTCTGTATAGTCAAAGCTGTGGTGTTTCCAGTAGTCATGTACAGATGTGAGAGTTGGACAAAATGAATGAGGGGCTGTGGTTCTGGAGGAGACTTGATGCAATGTTTAAACATTGAGTGCAGATAGCCTCATCCCTGACCTCCTGAATCAAATTTGAGAGTCACTGCTTCAAACTGATGGAGTTGGGGTGAAAAAAAATCTCCCACATTGCATATGATGTTCCTTAGTAATATATCCAGAAAGTCCATTAGCCAAGAATTCAGGAAGATGCTTTGCCTCTCTCTACATAGATATTTCTGCCTTCCAGACCACCAAGGTTTCTAGAAAGCTAGGCATCTGTCACATTAGTTCCCAAGCTATTGTCCGTGGTGCAGTATTCTCCTGCAAGATGGCATTTGATGTTCTTTAAACAAGTCACTGAGTTTCTGCAGCAGTATGCACGACCTTCTTCACAATGTCACGGGGTAACTGTGAACTCTTGTGTACTGGCCAGCCGCTGGGCAATGTGTCTGGAATCAGATCAGTTGGGTCCACAGCCTAACTCCAGCATCACTCAGCAGTCATGTAAGGTTTTGCTCCTCCTCCGGTGGTTCATGGACCAGCATCATCAACAAGACTTGGGAGCTTGCTGGAAATGAAGATGTCAGGGGACTTTCCTAGTGGTCCAGTGGTTAAGACTCCATGCTCTCATTGCAGGGATCCAGGGTTTGATCGCTGGTCAGGCAACTAGACCCTGCATGTTGAAACTAAAGATTCCTCATGCTGCAACCAAGACCCAGCTCAGCCAAATAATTTTTTTTAAAAAATGAATTATGTCAGGTCCCAGCACAGACTTAGGGAATCAGAGTCTGCATATTTAATGAGACTGCCCCAATGGTCTTGTATGCACATTCGTTTGAGAAGTAGTATTCTAAATCATGCAAAAAGACTATGACTGGTCCCATCACTTTGTGCAAATAGATGGGGAAGCAGTGGGAGGAGTGACAGGTTTTATTTTCTGGGGCACCAAAATCACAGTGGACGGTGACAGGAACCATGAAATTAAAAGATGCTTGCTCCTTTGAAGAAAAGCTATGACAAACCCAGACAGCATGTTAAAAAGCAGAGACATCACTTTGCCAACAAAAGTCTGTATAGTCAAAGCTGTGGTGTTTCCAGTAGTCATGTACAGATGTGAGAGTTGGACGATAAAGAAGGCTGAATGCCAAAGAATTGGTGCTTTCGAACTGTGGTTCTGGAGGAGACTCTTGAGAGTCCTTGGACAGCAAGGAGATCAGAACAATCCGTTCTAAAGGAAATCAGCCCTGATTATTCATTGGAAGGACTGATGCAGAAGCTGAAGCTCCAATACTTTGGCCACCTCATGTGGAAAGCTGACTCATTGGAAAAGACCCTGATGCTGGGAAAGACTGAAGGTCAGAGGAGGGGGCAGGCAACAGAGGATGAGATGGTTGAACTACATCACCGATTCAATGGACATGAGTTTGAGCAAACTCCAGGAGACCGTGAAGGACGGGGAAGCGCTACAGGCCATGGGATCACAAATAGTTGGACACAACTTGGCGACTGAACAACAATTCTAAACCATGTCATTTGACTTCTCTCTACCTCAGTTTCCTCATTTGAAAAGCAGAAATATTCTTAGGACCTATTTCATGCCTTATCATGCATTAGAATCACCTAGAGGGTTTGTTGAAAACCTTGCTCCCACCCCCATAGAGTTTTGGTTTATTACACCCAGGGTGGGGCCATAAAATTTGCATTCTAACAAGTCCCAGGGGCTCCTAATTCAGTGGGTCTGTGAACCATCCTTGGAGAGCCACTGCTCTAGATTATTCTAAGAGCATTGCTCATCCTCTGTGGACCATGTTTTCCTCCTTGAAGGGTGCTATTTCAATACTTGACTTTATGTTTTGCCCTTTTTGCTATTTTGTTGGATACTTAGCACCAACCTATAAATTCCTCTGGGCAGAAATTATACCTTCCACACTCCACACTGTCTCATTTTCTGTTTTGTTAAATAACGAGTACATTTCTAGGGTGATTACTAATAGAATGAGAGAAGGGGAAAAGACAACTCAGACTACCAGCCCCAATAAGCAACCCCCACAAATGGGTATCAGTGCTGGAACTCTCATGAAAAGGAATACTTCTCCCAAGTTCCCAGGTCACACCAATGCTACTGGCCTGGACCCCATTATTTGAGAAGGACTTTTCCTAGGAATTTTCCTAGGATTTAGCATAGGCAACTTAACACAAAGCCTAACCCAGACTGAACACTCGGCCATGTTCGTTAATGTAACTTCTACTTAATAAATGCTCAGAAAAATCTTCTTACTTTGAACAAAATATTTATCAAACTTTATTATGGAACTTTATTCATGGGGCATATATGGACTTTTCAGAGGAGGTTGTGTGTTATTGTAGGGGTGCTTGAGCTTCCCACATTCTCAGTGTTCTATGGAAATCAGTTCCTAATCTCTCTCTCTCTTTTGTCCCCCTGATTTTACATAGATTCAGGTGCAGACAACAAGAAAATCTCAAGGCGGTAGCTCATGGGCTTTCAGGAGACCCTATGGGAGGAGGGGATGGTGAGCTACTCCAGTTTCCTTGGCTGGGGAATCCCATGGACAGAGAAGCCTGGCAGACTGTAGTTGAAGAGTCGGATGTGATTGAAGTGACTTAGCACCTAGGCACGTATTGTCCTTGAGGAAGATGCAAGGATAGGAAAGTGCTGGGTAGAATGAATCAAAGTGTCCTTTACAAGCCAGTTATCCAAGACTATGATTCTTTCTGGGGAACCCAACCTAGGGCACCCTTTTGAGTTCCCACTGGAAAATTGGTTCAATGGAATCATTGACTCAAAGGAGCTAGAAGGTGATTGATTTTAGAACAGACGTAGCTCTGAAAAACTTAAATCAAGAAAAATGGAGATGTGCCTGAACATTAGAGGAAGGATGAAAAAATATTACAGGAGCTGAAAGGAAAGTTCCAACAAGACAAAGTAGTGACATGTGCCTCAGAGTTTGGTAGAATTTTTCACAGGCTTCTATGTGCATCACGTTCCTCTCTGGCTTTTCCCAGGACTTTGACTTCCCTTCACTGTCCTGTTCTTCTTTCTTAGCATCCCAGCATCTGCATCCCTGTGCACGTACCTGGCGCTTGATGTCATGGCTGGGAGGCTTTACTCTCTCTCCTTGTCTCTGGGCTGTCGGCCACTTCAGGTTTTGGCGTCCTACATGCTTCCACTCCTACCTGTTGATTGCCTGTGGGCTTGGGTTCCTGAGTCCTTTCCTGTGTAATGAAACTTTGCTTTGTTTTCCCCCCTTGCCTTTTCCTTTCTGCCTCTGTCTGGGGGGCCAAGTCAGTGGCTGGCACCTGTGCTTCTGAGTCATTCTGTCTGTTTAAATCCCTTTTCCATGTTGCCACAGCATTCTGGCATCAGAGGCTCTCACCATCCTTGGTTTTCTAGAATTCCTTCTGATCTCTGCCTTTGGGCTTCTGGGCGGCTGCTCACTTGCCTTGACCTTGAGTATCTGCTTGCCCTTGCGTGTGGGCTCCTCTCCCTGAACTTAACCTCTGTATCTCCTTGCCCTGGTCTATCGCAGCATCATTTCCTCCCATGGCTCTGGGCGCTCTACTGTCCTGCTGTTGCCTGCTCCCAATATGACAAGTGTGATTATCAAAAGGCCTACTTTCCAGAGATTTTATAAGACAGCTTGCAATTTCCTATTCTTTCATGGGAGAAAACCTGATGGTTTGGGGGCTAAACAGAAAACATGTAAATGGTTCAAGGGGATGCACTTAATCTTCCACGGTTCTGCTGGAATCTGATGTCATTAAGAAGAAAGGTGAAATCATCCTATAGGAAACATCAAAATAAAATTTAAACGTGAAAAAAATTAATACTTTGCACTTCATCAGTCCACTCTTTGTATTAATTCCTTATTGCTGATGTAACAAGTTCTTAGTGGAGTGAATCACTGCAAAATGTGTTACTTTACAGTGGTGGAGATCAGAAGTCAGAAATGCGTCTTAAGGGCTAACATCAAGGTTTGACAGGCTGTGCTCCTTCTGAAGTTCCAGGGGAGAATCTCTCTCCTTAGCCTTTCCAGCTTCTGGAGGCTGCATTCCTTGGCTCGCGGTTCCCTCCTTTATCTTAGAGCCATCAATCAGTGTCACTCTGGCCTTTGCTTCTGTCACCATATCTCCTTCTCTGTTTCGACCACTTGCATATACGTCCTCTTGTTTATTCAGGATCTCTTTCCATCTCAAAATCTGTAACCACATCTTCAGAGTCCCTTTTACCACTCAGGGTGATGTAGCTGCAGCTTCTAGGATTGGAACATAGCATCTTTGAGGGGCTATTAACCAGTTTACCCCACTTCACCTGGCTAATTCTGCGGTTAATTTAGAGCAGTGATCCTCCAGCATTTTGGTACCAAGGGCTGGTTTCATGGAAGACGATTTTTCCACGGAGTTCAAGGTCGGGGGGTGGGGGGGATTAGTTTCGGGATGATTCAAGTACATTACATTTATTTTGTACTTCATTTCTATTATTATTACATCAGCTCTACCTCAGATCATCAGGCATTCGATCCCAGAGGTTGGGGATCCCTGGTTTATTAGCTCCACTAACACCAGAATATGCCTTCATGTGTTAAATGTTTTCTATATCTTCTCATTTATTTGTCTCAGTAACTCCATAAAGCAAGCACCAGTATCAGATCCGTTGTTTAAATGAGGAACTGAAGCCCAGAGAAATGAAATTGTCTGCCTGAGGTTGCACAAATGGTGTTCACTTGTGTTTGTTTTCCTATCAGTTATTGTAACTTGCTACTGTAAAACAGGGACTTATTCACATCTAAGAATAGCACATCTAAGATTCAGGATGGTAAAGACAAAATGACATGTTAAAAATGTTATTCTAAAAATGATTATCAAGTCAAGAGGCATCGAGGCATGGTGCTGGAAATGAAAACAGAAAAGTCCTACCCTCAGGCAGCTCACAGTCTATCATGGGAAACACTTATAAGAAAAAAGGCATGGGAAATTTGCACCGTACATAGGAGAATGAGGAATTTCCAGAAGGTGGTGTGAGTCAAGGGCAATTACTAAAGATGCTAATGAGATTTACCTAGGTGTTTAAGGGAGCTGGGGTATCTCCAGGGAGACAGGAGACTCCAGGCAGACGTAGAAGTATATGCCAAGGAGGAGAGGTGTCGAAAAGCCACTATCCACACCACACCCAGGAGGACAGATTGGTCCATAAAGGAGGGATTTGGAGCCTGAGAGGTGGAGTGCCAAGATACCAGCTGTTTATTACCACTTTGTGGGCTGTGTTTTCACTAACTTACCTGAGTCTACATTTGGGGAAACCCTCAGGGTGATGTAGCTGCAGCTTCTAGGATTGGAACATAGCATCTTTGAGGGGCTATTAACCAGTTTACCCCACTTCACCTGGCTAATTCTGCGGTTAATTTAGAGCAGTGATCCTCCAGCATTTTGGTACCAAGGGCTGGTTTCATGGAAGACGATTTTTCCACGGAGTTCAAGGTCGGGGGGTGGGGGGGATTAGTTTCGGGATGATTCAAGTACATTACATTTATTTTGTACTTCATTTCTATTATTATTACATCAGCTCTACCTCAGATCATCAGGCATTCGATCCCAGAGGTTGGGGATCCCTGGTTTATTAGCTCCACTAACACCAGAATATGCCTTCATGTGTTAAATGTTTTCTATATCTTCTCATTTATTTGTCTCAGTAACTCCATAAAGCAAGCACCAGTATCAGATCCGTTGTTTAAATGAGGAACTGAAGCCCAGAGAAATGAAATTGTCTGCCTGAGGTTGCACAAATGGTGTTCACTTGTGTTTGTTTTCCTATCAGTTATTGTAACTTGCTACTGTAAAACAGGGACTTATTCACATCTAAGAATAGCACATCTAAGATTCAGGATGGTAAAGACAAAAATGACATGTTAAAAATGTTATTCTAAAAATGATTATCAAGTCAAGAGGCATCGAGGCATGGTGCTGGAAATGAAAACAGAAAAGTCCTACCCTCAGGCAGCTCACAGTCTATCATGGGAAACACTTATAAGAAAAAAGGCATGGGAAATTTGCACCGTACATAGGAGAATGAGGAATTTCCAGAAGGTGGTGTGAGTCAAGGGCAATTACTAAAGATGCTAATGAGATTTACCTAGGTGTTTAAGGGAGCTGGGGTATCTCCAGGGAGACAGGAGACTCCAGGCAGACGTAGAAGTATATGCCAAGGAGGAGAGGTGTCGAAAAGCCACTATCCACACCACACCCAGGAGGACAGATTGGTCCATAAAGGAGGGATTTGGAGCCTGAGAGGTGGAGTGCCAAGATACCAGCTGTTTATTACCACTTTGTGGGCTGTGTTTTCACTAACTTACCTGAGTCTACATTTGGGGAAACCCTCAGGGTTTTGCTTAAGGGAGGAATGAAAATGGGAGGCAATTTAAGGGGCCAAGTGCCAACCCCAGATGCCAATGAGCAGAAAGCCAAGGTGTTCACAAGGGGCTGTGCCCTCTCTTCCTATGGCCAGGCATCGGCCCTCTTGAATCAGCTCACTATTCTTGAATCACATCACCTGCAGAAATCAGCAATGGAGTTGGCTTATGGAAAGTCATGGGCCCCAAACGGTGTGGGGGCGGGTGGAGCTTCCATGCTGAGGTCACCCAGGAGCATATGAATATATGATTTCTCCCTCCTTTCCTCTGTCCCACAGCAATGGAATGGACGGGACACGGCCCTCATGGTCACCCGTGTGGTCAACCACAGGCGCTTCTCGGCCACAGTCAGCGTGGCAGACACTACCCAACGGAGTGTGAGCAAGTACCGCTGTGTGATCCGCTCTGACGGCGGCTCTGGCGTGTCCAACTACGCCGAGCTGATCGTGAAAGGTGAGTGCCGCCACCCAGGTGGCTGATCTCAGGAGGATCCTTTGGTCCCATCCTTGCATGGTGGGAGGAGGTACGACTGCCCTGTTTTCTCATCTGCTGCTGCTCTGCTCATTCATCGAATGAAACAGTTTTCAAGTCTCCCCATCAACATATATCAGAAAAAGAAAAAAATAGAAGAAGTTATTGTAACATCATGAAATATTGCATTGAGTGTCAGATATAGGATCTGTATATGAAAGGTTATGGGGTAAATGACATAGAAGACATCTCCAAGTCTGGCTTTTTTTCTGCTTTTAAAGTTAGAGTGAGCCAGTGTCCTTGTGCTTTGATGGCATTCTTTTACAGTGATCAGAGAATACAATTGTTTCTAAGGGATCTTTTATGGAGAACTCGATATAATGACAATATTTTAGGACTGTTGAAATAAATTACCCCCCCTTACTGGCTTTGAATCAATTTTTTCCAATTTTCTTGTTGTTCACCTTGAGGTATCTTTGACATGTTTTTTCCATGAAAATATGCATCTTACTCCTTTCTTCTTTCAAGAAGTTGGCTATTCCATTCACTTTTAAAAGATTCTGTAGTCTCTGTTACAGTGCTTAATGGTTGTGTGCAACTTCATCAAGTGAATCATTCTATTTTTAAAAATCTCTGTCATTATTTAGGTAATACCAGGTGTTATTTTTGTCTTTGTTATCTTTCCTTTGTGCATGCAACAATTAACGCCTCAATTGAATTCTTCCAAAGAGAATATTTTTATTTTGCTAAACCAGATTATTTCCTTGGATAAATTCCCTAAGGGTAGAGTTGGTAGGCCAGAGAATATGAGCATCTTTATGGATTTTGCTTTGTGTTGCAATATTGCTTTTTTAAAAACAAAAGTTTGACAACGTATACTGGAAAATAGCAGCATATGGATGTTCTCATTTTCTAGTGTTATGTTCACTGATTAAAATTTTAATATAATATAATTTCATGAATGAAATAATGAAATTGTTCATCTTAATGTTAGCTGTAGAATCTTACCCAGTGTGCTTGAAGGTAAGCATGCATTACTCCCTCCCCCAGAAGGCTCCTGAGTTGGTTCCCTTGGTCAGAGGATGGGTGGGTCTGAAACCTTGACCTCTCTTTGCCTCCCCAAGTGATATCTTGCCTGGATGAGTCTGCAGTCTGAGATCCTCTCCCCTGCAATGTCCTGACGCCAGATGGATGTTCACATGGCTGCCCATTTGTCATTAATCAGATCTCAGCTTGATTGTCATCGTGCCATCTTCTCTGAGAAAATTCCCCTCCCCTGACCCCTCATATTCTTGTAGTTACATTCTGTCACATCACCTTGTCTCTTCCACTCATCACGTTTCCAGATTATATATATATTTTTTCCATTTACTTGGCAGTTTTTTTGTCCCCTCTTTAGGATATAAGCTCAGTGGAGTTTGGGGCATCTTCTGTGTGGTTCATGGTTCACACTCAGTCCCCTGAGCTTGGTAGTCCCTGGCCCATGTGCTGAGCAGGCCAAACCAGATTGAAATAAATTACCCCCCCTTACTGGCTTTGAATCAATTTTTTCCAATTTTCTTGTTGTTCACCTTGAGGTATCTTTGACATGTTTTTTCCATGAAAATATGCATCTTACTCCTTTCTTCTTTCAAGAAGTTGGCTATTCCATTCACTTTTAAAAGATTCTGTAGTCTCTGTTACAGTGCTTAATGGTTGTGTGCAACTTCATCAAGTGAATCATTCTATTTTTAAAAATCTCTGTCATTATTTAGGTAATACCAGGTGTTATTTTTGTCTTTGTTATCTTTCCTTTGTGCATGCAACAATTAACGCCTCAATTGAATTCTTCCAAAGAGAATATTTTTATTTTGCTAAACCAGATTATTTCCTTGGATAAATTCCCTAAGGGTAGAGTTGGTAGGCCAGAGAATATGAGCATCTTTATGGATTTTGCTTTGTGTTGCAATATTGCTTTTTTAAAAACAAAAGTTTGACAACGTATACTGGAAAATAGCAGCATATGGATGTTCTCATTTTCTAGTGTTATGTTCACTGATTAAAATTTTAATATAATATAATTTCATGAATGAAATAATGAAATTGTTCATCTTAATGTTAGCTGTAGAATCTTACCCAGTGTGCTTGAAGGTAAGCATGCATTACTCCCTCCCCCAGAAGGCTCCTGAGTTGGTTCCCTTGGTCAGAGGATGGGTGGGTCTGAAACCTTGACCTCTCTTTGCCTCCCCAAGTGATATCTTGCCTGGATGAGTCTGCAGTCTGAGATCCTCTCCCCTGCAATGTCCTGACGCCAGATGGATGTTCACATGGCTGCCCATTTGTCATTAATCAGATCTCAGCTTGATTGTCATCGTGCCATCTTCTCTGAGAAAATTCCCCTCCCCTGACCCCTCATATTCTTGTAGTTACATTCTGTCACATCACCTTGTCTCTTCCACTCATCACGTTTCCAGATTATATATATATTTTTTCCATTTACTTGGCAGTTTTTTTGTCCCCTCTTTAGGATATAAGCTCAGTGGAGTTTGGGGCATCTTCTGTGTGGTTCATGGTTCACACTCAGTCCCCTGAGCTTGGTAGTCCCTGGCCCATGTGCTGAGCAGGCCAAACCATCTGAGATCACCAGTGTTTGATGGTTTTGACCTGCACGATTAGTCATGTCATATGGCTGAACCTTGAAATATTTGTTGAGAGGTGGATCAGTGAGCTATTGCTCTCAGGAGGAATTCATTTTATCATTGGAATTCTATGAACACTTAACCTGAAGATCAACAAATTGGATAATTATGGACAGAACAACTAACAGGAAAGCAATCATCTTTAAGATAGTTTGCATTGAGTGCCAGTAGATGTTAAAGAAACCATCATTGTGATCCCATTAGGTTCATATCTTGGCTTTGTGATGCCATAAGGTTGATCTGTGATAAAGTAAACTTTGCAGGTCTTTCAGATAGTGAATATGTAACTCCCGAGCTGTGCCCCTAGAGCGTTCATTATACCTGTTGTATGGTGACATCCCCACAGGGCAATGGAAGCCCCGTCTCTATCCTGAAAATGGACTGTGTCCTCTCTGTTGTCCTGGTCTCACCAGCACCTTGCCCATGCCTGGCACGGAGTTGGAATGATTGCATTGGATGAAGGACGACTAGGACAAGTGTAGGGCTCTGAACTTTCCACACACAATGAAGCCAGAAAATGCTCCATCTAGTCTTTCTTTATGTCCCCAGGTATGGAGAAGGAGGCACGGGAGGCCATGTCCAGAGGCCGCTGGAACGGAGGATGTGGTTTCCATAGTGAATTATCATGGCCTCTGTTTGAAGGGGTGGTCAGGGTATCCTGGGACTGTGGTTTGTCCTTTTCTGGCTGTGTTTCCTGGGCCTGAGTTCACCCTGGAGGCAGTAGTACCCTGACCAGGTTTGTCAGTATGATCCAGGAGCCATGGCTACTCGGCTCCCTCCTCTGCAGCTCTCACCCCTCCGTTTGAAGGGACTTGTTAAGTGAACTTCCTCAGTAATCTCCTTCACAGCGGGTGAGGGTGGATTTGTGCTGTTGGTAACCAGGTCCTGTTTTGTTGCACCTTATTGAAATCCTTTATGGAATATCACATTTCTTAGTGGCTGTTTTTCTTCCCTATCACATTTCTTCCCTTTTTACACTCAGCTGGGGGTCACTAGAAGCTGGACCCCATGAATGTAGAAGTCCGTTCACATCTGTGATCTTATTTATTCCTGATGCTAACTCTGCACCTTGGTTTTATTTTAGTTCATTTTACAGTTGTAAGAACAGCCACAGCCAGGTTGAGAGGTGGCTCAGTGAGCTATTGCTCTCAGGAGGAATTCATTTTATCATTGGAATTCTATGAACACTTAACCTGAAGATCAACAAATTGGATAATTATGGACAGAACAACTAACAGGAAAGCAATCATCTTTAAGATAGTTTGCATTGAGTGCCAGTAGATGTTAAAGAAACCATCATTGTGATCCCATTAGGTTCATATCTTGGCTTTGTGATGCCATAAGGTTGATCTGTGATAAAGTAAACTTTGCAGGTCTTTCAGATAGTGAATATGTAACTCCCGAGCTGTGCCCCTAGAGCGTTCATTATACCTGTTGTATGGTGACATCCCCACAGGGCAATGGAAGCCCCGTCTCTATCCTGAAAATGGACTGTGTCCTCTCTGTTGTCCTGGTCTCACCAGCACCTTGCCCATGCCTGGCACGGAGTTGGAATGATTGCATTGGATGAAGGACGACTAGGACAAGTGTAGGGCTCTGAACTTTCCACACACAATGAAGCCAGAAAATGCTCCATCTAGTCTTTCTTTATGTCCCCAGGTATGGAGAAGGAGGCACGGGAGGCCATGTCCAGAGGCCGCTGGAACGGAGGATGTGGTTTCCATAGTGAATTATCATGGCCTCTGTTTGAAGGGGTGGTCAGGGTATCCTGGGACTGTGGTTTGTCCTTTTCTGGCTGTGTTTCCTGGGCCTGAGTTCACCCTGGAGGCAGTAGTACCCTGACCAGGTTTGTCAGTATGATCCAGGAGCCATGGCTACTCGGCTCCCTCCTCTGCAGCTCTCACCCCTCCGTTTGAAGGGACTTGTTAAGTGAACTTCCTCAGTAATCTCCTTCACAGCGGGTGAGGGTGGATTTGTGCTGTTGGTAACCAGGTCCTGTTTTGTTGCACCTTATTGAAATCCTTTATGGAATATCACATTTCTTAGTGGCTGTTTTTCTTCCCTATCACATTTCTTCCCTTTTTACACTCAGCTGGGGGTCACTAGAAGCTGGACCCCATGAATGTAGAAGTCCGTTCACATCTGTGATCTTATTTATTCCTGATGCTAACTCTGCACCTTGGTTTTATTTTAGTTCATTTTACAGTTGTAAGAACAGCCACAGCCAGGTTGAGAAACAGAGACAGGTCCTTGGGGGCACAGCTGGGGTAGGACTCGGGGCTGGGTCCTGCTGTTTAGGTCGCACCTGAAGGGCCTGAGGCTTCTGGCTTTGTCAGCACCTGGTAGCATGATGTCATGAGCAGTGTCGACAGTGTCTAGACAGCAGGCTGGGCTTATGACAGGGGTCCCCTGACCTGTCACTAACTTGGGTTCTTAACTTATGTATCACCCTTCCACTGCTCCCCTCCTTTCTAGGGTAGGGTACTAGCTACCAGATTCCTGGAGAAATTGATTTAACCCTTCCCTATGTACACACACACACACACAAGACTTCCCTGCTGGTCCAAAGGCTAAGATTGTGCACTTCCAGTGCAGTGGACCTGAGTTCCACCCCTGCTTTATTTTCTTGTCTCCAAAATCACTGAAGATGGTGACTGCAGCTATTAAATTAAAAGACACTTACTCCTTGGAAGAAAAGCTATGACAAACCTAGACAGCATATTAAAAAGCAGAGACATCACTTTACCGACAACACTGCATATAGTCAAAGCTATGGTTTTCCCAGTAGTCACATATGGATGTGAGAGCTGGACCATAAATAAGGCTGAATGCTGAAGAATTGATGCTTTCAAATTATGGTGCTGGAGAAGACTCTTGACAGTCCCTTGGACTGCAAGGCAATCAAACCAGTCAATCCTTAATGAAATCAACCTTGAATATTCATTGGAAGGACTGATGCTGAGGCTGAAGCTCTAGTACTTTGGCCACCTGATGCAGTGAGGTACCTCATTGAAAAAGACCCTGATGCTCAGAAAGTTTGAGGCCAGGAGGAGAAGGGGTGACAGAGTATGAGATGGTTGGAGGGCTTCACATCACTGACTCAATGGATATGAGTTTGAGCAAGCTCCAGGTGATGGCGAAGGACAGGGAAGCCTAGTGTGCTGCAGTCCATGGGGTTGCAAAGGGTCATCAGACACTACTTAGTGGCTGAACAACAGTCTCTCTCTCTCTCATAAAATGCTAATGGTCCCCAAGCCAAGCAAGACAATGAAAGACAGGGGACACCTGAAGGAAACCGCATCCAGTGGAAACCCGTCACCCTGGGAAATGTGGGGCAAGAACCCATGTGAAGGCAGCAAACCAGAGCGTTGGGGGAAAGTGTCTTATGAAGAATGACTCACTCATGTTTTAAAGCCCCTGGCTGTGGCTCAGCCAGACGCTTAGATACTTCAATACTGAAGTAGTTGCATTTATTAAAAACAAACAACAAAAAGGGGAAAAAATTGGAAACCTACCTTTTTTCAGGAAAGGGAGAAAATCTGAGAAACAAAACAGTATTCTCAAGGACCAAGTGCTCTCCTAGGGGCTGTGCATGTACACGTGTGGTCAGTTGTCAAGTCCTGTCCGACTCTGTGAGTCCATAGACTGTAGCGGGCTCCTCTGCCATGGGATCTCCAGGCAAGAACACCGGCGTGGGCTGCCACCTCCTCCTCCAGGGAATCTTCCTGACCCAGGGATTGAGCCCACTTCTCCTGCATCTCCTGTGTGGGCAGACCAGTTCTTTACCCCTAGCATCACCTGAAATGGGACTGCTCCCCAGACTGAATCTCCTGTTCCTGGTTCACGTGTGACACGGAGCATGGAGGCCCAGAGGCAGGAAGCTGACAGACCCTGGGTGCCATAGAAAAGACCGTCCTTGGGCAACCTTTTCCCAGGTTTCCTCTGTTGAGTTCTGATTCAGAGAGGGGAATGAACCCTGGAGCCGAGATGCATGGTTTTGAATCATCTTGTAGTTCTGAGACTTTTTTTAAAAATTAATTTTTATTGAGATATAATTGCCTTCAGTTGTATTAATTTCTAACTTACAGCAAAATGAATCTGCCATACGTATACATATACCCTCGCCCTTTTGGACTTCCTTCCCATTCGGGTCACCACAGTGTAGTGAGTAGAGTTCTCTCTGTGCTGCAGTCTCTTCCCACTAGTTACCTATTCTATACGTAGTATCACCTGCTCTGTGACTTTGCCATCAACTTCTCCCAGCTTCAGCTGGCTCATTGCAGGATAAGGGGTTGACTAACCTCCCTCAGGGGTGTGTGTCCTGAGAATTTCATGAAACAGTGGATGTAGGAGTTTTTAGAACTGTGCCTGGCTCCCTGGCCTGTGTTTGTTCAATAAAATAACTTGAGGTGGGTGGGGTTTCCCAGGTAAGAACGTGGGTGGCCGGGCAGGACGCCTGGCCCAGGTGCTGATCTGGGTGCTGTGTCTGTGGCCCTGGAGAGATCGTTTAAGGCCTCCTCTGCACAGCGGGGACTGGTGCTTTCCCCCATGTGCAGAGCATGCAGGAAGGAAGGAGTATTAACGTGGGGGTCATGGACTTCCCTGGTGCTCCAGAGGTTAGGACTCTGAGCTCCCACTGCAGGGGGCACAGATTCGATCCCTGGTCAGGAGACTCAGACTCCACATGCTGCATAGTGCAGCCATTTTTTTCTTTAAGTGAGAGCTTGGGAACACTTGGGACATGGGGTTCCCTATGACGTCAGATTCCCCTGATTCCTCCTGCATCCCCAACCAGCAGGCTAGGAATCTGGAACAAAAGAAAAGTTAGTTGGTCCTGCCTATACTCAGCCACCTGACCATATGGACCCTTCCGCCTGGCATCACTCATTCAGAACTCAGACCATGCAGGGATTAAGAGGCCATAGGACACCGTAGTGCCCAAGGGTGCCAGGAACTGAAGCCCCTCAGATGCCGTCTGTGGCAGGTGCTTGTACTGGACCAAGCCGCGGAGAGTGGAGGCCCAGGCGGGTCTCTGGCTCTCCTGAGGCAGTGAGCTTACGACTGTCTGGCTCGGGGCTTGTGGGCTGTTCTGGGACTGTGAGCATCAGTGGTTCTGTAGACTCTGCCGCCTTTGCGTGTAGGTAATATAAAATTTTGAGGGCCTCACACAGATCAGAATGAAAGCAAATTGGAATTAGTTCATTCTAAAGAGCTATTTATTGAGGTGTGATCATGTACCTTGGTATACATTAGATTACTCTGTAATTGCGGTTTCGCTCAATTGACAGTCTGGCCCTGCAACCTACCTGTTCCAGACCACTGCTCATAAGTGCACTAATTTTCTCTCTGTTTCTGGGTTTCCTAATGTCTTTGATTTCAAGGCATTTTAGCTTATCCCAAGGACTTAGGTGTCTTCAAAGATGCAGATGTGGTCTTTTTTTTTTTTTAATTTTTCTTTTTTAACATATTTATTTGGTTGCACTGGGTCTTAGTTATGGTATGTGGGATCTAGTTCCCTGACCAGGGATTGAACCCAGGTCCCCAGCATTGGGAGCACAGAGTCTTAGCCACTGGACCACCAGGGAAATCCCCAGATGTGATCTTGATAAAATTTTTCTAATTCATAGCAATGTGATGTTGGTGCTGATTTTTAAAATTTGTCTTCTAACTCCATCTAGCAACCTACCGTGGGGTCAGAAACTTCTCAATATTCAAGTTAGTACCTAGAAGAAATCCAGTATGGTTACCGAGAGTCAGATGTCTGGATTTAAGTCCCTATGTGACTTCCTATCAAGGAAGCTGCGAAGGGTCAAGAGTATGGATTTGGGGTGTCAACATCCCAAGTTGCAGTCTCAGACTGGCTCCAGCTGTCTGTGTCTTCAGGGAAATTACATAACTGCCCTGATCCTCAGTTTCCTCATCTGTTCAATGAAGATAAATATATTAATATTAATTGGACCCTGATTAGAGGGAGACAGTATTTATATAGATCCTAATACAAAATAAGCACCCACACAGTTGTATCTGTAACTATCAATAATCATGTTTTACTGTTATTAAGGAGATGTTGGACTTCCTAGGTGGCGCTAGTGGTAAAGAACCTACCTATGAATGCAAGAGACAGAATAGACATGGATTCAATACCTGGGTCAGGAAGATCCCCTGGAGGAGGAAGTGGCAACCCACTCCAGTATTCTTGCCTGGAGAATGCCAGGGACAGAGTTGCCTGCTGGACTACGGTCTATAGGGTTGCACAGAGTCCAGCACAGCTGAGGGACTTAGCATGCAGCCAAGCTTTGTAATTCCCTGTGTCCCTCCTGTGGCTCCCCTTTATCCTGTTTTGGTTACAGTTTGGGGGTCTCTGTTGACCTGCGTGCATCATACTACTTACCCAGCCTACCATGCGGCTCTGATTATGGTCATTTTAGAAGCTTCTGGGCCTTCCTTAATGGCTATCAAGGGAAGACTTGCCTTGAGGTGAATGAGCCCTCTGTGTTCCTCCCAAGTCCTGCCTACTGGTGTGTACCTGCTTCACACTGTGTCTACAAGTGCAACACCTTGTCACGTCACACATATCTGCTTCTTCCCTGCCATGTCTGACCTTGGCTTTCCTGGAAGATATGATTTCAAGAAACCTCAGCATCTTCATCTTCTCTACAGCCTTCCTTCTAAAAAAATCCTGATGCTCTTAGTTTTTTCTTTCTTAGTCATAACTTCTCAATAGATTGTGCCATAGGTTTAGCTACAATTGCTTCTGGAAAGCACTCATGGATTGTAAAATATGTAGGTCCTGGGTTCAGATTCCGGTTCTGGCTTGTGTTAGCTATGTGAATTCAGTGCATCATTCTTTGACTCTTTAATTATTAAGTGGAATAATAGTACAGCTTCTCTAGATTTGGGTCATGAATAGGTCCAGGTTTTTCTGGTAGCTCAGTGGTAGATAATCTGTCTGCCAATGCAAGAGACGCAATTTCAGTCTCTGGGTCAGGAAGATCCCTTAGAGAAGGGAGTGGCTACTCACTTCAGTATTGTTGCCTGAAGAATTCCATGGACAGAGGAGCCTGGCCGGCTACAGTCCATAGGTCTCAGAGTTGAAGATGACAGAGTGACTCACACGTTCATCCTGCATGAACTAACTGTCCATGTGTTTCTGCTTATCTTCATCAGTCTCCGTCCTCTCCACTCACCAGCTGCCCAGTCTTAGGTCCTGACTTTGCCACTGTTATATGATGTCACTGTTAACTTTCCAGAGAAGAAAAAGGACAGATGGGAGGAAAGTGGGGAACTTAACTTGAACATGTGTGTGTGTGGAAGGAGGCGAACAGGGAGGTATCTGTATATATTGTTTCTGTATGGGCACAAAGACCAGCTTATGTTTTAAGAAGCATCAGTATGGATAAATAGAACCTGGCAGGTATTAGTTCCCTTGAATTATTTTGACGACTTCATCAGCAGCATGCTCATGGGTCGCATTAACACTTTGAACGCAATTGGAAATTAAATCAAGCAGCAGCCGTGTGAAGCCCTCATTCACTCGGAACATTACCCTCCTGTGTTCCAGCGGAAGACTTATCCGGGGTGTGGAATGAGCTACAAGTCTGTAGTAAGCTTACATTTGTGAACTGTGTATTGCATGCCAGATGCTGCCCTGGGTATTTCACGTGAGAATCTCTTGCATCCTCATCTGCTGCCGTGTTTCAGATGAGGCGACTGAAGCCTGATCACCCAGCCTCCTGAGAGACTCAGAGCCCAAGTCCTGTTCTAGTCCTACTGTAATTAAGACTTTTTTCGGATCCTCCTTATTCTGATTTTCCTTAGTATTCTAGTCTGTGGCAAATACACAAGAAATACTGCTTCTGAGGACTTAAGTTTCAGAATCAGTTAGACTCTGTTAAACCTGGGGCTCCAGATTTGGGCAGGGTAAACCTGGGCTTCAGTGCATCATTCTTTGACTCTTTAATTATTAAGTGGAATAATAGTACAGCTTCTCTAGATTTGGGTCATGAATAGGTCCAGGTTTTTCTGGTAGCTCAGTGGTAGATAATCTGTCTGCCAATGCAAGAGACGCAATTTCAGTCTCTGGGTCAGGAAGATCCCTTAGAGAAGGAGTGGCTACTCACTTCAGTATTGTTGCCTGAAGAATTCCATGGACAGAGGAGCCTGGCCGGCTACAGTCCATAGGTCTCAGAGTTGAAGATGACAGAGTGACTCACACGTTCATCCTGCATGAACTAACTGTCCATGTGTTTCTGCTTATCTTCATCAGTCTCCGTCCTCTCCACTCACCAGCTGCCCAGTCTTAGGTCCTGACTTTGCCACTGTTATATGATGTCACTGTTAACTTTCCAGAGAAGAAAAAGGACAGATGGGAGGAAAGTGGGGAACTTAACTTGAACATGTGTGTGTGTGGAAGGAGGCGAACAGGGAGGTATCTGTATATATTGTTTCTGTATGGGCACAAAGACCAGCTTATGTTTTAAGAAGCATCAGTATGGATAAATAGAACCTGGCAGGTATTAGTTCCCTTGAATTATTTTGACGACTTCATCAGCAGCATGCTCATGGGTCGCATTAACACTTTGAACGCAATTGGAAATTAAATCAAGCAGCAGCCGTGTGAAGCCCTCATTCACTCGGAACATTACCCTCCTGTGTTCCAGCGGAAGACTTATCCGGGGTGTGGAATGAGCTACAAGTCTGTAGTAAGCTTACATTTGTGAACTGTGTATTGCATGCCAGATGCTGCCCTGGGTATTTCACGTGAGAATCTCTTGCATCCTCATCTGCTGCCGTGTTTCAGATGAGGCGACTGAAGCCTGATCACCCAGCCTCCTGAGAGACTCAGAGCCCAAGTCCTGTTCTAGTCCTACTGTAATTAAGACTTTTTTCGGATCCTCCTTATTCTGATTTTCCTTAGTATTCTAGTCTGTGGCAAATACACAAGAAATACTGCTTCTGAGGACTTAAGTTTCAGAATCAGTTAGACTCTGTTAAACCTGGGGCTCCAGATTTGGGCAGGGTGCATCAGAGCATTGGCTGTGTCCTCTAACTTGTAACTAATATGCCTCTGGAATGTTACAGACTCTGCTTTGACACTTAACTGAGAGTGATTTAATCTCCCAGGAGGCTTTCATCAATACTGGGGACATTTTTAATTGTCTCACCTGGGAAGGGAGCCCCAGCATCTGGTGGGTAGAGGCCAGAGATGCTGCTAAACTTTGGCAATGCACAAGGCTGCCCCCTAACAAAGAACTGCTCAGCCCCAGAGGCCAGTTGTGTCAAGGCTGAGAAACTCTGATCCAAACCCTTCCCTGAGCGGAGTCTTCTTCTTGATCTTTGACGCTCTTGTGTTCATCTGCACTTCTGTGGGCTTCTGTCTGGAATGGGGTGTGAGGTGGGAGAGAAGGGAAGGGGAGCTGGGGACATTAGCTGTGGAGTGATTCGGCTTCTCTGAGCCCCAGTCTCTCGGTCTAAAAGTTTTGACATTTGGCTTCTGGTTTACTCTGACCTGGTGACTGAGAGTAAGATGTCCCAGTGAACAATCCACGCCAGCCCAGCTGAGTATGGCAGCTGTCGTTGTGCCCAGATCCTCACCCTGGGTTGCTGTCTCTTCAACCCAATTCAGTCTACCTACTGGTAGAGCCCAGAGACCCGGAATGGGGCTGGGTGGGAGGAGGAGAAGGGGTGGAGTAAAGCACTTTGCACCTCAAAAGCAAGCATCCCCAGTCATTTAGAAATGACCCTCCTGAAGAGATTGTGGCAAAACATTTAAACACTTAAGAAGCAAAGCAGCCTGGATGAGAGGGAAGTTTGGGCAAGAATGGATACATGTATACCTATGGCTGAGTGCCTTTGCTGCCTGTCAGAAACTATCACAACATTGTGAATCAGCTATACTCCCATACAAAATTAAAGCACACACACACACACACACACACACACACACACACACACAAGTAATGATAGAACAGATAGCACCAAGCAGATGCCAAAAAGCAGAATCTCAGCAAGTGGGGATGGGGAAGAGTGGACAGTGGGCTGTAGTTGATTACATTGGCTGTGACCCCAGTATAATCAGTGAGACTTCTCATACCCATATTGCATTGTTTTTATTTATTTTTGTTTATTTTCAGGTTTTTTTTAAATTTTGAAATTAGGTTTTACTGGAGTCTAGTTGGTTTACAGTGTCGTGTTAGTTTCTGTTGCACAGCAAAGAGAATCAGCTACATGTGCATGTGTCCCCCTTCTATAAACTCCATGTTCATGCTCCATTGAAGATGTACTGCCGTCCTGATCCAGGGAACCCAGAGCCAGAGCTTAGGAGAGGTTTACCTTAGAAGGGAAAGAGCCAACATTTTGCTGCTAGTTAGATTCGAATGACTATTTCTCTGGGCCTTGGCTTCGCTATTTGTCAAAAGAGAAGGTATATTCTACAGGTGGGTTTCAAACTTATTCCCCTTCTGTCTGGAAGGGGTGTGAGGTGGGAGAGAAGGGAAGGGGAGCTGGGGACATTAGCTGTGGAGTGATTCGGCTTCTCTGAGCCCCAGTCTCTCGGTCTAAAAGTTTTGACATTTGGCTTCTGGTTTACTCTGACCTGGTGACTGAGAGTAAGATGTCCCAGTGAACAATCCACGCCAGCCCAGCTGAGTATGGCAGCTGTCGTTGTGCCCAGATCCTCACCCTGGGTTGCTGTCTCTTCAACCCAATTCAGTCTACCTACTGGTAGAGCCCAGAGACCCGGAATGGGGCTGGGTGGGAGGAGGAGAAGGGGTGGAGTAAAGCACTTTGCACCTCAAAAGCAAGCATCCCCAGTCATTTAGAAATGACCCTCCTGAAGAGATTGTGGCAAAACATTTAAACACTTAAGAAGCAAAGCAGCCTGGATGAGAGGGAAGTTTGGGCAAGAATGGATACATGTATACCTATGGCTGAGTGCCTTTGCTGCCTGTCAGAAACTATCACAACATTGTGAATCAGCTATACTCCCATACAAAATTAAAGCACACACACACACACACACACACACACACACACACACACAAGTAATGATAGAACAGATAGCACCAAGCAGATGCCAAAAAGCAGAATCTCAGCAAGTGGGGATGGGGAAGAGTGGACAGTGGGCTGTAGTTGATTACATTGGCTGTGACCCCAGTATAATCAGTGAGACTTCTCATACCCATATTGCATTGTTTTTATTTATTTTTGTTTATTTTCAGGTTTTTTTTAAATTTTGAAATTAGGTTTTACTGGAGTCTAGTTGGTTTACAGTGTCGTGTTAGTTTCTGTTGCACAGCAAAGAGAATCAGCTACATGTGCATGTGTCCCCCTTCTATAAACTCCATGTTCATGCTCCATTGAAGATGTACTGCCGTCCTGATCCAGGGAACCCAGAGCCAGAGCTTAGGAGAGGTTTACCTTAGAAGGGAAAGAGCCAACATTTTGCTGCTAGTTAGATTCGAATGACTATTTCTCTGGGCCTTGGCTTCGCTATTTGTCAAAAGAGAAGGTATATTCTACAGGTGGGTTTCAAACTTATTCCCCCTTCAATAACAGAATGCCATCCGAAAACAGTATGAAAAACAAACGATGGGGCTTCCCTGGTGGTCCAATGGGTAAGGACACCACCTTGCAGTGCAGGGGGTGCCGGTTCGATCCCTGGCCTGGGAAGATCCCATGTGCTGCAGAGTGGCTGGACTGATGTGTCCAATTACCAAGCAGGAGCTCTGGAGCGCTTTCACCCAGAGCCGGCACTCTGTGATGACAAACGCCACTGTGATGGGAGGCCCACAGGAGCCAAAGAATAAAGACGGATGAAAATAGAGAAATGAAAGGCCAATAGAAGTGACCCGCCCATCCCCCTCCCTCCCCACCCCACCCCCCAAAAAGATAAATAAATAAAATAAATGTTTAAAAGAAAAAAAGAGACAAGTAAGAATACTAAAAAAAGAAAAACAAAAAAAACCCCAAAACCATGCAGCTCTGCACAGTCATGGGCTTCTGCAATAGTGTAAAGTTGGAGTCTCCCCACTCCAATCCCTGGGCAGGTGGATTTCTTTGCTTCTTTAAAGATTGTCATCGTTCTTTTTTAACTGCATGCAGTCCTCCTTCTTCTTACGCTTTCCTGGATCTTGGTAGAGAATGGGGCTAGGATTTGGCCTCCTCTGTTTTCAGTGAAATTGCTTGCTCCTGCTTTTCATTATTCATCAGAGTAGCAGGCCTGTTGCTTTAGATGTGTATCCAGAGGCAGATGTGCCTCACTTAAAGCTCAATAAATGTACCTCTTCCTCTCTGGTGGAGCTCGGCCTGGCGGGATGGAGCTGACCGTTTTTGGCAGAGTGGCCGATCCTCTGCTTTGGGCGAAGGAGCGCCTCCTATTTGCATTCATCAGCGGCAGAATGTGCTCTGTGGCTTGCTCTTCTAATCTCTCACACACGTGAGTGTGGACCTCCCAGACCCACCATGAGGCAGGACTGGCGTTTGCTGTGTCTTCGCAAGCTGTTGAAAATGGCCTCCTTGGGAGAGGCCGTGAGGCTGCGCTTTAGAGGCTGGTGGGGCTGGGGCTGACTCCTTACTCTGCCCAGTTTTTGCTGTCAGGTTAAACCCTGCACGTAACCCAGCTTCAGTTTCTCTATCTGTAAAAGGGAATGAACGATCTAATTGCTGTACATTTTCTGAGGCTCAGAGAGAGAGTGTGACCATCACAGAGCAGGACCTCCTTTGTACTGCCTGGGGAAGTTCAAGTCCCTGTGGCCACATGATTAGTTCTCTTCACCGTTCGTTACCCTGTACCCGAAGTTACCCTGCCCTGTGGGACTTGGGTACAAGGAGCTATAGTTCAAATTTTTGCATATTCCTAAAGCCTCCTATGGTGGTAACTTCTGACTATTTGGTTTCCATTCCCACTGGATTTCAACTTTCAATGTCAATTACTTCTTGCTCCCTATACCTTCTGCTCTGCACTATCCAAAGTTGGAAATTAGGCCCCTTTCCTTAATTTTCCGTCATCATTCCCCCCCTCACACACATTCTTTGTGGTGTAGCACTTCAGAGGATTTAGGACAAGGGAGAGGGAATTGCACAGAGATGCTCATTCCCTCAAATGGCATATGACGTGTGCCTGTTCTGGCAAGCACTCTGGCCGCCCCACCAGAAGTTCCTGGTGGAATTTCCCTGATGGCCAAGTAGTTAAGAATTCACCTGCCAGTGAGGGAGACAGGTTCGATCCCTGGTCCGGGAAGATCCTCCATGCCTTGAAGCAGCTAAGCCTGTGCACCCCAACTGTGGAACCTGTGCTCTAGAGCTCAAGAGCTACAACTACTGAGCCTTCATGCTGCAACTACTGAAACCCACAGGCCCTAGGGTCTATGCGCTGCAACAGGAGGAGGCACTGCAATGAGAAGCCCACACACCAAAACTAGAGAGTAGCCCTCATTGCACACTGATACTAGAGAGTAGCCCCCACTATCCACAACTAGCAAAAAGCCCACACAGCAATGGAAACCCAGCACAGCCAAAAAAAAAAAAAAAAGTTCTTGGTGGCTGTGACCTCTGAAGGTCCTGGCCCTCTGCCGCCTTGCCCTGGCCCCTCCCTTCTCTTGCTTCCTCAGAAGTGCCGAGGCAGAGCCCTCTGGCAGCAGGCAGTTCTTTGGGACCAGTTTGCACAGCTCATTTCTGCCAGTTCCACTTGCCAGAGATTTCCCACTGGCTTTGGATTCGTTTCTTCTGGCAGAGGCATGACTCTGCTCTTCTTTTGCATCTCAGAAGTGGCCCCGTTTCACTGCCAGCGAGGATCCCATCACTGCCTTGATTTTGGAGGTCTCCGCAAGCCAGCAGTCCTGCCCACACCCTCACTCTTGTCCTGCCTGATTGACATCCTCAAGAGCAGCAGGGCTCAGCAGGGACTGCTCTAAGCTTGACCATGGAGAACAGTGGACCGTTCTCAGGCTGGACCTCCCACTGGCGAGCGGCAGCAGCCCACATCTTAACTGGAAAGAGCCTCAGGGGATGATCATTGGCTTGTATCTCTGGGGTACCTAGGCATGGAGTTGCCTCAAATGATGGACCCAGGGCTCCACCTCCTCTGCATTTTCTGTTTCGCTTGTTCCTCCTTAATGTAATTCTCATACCTGCTCATGGGGAGCCTTGGGGGCAAGTCAAGGGCTCCAAAACCATACCTTTCAGTTGAGCAAACTCCAGAGTAAGAAAATTTGCTTCTCTCTATTTCTGGACATCAGTGCCAGGAAAGGATTGTGATCTTCCTGCCTTGAAGTTTCAGCTGAGGGAGACAGGTTCGATCCCTGGTCCGGGAAGATCCTCCATGCCTTGAAGCAGCTAAGCCTGTGCACCCCAACTGTGGAACCTGTGCTCTAGAGCTCAAGAGCTACAACTACTGAGCCTTCATGCTGCAACTACTGAAACCCACAGGCCCTAGGGTCTATGCGCTGCAACAGGAGGAGGCACTGCAATGAGAAGCCCACACACCAAAACTAGAGAGTAGCCCTCATTGCACACTGATACTAGAGAGTAGCCCCCACTATCCACAACTAGCAAAAAGCCCACACAGCAATGGAAACCCAGCACAGCCAAAAAAAAAAAAAAAAGTTCTTGGTGGCTGTGACCTCTGAAGGTCCTGGCCCTCTGCCGCCTTGCCCTGGCCCCTCCCTTCTCTTGCTTCCTCAGAAGTGCCGAGGCAGAGCCCTCTGGCAGCAGGCAGTTCTTTGGGACCAGTTTGCACAGCTCATTTCTGCCAGTTCCACTTGCCAGAGATTTCCCACTGGCTTTGGATTCGTTTCTTCTGGCAGAGGCATGACTCTGCTCTTCTTTTGCATCTCAGAAGTGGCCCCGTTTCACTGCCAGCGAGGATCCCATCACTGCCTTGATTTTGGAGGTCTCCGCAAGCCAGCAGTCCTGCCCACACCCTCACTCTTGTCCTGCCTGATTGACATCCTCAAGAGCAGCAGGGCTCAGCAGGGACTGCTCTAAGCTTGACCATGGAGAACAGTGGACCGTTCTCAGGCTGGACCTCCCACTGGCGAGCGGCAGCAGCCCACATCTTAACTGGAAAGAGCCTCAGGGGATGATCATTGGCTTGTATCTCTGGGGTACCTAGGCATGGAGTTGCCTCAAATGATGGACCCAGGGCTCCACCTCCTCTGCATTTTCTGTTTCGCTTGTTCCTCCTTAATGTAATTCTCATACCTGCTCATGGGGAGCCTTGGGGGCAAGTCAAGGGCTCCAAAACCATACCTTTCAGTTGAGCAAACTCCAGAGTAAGAAAATTTGCTTCTCTCTATTTCTGGACATCAGTGCCAGGAAAGGATTGTGATCTTCCTTGCGTGAGTTGAGTAGCCAATGTTGAATCAGCCATTCTACTCAGTGGCAGGTGGAAAAGTCATGTGCCCAAGTGTCAGAGCTGTGTGCCCAGCTCTACAACCAGTGAGGGAGGGTGGGAGGGGTCCAGGCTCTTCTGGAAGACACAGAGTGGGGCGGGAGCCCTTCCCCTGAAGAAGGATTCTGGTCAGACAAGAATCAGATGAGCACTAGCAGGGCTCCCCTGGTGTTTGCCATACTCTACTGGGCTTTCTACAGATTTCTAAAGATTTAGGGCTGTTGGTAGGTAGTGGTCTACACTATGGGTCTCCTGGTTTCAAGCTTCATTAACAGTGATACACTTCAGTTCTTTTGTTCAAATGAATTTCCCATGGATGCAAGGTCATTTTCAAACCAGATAAGTTCAGAATTAACATATTGATCTATATCTGCCCCTCTCTGAGTCTGGTCCCTCTCAGCGGCTCTGGTCTTTGCCTCTGCACCTCTGCTTCCTGATATCCTTTCTCCACTCCCCCATCATCTTGTCTCCTCCCGTGAGTGTCTTCCCAGCCCTGCCCATCACCCTCTCTTGCCACGTTTCCTGTGCATCCAGAAGGTCACAGATGAACAACTTGGCTCCCTCTGCCCTGCTGGTCAGTGTCCTTGAAAGACACTGCCTTCCCTCTACCTTTCCCTGCCTTCATCTCTCCCACTGTGTCCCTCCTTCCTTCTCACTCCCTCTGTCTCCCCACTACCCCCCATTTTTTTTTTTTTACTTCTTAGTACCCTGTTATCCATCTGTGTTTTGGGTCATGCCAGAGTTGTCCACACCGATGGAGCTGTTCTCCCCGATTCTGGTCTCTGGGATGTGGGCTGGGGCTGCACTGATGTGCGACATTAGTGTCGTCCTACACCACCACCCAGGCAAGGACAGACAGCTAGTAGCATCATTTGCTCTTTGGCTAAATCGCTGTTAGAGACATTGACTTGCACAGTGCTGTCTCTCAATGCCGCTGCTCTATGATTGATCAGTGAGGCAAATATTCATTAAACAGTTACTGTGCCCCTGAAATCTTCTGGATACAAGGGATGCACCAGAGAGCCCTATGGGACAAGGCTTCTAATATCTTTAAGTGTACATTCTCTAATGGAGGAGAAAAGGGGGACGTGAGTGAACAAGTGAGGTCATTTTGGAAAGCAGCATGAATGTGGTCAGGGAGGACTCCCATGGATCCCTGCAGCCCCCAAGCTCAGGCTGACTTGTAATCAGACCCCAGCTCAGCTGCTGGCCAGCTGTGTGACCCGGATGTACCCACGAGTCTGCAAGGCTGCTGTCCCATCCGCACAGTGAGCACGACGAGCTGGTCCTCTCGTTGTGAGTTGTGAGCAGAACAGTGGCTCCGGAGGTGAGACGGTGTGACCAGAAGCACAGCTGACCTTTCCTGTGCTGACACCCTGCCTCCCGGCCCTGCCCCACGAGGCAGGGCGAATGCAGTTGTTGAGATGCTACAACCTGTCACCTCCAAGCTGCTCAACGGTTCAAACTCAGTCTACCGTTGTGTGAATTTCTTAGGGCTACAGTAACAGGTAGCTGCAAACTGAGTGAATTAAAGTAATTGGAATTTACTCTCTCACAGTTGCTTCTAGAGGCCAGAAGTCCAACATCAAAGTGCTGGGCTTGACCTGCTATAGAACTCATTCAACAGTTATCATGTAAAATCTCAGTGGTTCTGTGTTACTTATTGCCTCTTTGTTTTGTTTTAATGGTTCTCTCTTGATACTTTATGTAATTTATGTGATGAGAACTTTAATTAAAAAAATTTTTTTGGAGTATAATTGCTTTACAATGTTGTGCTACTTTCTGGTATATAGTACAGCTATTTGAATACATATATCCCCTCCCTCTTGAACCTTCCTCCCACCCACCTTCCATCCCACCCCTCTAGTCATCAGAGGGCACCTTGGAAGGATGGGAAAAGCCCATTTCAGTCTCTTCTCTTCTAGACTTTGGCACTGCACCCAGGCCAAAAACCAGCCAAAATGATTATCACCACCTCTGTGCTTTTACACAGGCTGTCCCTTTCCCTCTAATACCCTTCTCTACCCTGTTGACCTTTCCTGGCTCAGCCCAAGCATCTCCCCACCCCACTTTCCCTTACAGCTTTCCACACCGTTAAAAGTTAGGTTAGCTGCCCCCAAATCTCCACCCACCGAACAGGAACCCGTGGTAGACTCTCATGCCTCTGAAAGTGAAGGGCTGTGTCCAGTTCATCTTTTTATTCCCAAGATCACTGTGTTGAGAAAGGAGTCAGCGAGTGACTGCTTGAATGAAATCAAGGAGCTCTTAAACATGCGCACAATGAAGATGCCCCAGATAGCCCCCAATGATTACACATTCCACTTTCTAAGTGAAAAATCAGAAACTCGAGAAAGGTTCAGTGACCTAGCTAGGAACACACAGCTAGGATGGAGCTGGGGGACTGATTGGCCCTAAGTTCTCATGGGGGAGGTAGATACGCAGGCACAAAGGAGAGGCAGATGCTAGGGTGTGGATGGCCCACCCAGAGACACAGGAAGGGCTGGGGGAAAGGGCCCGGCTCCTGGCCATGTCCCTGCAGAGATGTGGGCACAAGGACCTGCAGTCACACCCTCGTCATGAATCTTAGGGGACTTCTGTTCTCATTGCTCTTTTCCAGCATCATTCCTCCAGTTCACCATATGGGGGACATTGTGTTTGCAGCAACCACTAATGATGGGGCTACTGAAAAAGACCGTCTATTTTTGGAGTTAAGCTTCAGCCTAAAAGAAATAAAAGTACACATGGAGAGATTTTAACTTTTTAAGGAAAAATATGTAAAAAGAAGTTAATACCATCTACTTTGGTATTTTTTATTTTTTTTTACCTTTACTTTATGTAATTTATGTGATGAGAACTTTAATTAAAAAAATTTTTTTGGAGTATAATTGCTTTACAATGTTGTGCTACTTTCTGGTATATAGTACAGCTATTTGAATACATATATCCCCTCCCTCTTGAACCTTCCTCCCACCCACCTTCCATCCCACCCCTCTAGTCATCAGAGGGCACCTTGGAAGGATGGGAAAAGCCCATTTCAGTCTCTTCTCTTCTAGACTTTGGCACTGCACCCAGGCCAAAACCAGCCAAAATGATTATCACCACCTCTGTGCTTTTACACAGGCTGTCCCTTTCCCTCTAATACCCTTCTCTACCCTGTTGACCTTTCCTGGCTCAGCCCAAGCATCTCCCCACCCCACTTTCCCTTACAGCTTTCCACACCGTTAAAAGTTAGGTTAGCTGCCCCCAAATCTCCACCCACCGAACAGGAACCCGTGGTAGACTCTCATGCCTCTGAAAGTGAAGGGCTGTGTCCAGTTCATCTTTTTATTCCCAAGATCACTGTGTTGAGAAAGGAGTCAGCGAGTGACTGCTTGAATGAAATCAAGGAGCTCTTAAACATGCGCACAATGAAGATGCCCCAGATAGCCCCCAATGATTACACATTCCACTTTCTAAGTGAAAAATCAGAAACTCGAGAAAGGTTCAGTGACCTAGCTAGGAACACACAGCTAGGATGGAGCTGGGGGACTGATTGGCCCTAAGTTCTCATGGGGGAGGTAGATACGCAGGCACAAAGGAGAGGCAGATGCTAGGGTGTGGATGGCCCACCCAGAGACACAGGAAGGTCTGGGGAAGGCCAGGCTCCTGGCCATGTCCCTGCAGAGATGTGGGCACCAGGACCTGCAGTCACACCCTCGTCATGAATCTTAGGGGACTTCTGTTCTCATTGCTCTTTTCCAGCATCATTCCTCCAGTTCACCATATGGGGGACATTGTGTTTGCAGCAACCACTAATGATGGGGCTACTGAAAAAGACCGTCTATTTTTGGAGTTAAGCTTCAGCCTAAAAGAAATAAAAGTACACATGGAGAGATTTTAACTTTTTAAGGAAAAATATGTAAAAAGAAGTTAATACCATCTCAACCTTCTTCCTAGCGGGGTGGAGCGGGAGTTTACTTTAGGAGGTCCGGGACATGACAGGCTAGTGTTTGGAAGGACTGAGAGTGGTCCTTCACATCCCAGAGAGGAACTGGCTTCTGGAAAGGCAGCCCTGAAGAATTAGGGTCCACAGGGCTCCACAGGACTCACGACAGTCCAGAGGTCCATAAGGATCCTGGTTCCTGGATCCTGTGGCTCAGCTGGAGGGATGGCCGGCCAGAGGTGTGAGGCCTACTGGGCCATATGGAGAGCTAAGGTTCTCTTAGGCCCTTGTGGCCACAGGAAGGGCAGCTGGTCAAGGCAGCAAAGGGGTTATCCAGGGGAAAATATGTAAGGTCTCAAGAATACATTGTCTGAGGTATGAGTGGGCTCCTTGGTTTCAGGGTCTCCAGCTGGGATTCCTGAGCTGGCTCTGGGCCTGCACGAAGGCCCTCCCCATGCACCACTTTTTATCACTATGGCCTTCTGTTTGCATTGCCCCAGCCCCCGGCCTAGGCCTGGATCTCCATTCCCCGCACATTCCTGGAGATGCTTCTCCCCAGCTCTGGGCCTTGCTGAGTTGGGAGCCCGGAGGACTGATGTGCAAAGTATAGAATGCCATTTCCTATGAAGTGAAGGCATGCGTGTCGATCAGTGCAAAGATTCTCCTTAGAAGCCTGTAGCCTCCCATGGCTGCAAGGGCAGTGGATGGAGCGACTGCAGAAGCATGATATTGATTGAAGAAAGTAACTGAAGTGAGAGTTCACAACACCTTCCGGAAGGCAGGCAGCGCTTGGCTCTGGCGTGGAGCTAATGAGCTCCCCAGCCAGCTCCAGCTCGACCTGCATCTTCCCAGCAAAAGACGGAGAGCTGGCGTGGAAGAGGGCACCAGTGGGTGTGGGTGAGGAGGTGATTCATGCAGAGCGGCTCCATGGGCTCACACCGGCTCCTCTCCCCTTGTCTTTTGCTTTGTTTGCCTTTTGTCTCCACGAGGCAGAGCAAAGAGCCAGGCTTGTACTGGGAGTTCCTCACATGTGTTTAAATGAGCCAGTCTCTTAGAAGAGAGGGAGTCCCCCCTTTTCAAGAGATGTTAAGTCCAAGGATTTGCCTCCTTCCCTCCCTCTGTGATCCTCACCACCTTCCTGGTTTCCCAAGGCTGCATCACCCAGGCAGAGGTCAGGGTGTCCACGTCATTTGGAGGGCAGGTGGCTAAACTGTGTGTCTGGGGAGGTCGTTGTGTGAAAGCAGATGTGGGCCTATGTGTTGAACAGGCATCTTTAGTTCTGCATGAGTTTGTTTCATCATGGACTCCTGCTGAGAAGCCTTCTCAAGAGGTCAGCCTTTTGTTTTCTTTTTAATTTTATGGCAAAAACCATCACAATATTATAAAGTCATTATCCTCCAATTAAGATAAATTAATTAATTAAAAACATTTTTTAAAACTTTTATACAATTTTAAAGGTTGTGTTAGTTGCTAAGTCCTGTCTGACACTTTGCGACCCCATGAACTGTAGCCCTCCAGGGTCCTCTCTCCATGGGATTCTCCAGGCAAGAATACTGGATGGGGTAGCCATTCCCTTACTCCGGGGGATCTTCCCAACCCAGGGATTGAACCCAGGTCTCCAGCGTTGCAGGCAAGATTCTTTACCATCTGAGCCACCAGGAAAGCACCAAGGAAGGGAAACCTGAGTTCTAGTCTCAACTCTGCCACCAACAGCACCACCACCAAGAAACCAGCCAGATTTCTGAACTTTAAACCACATGATCTTTCCTCCTTCAAAGCCTTTCCCGCTACCATTCTCCTTGCTCTGTGGCTCATCACCTTTTTCTCACGCTGCATCTTGCCAGGCTCAGTTGAAATGCCAGTTTCTCTGTAAAGATTTCTTCAACTTCCCTAGACAAACATAAACATTATTTTTTTCTTAAGCCCTTTTGAACATACCTCTTTGGAAACATTTGCTGTTGATTGGTGCTTTGTTTACTCAAATGGTTTCGGGTGGCTCTGATGTGCCCACGCACTGTTAATGGGAGCACAGGGGTGAATCAGAGTGACCGAGTGGGTTTTGTAGCTCCTACTATCCAGTAGAACTTCCTCTGATGATGCTGCTATTTCATGCGCTGTCTGCTGTGTGTGACTCAACAGCCCTGTGAGGCTACAACCTCTCGATATGTAGTGATTGTGACTAAGGAATTGAATTTTACCTTTTCTTTAAATAACTACACAGGATAAGGGCTACCAAATTGGACAGTGCCATTCTGCAGGAAGAGATGGACTTTGAATGAATTAATAGACAAACTTACTATTTTAAGGAGCATGCTGGAATCCAGTGGAGTAGAGTGGCAAACAATTAGTTGGGAGACCTATCTAAGGTAAGTGAATAGAGAAACTTCCTGGAGGAAGTGATACTTGAGCCAAGGCCTGGAGAATGAGAAGATTTCAGCTCTTTAGAGCCTTTCCTAGGGAAAGGAGACAGTGAGTAGGAGAGCATTAGAGGCAGGAATGACATTGGAGGAGCTGAGGGTGGCCGATGTGATTGAAATGTAATGGGTGAGTGGTAGGAGTGGAGACTGGAGAGCTAGTCTGGGGTGAGATCTTAAAAAAGGTATTAGAAGGGAAGGGGGAAGGGCTTGTTGGATATCCTTACACTGGGGAGAAAGAGCACTGAGCCCACATCTCCTGACTGTCTGCTCCGGTTGTGCCGTACTGCCCTAGCAACTTGGGCTCCCAGCCTTCTCACATAGTGCCAGCCTGGTGGCAAGCCTCATCTGCATTCTGTTTCCATCCCTGTCTCCAGCCTGACTTATTTAGCCTGTCTAATTTATGTAGCTGCTGGACACGGGTAGGACATGTCAGGCTCAGGGGCCTGCCCGTGTTTGTCCCTGTGAAAAAGAAATACTACCTTCTCCACTGGAGCCATCTTTTCTGATCAAGCCTGCTGGCTAGTTAAGATTCCAGAAGCATTTAGCACAAGGAGGAACTGCTGTAATGACAAGTGGATCCTTCTGTAACCTCCACCTAATTGGATGAAGTGACAGCCCAGCAAAGTCTCAAATAAAATTTTGTGCAATTAGACTGTACGGAGCGGCTGGTGCTAGAACCAGGGTGGAAATCTTGCAGCTGGTTCGTGGGACTGTGGAGGAATCTGATGGGACAGGAGGAGCCTCTGCTTGGGGCCAAGTGTTCCTTCCACCTGCTCATCCTGCCATCATTCCCATAAATTCTGTGGCTCTGTCCAGAAGTTTCCCTGAAGGAAGTGGTGATAAGCATGGAGGCTGAGGAAATGTCTTAGATTGGATTCCCTGGCTAAAAAAGGTCTGAGGTGGAGAATTAGATATAGAAGCTTTTATTCAGGAGAGTTCTCCTTTTTGAAGGGGACTTTGAATGAATTAATAGACAAACTTACTATTTTAAGGAGCATGCTGGAATCCAGTGGAGTAGAGTGGCAAACAATTAGTTGGGAGACCTATCTAAGGTAAGTGAATAGAGAAACTTCCTGGAGGAAGTGATACTTGAGCCAAGGCCTGGAGAATGAGAAGATTTCAGCTCTTTAGAGCCTTTCCTAGGGAAAGGAGACAGTGAGTAGGAGAGCATTAGAGGCAGGAATGACATTGGAGGAGCTGAGGGTGGCCGATGTGATTGAAATGTAATGGGTGAGTGGTAGGAGTGGAGACTGGAGAGCTAGTCTGGGGTGAGATCTTAAAAAAGGTATTAGAAGGGAAGGGGGAAGGGCTTGTTGGATATCCTTACACTGGGGAGAAAGAGCACTGAGCCCACATCTCCTGACTGTCTGCTCCGGTTGTGCCGTACTGCCCTAGCAACTTGGGCTCCCAGCCTTCTCACATAGTGCCAGCCTGGTGGCAAGCCTCATCTGCATTCTGTTTCCATCCCTGTCTCCAGCCTGACTTATTTAGCCTGTCTAATTTATGTAGCTGCTGGACACGGGTAGGACATGTCAGGCTCAGGGGCCTGCCCGTGTTTGTCCCTGTGAAAAAGAAATACTACCTTCTCCACTGGAGCCATCTTTTCTGATCAAGCCTGCTGGCTAGTTAAGATTCCAGAAGCATTTAGCACAAGGAGGAACTGCTGTAATGACAAGTGGATCCTTCTGTAACCTCCACCTAATTGGATGAAGTGACAGCCCAGCAAAGTCTCAAATAAAATTTTGTGCAATTAGACTGTACGGAGCGGCTGGTGCTAGAACCAGGGTGGAAATCTTGCAGCTGGTTCGTGGGACTGTGGAGGAATCTGATGGGACAGGAGGAGCCTCTGCTTGGGGGCCAAGTGTTCCTTCCACCTGCTCATCCTGCCATCATTCCCATAAATTCTGTGGCTCTGTCCAGAAGTTTCCCTGAAGGAAGTGGTGATAAGCATGGAGGCTGAGGAAATGTCTTAGATTGGATTCCCTGGCTAAAAAAGGTCTGAGGTGGAGAATTAGATATAGAAGCTTTTATTCAGGAAAGTTCTCTGGAGGTGCACCTGTTTAGGGGGTGAGGAAGGCGATGTTAGGCACAGGGAGAAGTTGACTTGTATGTGGGTGCAGCTGAAGGGACAGGGCTCAGCCAGGTGTATGGGTGAATGCTGAGGTGGGAGGGTGCTTTAGAGTTGTCCTGCATTGAGGCTAGAGGACTGGGCCTCTGTATTCCCATATCAGCTGATTGCTGGTCATGTTCCCTTCTCCCTTAACCCCCAGCAAACATAACCCCTGGTGAGGCCATTCCCAGAGATAGAGGAAACTGTGAGTAGGAGCAGTTGACACTTCCGGTAGTTGGGGGAGGGGTGCACCTACCTCCTTGTCCTCGGGTCACTCCAGTGTCCACTATAAGGTCAGCTGGAACTCACAATCTGTGGTTGCCTGGGCTTTCCTGGTCGTCCTCAGCTGTAACTCCAAGGCACTGCCCAGTAGGAGCTCCCCTGCTCCTCTCTTCCAATTCTCTCTATCCTGTCCTCTGTCTTTCTGGGTGAAATGGAGCAAGTCCCTCATCTGCTTGGGCTCCTGTTTCTTCTCTTGCCTCTGTTCTACTTGATTCTGACCCCCTCTCTGGCCTCCGGGGCTCTATTTTTAATTTGTTTTGCTTTTGATCTCCATGACTGATCGACTGCATGTGACGCAGTTTCTCACTACACTTCCCACTCCCACCGTGGTCTCTCCCTTGGGTAGTCCCGTTCCAGCAGTGAGTCTAGGAGCCCAGTGCCACTGTCTCCGACCTCCCTGGTGTGGTGGTGTAATGTTCGCAGCCAGTGACAAGTGGATCCTTCTGTAACCTCCACCTAATTGGATGAAGTGACAGCCCAGCAAAGTCTCAAATAAAATTTTGTGCAATTAGACTGTACGGAGCGGCTGGTGCTAGAACCAGGGTGGAAATCTTGCAGCTGGTTCGTGGGACTGTGGAGGAATCTGATGGGACAGGAGGAGCCTCTGCTTGGGGCCAAGTGTTCCTTCCACCTGCTCATCCTGCCATCATTCCCATAAATTCTGTGGCTCTGTCCAGAAGTTTCCCTGAAGGAAGTGGTGATAAGCATGGAGGCTGAGGAAATGTCTTAGATTGGATTCCCTGGCTAAAAAAGGTCTGAGGTGGAGAATTAGATATAGAAGCTTTTATTCAGGAAAGTTCTCTGGAGGTGCACCTGTTTAGGGGGTGAGGAAGGCGATGTTAGGCACAGGGAGAAGTTGACTTGTATGTGGGTGCAGCTGAAGGGACAGGGCTCAGCCAGGTGTATGGGTGAATGCTGAGGTGGGAGGGTGCTTTAGAGTTGTCCTGCATTGAGGCTAGAGGACTGGGCCTCTGTATTCCCATATCAGCTGATTGCTGGTCATGTTCCCTTCTCCCTTAACCCCCAGCAAACATAACCCCTGGTGAGGCCATTCCCAGAGATAGAGGAAACTGTGAGTAGGAGCAGTTGACACTTCCGGTAGTTGGGGGAGGGGTGCACCTACCTCCTTGTCCTCGGGTCACTCCAGTGTCCACTATAAGGTCAGCTGGAACTCACAATCTGTGGTTGCCTGGGCTTTCCTGGTCGTCCTCAGCTGTAACTCCAAGGCACTGCCCAGTAGGAGCTCCCCTGCTCCTCTCTTCCAATTCTCTCTATCCTGTCCTCTGTCTTTCTGGGTGAAATGGAGCAAGTCCCTCATCTGCTTGGGCTCCTGTTTCTTCTCTTGCCTCTGTTCTACTTGATTCTGACCCCCTCTCTGGCCTCCGGGGCTCTATTTTTAATTTGTTTTGCTTTTGATCTCCATGACTGATCGACTGCATGTGACGCAGTTTCTCACTACACTTCCCACTCCCACCGTGGTCTCTCCCTTGGGTAGTCCCGTTCCAGCAGTGAGTCTAGGAGCCCAGTGCCACTGTCTCTCCGACCTCCCTGGTGTGGTGGTGTAATGTGTGAGCTCCAGTTCAGATACCTGAATGAAGATCCCTGTCCTATCACTTTCCAGATGGGTGATCCTGGGAAAGTCAGGTTTTCCCTTTGTTGACATTAGGGTCAAAGACATGAATTCATGTGTTTGTGTCCTACTTTGATCATTTTGAAATTTTCACATCAAATGAAACTGAAATATACCGGCCTCTGTCACAGAGTGTCTATGCGGACTGGATGTTTCATGACAGGCCCACAGCATAGCACATGGCGTATGGAAGGAGTTGACATTCTTTTGTCCTCATGGAAAGCTGTGGTCAGCTCAGCCTGGCCAAGGGCCGTCCAGGCTCAATCTCAGAGCCCAGCTTAGAACCTAGATGCTAAAACGCGTTCCTGAGTGTAGCAGAGTGTCTTGAGAGGAGGTAGCCATGGTGAAATAGTCATCCACAATTTGGTTGTAGGGCTTCTAGCCAAGTGAAAGCCCAATTCCCAAGAGATCTGAATGAATGGGTACCTTGAGGGCACCATCTAGGTGCAAACCCACATCTCACAGGCGAGGGCCAAGCAGAATTCACTCCTGAGTCACTCCTCCCCACCTCCTCCCACCCAGTTCTCTCCTGATGCAGCCTCGACATCTGCGTGGGAGAAGGGGACTGGGAGAGTTGTGTGTCCCCAGCCCCATAATTGTGGCTCAGCGGAGGCGTCGTCCTGTCCTCGTATGTGATGGGAGCCAGCACGGACCCCCACATCCCAGCCTTGTTCTCCTTCCATTGTTGGACACACAGCAGGACTCCACAGGCAAATGGAAAAGAAAAGGCTTGATCACTATTTATTTTCCTCAATTTTCATTGTGCCTCTTTTATTTTTACCCTTGATTACAAGCAACAGAAAAGTTCCTCTCTGTTTTTTTCCCCCTTTTGCAGCTGTTAGTTTGAATAGCATCCGCTAGACCGACCCCCCTTGGATGGCTCAGAAAGGAGAGAAATTAGCTAAAAGGGAAACAAGAGAGGCATTTTTAGTTCAGGGTAAGAGCCTCATTTTGCCAAACCTGCAGTCTTCTGCCTGGCTTTAGAGCCTTCTTTGAATGGCAGCCCACAGCTTCAGGGGACAAAGTGTTTCTGTTGTTGTCATTGTTGTTTGGCTTGGTTGTTTTTCTTTATTTGAAGACAGACTGGCCTCCTCAGAGCCCCTCTGTGAATCATTCAGTGACTCCTGTTTTGTCATTTATTGTTGGTAGTGTTGTTTAGTTGCCAGGTCGTGTCTGATTCTTCGCAGCCCCATGGACTGCAGTACCCCAAGCTTCTCTGTTCTTCACCAACTCCCAGAGTTTTCCCAAGTTCATGTCCACTGAAGCAGTGATGCCATCCAACTCTCATCTTCTGTCACCCTCTTCCCCTTCTGCCTTCAATCTTTCCCAGCACTGGGGTCTTTCCCAGTGAGTCGGCCATTTGCATCAGATGGCCAAAACATTGAAACTTCAGCTTCAGCGTCAGTCCTTCCAAAGAGTGTTCAGGGTTGGTTTCCTTTAAGATTGACTGGTTTGATCTCCTTGCTTTCCAGGGGACTCTCAAGAGTCTTCTCCAGCTCCACAGTTGAAAAGCATCAGTTCTTTGGCGCTCTGCCCTCTTTATTGTCCAGCTCTCACGTCTCTGCATGACAACTGGGAAGACCATGGCCTTGACTGTAAGGACCTTTGTCAGCAAAATAATGTCTTGGCTTTCTATTTATCATTTATCGGGAGTGATAATCTGCTTGTCAAGTGGTTAAGCTTTTGGTGCTTTCACTTTATTTCTTCAGTCTTGTATATTTATTCATTCATCAAACACATTTACTTATCTGTGAATTGCTTGCATTTTGCTAGTGACTAAGATGCAAAGCGAAATTAGACAATTTCCCCGACCTCAGAGACGCAGTCTGGCTGGGAAGACTCCCATGTAAACCAACAATTGCACTTAGAGACGAACAATGTCACATTTAGGAAGTGGTCCTTGTTAAGGGGTGAGTGTGCTGTCATTGTCCCAGTTCTACATTATAACATGTACTGCCTCATGACTCTGGGTAAGTTACCCTGTTTCCTTATCAGTTAGAATGCAAGAGTGATAGAATTCCTCTCGGAAGATTATAAGGATTAAATGAGATAACCTACGTGTTGTACTTGGCAGAATGCCCCGTGTGAAGTAAACTCTTAGTGAATATCAACTGCTCCCTGCTTGCGAGTAAAGAAGCTCAGGATGTGGTTCCAGAGACAGAGGTTCAAAATTTGGCTTCATCACTAAATAATTTAATCCATGGCAAGTCACCTAACTTCTCCTCCATTGTAAAAATGATAATATAATTTTACTCACACATAGGCAGGGCTACTCCAAGTCGGGTCATGAACTAAAAGCCTCAGCATTGCTTAGATCAGGTTAGAAATGTAAATTCTTGGGCCCTGGCCCAGACTTGTTGACTGAGAATTTGGAATGAGGTGTAGGACTCTGTACTTTCAAACTCCTCCAGGGGAGTATGACACATGCTAAAATTTGAGACGCCCTGGGTTACCGATGCAGTGTGAAAGTTGTCCAGCACACAGTCTTCCCAAATATTAATGAGTAGTAAAGGTATTTTTGGCTGTTCCTGCACAAAAGTAAAAGTAACAGGTGGTGAGCAACGGTACAGCCTGCCTCACTGAAAGGTTTCACTCGAGCCACCTCTAGGAGGATGTTGGGGTTTTGAGCAGGTTGGTCCCTTCTGGATGGAGGCATCGTGTGGCCAAAGGCACACTGGTGTTTGGAGGATGGCACAGAACCATCCCTTGAGATTGGGTGCTGCTCAGGCACAACATTCAGGAGAAGGAAAGGGTGCTAGAGACACAGCCGTAAAGATGCAGGCCGATAGAGCCAGATCACAAGCATCACAGGATCAAGGACTTTGAGCTTTGCCCCAGGGACTATTTAGATATTTTATTCACAGAAAAGCTAAGATCAAATTTGTTGTGAATATGAGGACACTTTCTCCTGAAACTGAACATTGACTGGTATGCCAGTTGTCTGTTCTTCCTTGTTCTTCCACCTGGCTTCCCTTTACCCTGGGGAAAAAAAACTTGTTAAGGGTGTGCTATTGTCCCAGTTCTACATTATAACATGTACTGCCTCATGACTCTGGGTAAGTTACCCTGTTTCCTTATCAGTTAGAATGCAAGAGTGATAGAATTCCTCTCGGAAGATTATAAGGATTAAATGAGATAACCTACGTGTTGTACTTGGCAGAATGCCCCGTGTGAAGTAAACTCTTAGTGAATATCAACTGCTCCCTGCTTGCGAGTAAAGAAGCTCAGGATGTGGTTCCAGAGACAGAGGTTCAAAATTTGGCTTCATCACTAAATAATTTAATCCATGGCAAGTCACCTAACTTCTCCTCCATTGTAAAAATGATAATATAATTTTACTCACACATAGGCAGGGCTACTCCAAGTCGGGTCATGAACTAAAAGCCTCAGCATTGCTTAGATCAGGTTAGAAATGTAAATTCTTGGGCCCTGGCCCAGACTTGTTGACTGAGAATTTGGAATGAGGTGTAGGACTCTGTACTTTCAAACTCCTCCAGGGGAGTATGACACATGCTAAAATTTGAGACGCCCTGGGTTACCGATGCAGTGTGAAAGTTGTCCAGCACACAGTCTTCCCAAATATTAATGAGTAGTAAAGGTATTTTTGGCTGTTCCTGCACAAAAGTAAAAGTAACAGGTGGTGAGCAACGGTACAGCCTGCCTCACTGAAAGGTTTCACTCGAGCCACCTCTAGGAGGATGTTGGGGTTTTGAGCAGGTTGGTCCCTTCTGGATGGAGGCATCGTGTGGCCAAAGGCACACTGGTGTTTGGAGGATGGCACAGAACCATCCCTTGAGATTGGGTGCTGCTCAGGCACAACATTCAGGAGAAGGAAAGGGTGCTAGAGACACAGCCGTAAAGATGCAGGCCGATAGAGCCAGATCACAAGCATCACAGGATCAAGGACTTTGAGCTTTGCCCCAGGGACTATTTAGATATTTTATTCACAGAAAAGCTAAGATCAAATTTGTTGTGAATATGAGGACACTTTCTCCTGAAACTGAACATTGACTGGTATGCCAGTTGTCTGTTCTTCCCTTGTTCTTCCACCTGGCTTCCAGCAAATATTCTTTAAGTGCCTACAATGCTCCCAGTATTCGTGGATACACACATAAGGCACATGAAGGAACATTCTTACCATCCATGGTCCACAGCCTTTGAGAGCCATGATGCGATTACTAGACTCTGTGATGAGGGAAGGGAACCCACTCTGCTGAACACCTGACACATTATTGATGCTGATGTCAGTGTACTCGCTGCAAGTTCTTAGCCCCTAATAAGGTTTTGGGGTGTCCGCATGTCCCATGGTCTCATTTAGTCCTCAGAATGACCCATTTTACAACAGAAGAAACTTTGCTCAGCAGGATCACGTGTATCAGGACTTAAAAAGGAATAGATATCAAAAAGAATATCAGGTTTGGGGATGTGAGGGGGGCATGGAGCATGCAGGTGGCAGGACAAAGCTGGAAGGGCAATCGGCAGGCAGCCACGAGGCCATCTGAGTCTCCAGACAAAGGAGGCCTCATTGTGTCCTGTCAGCAGCAGGACAGTCTTTAAAAGATGTTACAAAGGCAGGTGTCATGATCAGACCTGCTTCAGAGAGACACTCTGACACCTCAGAGTATCTGTTGGCAGAAAAAGTGAGGTCTTGGGAGGGAACATTTTGTGAGGGGCACTGGCAGGTATTCACAGCATTTCTTCTTCTTTGCTAATTCTCCTAAGATCTGTGTCTGTGTCAGAATCTCAGCAGGATAAGTGAGGAGCTGACGCTCTTCTACCCCCGCCCCACATTGCCACCCTGAAAATCCCATTAGTAACAGCTCATCAGTCCCGGAGCATAGTGACGACAGCCACCGAGGGCTGCACGTGGGCTCCTAGGCTGTGTCCGAGAATGGAAAAAAGGGGTCGTGAGATTGGGTGCTGCTCAGGCACAACATTCAGGAGAAGGAAAGGGTGCTAGAGACACAGCCGTAAAGATGCAGGCCGATAGAGCCAGATCACAAGCATCACAGGATCAAGGACTTTGAGCTTTGCCCCAGGGACTATTTAGATATTTTATTCACAGAAAAGCTAAGATCAAATTTGTTGTGAATATGAGGACACTTTCTCCTGAAACTGAACATTGACTGGTATGCCAGTTGTCTGTTCTTCCCTTGTTCTTCCACCTGGCTTCCAGCAAATATTCTTTAAGTGCCTACAATGCTCCCAGTATTCGTGGATACACACATAAGGCACATGAAGGAACATTCTTACCATCCATGGTCCACAGCCTTTTGAGAGCCATGATGCGATTACTAGACTCTGTGATGAGGGAAGGGAACCCACTCTGCTGAACACCTGACACATTATTGATGCTGATGTCAGTGTACTCGCTGCAAGTTCTTAGCCCCTAATAAGGTTTTGGGGTGTCCCGCATGTCCCATGGTCTCATTTAGTCCTCAGAATGACCCATTTTACAACAGAAGAAACTTTGCTCAGCAGGATCACGTGTATCAGGACTTAAAAAGGAATAGATATCAAAAAGAATATCAGGTTTGGGGATGTGAGGGGGGCATGGAGCATGCAGGTGGCAGGACAAAGCTGGAAGGGCAATCGGCAGGCAGCCACGAGGCCATCTGAGTCTCCAGACAAAGGAGGCCTCATTGTGTCCTGTCAGCAGCAGGACAGTCTTTAAAAGATGTTACAAAGGCAGGTGTCATGATCAGACCTGCTTCAGAGAGACACTCTGACACCTCAGAGTATCTGTTGGCAGAAAAAGTGAGGTCTTGGGAGGGAACATTTTGTGAGGGGCACTGGCAGGTATTCACAGCATTTCTTCTTCTTTGCTAATTCTCCTAAGATCTGTGTCTGTGTCAGAATCTCAGCAGGATAAGTGAGGAGCTGACGCTCTTCTACCCCCGCCCCACATTGCCACCCTGAAAAATCCCATTAGTAACAGCTCATCAGTCCCCGGAGCATAGTGACGACAGCCACCGAGGGGCTGCACGTGGGCTCCTAGGCTGTGTCCCGAGAATGGAAGGCAGAGGAGGGCCAGAAGGAGACAGAGACTGGGGATCCCTACTCTTCTCTGTGGTCGTGACGCATACCAGCTCAGGTCTGTCCTTTTGATCCAGTGTTTCTGTTTTACAAGCAGAAAAGTAGTGTTCAGAAAAGTGAAGTGTCTTGCTCCAGGTCACACAGTTGCCAGTTAGCTGCACCAGCCTCTTTTGCCAGAGGGCCTTGTGTCACTGTTCATAAATGATATTGCTGCTGGTAATGGCCTTGGCAGTAAGAGTCTGTCTGTGTGATGGGCGAGCTTCCAGCCTCTCTAAGACCTTTAGGACCCTGTGGTGGACAGAGGTCATGACTCCCCACAATGCCCATGTCCTAGTCCCCAGAACCTGTGAGTCTGTTGCCTTAGGTGCCTAAAGGGTTTTTGCAGGTGTGATTAGGTATTTGAGATAGGAAAATTCTACTGAATTATCTGGGCCTATTGTCATCTTAAGGGTCCCCATGGGAAGCAGAGGGGACAGAGCAGAAGAGACAATGTGATAATGGAAGAGAGAGAGAGAGAGGGAGGAAGGAGAGAGGGAGGAAATGAGGAAGGAAGGGAGGAGGGATAGAAGTAACAATGGAGCGCTTTGCAGAGGAAAGGGCCACGGAATGGAGGTGAAAGGGGCCAAGGAAACCAGGCCAGGGAATGCAGGCAGCTTCTGGAACCTGATTAAAAGCAAGGGAGCAGATTCTCCCCCCCAGACAGAGCCTCCAGAAGAACTTCAACCCTACTGACACCTTGCCTTTAGGACTTACCGCATCCAGAGCTGAGACACTGGAATTCATTTTGTTTTAAGCCCCCAGATGTGTGGTCATGTGTTACAGCAGCAATAGGAAAGTAATGTAGGTTCTCAGGACTTGTAAGGCAGCTAGCACCCTGCCCTGCTCTGCATACACAGAAGAGACTGAATTTGAACAACCTCTTGCTTTCTTCCCCTCTTCCCTTCTCTGAGCCTCATGTTTCCCATTTGTAAAATGGGGAAGGTGGTCTAATCCTCATTGTATGAGTCAGTGGTGACCTGATCCTCCTTCCCATTCCAGCTGGGATTTGGTTTGCTCAGGGAAAACCTCCATCCCTCCCTAGATGAAGTTTACCCTGCATTATACCTTTTCCAGGCACCCATCCCTCCCTTTTCTAACGCCTCCATTGCTGCTTGTGGACCACCCTCTGCTTCTAGGGATGCTCAGAGAGAACTGTCCCCAGCCCCCAGCCCCAGTGCCTTCCAGGTTTTGTGGTCACCCACAACTACGCTTCAGTAGTTGCAGCTCCCAGGCTCTGGCGCACAGGTTCAATAGTTGTGGTGCATAGGCTTAGTTGCTCTAAGGGATGTGGGATCCTCGCAGACCCATGTCAAGTCCATGTCTCCTGCACTGGCAGGTGGATTCTTTACCACTGAGCCACCAACAAAGCCCCCATACTACTTATTATTAACTGTGTTGTCCATATGAAGACGCTGATACTCGGAGAGATTGTGACTTGCTACAGTCACTTGCTTAGCAAAATCCAAAGGGAGATTTGAACTTAGGCTATCTGAGTCTGAAAGGCATGATTTCCATTCATTGATGTTTACTGCCTTCTGTGATGGCTTTTCAAAATTGTTAAAGTTTGCCATAGGCCCAAAAAACATCTGGTGTGTGATGAAATTGTCTCCAAGGTATTCATTCCTGTAAATCTGTGCTGTCCAATATGGCAGCTACTGGCCATGTGTGGCTCTTTAAATTCAACTTTAAATTAATTAAAATTAAATAAAAATAAAATAAAAATTAAAATTGTAGTTTCTTAGTCACATGTGCTGCATATGCTGAGTGGAGACCATATGGGACACTGTGGATATAGAGTATCTCTGTCTTTCTGGAAAGCTTTATCCAGCAGTGTTATGGTGGATGATGGCAGAACCTTGAGTTTGGCCAGAGAGTAGACAGGCTGACCCAGAGTATCCTGAGGCTCTTAGAAGGGACAGTGAGCAAGATTCCAGCTCCCAGCTAGGATGAAGGAGATGGAATTTGGCAGTGTTCTTTTGGGGAGGGAGCTCCTCACTAATCCATTTAGTGTGGAAGTAGAAGGCTTGAGAGTCTTGATGTCATTTTAAAGGGAAAGAGACCATTTCAGGGAGTGGGTGGTTTAAATGTTAATGCTCAGTGCATTTAGCAACCTGGAGGCCATTAGTGAACTAATAAGCAAGTGGTTCTGGTTGTGCGGTGGGCGGCGGAAGCCACATCGGGTGCGTTATGAGGCAGTAGAGACTGTGGGTCTAGATGATTCTTGCTTGGCATCACCTGGAAGCTTGTTAGAAATGCATAGAAAATTTCTAACACCCTCCTTAGACCTACTGAACTGGAATCTGTATTTTGACCAGTCCAGGGATCAAGGTTCAATAGTTGTGGTGCATAGGCTTAGTTGCTCTAAGGGATGTGGGATCCTCGCAGACCCATGTCAAGTCCATGTCTCCTGCACTGGCAGGTGGATTCTTTACCACTGAGCCACCAACAAAGCCCCCATACTACTTATTATTAACTGTGTTGTCCATATGAAGACGCTGATACTCGGAGAGATTGTGACTTGCTACAGTCACTTGCTTAGCAAAATCCAAAGGGAGATTTGAACTTAGGCTATCTGAGTCTGAAAGGCATGATTTCCATTCATTGATGTTTACTGCCTTCTGTGATGGCTTTTCAAAATTGTTAAAGTTTGCCATAGGCCCAAAAAACATCTGGTGTGTGATGAAATTGTCTCCAAGGTATTCATTCCTGTAAATCTGTGCTGTCCAATATGGCAGCTACTGGCCATGTGTGGCTCTTTAAATTCAACTTTAAATTAATTAAAATTAAATAAAAATAAAATAAAAATTAAAATTGTAGTTTCTTAGTCACATGTGCTGCATATGCTGAGTGGAGACCATATGGGACACTGTGGATATAGAGTATCTCTGTCTTTCTGGAAAGCTTTATCCAGCAGTGTTATGGTGGATGATGGCAGAACCTTGAGTTTGGCCAGAGAGTAGACAGGCTGACCCAGAGTATCCTGAGGCTCTTAGAAGGGACAGTGAGCAAGATTCCAGCTCCCAGCTAGGATGAAGGAGATGGAATTTGGCAGTGTTCTTTTGGGGAGGGAGCTCCTCACTAATCCATTTAGTGTGGAAGTAGAAGGCTTGAGAGTCTTGATGTCATTTTAAAGGGAAAGAGACCATTTCAGGGAGTGGGTGGTTTAAATGTTAATGCTCAGTGCATTTAGCAACCTGGAGGCCATTAGTGAACTAATAAGCAAGTGGTTCTGGTTGTGCGGTGGGCGGCGGAAGCCACATCGGGTGCGTTATGAGGCAGTAGAGACTGTGGGTCTAGATGATTCTTGCTTGGCATCACCTGGAAGCTTGTTAGAAATGCATAGAAAATTTCTAACACCCTCCTTAGACCTACTGAACTGGAATCTGTATTTTGACAAGTCCATCAGGTGACTCATAGACCCACTGACCTTAGAGAAACACTACTCTAGTGGGTGTTTACAGACAGATGACAGAGACAGAGGGAAGTACGGGTTGGTGAGTAATGCTGGAAGAGAGGACCAGGGTTTCTGAACTAGAGAAGGAGGCATGTGCAGAGAGATGGGGGTGATAACTTGGAGGAAGTAAAGAGATTGGTAGGACGGGGTTTCTGATGAGGCTGAACAGTGTCAAGGGCTATAAGGAAGGGGAAAGAATAGATAAGGAGAACTTTAGCAACATGGGAACACTGGTGTCCTTCCAGAAAGCTGCCCCAGTAGAGCATAAAGACAGAGGCAAAATCATTGCCCTCAGGTGGAAGTGGCTTCATCCACTTGAGGGTCAGGGGCAGGGTAGGTGCTCACCAAATGTCTTTTCATTGACTGATAGAAATGTGTTGGCCGGATGGCTGGAGGGAGTGAGATGGATGCTTTTGTTTACAAGAAGGGGTGTGTGTGCGTGTGTGTGGTCCGTGTCTTGTGTTATGTGTGCACATGGGGTGCACAGAGCAGCTGGGGTCTCCTGGGAACAGGCCAAGTCCCTGTTTCTGTGGCTTATAATCGGATTAAGATGAGACTCCTCTGCTCTCTCACTCTCAGGATCCCACAGAACCTGCAGATTCCACGTTCTTCCACCTTCTCACTCAAAACTGAATCAACTGACCCTGTTCCCCCAACCTGCTTCTTGGCATCCTTCTCTCAGTATTACTGTCCCCACCTTCATTTGAAGGAGATGGAATTTGGCAGTGCGGAAAAGTGTGGAAGTAGAAGGCTTGAGAGTCTTGATGTCATTTTAAAGGGAAAGAGACCATTTCAGGGAGTGGGTGGTTTAAATGTTAATGCTCAGTGCATTTAGCAACCTGGAGGCCATTAGTGAACTAATAAGCAAGTGGTTCTGGTTGTGCGGTGGGCGGCGGAAGCCACATCGGGTGCGTTATGAGGCAGTAGAGACTGTGGGTCTAGATGATTCTTGCTTGGCATCACCTGGAAGCTTGTTAGAAATGCATAGAAAATTTCTAACACCCTCCTTAGACCTACTGAACTGGAATCTGTATTTTGACAAGTCCATCAGGTGACTCATAGACCCACTGACCTTAGAGAAACACTACTCTAGTGGGTGTTTACAGACAGATGACAGAGACAGAGGGAAGTACGGGTTGGTGAGTAATGCTGGAAGAGAGGACCAGGGTTTCTGAACTAGAGAAGGAGGCATGTGCAGAGAGATGGGGGTGATAACTTGGAGGAAGTAAAGAGATTGGTAGGACGGGGTTTCTGATGAGGCTGAACAGTGTCAAGGGCTATAAGGAAGGGGAAAGAATAGATAAGGAGAACTTTAGCAACATGGGAACACTGGTGTCCTTCCAGAAAGCTGCCCCAGTAGAGCATAAAGACAGAGGCAAAATCATTGCCCTCAGGTGGAAGTGGCTTCATCCACTTGAGGGTCAGGGGCAGGGTAGGTGCTCACCAAATGTCTTTTCATTGACTGATAGAAATGTGTTGGCCGGATGGCTGGAGGGAGTGAGATGGATGCTTTTGTTTACAAGAAGGGGTGTGTGTGCGTGTGTGTGGTCCGTGTCTTGTGTTATGTGTGCACATGGGGTGCACAGAGCAGCTGGGGTCTCCTGGGAACAGGCCAAGTCCCTGTTTCTGTGGCTTATAATCGGATTAAGATGAGACTCCTCTGCTCTCTCACTCTCAGGATCCCACAGAACCTGCAGATTCCACGTTCTTCCACCTTCTCACTCAAAACTGAATCAACTGACCCTGTTCCCCCAACCTGCTTCTTGGCATCCTTCTCTCAGTATTACTGTCCGCCCACTCATTCAGCCAGAGCCAGAGGACCAGCCCAGTTGTCCCTCTGCACACCGGTGCCCATCAGTGACCTGCTCACACGAGCACTGTTTCCCAAATGTTCCCACACTGCCCCCACCTTTCCATCCGCTGCCCTTGCTGAAGCCTGAATTATGTCAGCATCTTCTAATCATCTCTGTCACCCTCCAGTCCTGCCTATCCCCCATCCACCTCCACTCCAGGCCCCCATTATACACTTCTCTGGACATTTCTGAGGTCCCTGCCTGCCTTTCAGGGGTTTAAGATCAATTTCGAACTCCTGAGCCTGACTCCGCAACCATCCGTTGTCAGTTCATTTCCAAAACACTCCATCCCTGTCCAGGCCCAGGTAACTTTTGTTTTTGAAATTACCCTGAAGATGCAGCCTCCCCACCTTTGTGTGCTACTCAAGCCCCATCTGTATCTCCTTGGAGCAGTGCTGCCCATTTAGAGGTAACACTATGTCCTGTCCCCACAGTCCATTTCACACTCTTCTCGTTTGATGCTTGTCACAGTTTGTCAGCTGTGTGTCACTTGAGTGTCCTCGCTCACAGTCAGACCGTGAGCTCCGAGCAGCCAGGACATGTGTAGATACTACGGAGACCCCTCCAGCTTACTGAGTTTATTAGGATTTCCCAGCCTCAGCTCCAATAAGCCAGGGGCGGAGGTGTGTTAGTTAGACAGTCATTCTCAGAGTGGTCTCTGCACCAGCAACATCAGCCTCACCTGGGAACTTGTTCAGAACTCAGATTCTCGACACCATCCCCAGATCTCCCGAATCAGAAAGGCTGAGAGTGGGCTTAGGACTCCATAGGAGATTCTGATGCACTCACTGGAGGCTCATTGAGGGTAGGTGCCATAACAAAGTTAAAAATGTTTAATGATTAAAATGGGAAAGGAGTTTACTCCACCTGTGAAATATCTAAAATGGATGTGTGCATGTGTGCTCAGTCGTGTCTGACTCTCCGCAAGCTCATAGAGTATAGCCCACCAGGTTCCTCTGTCCATAGGATTTCTCAAGCAAGAATACTGGAGTGGGTAGCCATTTCCTCCTCCAGGGGATCTTCCCGACCCAGGGATCAAATTTGAGTTTCCTGCCTCTCCTGCATTGGCAGGCAGATTCTTCTCCCATGGAGCCACCTGGGAAGCCCTAAAATGCATGGCTCTTCTCCACCTGGTGACTCAGAGCCCAAGGCTCCTTCTGTCTTCTATCTCATTTCTGTCATCTGCCATCCATCTTCATGATGTGGATTCTTTTTGAAAAAAAAGATTTATTTGTTTATTTTGGGGGTGGATGCAGTGAGGAGGGAGGGGAGCAGGCGGGCCACTTCTATTGGTCTTTCATTTGTCTGTTTTCATCCATCTTTGTTCTTTGGCCCATGTGGGCCTCCCATCGCAGTGGCCTCTCTTGTCACAGAGCACCGGCTCTGGGCATAGCAGGCTCCACTGTTGGGGGGGCCCCCCCGATTACCTTTGAACAAATGCAGCCTCCCCACCTTTGTGTGCTACTCAAGCCCCATCTGTATCTCCTTGGAGCAGTGCTGCCCATTTAGAGGTAACACTATGTCCTGTCCCCACAGTCCATTTCACACTCTTCTCGTTTGATGCTTGTCACAGTTTGTCAGCTGTGTGTCACTTGAGTGTCCTCGCTCACAGTCAGACCGTGAGCTCCGAGCAGCCAGGACATGTGTAGATACTACGGAGACCCCTCCAGCTTACTGAGTTTATTAGGATTTCCCAGCCTCAGCTCCAATAAGCCAGGGGCGGAGGTGTGTTAGTTAGACAGTCATTCTCAGAGGGGATCTCTGCACCAGCAACATCAGCCTCACCTGGGAACTTGTTCAGAACTCAGATTCTCGACACCATCCCCAGATCTCCCGAATCAGAAAGGCTGAGAGTGGGCTTAGGACTCCATAGGAGATTCTGATGCACTCACTGGAGGCTCATTGAGGGTAGGTGCCATAACAAAGTTAAAAATGTTTAATGATTAAAATGGGAAAGGAGTTTACTCCACCTGTGAAATATCTAAAATGGATGTGTGCATGTGTGCTCAGTCGTGTCTGACTCTCCGCAAGCTCATAGAGTATAGCCCACCAGGTTCCTCTGTCCATAGGATTTCTCAAGCAAGAATACTGGAGTGGGTAGCCATTTCCTCCTCCAGGGGATCTTCCCGACCCAGGGATCAAATTTGAGTTTCCTGCCTCTCCTGCATTGGCAGGCAGATTCTTCTCCCATGGAGCCACCTGGGAAGCCCTAAAATGCATGGCTCTTCTCCACCTGGTGACTCAGAGCCCAAGGCTCCTTCTGTCTTCTATCTCATTTCTGTCATCTGCCATCCATCTTCATGATGTGGATTCTTTTTGAAAAAAAAGATTTATTTGTTTATTTTGGGGGTGGATGCAGTGAGGAGGGAGGGGAGCAGGCGGGCCACTTCTATTGGTCTTTCATTTGTCTGTTTTCATCCATCTTTGTTCTTTGGCCCATGTGGGCCTCCCATCGCAGTGGCCTCTCTTGTCACAGAGCACCGGCTCTGGGCGCATACGCTCCAGAGCTCCAGCTCGGTAATTGGACACATCAGTCCAGCCGCTCCATGGCACGTGGGATCTTTCCAGGCCAGGGATCGAACCAGCACCCCTTGCCCTGCAAGGTGGTGTCCTTACCCACTGGACCACCAGGGAAGCCCCATGATGTGGATTCTAAAGTCTCCGTAGAGACTCTAGGTGTGCTCTTCTGCATTAGATGGTTGAAGGGGCAGTGTGTTCTGTGCTATTGTTGTTGTTTTTGTTTGTTTGCTTTAACAGATGAAGTCTCTCTGTGGCCTCAGAACCAGCTGCTGAAGCTGGCCACACCTCACCGCACAGGGGGCAGGGAGTATCGGCCACCTTGTGCCAAACAAGAAAGGGACACAGTCTTGCAGACAGTGAGAGAGTCTTTGCCAAGTAAAATAGTTTTTATTCATTTATTGAAAGACAACTGAGCCCTGACCTGACGCACAGCCCAGTGCTCATCTGCGGCGGTGTGATGGTGGAGGCCTCTCAGGCACTGTGTTAGATCATGTACTGGAGATAATATATAGAGATAGGTTAGGAGAGGCCCATATAAAGCATAAATAGGAACCAGATGGTGAAGAGAAGTGTATTACTCATTTGAAGTATTTGCAATTTAGGGACCATACTTGGTGGGATCAGGATGAAGAAGGGTCCTCTTTTGTACTAAATACTGTATTATGGTCCTTTTAACATTAAATACGAAGGACTTATTGATGAGAGAAGCAGGGATTAGTAGTTCAGAAGGAAAGAGGGAGTTGAACTGAAGGCTTATGACCATAAAGAGCTTGGGTTTCCACCTATACCTTGATATCCATGTGAGAGTGCATCCTCCTCCACATCAGTCTGAGGATCAAAACTCAGAGCTGAAAGGAAGCCCCTGAGACCGTTTTGCTGAGGCTCCATCACAAGCTTCAGCATTCTGCTTCCGAATTTCCTCTTTTTTAAAAAAATTAATTTAATTAAATTATTTAATTTATTTTTGGCTCTTCTAGGTTTTCACTGCTGCCACAGTCTCCTCTCTAGTTGCAGGGAGTGGGGGCTACTCTCCAGTTGAGGTGAGCAGGCTTCTTGTTGCAGTGACTTCTCTTGTTGTGGAACTCGGGCTCTAGGGCACAAGGGCTTCAGTAGTTGCGGCACATGCGCTCCATAGTTGCAGCTCTGAGGCTCGATAGCACAGGCTCCATAGTTGTGGCTGATGGGCTTAGTAGCTCCACAGCATGTGGAATATTCCCGCATCAGGGATCGAACTGGTGTCTCCTGTATTGCCAGGCAAACTCTTTGCCACTGAGCTACCAGGGAAGCCCCTGGATTTCTTCTTTATAGAAGGAATTGTGGACGTGGTTGCCTCCCACAGCATCGAGGTGCCGACCTCCCTCCAAGGTCTCTTTTGCCCAGGCTGATGCTCCCAGCTCTCCCTAGTATATCGGGCGTTCTTGGTCTACTTCACAGACTCCAAGGTCACTGCTTCCTACTATGCTTCAAGCACATGGAGATTGAGCAGCATGTTATCAAATCTACCCAAACGCTCATCCAATCCCAAGTGGATCCAAGTTGTTGGTTAGTTGAAGTTGATGCGTGCAGGCTCCTCAGAGTCAGACAGCATCACCCCCAGATGCCTTTCTCCTCCTAACACATTCCTGAGATCTCTTCAAGTGCTCAGTCAATCCTGACCAGAGTCACATTGGGAGGAAGGCTTCATTTTGGTCAAAATTAGATTAAAGGGATTTCTTAAAAAGTTAGACTGGATTTTTTTGAAGATGTCCTTTTCTATGGAAAGCAGTTTTCTCCTAAATGGAGCAAATAAATAAATAAACGAAGCCTTTTCTTGATCATTTTTGTTAGAAGAAAAACTCTTTGAGTTTTAAATATTTCTGCCATCTGTTCTCTATTATTTCTGAAACTTTGTGTTGAGTATCTGGGGTGTGGGAGAGACTCAAACGGCCATCAAAATTGTTTTAAGTAATTAAAACTGATCAAATCGGTAAGTTTTTACCTAATCTCTGGATGATTTGATTGGAGTCAACCAGATGTAAAAATGCCCGCGACAAATTATCCTATGCCTATATGACAGGCAATTTTGACAAAATATCTTGAAAACAGCTGCTAAGTATGTGATCTGGGGATTAGACAGTGCAGAAGGACAATTCTGTGTACTCAGGAAAGCGTGGAGAAAATCCAATATAACTTTGGTCATAAGAATGAGTTGTGCTTATTCAAAGAGGAGCTATATTCTGATAATGAGGAGGCAAGCAAGATCTACAGATTATTTCTCCCTCTCTGGGGGGAGGAGGATGTGGGGCACATATGTTCTGATAACATCTGAGCTTTAGTCAACCTTTTCCTTCTCTTGTCTCTGTCTCTTTTGGAAAAACTTACTTCAAGACCTCATTTAGTGACTTCCCTGGTGGTCCAGTGATTAAGACTCTGAGCGTCCACTGCAGGGGGTGTAGGTTCGATCCCTGGTCCAGGAAAGTAAGATCCCACATGTCACATGGTGCGACCAACAAAACAAACAAACAAAAATGGACCTAATTTACACGCCAGTTTCTTTCTTTCTTTCTTTTCATCCATCTTTATTCTTTGGCCTGTGTGGGCCTCCCGTCACAGTGGGCTCTGTTTCCACAGAGCACTGGTTCTGGGTGCATGTGCTCCAGAGCACTGGCTCTCAATTGGGCACACCAGTTCAGCAACTCCGTGGCATGTGGGATCTTCCCCAGCTATGGATTGAACCAGTGCCTCCTGCACTGCAAGGTGGACTCTTTACTCACTGCACCACCAGGGAAGCCCACATACTAGTTTATTCATTGACCCCTCTGTAATTCCCATGTCAGTTTGCCCGTGGCACTTATCTCACTTGACTATACTCCATTGCTGGCATCAGCACTCATAGCCATGTGACTGCATTAATCACCTACATTTTGAAGCCTCAGTGTTCACATAGGTCAAATGGAAATAGTAAGCTCTGCCTCCCACACTTTACCACACATGGCAAGCCTATAGTTTGGGTGCGTTCACAGTATGTTAACTCCTCTTTTTCCTTATTGGACATCCTGGAAGAATGTAATCTCCCCCATTGGAAGAACTATTTCTTATTCCCATAAGTCACAGAGCAGGCATTTGGTGTGTGCTTGTTAAATATGAGTGAGTGAATCAATGAATGATGAACAAGTGAAGCTCATTATTTCCTGTGATATCTCTAATACCTGCACTGATTGTCCCAAAGATAGGGATCCTGCCCAAAGGTATGCAAGTTCACTGTGAAATTCTTGGTAGGGATGACCCTGTTCCTTGCAGCATTTACCACCTCTTCATCAGATGCGTCTGTATCCACATCTGTTCTTACCCCATGTCAGAGCAGCAGGTGTTCCCTCCACCTGTGGTGCTGGGGCTTGTCCCTCCTGCTTCTGTATGGAGACTCCAGTGACATAGTTCTGCCAGCTCCTTCTGCTCGGCCTGTAAACTCATTCCTGTCACCTCATCCTGAGAGAGAGCACCTTGCTGATTGGCACATGGAAAGATAATGATAATGACAGGTAATGACCTCTCACTGTTTACTAAACCCTGCATATATATTATCTCATTTATTTCTTACAATACCCTTTAATGGTCATACTGGAAATATTCCTTCCTTAGAGTTGAAGAAATTGGGACTCAGAAAAGAGAAATAAATGCTGGGAGTACAGCTTCAGAGCTTCATCCTTGCTTTCAGCCCAGCTTTTAGAGAGAACCATTCATCTTCATTGGCCATAGTTCTTTGCATCCCTGTAGGACTGGGTTGCCATGGCTGATGTGTCTTGGTTTCCTTCCTGTTTCTGCAGCTGCACCTTTTCTGTCTGGCCTGAGCTCCTGTTTCGGTGCCCTTCCCTTCAGCAGGGTGTTCCCCAGGGTACAGCCCACATACTAGTTTATTCATTGACCCCTCTGTAATTCCCATGTCAGTTTGCCCGTGGCACTTATCTCACTTGACTATACTCCATTGCTGGCATCAGCACTCATAGCCATGTGACTGCATTAATCACCTACATTTTGAAGCCTCAGTGTTCACATAGGTCAAATGGAAATAGTAAGCTCTGCCTCCCACACTTTACCACACATGGCAAGCCTATAGTTTGGGTGCGTTCACAGTATGTTAACTCCTCTTTTTCCTTATTGGACATCCTGGAAGAATGTAATCTCCCCCATTGGAAGAACTATTTCTTATTCCCATAAGTCACAGAGCAGGCATTTGGTGTGTGCTTGTTAAATATGAGTGAGTGAATCAATGAATGATGAACAAGTGAAGCTCATTATTTCCTGTGATATCTCTAATACCTGCACTGATTGTCCCAAAGATAGGGATCCTGCCCAAAGGTATGCAAGTTCACTGTGAAATTCTTGGTAGGGATGACCCTGTTCCTTGCAGCATTTACCACCTCTTCATCAGATGCGTCTGTATCCACATCTGTTCTTACCCCATGTCAGAGCAGCAGGTGTTCCCTCCACCTGTGGTGCTGGGGCTTGTCCCTCCTGCTTCTGTATGGAGACTCCAGTGACATAGTTCTGCCAGCTCCTTCTGCTCGGCCTGTAAACTCATTCCTGTCACCTCATCCTGAGAGAGAGCACCTTGCTGATTGGCACATGGAAAGATAATGATAATGACAGGTAATGACCTCTCACTGTTTACTAAACCCTGCATATATATTATCTCATTTATTTCTTACAATACCCTTTAATGGTCATACTGGAAATATTCCTTCCTTAGAGTTGAAGAAATTGGGACTCAGAAAAGAGAAATAAATGCTGGGAGTACAGCTTCAGAGCTTCATCCTTGCTTTCAGCCCAGCTTTTAGAGAGAACCATTCATCTTCATTGGCCATAGTTCTTTGCATCCCTGTAGGACTGGGTTGCCATGGCTGATGTGTCTTGGTTTCCTTCCTGTTTCTGCAGCTGCACCTTTTCTGTCTGGCCTGAGCTCCTGTTTCGGTGCCCTTCCCTTCAGCAGGGTGTTCCCCAGGGTACAGCTCACCTCCCCCTTCATGCTCCATGTTCTCTCCATGAGTGATTTGATCCAGACTCATTATTTAAATTATGACCAGGGATGCTGATGTGTCCCACACTCTCTTCCTTGCTTGGACAGTTCCACTGAACTCCCAACTAATTAGCTGCCAGAGATATTCCTGTGGACTGCCACGGGCACTTAAGCTCGAGGTGTCCTTCCTGAATTTTTGATCTCTGTCCATAGTCCCACCATTCATTTTATCATCCACACCAGAAAAATGTCTGTGATCTGTCATAGATTTTTACCTCTCCCTCAATCCTTCCTCCACCCAATCCCACATCCAGTCAATCAAAATGGACCTGCTGCTTTATTGCCTGAATATTCTTAGGCTGCATTTCTTCTCTAACATCACTGTTATTACTCCATCAACTCCCATCGATTCTCAGCTGGACTCTTCAGCGCCTCTTTTGAGAGGAAAGAATAGACTTTTTTTTTTTAGAGCAGAAGGATAGACAAGAACATGCATAATAACTAAATATACTGATACAAAGACCACTCTGATCAAGATCTAGAAAATAACTAGTCTCACAGAGACCCTCCTTGTGTGCCTCCAAGGCACTCATTCTCCATCGCCAAGGTATTCTAAGTACTTGAGTAGTTTTTCCTGTTTTTGAATTTTGTATAAGTAGAATCATAAAGTATGTATACTTTGCCTTATTTCTTCCATTCAAAATTGTGTTTCTGAGTCTCATCTGTGTTGTACGATAGTTCACTTTTTGGTTCTTGAATAATATTTCCTATGTAAATAATCCACAGTGCATCCATTCTGCTGCTGCTGGACATAATCCACATTTATGGTTTTATTTATCAGTATTATTTTAACTATTTTATGTTCTTTGCATTTATATAATATTTTTAGACTTAATACATCGATGTTTTTTAGCAAAAGGATTTTGGTAGTTTGACCAAAATTTGAGTCTGTAATTTTAGGAGAATTTACTTACTTAATAGATTGAATCTTCCAATCCATGAGTATGGAATATCTCTTGATTCAGTAAGTTAGAAAGGTTTTTGCTTCTGCAATGTTTTTAAGGTGTTTTTCTTTACTTCTAACTTTCTTTTTGTGAAATTGTTCTTTAGATACTTTTTCTGCCTATTTTCTTAGCCCTATCTCTCTGAGGTGCCAAACATATAAGTTAGATCACTGGATGTTGTCTTGTAGGTTACTGCATCTCTTTATTTTTAAATAATTTGATTGTTGTTCATATTTCTGTTTATCTGTTGTCATGTTTAATAATGTTTTCTTCTGTAGTGTCTGAGCTGTTGCTAAGCTGAGAGTAAACTTTTCATTTCAGACATGGCATTGTTTTTGTTGTTCAGTCGCTATGTCGTGTCTGACCCATTGTGACCCCATGGACTGCAGCACACCAGGCTTCCTTATCCTTCACTCTCTCCTGGACTTTGCTCAGATTCATGTCCATTGAGTTGGTGATGGTATCTAACCATCTCATCCTCTGCTGCCCCCTTCTCTTTTTGCCTTCAGTCTGGTTTTTGGATAGTTACAGAATTTTAAGAAAGGTTTACTTTCTATTCTGCTGTTGTGATTCCCTGCGTGTTCTTTCATTCAGTTCAAATTTCCTTTAAAACCTTCAGTACATTTATAATAGTGATTCTGAAGTTTTCATTTATAGATTCTAACATCTAAATCATCTTCAGTCCTGTTTTTTCTGACCCTGTATATGTTTGTATGTGAGTTTCTATGTTTCTTCCTTTTACTTAATGTAAGAACAGTGGCTTCCACTCTGTAGGTAGTCTGGCTGGTGTCAGTTTGTTTTAAATGGTATTGAATTTTATCCTGGCAGGCAGTTAAATTATTGGCGTGTCCTCCTGAAACTGTCAGGATTGTTTATTCTTTGTTAGGCTGGATTGACTTCGATTTTGTCAGTCATCTGATTGTGCAGTCCTTATTTTCAGGTGTGCTTCTTCTGTGACTTGTTCTTTCTGGGTCTCATGAATTGCCTCTGCAGCTGGACCAGTGTTTCTAGCCCATACAACCCTAGGTTTTTTTGCTTCTTCTGTATCAACTACTTTCTTCTAAACCTTACAGAGTTTTGCCAAAATTTGAGTCTGTAATTTTAGGAGAATTTACTTACTTAATAGATTGAATCTTCCAATCCATGAGTATGGAATATCTCTTGATTCAGTAAGTTAGAAAGGTTTTTGCTTCTGCAATGTTTTTAAGGTGTTTTTCTTTACTTCTAACTTTCTTTTTGTGAAATTGTTCTTTAGATACTTTTTCTGCCTATTTTCTTAGCCCTATCTCTCTGAGGTGCCAAACATATAAGTTAGATCACTGGATGTTGTCTTGTAGGTTACTGCATCTCTTTATTTTTAAATAATTTGATTGTTGTTCATATTTCTGTTTATCTGTTGTCATGTTTAATAATGTTTTCTTCTGTAGTGTCTGAGCTGTTGCTAAGCTGAGAGTAAACTTTTCATTTCAGACATGGCATTGTTTTTGTTGTTCAGTCGCTATGTCGTGTCTGACCCATTGTGACCCCATGGACTGCAGCACACCAGGCTTCCTTATCCTTCACTCTCTCCTGGACTTTGCTCAGATTCATGTCCATTGAGTTGGTGATGGTATCTAACCATCTCATCCTCTGCTGCCCCCTTCTCTTTTTGCCTTCAGTCTGGTTTTTGGATAGTTACAGAATTTTAAGAAAGGTTTACTTTCTATTCTGCTGTTGTGATTCCCTGCGTGTTCTTTCATTCAGTTCAAATTTCCTTTAAAACCTTCAGTACATTTATAATAGTGATTCTGAAGTTTTCATTTATAGATTCTAACATCTAAATCATCTTCAGTCCTGTTTTTTCTGACCCTGTATATGTTTGTATGTGAGTTTCTATGTTTCTTCCTTTTACTTAATGTAAGAACAGTGGCTTCCACTCTGTAGGTAGTCTGGCTGGTGTCAGTTTGTTTTAAATGGTATTGAATTTTATCCTGGCAGGCAGTTAAATTATTGGCGTGTCCTCCTGAAACTGTCAGGATTGTTTATTCTTTGTTAGGCTGGATTGACTTCGATTTTGTCAGTCATCTGATTGTGCAGTCCTTATTTTCAGGTGTGCTTCTTCTGTGACTTGTTCTTTCTGGGTCTCAGCTGAATTGCCTCTGCAGCTGGACCAGTGTTTCCTAGCCCATACAACCCTAGTGTTCCTGTTTAGCTCTCAGTTCTGTATCAACTACTTTCTTCTAAACCTTACAGAGTTTTGCCTTGCATATATGCAGGCCAGCAAGCACCCAATGACTGACAGAAAATCCCACATATCTCGTTTGGTACCTTGACTCACAAATTCCACATTCAGCATCCCCTAGGCTCTAATTCTGCCTCCTTAACTGAGCGAGAATGCCGTGTTCTGATTAGGCTCCACTTCCTTCTACTGGGGTCTAGAAGTGATCACCTCACCACTTCATTGGTCCATCTGGAATAATGCCAAATAGCACTGAGTCAGGTGGGAAGATACATGTCAGGTAACAGGTTCAAAACTCTCTCCAGGATGTGATCTTACCTTTGTTCTATTCAGGAAATCCTCATAAGCCTGTTAGGAGCTAGATTGCACAGCAGGAGGTGAATGGAGGGCAGGTGAAACCAAAACCAACCTTTCCTTCGCGGAAAATTTTTCTTCCAAGAAATCAGTCCCTGGTGCCAAAAGGTTGAAAACCACTGCTCTATCCCATGTGATTCTTAGGACTCTTGAAAGATAGAGCTGAGAGGAAGGTGACCTGAGGCATCACCTATTCCATAGACCTTGTTGAACCAGTGGAGAAACTGAGGTCCTGGTAGAGCAAGAGACTTGTCCAGTGGCCTCATGGGGAATGTCTTGACCCTGGTTCTTCTTCTTTCCATAACTCGATTTTCTTATATGTAACACTGCTTCTTCAAAACCAAAAAGGAAACACTAAATGAACAGTCCTGTTTTTTCTGACCCTGTATATGTTTGTATGTGAGTTTCTATGTTTCTTCCTTTTACTTAATGTAAGAACAGTGGCTTCCACTCTGTAGGTAGTCTGGCTGGTGTCAGTTTGTTTTAAATGGTATTGAATTTTATCCTGGCAGGCAGTTAAATTATTGGCGTGTCCTCCTGAAACTGTCAGGATTGTTTATTCTTTGTTAGGCTGGATTGACTTCGATTTTGTCAGTCATCTGATTGTGCAGTCCTTATTTTCAGGTGTGCTTCTTCTGTGACTTGTTCTTTCTGGGTCTCAGCTGAATTGCCTCTGCAGCTGGACCAGTGTTTCCTAGCCCATACAACCCTAGTGTTCCTGTTTAGCTCTCAGTTCTGTATCAACTACTTTCTTCTAAACCTTACAGAGTTTTGCCTTGCATATATGCAGGCCAGCAAGCACCCAATGACTGACAGAAAATCCCACATATCTCGTTTGGTACCTTGACTCACAAATTCCACATTCAGCATCCCCTAGGCTCTAATTCTGCCTCCTTAACTGAGCGAGAATGCCGTGTTCTGATTAGGCTCCACTTCCTTCTACTGGGGTCTAGAAGTGATCACCTCACCACTTCATTGGTCCATCTGGAATAATGCCAAATAGCACTGAGTCAGGTGGGAAGATACATGTCAGGTAACAGGTTCAAAACTCTCTCCAGGATGTGATCTTACCTTTGTTCTATTCAGGAAATCCTCATAAGCCTGTTAGGAGCTAGATTGCACAGCAGGAGGTGAATGGAGGGCAGGTGAAACCAAAACCAACCTTTCCTTCGCGGAAAATTTTTCTTCCAAGAAATCAGTCCCTGGTGCCAAAAGGTTGAAAACCACTGCTCTATCCCATGTGATTCTTAGGACTCTTGAAAGATAGAGCTGAGAGGAAGGTGACCTGAGGCATCACCTATTCCATAGACCTTGTTGAACCAGTGGAGAAACTGAGGTCCTGGTAGAGCAAGAGACTTGTCCAGTGGCCTCATGGGGAATGTCTTGACCCTGGTTCTTCTTCTTTCCATAACTCGATTTTCTTATATGTAACACTGCTTCTTCAAAACCAAAAAGGAAACACTAAATGAATCTAAGAGTGCTGATTTAGTTATATGGTGACATTTCTGCAGAATATGAGTGATAGAAAGGCAGAGACTTTACTGTGCATTGGGAAGAGAAGAGAGAGATTTTGTCTATGAGAAGGCTCTGGGTGCTGGACTTCAGGAGGAAAGATTCTTGAGACTCCAGAATCTTCACAGTGTACTCTTAAGAATTTTCTTGGTCCTATTCCACCCTCAGCTGGCAGCAGTAAAAAGACATTATAATTTATTTTTTTTTTTTTGAGATAATATATTTAAGTGGTTTAAAAGTCAAAAGGCGCATAAGAATATGCACTGAAAGTTCATCTTTCCATTCCTTATCCCAGCCACACATTTCTCTTCTCTGGAGGGTTACTGTTTTCTTGTATATCTTTCCAGAGGTTTTATTAATTTATTTTTTGGGAGGGGAGGGCAGGTTGGGGAGGGAGAGGGGCGGGCAGGCCACTTCTATTGGTCTTTCATTTATCTGTTTTCACCCATCTTTGTTCTTCGGCCTGTGTGGGCCTCCCATCGCAGTGGCCTCTGTTGTCTCAGAGCACCGGCTCTGGGCACATGTGTTTCAGAGATCCAGCTCGGTAATTGGAAACATGGGTCCAGTCGCTCCGCCGCACGTGGGATCTTCCCAGGCCAGGGATCAAACCGGTGCCCCTTGCACTGCAAGGCAGTGACCTTCTTACCCACTAGACCACCAGGGAAGCCCAAGGCTTTATTTTTTATTTTATTTTTTTTAACTTTGGCCTCTTTTATTGTTATTTATTTATTTATGTTTCATCCATCCTTATTCTTTGGCCTGTGTGGGCCTCCCATTGCTGTGGCCTCTCGTCACAGAGCACTGGCTCTGGGCGCATGCGCTTCAGAGTGCTGGCTCATAATTGGACACACTGGCTCAGCTGTCCCTCGACACACGGGATCTTCCTGGGCCAGGGTTTGAACCGGCACCCCCTTCACTGAAAGGCGGACTTTTCACCCACTGGACCACCAAGGAAGTCCCTTTCTGGAGGTATTTTATGTATAATAGTAGTACTCGTGTTAGTTACTCAGTCGTGGCTGACTCTTTGCAACCCCATGGACTGTAGCCCATGAGGATTCTCTGTCCATGGAATTCTCCAGGTAAGAATGCTACTGGAGTGGTTTGCCATAACTTTTGCCAGAAAATTTTCCAACCCAAGAATCAAATCCACGTCTCTTGCATTGCAGGTAGATTCTTTACCATCTGAGCTACTAAGGAAGCCCTATTTTATGTGTAGATCAATCGGATTCCTAGTCTATTTTCTTCTTTTCTCCACACAGACTTGCATATTTTACAAACTCAGAGTCTTACTTTTCCCCTCACTTAATGTACCTCGGATACCTTTCTGTATTTGAACGCAAAGAGCTCCCTCTTCTTTCTAACAGCTCCAGTTTGTTCCATTGTATGGATGTACCATATTCAACTGGTTCTTATGGATGATCATTTGAATAGGTTCGTCTTTTACTGTCAGACAATACTGCAATGAGTAACCTTTTGCAAATGTCATTTCATTGTGCAACCCTATCTTCAGTATAATTTCCTAGGTCCAGGGTTGCTGCACATTTTTAACTTTGATAGATATCACCAATTTATTCACGATAGGGATTGTGCAATTTGCATAACTACCAACAATAGGTGAGAGTTGGTATCCATTTGATTGTTGTATTTTCAAGTTGGGAATCACCTTATATATTACCTTTTCCATTCCTCTTGTGTATGGATAGAGAATCTAAGGCTCAGAGCTGTAACCAGTGTTGTGCTGATGACCAGTTGCAGAGGAGGGTCTGAATGCACCATTCAGCCTGAGTGGTCTGCGGGGACCAAAGGTGCCTCGATGTAGGCTGTCCCTACCAAGCATGTGAGCTCACTGTACATCCTCAACTCAGTAGAGAAGTACACAGAGCTTGAGTCTTAGGAACCAAAGCTCTCAAGAGGGACCTCTTTTCTGGGATGCAAGGTTTTACTGTGATCTTCTGTTTTGTTGTTGTTCCGTCATTCAGTCATGTCTGACTCTTTGCAACGCCATGAACTGCAGCACGCCAGGCTTCCCTGTCCTTCATTATCTTCCGGAATTTGCACAAACTTATGTCTATTGAGTCAGGAATGTCATTCAACCATCTCAGTCTCTGTTGCTGCACCCTCTTCTCCTCTTGTCCTCAGTCTTTCCCAGAATCAGGGTCTTTTCCAATGAGTTGTCTCTTTGCATCAGGTGACCAAAGTATTGGAGCTTCAGCTTCAGCATCAGTCCTCCCAATGAATATTCAGGGTTGATTTCCTTTAGGATGGTAAACTGAAATCTTCTCTTTAAATGGAAATCTTGACATTTGAAATTTGAAATCTCTTTCAATAAGTGTTAATGTACCTTTTTTTCCTCTACTTTTCTTTTACACAGACTTGCATATTTTACAAACTCAGAGTCTTACTTTTCCCTCACTTAATGTACCTCGGATACCTTTCTGTATTTGAACGCAAAGAGCTCCTCTTCTTTCTAACAGCTCCAGTTTGTTCCATTGTATGGATGTACCATATTCAACTGGTTCTTATGGATGATCATTTGAATAGGTTCGTCTTTTACTGTCAGACAATACTGCAATGAGTAACCTTTTGCAAATGTCATTTCATTGTGCAACCCTATCTTCAGTATAATTTCCTAGGTCCAGGGTTGCTGCACATTTTTAACTTTGATAGATATCACCAATTTATTCACGATAGGGATTGTGCAATTTGCATAACTACCAACAATAGGTGAGAGTTGGTATCCATTTGATTGTTGTATTTTCAAGTTGGGAATCACCTTATATATTACCTTTTCCATTCCTCTTGTGTATGGATAGAGAATCTAAGGCTCAGAGCTGTAACCAGTGTTGTGCTGATGACCAGTTGCAGAGGAGGGTCTGAATGCACCATTCAGCCTGAGTGGTCTGCGGGGACCAAAGGTGCCTCGATGTAGGCTGTCCCTACCAAGCATGTGAGCTCACTGTACATCCTCAACTCAGTAGAGAAGTACACAGAGCTTGAGTCTTAGGAACCAAAGCTCTCAAGAGGGACCTCTTTTCTGGGATGCAAGGTTTTACTGTGATCTTCTGTTTTGTTGTTGTTCCGTCATTCAGTCATGTCTGACTCTTTGCAACGCCATGAACTGCAGCACGCCAGGCTTCCCTGTCCTTCATTATCTTCCGGAATTTGCACAAACTTATGTCTATTGAGTCAGGAATGTCATTCAACCATCTCAGTCTCTGTTGCTGCACCCTCTTCTCCTCTTGTCCTCAGTCTTTCCCAGAATCAGGGTCTTTTCCAATGAGTTGTCTCTTTGCATCAGGTGACCAAAGTATTGGAGCTTCAGCTTCAGCATCAGTCCTCCCAATGAATATTCAGGGTTGATTTCCTTTAGGATGGTAAACTGAAATCTTCTCTTTAAATGGAAATCTTGACATTTGAAATTTGAAATCTCTTTCAATAAGTGTTAATGTACCCCCTGGCAAGCCAGCTGTGGCCTAGGAAGAATCAAGCCAGCAGCCAGCCAGGACAGAACTCACAATTAGTTACTGCTGGACTTGATGGAAGGGGTCTCCTTGGCACTGGACAACCAGAGCCTCTTCAGCAGAAAAAAGAGATGTTGTTCAGGATCCTTCACTTCGTCATGTTCCTATTGCAGTCAAAATGCCCTCACACTTGGCGACTCCCTCATTGCCTCTCCCTCATTAGTCCCGGTACATTATGCTCTTCATTTTGAAGTAGGCTCTTGTCAACAAACCTGCTTCTGTTTGAACACAATGTCAGATTATTCAAGCATCAAGACACAAGAAGGTATACACAATTGATAAGAATCTTGGGCTCTAGAAACAGGCTGCCTGAACTTAAATCTCAGTTCTGTGATTAGGACTTAGCATCTGTGTGACCTTGAGCCAATTATTTTATCTCTCAGACTTGTTTTGCCCACTTGTAACCTTACTAGGTGGGACCTGCTTGGTAATGTTGGAATAACAAACAACCCCTAACTGTCAGAGCCTGAAAATAAAATACGTTTTGTTCAGGTTACTTGGCTGCTGAGGGCTGAATGGGGTTTTTACTCTGCACTTGTCTCTTTTTTCCCCAAGACCCAGGATGATAGAACAGCCACCAACTCGAACACTGGTGGTGAGTTTGACAAAAATGAAAAGAGGATGTGGGAGTCTGTGCACTGACTCTTAAGATTTCTATCCAGAAAAGCTTAAGTGCCTTTTCATTCACATTTATTTGTTCAAAAGATGACAGGACTTTAAAAATATTTATTTATTTGACTGTGCCAGGTCTTAGTTGCAGCATGAGGGATCTACTTCCCTGACCAGGGATCAAACCCAGGCCCCCAGCACTCGGAGCATGGCGTCTTAAACACCAGACCACCAGGGAAGTCCCTTCACTCACATTTTAACAATCAAAGGAAAACCAGTGTATTTCCGAATGTACAAAGACCGCCCAGTCTTCAGACTGTGATCCCAGAATCAGGGTCTTTTCCAATGAGTTGTCTCTTTGCATCAGGTGACCAAAGTATTGGAGCTTCAGCTTCAGCATCAGTCCTCCCAATGAATATTCAGGGTTGATTTCCTTTAGGATGGTAAACTGAAATCTTCTCTTTAAATGGAAATCTTGACATTTGAAATTTGAAATCTCTTTCAATAAGTGTTAATGTACCCCCTGGCAAGCCAGCTGTGGCCTAGGAAGAATCAAGCCAGCAGCCAGCCAGGACAGAACTCACAATTAGTTACTGCTGGACTTGATGGAAGGGGTCTCCTTGGCACTGGACAACCAGAGCCTCTTCAGCAGAAAAAAGAGATGTTGTTCAGGATCCTTCACTTCGTCATGTTCCTATTGCAGTCAAAATGCCCTCACACTTGGCGACTCCCTCATTGCCTCTCCCTCATTAGTCCCGGTACATTATGCTCTTCATTTTGAAGTAGGCTCTTGTCAACAAACCTGCTTCTGTTTGAACACAATGTCAGATTATTCAAGCATCAAGACACAAGAAGGTATACACAATTGATAAGAATCTTGGGCTCTAGAAACAGGCTGCCTGAACTTAAATCTCAGTTCTGTGATTAGGACTTAGCATCTGTGTGACCTTGAGCCAATTATTTTATCTCTCAGACTTGTTTTGCCCACTTGTAACCTTACTAGGTGGGACCTGCTTGGTAATGTTGGAATAACAAACAACCCCTAACTGTCAGAGCCTGAAAATAAAATACGTTTTGTTCAGGTTACTTGGCTGCTGAGGGCTGAATGGGGTTTTTACTCTGCACTTGTCTCTTTTTTCCCCAAGACCCAGGATGATAGAACAGCCACCAACTCGAACACTGGTGGTGAGTTTGACAAAAATGAAAAGAGGATGTGGGAGTCTGTGCACTGACTCTTAAGATTTCTATCCAGAAAAGCTTAAGTGCCTTTTCATTCACATTTATTTGTTCAAAAGATGACAGGACTTTAAAAATATTTATTTATTTGACTGTGCCAGGTCTTAGTTGCAGCATGAGGGATCTACTTCCCTGACCAGGGATCAAACCCAGGCCCCCAGCACTCGGAGCATGGCGTCTTAAACACCAGACCACCAGGGAAGTCCCTTCACTCACATTTTAACAATCAAAGGAAAACCAGTGTATTTCCGAATGTACAAAGACCGCCCAGTCTTCAGACTGTGAGTCACCAAGAACGCTGCCTCTCTCCACACCTCCCTGGTCAGCTCAGCATGCATTGGCTGTCCATTCCCTCCTCTGATCCATGTGGAATGTAGTGTCCCCTTCCTGGATTTGAGTTTTGTCAGTGCAGGGCTCCTTTATAAGGCCAATGCTGGCATCATTCTTGTGGAGGCTGGTGTGGGTACTTAACAACCCTTTTCCAGGTTATAAAGTTGAAACTCTCAGAGACAAAAGTATGTTCCCCAAAGTCATGCAGTGAATAAGTAGGAAAACAGAGAAGTACAATCTGTTGAGCAATTATCTTCGTAATCTTCATTCTGCTATGGATCTGAGGCCATGGAACATTAAGCAGCTGACTTAAGGACTCTCAAAAAGGCAGCTATGGGGAGATTGTAGGGTCAAAAAAGATAAAGCCAGAGAAACAGACTTTGTAAGTGTGGAAAGCATAGCACACATCAGCCACCTTAGGCCATTAGCACAGACTGTGATTTTAGCTGCAAGGGGGATGTCTATGTTTCTTCCTCTTGAGCAGGGAGGTGAGTGATGGCAGGGAAGGCTCATGTAGAAATTCCAGAGGAAAATCCTTTTTGATGCAGTAATTATTAATCTAATGATGACTTCCTTCTCTCCAGTGAAATTTTATGAAACCGCAACTCTTGTGTGGCCCTCTCATTCAAGTAATTTGAGCTCTTGGGAATCCATGCTTACCCCCAAACCCTATTCTGGTCTTTTCAACGTGAACTGGGAGTTAAGAAACATCTTGTTCTTTTATAATTTAAAAATACTTAAAATGATACTGGAAGACTAGAAACAGCTTTGAACCTATAGCCTTGTCACCCTCGCACATCCAAAATCTGGTTGATGTATATGTATTTTTTATGTACCTCTATATGTTTAGGAGAAATGCCATCAGAATAGGATACCATTTTAATTTCACATATTTTTAAGTTAACCATACATACATTATACATCTATTTAACAATTTTACACAGCAAATGTACCTACATCTATTGGTTTTCTATGGCTACAAGGCAGATGACCACAAACTCAGCACCTTATGAGAATGTGTGATTGCCTCAGAGTTCTGCAGGCCCTGAGCCCAGACATTGTGTAGCTGGGCTGTCCATTCAGAAGAGGCTGAAATAAGGGTGTAACTGTGCTGAATTCTCACCTGGGGGCACTGGAGAGGGGTTTGCTTCCCAGTTCGTTCTTGTCCTTGGCTGAAGTGTGTTCTTGTGTGACAGTAGGTCTGGAGTCCCCATTTCTTCACTGGTTTTCATCTAGGAACCACTCTCTCCTTCTAAAGGCTGCCTGCATTCTTTGTCACATGGCCTCTGGCATCTTCAAAGCCAGAAATACAGAATCTCCTTTGTATCAAATATCTTCCTGCATCTCTGATCCTATGTCTGTATTTGTAGCATTTCTTATAGATTCCATATATAAGCAGTATCATATGATATTTGTCTTTCTCTGTCTGACTTATTTCGCTCATTATGACAATCTCTAGGTCCATCCATGTTTCTGCAAAGGGCATTGTTTCATTCTTTTTTATGACTAATTTTCCAATCCTCCATCAACAAAACTTGTAAGTGTGGAAAGCATAGCACACATCAGCCACCTTAGGCCATTAGCACAGACTGTGATTTTAGCTGCAAGGGGGATGTCTATGTTTCTTCCTCTTGAGCAGGGAGGTGAGTGATGGCAGGGAAGGCTCATGTAGAAATTCCAGAGGAAAATCCTTTTTGATGCAGTAATTATTAATCTAATGATGACTTCCTTCTCTCCAGTGAAATTTTATGAAACCGCAACTCTTGTGTGGCCCTCTCATTCAAGTAATTTGAGCTCTTGGGAATCCATGCTTACCCCCAAACCCTATTCTGGTCTTTTCAACGTGAACTGGGAGTTAAGAAACATCTTGTTCTTTTATAATTTAAAAATACTTAAAATGATACTGGAAGACTAGAAACAGCTTTGAACCTATAGCCTTGTCACCCTCGCACATCCAAAATCTGGTTGATGTATATGTATTTTTTATGTACCTCTATATGTTTAGGAGAAATGCCATCAGAATAGGATACCATTTTAATTTCACATATTTTTAAGTTAACCATACATACATTATACATCTATTTAACAATTTTACACAGCAAATGTACCTACATCTATTGGTTTTCTATGGCTACAAGGCAGATGACCACAAACTCAGCACCTTATGAGAATGTGTGATTGCCTCAGAGTTCTGCAGGCCCTGAGCCCAGACATTGTGTAGCTGGGCTGTCCATTCAGAAGAGGCTGAAATAAGGGTGTAACTGTGCTGAATTCTCACCTGGGGGCACTGGAGAGGGATTTGCTTCCCAGTTCGTTCTTGTCCTTGGCTGAAGTGTGTTCTTGTGTGACAGTAGGTCTGGAGTCCCCATTTCTTCACTGGTTTTCATCTAGGAACCACTCTCTCCTTCTAAAGGCTGCCTGCATTCTTTGTCACATGGCCTCTGGCATCTTCAAAGCCAGAAATACAGAATCTCCTTTGTATCAAATATCTTCCTGCATCTCTGATCCTATGTCTGTATTTGTAGCATTTCTTATAGATTCCATATATAAGCAGTATCATATGATATTTGTCTTTCTCTGTCTGACTTATTTCGCTCATTATGACAATCTCTAGGTCCATCCATGTTTCTGCAAAGGGCATTGTTTCATTCTTTTTTATGACTAATTTTCCAATCCTCCATCAGTGGGCCTTTAGATTGCATCCATATCCTGGCTATTAGTAAAGAGCACTGCAGTGAACACTGGGGTTCATGTATCTTTTTTTTTTTTTTTTGGCCACTTCATTTATCTTTGTTCTTTGACCTGTGTGGGCCTCCCATAGTAGTGGTGAAGGGAAGCCCTTTTTTTATGAGAATCTTTTTTTTTGTTTTTAATTTTGGCCTCTTTTATTGGTTATTTATTTATTTATTTTCATCCATCTTTATTCTTTTTTTCTTTTTATTTTTACATTTTTTTGGGGTGGTGGGGGCGGATTGGGGAGGGGGGGAGGGTGGGCCACTTCTATTGGTCTTTTATTTATTTATTTTCATCCATCTTTTGTTCTTTGGCCCGTGTGGGCCTCCCATCTCAGTGGCCTCTATTGTCGCAGGGCACCAACTATGGGCGCATACGCTCCAGAGCTCCGGTTCGGTCATTGGACACATCGATCCAGCCACTCCACAGCATGTGGGATCTTCCCAGGCCAGGGATTGAACCGGCGCCCCTTGCACTGCAAGGCGGTGTCCCCACCCACTGGGCCACCAGGGAAGCCCCATCCCATCTTTATTCTTTGGCTTGTATGGGCGTCATTGCAGTGACCTCTCTCCTTGCAGAGCGCCAGCTCTGGGAGCATGCGCTCTAGAGTGCTGGCTCTTAATTGGGCATACCGGTCCAGTCGCTCCGTGGCATGTGGGATCTTCCCAGGCCAGGGATGGAACTGGTGCCCCTTGAACTGCAAGATGGACTCTTTACCCATTGGACTACCAGGGAAGTCCCTCATGTATCTTTTTGAATTATGGTTTTCTACAGATCCAAGATGTAGAAAATAAACATATGGGTACAAGAGGGGAAAGCAGGGAGAGGGGAGGAATAAACTTGGAGACTGGGACTCACATATACACACCACAATAGATAAAATAGATTGCTAAAAGGACCTGCTGCATAACACAAGGAAGTCTACTCAATACTCTATAATGACTTATATGGGAAAATAATCGAAAATAACCAGTGGATATATGGATATGTATAACTGATACACTTTTCTGCACACCTGAAACTAACACAGCATTGTAAATTAACTGTACTCCAGTAAAAATTAAAAGCAAAACCTTCCTGCCTTTCCAATCCCTTTCCCTAGGAAGAGCTCCATCTCTTTTAAGGGCATCTGCCTAGATCAGGTTTACTCAGCATCCTCTCCCTTTTGTGGAATCCACTGTGTCACGTACCATAACCTACTCACAGTCCCATGGATTTTGCAGGGCATGAACACCAGGGAATGCAATGCAGAAGGAGATCTCAGAATCTTACCTACTGCATTTCTATTATGATTGTGTTTACTTCCTAGGGCTATGGCAACAAAATACTAAAGATGAGATGTGGTAAAACAACAGAAATTTATTCTCTCATAGTTCTGAAGCCTGGAAGTCTCACATCAAAGTCTCTCTGAAACCTGTAGGGAACTCTTTCCCTGTCTCTTCCTAGCATCTGTCAGTTTGCCGGAGATCCTTGTGATCCCTTGGCTTGTGGGTGCATGACTCCCGTCCACCATGTTCTCATGGTATTCTTTCTGTGTCGCTTACTGCATCTTCATGGAGCTGTCTTCTTAGAAGGACAGCAGGCAGATTGGATTAGAGCCCACTCTGCTCCAGTGTAACCTCTTCTTAATTGTATCTGCAACAACCCTGTTTCCTAATTAGGAACTGGGGATCAGGACTTCCTCTTCTTAATTGTATCTGCAACAACCCTGTTTCCTAATTAGGAACTGGGGATCAGGACTTCAGACTGTCCTTTCACAGGGACAGAATTCAATGCATGACAGCAATGGTCATTCATTGTTTCAAGATACTATATGGTGGATACTGTGGTGACCATTGCTGACTGTGCCTTAGTTTCATTCTTCATTATTCTTCATTATTTCTTTATGGTAGAGTTCTTGGGAAGAGGTCTTCACACAAAAATTCTTTGCAATAGAGGGAGAAGGAACCCAGTTTCTGAAAATGACTACTATGTGCCAAGTGATGAGGCAGATATGTATCTATATGTTTTATATTATGTTGACCAAAAATTTTTTTTCAGAGTTTTCCATAACATCTTACAAAAGAAGGTTTTATATAGTATCTTTAATAAAAGATATTATGCTTTTGAAACATTAGCACCATTTCATAAATGAAGAAACTAGAGTGCAGAAAGAAACTTGCTCAAATGTGTATCTAGTATATCTGTCAATCAAGACCCAGTGAGGAAAGTACAAGTTCTGTAGATTTTCAACAGAAGGAACCAAACTGAAATGAAATCCTTACGAATCCTTTTTAAGGGCATCTGCCTAGATCAGGTTTACTCAGCATCCTCTCCCTTTTGTGGAATCCACTGTGTCACGTACCATAACCTACTCACAGTCCCATGGATTTTGCAGGGCATGAACACCAGGGAATGCAATGCAGAAGGAGATCTCAGAATCTTACCTACTGCATTTCTATTATGATTGTGTTTACTTCCTAGGGCTATGGCAACAAAATACTAAAGATGAGATGTGGTAAAACAACAGAAATTTATTCTCTCATAGTTCTGAAGCCTGGAAGTCTCACATCAAAGTCTCTCTGAAACCTGTAGGGAACTCTTTCCCTGTCTCTTCCTAGCATCTGTCAGTTTGCCGGAGATCCTTGTGATCCCTTGGCTTGTGGGTGCATGACTCCCGTCCACCATGTTCTCATGGTATTCTTTCTGTGTCGCTTACTGCATCTTCATGGAGCTGTCTTCTTAGAAGGACAGCAGGCAGATTGGATTAGAGCCCACTCTGCTCCAGTGTAACCTCTTCTTAATTGTATCTGCAACAACCCTGTTTCCTAATTAGGAACTGGGGATCAGGACTTCCTCTTCTTAATTGTATCTGCAACAACCCTGTTTCCTAATTAGGAACTGGGGATCAGGACTTCAGACTGTCCTTTCACAGGGACAGAATTCAATGCATGACAGCAATGGTCATTCATTGTTTCAAGATACTATATGGTGGATACTGTGGTGACCATTGCTGACTGTGCCTTAGTTTCATTCTTCATTATTCTTCATTATTTCTTTATGGTAGAGTTCTTGGGAAGAGGTCTTCACACAAAAATTCTTTGCAATAGAGGGAGAAGGAACCCAGTTTCTGAAAATGACTACTATGTGCCAAGTGATGAGGCAGATATGTATCTATATGTTTTATATTATGTTGACCAAAAATTTTTTTTCAGAGTTTTCCATAACATCTTACAAAAGAAGGTTTTATATAGTATCTTTAATAAAAGATATTATGCTTTTGAAACATTAGCACCATTTCATAAATGAAGAAACTAGAGTGCAGAAAGAAACTTGCTCAAATGTGTATCTAGTATATCTGTCAATCAAGACCCAGTGAGGAAAGTACAAGTTCTGTAGATTTTCAACAGAAGGAATTTAATGTAGGGAATTGGTTATAAGGATAAGCCAATTCAGAGATCAGCAATGACCAGAAGCTACTACGACCCCTCGGCTAGATGGTCAAAAGATAGAGACAGTGTTACTATAAAGAAGATGAACCTGTGGTAGAAATTCCAGCTTGAGGTGCTACAGGAGTCCTCGCCTGAATCAGAGATAGAGAGGAAGAAAGAAAAAGAGAGAAAGATAGGGAAAAAAAGGAAGGAAGGTAGGCATATATGGATGCCAGGCTTACACAGATATATACACATCCCTTCTGTCTGCTCTCCAGTCCCTATAAGTGCACCTAACTGGTCAAATCAGAAGCTAGCTGACAATAGGAGCTTGGTAAACCTGTTTCTAAATCCCCTCGATCCCACCTCACCTACCCACCCACCTCTCCCCTATTATACAGTGCAGAAACTGCACTCTAGTTTCATTTATGAAATGTTGCTAATGTTTCAAAAGCATAATATCTTATATTAAAGATACTATATAAAACCTTCTTCCGTAAGACGTTATGGAAAACTGAAAAAAAAAATTGTTGTCAACATAATATAAAACATATAGATAGGTCAAATAATCTATCTGATGGTAAATGACCTAGGCTCATCCTACTTAACCGTAAGAATAACACCAGTAATATAATTTTGTTAATAACTAAAATTTGCTATTATTACTATGTGTCAGACACTGTCAAAAATTCTCAACTTATATTTTCTCATTTAACCCTCAGAAGAAGTCTAAGAAGTAGGTACTATTACAACTCCTGTTTTCCAGTTGGGTAAACCAAGGCTCAGAGTGGTTAAATATTTGGCCCAAAGTCTCAGAGCTGATGAGTAGAGTCTAAACTTATATCCAGTTTTATCTGATTTCTCCACCATTGTTCAAACACTGGTGACATTGACTTAAATATTTGCATATTTATCCTAGTGTATAACTAAAGGCAGGACAGAGAGAATGTGAGATTGTGAATATCAGATATGGTTCCTAGAAGACCCTTTGTCCATGGACTCATGAGCTGATGGGATGTCCAATGAAGTTGGAGCAACAACCACTTGTTACTGATTTATTCCCTGGTTGTGTCCCAGCCTTGAGTCCTCCCAGCATGTAAGCAGCTTAGGAGAGCGAACAGACATGACAGAAGCCAGGGCTGCCATGTGGATTGCATTAAGTGAGATAAGGTAATGAGAAAGTGCTTTGTAAATCACAGGGCACCCAGCAGATGACAAGTGACACTATTATAACAGACCAAAACCTGCATTTTCAGACGGGCTTTGATTTGCACATTATTATTTTGACTCTTCTTTGGAATGTGAATTGAATAGGGAAGACATTTGGTTTAGCACAGGGAAAAAAACCAAACAGCCGGTGTATGGAGCTTCTATTCTGTGTCATTGCCTACCCTGAACACTGCACATCTCTTCATTTCAAAGAGTTTTGCAGTCTGGTTGGGGAGGGTCACCAAGAGGCAAACATAATTATATTTGATGTGACATGTGCTATAGTCATTGTATGTGCAGCTTAGGGAGGTGATAGAAGAGAGGCTTTATTTCCTCTAGCTGGGGTCAGAGAAGCCTTCCCAAATTCAGGAGGAAGGCAGGGAGGGGGTTTCCAGGTGTCAGGATCTGCCTGGGTAAGAGACAGAAGCCTGGACTGGTCCTTAGGGGATAGAAGTGGACTCAGCCAGGGAGGCTGGATCCTGGAGGGTAGTCTGGGTCAGGGCAAGGAAGCAAATCCAGCTAAAGACCACCAGGAACAGACCTGTCCTTGAACAAGTTCCCTTTATGATTCATTGCCATGAGGAAGAATACACTCCATGGTTCATCTTATTTTTTAAAAATGTCAATAAGGACTATAATAATAGGATTTGGATGACCTGGGAGAGGGTCCATGGAAATGAGGATTTGCCCTAGACTGAGAGCTGTCGGGAAGTAGAGGCCATTCTATAATTTGTTATATAAATAAATGTAATCCAGATGGAGGGAGACTAAAGGCAGGACAGAGAGAATGTGAGATTGTGAATATCAGATATGGTTCCTAGAAGACCCTTTGTCCATGGACTCATGAGCTGATGGGATGTCCAATGAAGTTGGAGCAACAACCACTTGTTACTGATTTATTCCCTGGTTGTGTCCCAGCCTTGAGTCCTCCCAGCATGTAAGCAGCTTAGGAGAGCGAACAGACATGACAGAAGCCAGGGCTGCCATGTGGATTGCATTAAGTGAGATAAGGTAATGAGAAAGTGCTTTGTAAATCACAGGGCACCCAGCAGATGACAAGTGACACTATTATAACAGACCAAAACCTGCATTTTCAGACGGGCTTTGATTTGCACATTATTATTTTGACTCTTCTTTGGAATGTGAATTGAATAGGGAAGACATTTGGTTTAGCACAGGGAAAAAAACCAAACAGCCGGTGTATGGAGCTTCTATTCTGTGTCATTGCCTACCCTGAACACTGCACATCTCTTCATTTCAAAGAGTTTTGCAGTCTGGTTGGGGAGGGTCACCAAGAGGCAAACATAATTATATTTGATGTGACATGTGCTATAGTCATTGTATGTGCAGCTTAGGGAGGTGATAGAAGAGAGGCTTTATTTCCTCTAGCTGGGGTCAGAGAAGCCTTCCCAAATTCAGGAGGAAGGCAGGGGAGGGGCTTTCCAGGTGTCAGGATCTGCCTGGGTAAGAGACAGAAGCCTGGACTGGTCCTTAGGGGATAGAAGTGGACTCAGCCAGGGAGGCTGGATCCTGGAGGGTAGTCTGGGTCAGGGCAAGGAAGCAAATCCAGCTAAAGACCACCAGGAACAGACCTGTCCTTGAACAAGTTCCCTTTATGATTCATTGCCATGAGGAAGAATACACTCCATGGTTCATCTTATTTTTTAAAAATGTCAATAAGGACTATAATAATAGGATTTGGATGACCTGGGAGAGGGTCCATGGAAATGAGGATTTGCCCTAGACTGAGAGCTGTCGGGAAGTAGAGGCCATTCTATAATTTGTTATATAAATAAATGTAATCCAGATGGAGGGGAGACTAGAGCAAGACTAAGGCTAGAATTGGTAGAGATGGAGCAGCGACTCATAGGAGCCAGGGGAGGGAGGTGATCACTGTGTGGTCCATACAGTGCTCTTGTCTTTGCCCTCCTTAGAAAAAATTATTCAGTGATCTCGTTTGCCTCTCTTCATGTCACAGAGTGGTGCAAATTGATGTTGGTCTACTGTGAGATCTTCTTCCAAGACGAGCACACCATACCCTAGCTGAGCGTGCCAGGCTGCCTTCCAGCAGCCTCACATCCAGCTGATGGTACCGGGAGAGCTCCTGGACTGCACACACTTCCTTGCTCTTCTGTCACTGGCTTAATAGCTCAGTGGCCTTAGTTGTGTCTCTGAATCTCGGAGTCCCGATCTGTGAACGTGGGAGAGAAAGAATTCTGCTTTTACCTGTCCGGTGGAGCCTTTAGACATCCAAATATCTCTAAGGCACAGAGATGCCTGGAGCCCTGTGACAGACCACCAAGAAGTGAGGGCTGTGAATAGGGCGACGACTGAGCTTGTGATCCAGATGTCTCTGGCCAGGGCCTCTCAAGTCCCTCTGGGCAGACACCGTCTTCTCTGGTCCCTGGGCATCCAGTCTGTTCTGAATTGTCCATGTCCTGCCCTGTCTTTTTATATATTCTTTTTTTTCTTTAATTTTGGCCTCTTTTATTGGTTATTTGTTTATTTATTTTCATCCATCTTTATTCTTTGGCCTGTGTGGGCCTCCCATTGTAGTAGCCTCTCTCGTTGCCGAGCGCCGGCTCAAGAGACAGAAGCCTGGACTGGTCCTTAGGGATGGGTGGGGTCTGGGTCAGGGCAAGGAAGCAAATCCAGCTAAAGACCACCAGGAACAGACCTGTCCTTGAACAAGTTCCCTTTATGATTCATTGCCATGAGGAAGAATACACTCCATGGTTCATCTTATTTTTTAAAAATGTCAATAAGGACTATAATAATAGGATTTGGATGACCTGGGAGAGGGTCCATGGAAATGAGGATTTGCCCTAGACTGAGAGCTGTCGGGAAGTAGAGGCCATTCTATAATTTGTTATATAAATAAATGTAATCCAGATGGAGGGGAGACTAGAGCAAGACTAAGGCTAGAATTGGTAGAGATGGAGCAGCGACTCATAGGAGCCAGGGGAGGGAGGTGATCACTGTGTGGTCCATACAGTGCTCTTGTCTTTGCCCTCCTTAGAAAAAATTATTCAGTGATCTCGTTTGCCTCTCTTCATGTCACAGAGTGGTGCAAATTGATGTTGGTCTACTGTGAGATCTTCTTCCAAGACGAGCACACCATACCCTAGCTGAGCGTGCCAGGCTGCCTTCCAGCAGCCTCACATCCAGCTGATGGTACCGGGAGAGCTCCTGGACTGCACACACTTCCTTGCTCTTCTGTCACTGGCTTAATAGCTCAGTGGCCTTAGTTGTGTCTCTGAATCTCGGAGTCCCGATCTGTGAACGTGGGAGAGAAAGAATTCTGCTTTTACCTGTCCGGTGGAGCCTTTAGACATCCAAATATCTCTAAGGCACAGAGATGCCTGGAGCCCTGTGACAGACCACCAAGAAGTGAGGGCTGTGAATAGGGCGACGACTGAGCTTGTGATCCAGATGTCTCTGGCCAGGGCCTCTCAAGTCCCTCTGGGCAGACACCGTCTTCTCTGGTCCCTGGGCATCCAGTCTGTTCTGAATTGTCCATGTCCTGCCCTGTCTTTTTATATATTCTTTTTTTTCTTTAATTTTGGCCTCTTTTATTGGTTATTTGTTTATTTATTTTCATCCATCTTTATTCTTTGGCCTGTGTGGGCCTCCCATTGTAGTAGCCTCTCTCGTTGCCGAGCACTGGCTCCCGGCACGTGCACTCCAGAGCGCTGGCTCATAATTGGGCACACTAACTGCTCTGCAGCACATGGGATCTTCCCGGGCCAGGGATTGAACTGGGACCCCCTGCACTGCAAGGTGGACTCTCTACCCACTGGACCACCTGGGAAGCCCCTGTCCTGCCCTGTATTAATCTCTGTTTATAAAATTTCAGAGCCTGGCCTCTATGTGGCCTTCCCAGGATGTGACTCTGGGACTTGTCCTTCTTTACACAAACCCCAGGTCCATCTGTGCCTCCTATGGAATCTCTTTTCCCCACTAGCTTTGTTTACTGAGCTCTCTGAGGGTGAGTGGGGGCTTCCCAGGTGGCTCAATGGTAAAGAATCCACCTGCCAAGGCAAGAGACACAGGCGATGCAGGTTTCATCCCTGCGTCAAGAAGATCCTCTGGAGGAGGACATGGCAACCCACTCCAGTATTCTTGCCTTGAGAATCTCTTAGAGGCACCAGTCTATGAGGTCTATAGGCCATGCAGTTGCAAAGAGTTGGACACAACTGAGCATACGTGCAGTGAGGCTGAGGGGAAAACTCAGTAAAAATGCAATGAAAGGCGATTTCTGAGTCTGAAATTTGGATTGAAAACAGGTCCTCCAGTTACATGCCCCGTGGTGTTTTCTGAGTAACATCACTGAACATCCCCTAATGACTCCTGTCATTACTGACTAATCCAGCCTTGCGTGGGATACGAACACCCACAGTTAACAGCAGTGACAATAACCTTGCCTTCCTCTTCCTGCTCTGGGTTGGATAATTTACCTTGCTGCTCCAAAATTGTCTCTGGATTGAGCAAGGATGACTCACCTTATTGGCCTAAAATCCCATGGAAACTTGTCACCACTGTCTTCCTTCCCAGTGTGATAAATCTGATTAGCCCTTGTGGATGGTCACTTGTGGTTGTGCAGCGGCTTAAAATGCACTGGAAGATGCGTTCAGCTAAACCAAAGTTGTCAGGTAGATTGCCAGGGGGAATTCTTGTTGCAGACACAAGTTGTGTTATGTCTGCTGTAGCCTTGTGGCGGCTTTCAAATTGCTGTTAGGAGATAAATCCATTAATCAGTACGGACCTCCCACACTTGCTCTGCTAGGCTCCCGGCTCCTTGGAGGCTCAGTGTGTGCCTTCGACTCATGGTGTCTAGTGTGATATGCTCTTGATGATTTATTTTTTATTTTTAAATCCTAACATGAAGTTCTTAAAAAAAAAAAAAAAAACAACTAAAAACCAGCGATCACAGCTGGAGCCCTGTGACAGGCCACCAAGAAGCGAGGACTGTGAATAGAGTGAAGGCTGAGCTTGTGATCCAGGTGTCTCTGGCCAGGGCCTCTCAAGTCCCTCTGGGAAGAGCACCTCCTGCAGCTCCTAGATGCAGGTCCTGAGGACCAGAGAGGGCTGCCGATAGCTTCCAGGTCACACAGCAAGACCCCGCGAGAGCTGGACGTGAGCCCTGGCCCCTGACTCCCAGCCTAAGGGCTTCCACTCTCCTCTGTGCTTTGTTTGGCAGCTCCTGTCAAAGAAGAATGTGAGGAATTCCGTTGGGGCTTTATTCTACTGTTTTACAGCCTCTTCTGAGTAATAAGGTCGGCTTGTTTAATAAGTTCAGCTTCAAAGTAGGTCAGGGATTTTATTTCTGTGCACGGGCCATTAGCATTCTTAAGTGAGAACACATTTTTTTAACTGAGAAAATATCTGCTGTGTCGATGAGGCACCCGGTGTCTGCCCACTGCCTGAGCTGTGTCAGATCCTTTTATACCACAAAGCCCCTGCCAGGGGACCTCCCAGCCTCAGGGCCTGTCAGTGGGTGCTGAGGCCCGGTGGAAAGGACAAGGAGGGGACTGCGTGCTCTGGAGGGACCCCGGGAACTGCAGCCCCTGGAGTGTGGGCCAGAGGGCAAGGTGACTTCCACAGGCTGCTCGGGCTGGTGGTCACATTGACGTTGGATAACTGAATTTAGCCCTTGTTGAAATGGCCCCACTTGTGGTTGGGGCAGCGGCTTAAAATGCACTGGAAGATGCGTTCAGCTAAACCAAAGTTGTCAGGTAGATTGCCAGGGGGAATTCTTGTTGCAGACACAAGTTGTGTTATGTCTGCTGTAGCCTTGTGGCGGCTTTCAAATTGCTGTTAGGAGATAAATCCATTAATCAGTACGGACCTCCCACACTTGCTCTGCTAGGCTCCCGGCTCCTTGGAGGCTCAGTGTGTGCCTTCGACTCATGGTGTCTAGTGTGATATGCTCTTGATGATTTATTTTTTATTTTTAAATCCTAACATGAAGTTCTTAAAAAAAAAAAACAACTAAAAACCAGCGATCACAGCTGGAGCCCTGTGACAGGCCACCAAGAAGCGAGGACTGTGAATAGAGTGAAGGCTGAGCTTGTGATCCAGGTGTCTCTGGCCAGGGCCTCTCAAGTCCCTCTGGGAAGAGCACCTCCTGCAGCTCCTAGATGCAGGTCCTGAGGACCAGAGAGGGCTGCCGATAGCTTCCAGGTCACACAGCAAGACACCGCGAGAGCGGGACGTGAGCCCTGGCCCCTGACTCCCAGCCTAAGGGCTTCCACTCTCCTCTGTGCTTTGTTTGGCAGCTCCTGTCAAAGAAGAATGTGAGGAATTCCGTTGGGGCTTTATTCTACTGTTTTACAGCCTCTTCTGAGTAATAAGGTCGGCTTGTTTAATAAGTTCAGCTTCAAAGTAGGTCAGGGATTTTATTTCTGTGCACGGGCCATTAGCATTCTTAAGTGAGAACACATTTTTTTAACTGAGAAAATATCTGCTGTGTCGATGAGGCACCCGGTGTCTGCCCACTGCCTGAGCTGTGTCAGATCCTTTTATACCACAAAGCCCCTGCCAGGGGACCTCCCAGCCTCAGGGCCTGTCAGTGGGTGCTGAGGCCCGGTGGAAAGGACAAGGAGGGGACTGCGTGCTCTGGAGGGACCCCGGGAACTGCAGCCCCTGGAGTGTGGGCCAGAGGGCAAGGTGACTTCCACAGGCTGCTCGGGCTGGTGGTCACATTGACATGAGGTTTGTGTTTTGGTTTGTCAGGGCTCATTCTCTGAAAACCCCCCAAACAGGAGCTTAGAGAGGGTTGAGCGCTGTGTCAAGAAATTTCTCAAATCTCTTGTGACTTAAGTGCCTTCCCAGATCCTGTCACCCAGTGGCCAGGCTCGTGGAGCAGAGGCCGTGATGCAGGTCTTGCTGCTGTTTGTCTGGGAGAAGGATCAGGAGGTGCCGGGCTGGGGAGTAGGGGTTGGAGCAGGGAGGAGGGCTACATGACACCTCGTCTATTTAGGGCTGCTCCTGAGGATAATATCAATTTTATATTTTTAGCCATGACCCGAATTGTTTCATGGGCTCGTTTCTTTGTCAGTTGCCTTTTACCTAAATGGGGTTGTTAGAAAAATGGTTCTATTCAAAATTCCCACGTGAGGCACTGTGCTTAGCAGGGTGAGGGGTGCGCAAGCGGGACTGGCCGAATTCCCCATCTCGCAGTGACTATTGTCAGGGAGAAAGGCACAGACACGAATGGCTGAGACCATGCAGAGCGTCATGGAGCAGCAGTGGGCTCTGTTTCCCACACGCCAGTCTCTGCTGTGCCCCATCCTGATTCCTTTTCCCCATCTGTTCTCTCATTTGTTTGATACTCTTGCTTTTAGAAAAGATATACCTTCATTGCTTTTTCAAATGAGAATTCATATCACTATAATAATCACTGTATGACTATAGCGAACCCAAGTCTATAGGTTTCTGTTACAAGCAAACGTACATCTTCAGGGCTTCCCTGTTAGCTCAGTGGTAGAGTTCACCTGCCAGTGCAGGAGACATGGATTTGATCCCTGATCTGGAAATATCCCACATGCTGTGGAGCAACTAAGCCCATGAGCCACAACTATTGAGCCTGTGCTCTAGAGCCTCGAAGCCGCAACTATGGAGCCCCATGTGCTGCAACTATTGAAGCCCTTGTGCCTTAGAGCCCGAGTTCCACAGAATTCACCACAAGAAGCCTGCTCACCTCAACTAGAGAGTAGCCCCTACTCCCTGCAACTAGCGAAGAGCTTGCAGCAGCAGTGAAAACCCAGAAGAGCCAAAAATGAATAAATAAAATGCATTAAAAAAGTACATCTTCAACTATTAAGCTAATTTAATCGATAAACGCCCATTGGTGTGGTCCTGGCTTCATCCCAGGTACTGCACTTTGGAACATGTCAGGGAGGCTTTCTGAAGCCGCTGAGATGTTAGCAGGGCCTTGAAGAGCAGAGCTCTTCGAGCAAGTGGATGATGGAATATTCTATGCATGATTCAGTGTAAATAAGCAGGTGTCTTAGTGCATAAGGGTGTTGTGGCAGTGCTTTTACTGCTCTTAGGTTGTTGGCAAAGGAAATATCATGAGATTGGATTTCTCACCTTTCCTCCCTAGTTTTTCATGCATTATCACTATATAATTGCGAGTTGATGGTTGGGTTAATCAATGCAGGGCTCTCTGTGACCATTAGAACTTCTCTTTGGACCTCAAGCCAGGAGGAGGCAGATAGATGAGGAAAGTCATTCATTCGTTCATCATACATGCATTTATGTGTTCATTCACTACTAACCCCAGTGCTGGAATTACACAGACATACACACAATATTACTAATTGAAGAACAGGGTGGTTGAGGGTCACCCAGAGGCATGCTAAAGAGTGTTAAGTCCTGATTCAGCAGTGGGCTCTGTTTCCCACACGCCAGTCTGTCCCCTCTTCCCCTTTTTTTTTGTTTGATACTCTTGCTTTTAGAAAAGATATACCTTCATTGCTTTTTCAAATGAGAATTCATATCACTATAATAATCACTGTATGACTATAGCGAACCCAAGTCTATAGGTTTCTGTTACAAGCAAACGTACATCTTCAGGGCTTCCCTGTTAGCTCAGTGGTAGAGTTCACCTGCCAGTGCAGGAGACATGGATTTGATCCCTGATCTGGAAATATCCCACATGCTGTGGAGCAACTAAGCCCATGAGCCACAACTATTGAGCCTGTGCTCTAGAGCCTCGAAGCCGCAACTATGGAGCCCCATGTGCTGCAACTATTGAAGCCCTTGTGCCTTAGAGCCCGAGTTCCACAGAATTCACCACAAGAAGCCTGCTCACCTCAACTAGAGAGTAGCCCCTACTCCCTGCAACTAGCGAAGAGCTTGCAGCAGCAGTGAAAACCCAGAAGAGCCAAAAATGAATAAATAAAATGCATTAAAAAAGTACATCTTCAACTATTAAGCTAATTTAATCGATAAACGCCCATTGGTGTGGTCCTGGCTTCATCCCAGGTACTGCACTTTGGAACATGTCAGGGAGGCTTTCTGAAGCCGCTGAGATGTTAGCAGGGCCTTGAAGAGCAGAGCTCTTCGAGCAAGTGGATGATGGAATATTCTATGCATGATTCAGTGTAAATAAGCAGGTGTCTTAGTGCATAAGGGTGTTGTGGCAGTGCTTTTACTGCTCTTAGGTTGTTGGCAAAGGAAATATCATGAGATTGGATTTCTCACCTTTCCTCCCTAGTTTTTCATGCATTATCACTATATAATTGCGAGTTGATGGTTGGGTTAATCAATGCAGGGCTCTCTGTGACCATTAGAACTTCTCTTTGGACCTCAAGCCAGGAGGAGGCAGATAGATGAGGAAAGTCATTCATTCGTTCATCATACATGCATTTATGTGTTCATTCACTACTAACCCCAGTGCTGGAATTACACAGACATACACACAATATTACTAATTGAAGAACAGGGTGGTTGAGGGTCACCCAGAGGCCATGCATATAAAGAGTGTTCACAAGTATTTTGATGAATAAATGGTAACCCCTGAGGTTCTCAAACTTGGCTACATATTGGGAAAAATGGGGTGTTTAAATAAAACACTGATGCCTGAGCCTCACCCCAGAGATCTGGGCTTCATTGGTGAAGGCCTGAGATCTAAATGGTTGAGGCTTTCAAAGCTCTCCACATGATTCTAATGTGTGGCTAAGTTATGAGCCACTAGTGCAACTGCTATAAGATCATTTTAGAGTAGCACTGACACACATAAAACATGTGTGTGTGTGTGTATACACACTGTGTAAAACAGATAGCTCGTGGGAAGCTGCTGTATAGCCCAGGGAGCTCAACTCATTGCTCTGTGATGACCTAAAGGGGTGGAATGGGAAGAGTCAGGGGAAAGTGGAAGGGAGGCTCAAGGAGGAGGAGATCTATCCTTACATATAGCTGATTCACATTGTTGTACAACAGACATTGTAAAGCAACACAACATTGTAAAGCAATTATCTTCCAAATAAAAAAAAAAATGTTTTTGAAAAAATGGAAGAAAAATACAGAGGTTGTTTACCAAAAAAAAAAAAGACCTTGGGACTCTGTAGGGAATGGACTTGGAAGGATCCAGGTTGTTAGCCATTTAAGGGTGGGAAAAATTTAGCTTTTCCAAAGGAGTCCTGTAAGCATGAAGCCCTGCGGAGTTTTAATAGTGATCTTCCCATTTCTTCAAGGGGGTCCATTTATGCTTCTCTCCTGCAAAAGACCTGGTTACTTCAGCTTCTGAATTGGCCTTGAGACACTCCCCGCCACACACTGCAACCGCCCGCAGTGTTCCCGCATCAGCTTTCTGGGCAGAACATCGATAGTTTGGGGTCAATTGTGAGTGCATCCTGGTGTTGGGAAACCTCATTGGGGTTTCCAAGTAGGAACATATAATCAAAGGTACATTTCGTTTCTGTTAGGGGAATCAAAGGTAGGAGTGGAAATTCATGGGGCAATTTAAAGAGGCCATAAAGGCCTTCAAGCTGTGAAGAGCCCAGTAGGAATGATGCCATTAGAGATCAATTCTTTAAAAAAAAATGTTAATACCTTGGGAAAATGGCTACATTAAACCTGTTTGTCCTTTGGTTTATGTGGCTTTAATCAGATTGCTTTCCTGATTAAGATCTAGATGAGGTTTGGGGCAAGATTTTTTAAAACTTTGTTATTACTTGTATGTGTTTTTGCTCAATGAAGAATGGTGGCAATTTCACCAAGGCCATCAATGTGCCCCCTTGAATAGGCCAAGGTATATCTCCCAAGCAGGGCAAGCTTTCAAATTCACTTCTCATTTTATTACAACTATGACTACAAAGGTGAGTTTTAAACATGTCCTCCATTTTATATCACCCCATTAAGAATTAAAGAGGCAGATTTTAGGGCTAGCTTTTATGAGCAAATGATACTCTGACTGTTAGAACATTTGAATTCATGGTACCTTGGTCTCGACCCCTCTGTTCTGGCCCATGGCTGTGTCTGTCTTCTGTTCAATTCCATACATGCAAGCATCCGTCTATACCTCCTTGACAATTCCTTCCTTATTTGAAGTAATGAGAAAATTAATGCTTCCATAGGCATCAGTATCATATAATATATGGAAGAAATATTTTAAATGGCCAGATGTCAATTCCCTTGTTTGCTTCCCCTCTGCAAAATAAAACACTGAATTTACCAAGTGTTCAAGTACATTTTTAAATGCATTGAAAATGTCTCCTTTGAGGGTGTCCTTCAATAAAAGTAGTCTACCTTCTTTTATTTTTATCTCATAGATATAGCTATGTCTTCCCCAGTCTTTTGCCTAGTTTGTGAGCTTCAACTTCAAAGGTAATGCGAAGCCGATCTTAAAAAAAACGTCAAGCGTGTGTGTGTGCATTTTGATTGTGCCTCTTTAGCATATTAACTTCTAGCCCAGACTTTTCTCTTTCAGTTACAAAAAAAATCTGGTGATAGTCCTTCAAATTATTTGTTATCTGTGGGATAGGTACAGTTTACCAGTCACCTGTGACTACATAGAAACTTACCTCTAAATGAAGTCACTTAAAACAACCAACCTTTATTACCTCACGGGCATGGGTCAGAATCCTGATACAGTTTGAAAGGGTGATTCTTGCTTGGGGTCTCTCACAGGATGCAGTCCTCTGAAGACTTAACTGAGGGAGGGTCTGATCCCAAGTGCACTCACGCAGCAGTTGGCAGTCTTTGGAAGGTCCTGTGAAAAGGCCTTAGATGACGGTTGGCCTCAGAGCCTCATGAACCTCATGAACTGTTGAGTGAAGATAATCATTTCTTTGTAATATTTGACTCAACTTAAGATAACTCACAACATGGCAGAGAGAGGATGGGAAGGGGGAGTGGTGGAGAGAGGGCTGAGAGACAGAGAGTGGGAGAAGGGAAGAGGAGTCAGAAGAAAGAGAAAAGGGAGTGAGGGAGAGGGAGAAAGAAAAAGGAGGAGGTGGGGGATAGATAAGGGGAGGTGGGATGGAGAGGGGAGAGGGAGGAAGAGTGAGGAGAAGGAGGTCGACAGAGAGGGACGGGACCCAGAATGGTAGTCTTTTTATGGCCTAATCTCAGAAGTACCACCATCATATCACCTTTGCTAAACTGTTAAAAGTGAGCCAAGATGACTCACCCACTCTCAGAGGTGCAGGCTTGCCCCCAGATACGGATTCCAGGAGGAAATCAATGGGGACCATTTGAGAGACTGCCCACTACTGTTGTGGGTGGTGGAGTCTTTAAACATTGCTGTGAAAGTGGTGATCTTTTGCAAATGTTCAGAAATTTCTTGCACAAGAAATACGGAGTTTTTTAGCTCTTTGTAGCTCTACAATCATGTATTAATTAAGTATCTCAGTCTTTTGCCTAGTTTGTGAGCTTTTCAAAGGTAATGCGAAGCCGATCTTAAAAAAAACGTCAAGCGTGTGTGTGTGCATTTTGATTGTGCCTCTTTAGCATATTAACTTCTAGCCCAGACTTTTCTCTTTCAGTTACAAAAAAAATCTGGTGATAGTCCTTCAAATTATTTGTTATCTGTGGGATAGGTACAGTTTACCAGTCACCTGTGACTACATAGAAACTTACCTCTAAATGAAGTCACTTAAAACAACCAACCTTTATTACCTCACGGGCATGGGTCAGAATCCTGATACAGTTTGAAAGGGTGATTCTTGCTTGGGGTCTCTCACAGGATGCAGTCCTCTGAAGACTTAACTGAGGGAGGGTCTGATCCCAAGTGCACTCACGCAGCAGTTGGCAGTCTTTGGAAGGTCCTGTGAAAAGGCCTTAGATGACGGTTGGCCTCAGAGCCTCATGAACCTCATGAACTGTTGAGTGAAGATAATCATTTCTTTGTAATATTTGACTCAACTTAAGATAACTCACAACATGGCAGAGAGAGGATGGGAAGGGGGAGTGGAGGAGCAACGGCTGAGAGACAGAGAGTGGGAGAAGGGAAGAGGAGTCAGAAGAAAGAGAAAAGGGAGTGAGGGAGAGGGAGAAAGAAAAAGGAGGAGGTGGGGGATAGATAAGGGGAGGTGGGATGGAGAGGGGAGAGGGAGGAAGAGTGAGGAGAAGGAGGTCGACAGAGAGGGACGGGACCCAGAATGGTAGTCTTTTTATGGCCTAATCTCAGAAGTACCACCATCATATCACCTTTGCTAAACTGTTAAAAGTGAGCCAAGATGACTCACCCACTCTCAGAGGTGCAGGCTTGCCCCCAGATACGGATTCCAGGAGGAAATCAATGGGGACCATTTGAGAGACTGCCCACTACTGTTGTGGGTGGTGGAGTCTTTAAACATTGCTGTGAAAGTGGTGATCTTTTGCAAATGTTCAGAAATTTCTTGCACAAGAAATACGGAGTTTTTTAGCTCTTTGTAGCTCTACAATCATGTATTAAATAAGTATCTCAGTATTTTTTAAACTGTCCAGATTGAGAGCTGCTTATTACCGATCACTAGTTGAATTGGGGGTGGCATTCCCATCTTCTTCTGAGTCCGGTTCCATGCGGGGATTCTGAAGGACAGTGTCATGTTGGATCCGTGCCTTCTAGATTGTTCTGAATTTTACTGTCTTACATCTTTTCGATGGTTCTGAGCACATGCTTCCTGTTTCCCATTTTCAAGCAACTATCAATCATCCTGATTGAAAACATAGTTTTTAAAATATTATACTTCTTAAAAATAAATGAAGAGTGCTAGTAAAACTTTCAAAGCAAAATAGACATATTTTTCATCATTTCTGTGTTGAAATGAGAAGCCTAGTATGGCAGGAAACAGAACCAAGTATAGTTTATGTTTGTCAACTGAATGTTTGAGCACAGTCAGGAATATAAACTGATTTTTGAGCACTGATGACTTTGCGTGTAATCAGAAGCCAAAAAATTAGCACAGACTTGATATTACAAGCATGATTTATAACTGAAAACATTGATATATTGAACCCCTTTGCAATGAAAACTCTTGCTCTGGGAAAGCTCATGTGAAGAAAATGAGAAGACAAGCTATAGAGGGGGAGAAGATATCTGCAAACCACCTGTGTGACAAAAGACTCCTATGGAGAGTGTGTAAAGAATTCTTAAAACTCAACAGCAATAAATCCAGACAATCCGAAACAACTGCCTAGTTAGAAAGCAGGCCAAAGTTATGATCAGATATCTTACTGAAGAGGCTATACTAATGGCAGAAAAGCACATAAAAAGATATCAGGCATTAGAATAGTCTAAATAAAATCTGCAATGAGATAACACTATGTACTTATCAGAATGACCAAAAAATGGTACCACCAAATTCTGGTGAAGATCCAAATTCTGGATCACTCAATGGTGGGAGTATAAAATGGTATAGCCACCCTGGAAAGCATTTTGATAGGTTTAAATCTCGTATGGTTTAGGAACTGTATACTCCTTGACATTTATCCCAGAGAAAAGAAAACTTATAGAAATCTATATAGTTATGATTGTTCATAGAAACCCTATTTGTAGTAGCTAAAACCTGGAAACAACCCAGATGTCCTTCAACAGGTGACTGATTAAACTGACTGTACTACATCCACACCATAGAACACTACTCAGCAATGCAAAGGAATGAACTGGTGATATAGACAGCCTGAATGAATCTCCAGGGAAATTATCCCAAATGAAAAGAAAAAGTCAATCCCCAAAGATGATATATTGTCACTTTTGAAATGTCAGACTTTTAGAATGAATTTCTAAATGTGGTTCTCAGAGGTTAAGGATGGGGTGAAAGAGTGAAGGTTTAGTGTTTATTTGTATATTCCTGCATTTTGTCTGCTAATACAGTGTGCAAGGTTTTTGTTTCTACATTTATGAGACAGAGTGGCCTTAAAGTTTCTTTTCTTGTGATATGCTTGTAACCTCTCTGCATAATGGTTGTCTTGGGCTTGTAAAATGAGTTTGGAACTACTTCTTCCCTTGGTATTCTATGGAAGAATGTCTCTCAAGGTGGTAGTTCCTTGAAACCTTTTCATGTGTGAAAAAAAAAAAAAAAATCAAGCTTATTTTACTCTGTATCTTCCAGTAGAATTCTGCCCTAGGAAGATGTTCCCTCTAAAACCTTGTCATTTTGTGGATCCCCTCGGAAGTCGTTTTATGTTTCTTTGGATTCCCTGTGCCTATATTTGAGGAGTCCATAATTAGGATGTTAGAAATATCTAGATCAGTGCTTGAAATTTGCCTTCTGAGCCTTGTCTTCTCTCTTCCCTGCCTGATCCTCTACGTGGCACAGAAGTACCCAGCTTCAGGTGCCTGCAGTGGGCACCAAGTACCCAGCTTCAGGTGCCTGCAGTGGGCACCAACTTGAAGCCCTTAATCCTCTTCTCAGAGCCTGGCATCCACCTGACTGTGTCAGAATTGTAGCTTCTGGGGATAGGGACAGTGGCCCATGGTCTGTGGGATTGCGTGGTTATCCTGTTGTTTCAAAGTGCTTGCCCCCAAGAGCTGCTATCAAATTCTCCTGAGTCTCTCTCCAGGCTGGATGTGTCAGAGTTACTCCTTGATTGTAGAAGTCTATATAGTTATGATTGTTCATAGAAACCCTATTTGTAGTAGCTAAAACCTGGAAACAACCCAGATGTCCTTCAACAGGTGACTGATTAAACTGACTGTACTACATCCACACCATAGAACACTACTCAGCAATGCAAAGGAATGAACTGGTGATATAGACAGCCTGAATGAATCTCCAGGGAAATTATCCCAAATGAAAAGAAAAAGTCAATCCCCAAAGATGATATATTGTCACTTTTGAAATGTCAGACTTTTAGAATGAATTTCTAAATGTGGTTCTCAGAGGTTAAGGATGGGGTGAAAGAGTGAAGGTTTAGTGTTTATTTGTATATTCCTGCATTTTGTCTGCTAATACAGTGTGCAAGGTTTTTGTTTCTACATTTATGAGACAGAGTGGCCTTAAAGTTTCTTTTCTTGTGATATGCTTGTAACCTCTCTGCATAATGGTTGTCTTGGGCTTGTAAAATGAGTTTGGAACTACTTCTTCCCTTGGTATTCTATGGAAGAATGTCTCTCAAGGTGGTAGTTCCTTGAAACCTTTTCATGTGTGAAAAAAAAAAAAAAAATCAAGCTTATTTTACTCTGTATCTTCCAGTAGAATTCTGCCCTAGGAAGATGTTCCCTCTAAAACCTTGTCATTTTGTGGATCCCCTCGGAAGTCGTTTTATGTTTCTTTGGATTCCCTGTGCCTATATTTGAGGAGTCCATAATTAGGATGTTAGAAATATCTAGATCAGTGCTTGAAATTTGCCTTCTGAGCCTTGTCTTCTCTCTTCCCTGCCTGATCCTCTACGTGGCACAGAAGTACCCAGCTTCAGGTGCCTGCAGTGGGCACCAAGTACCCAGCTTCAGGTGCCTGCAGTGGGCACCAACTTGAAGCCCTTAATCCTCTTCTCAGAGCCTGGCATCCACCTGACTGTGTCAGAATTGTAGCTTCTGGGGATAGGGACAGTGGCCCATGGTCTGTGGGATTGCGTGGTTATCCTGTTGTTTCAAAGTGCTTGCCCCCAAGAGCTGCTATCAAATTCTCCTGAGTCTCTCTCCAGGCTGGATGTGGCAGAGTTCAGAGGCAGCCCTAGGGGAGCCCGGGTAGGGGGTGGAGGAGGGCTGGAAGAGGCTAAATTTTAAGTTCCTTAACATAAAGGGGGTAATCATCTCTTAAACTCTCCCCACAAACTGAGCAGGCTGTTACGGATAAGCCTCTTAATCCATCTGGTCACCCTTTCCTGACACACCAGGGCAGTCCATACTTCTAGTCACTTCCAGCTATTTCAACAGCTTAGAGACTAATTATGCATCTCCCCCTGCACATAAGGATACGCCAGGGAGAGAAATTTGCAAAAGAACAGTATCTCCAAAGTTCCAGCCCCTTCGTTCTCTCATCATGGTTGGACTCAGGTTGCTGTGAATGTTACGTTTCTTTCCTCCCTCCCATCATCCCCTCTTCTCCACTTCTCACTTTTCTCAGACATGTTCTGTTAGGGTGGCTGCCATGTTCACCTCCCCCATCCCCCGCCCCCAGGGCTTGTTGAGTGTGAGTTCCCTATCCCAGTGGGAAATGAATGACTTCCTCATGCGTGAAGCTGAAAATGATTTCATTGCATGTGCTGCCAAGTGCTCAGATGCACAGAGTGGAGATCAGAGGAGTTGAGAAGCTGGGTCCAATGACTCATTAGTGGAGAGAGCTATGGGGTCGGGAGATGGCCCAGCACGGAAGGTCAAGAGGGATGAGACTATCAATAACTCACGTTTATTTAGAGCCTGTCTTGTTTTAGCCATTTATATTTGATCTTCACAAGAATCCTGTGAGATCTTGCCCTGGTTTTACGTATGAAGAAACTGAGGCTCTGAGGAGTTTTGTAACTTGCCCAGTCATGCAATTTAGTAACAGAGATTGTAAGCCAACCACTATTGAAGCCATCCAATGATACTGAATTTTCAGTACACCATACTGTGCTTTGTAAGTGGAGCTGAGTATGAACATGCAAAGGGATAAAGTGGCAAGCACTGGGCATAGTGTGGAGAAGTCTGTGTGGTGCACTGGGGTGCTGGGCAGGGAAAGTGGAGTGGATCCTCACTTAAATGGACTGGCGGAGCATTGTGGAGGCTGGAGGGAAACTGGCCTCACCCAACCTGTTGAATCCTAGCCTTATGCTGCTCCCATCTTCCCTTACCCCTAAGATCCATTCAGTGGCCAAGTCCTATTCAATCTTCTAGTCCTTCTGACTCTGCCTGTCCAACCCCATGGTCCAGTCTTGGTTCAAACCTCTGTCATGATCTTCTCTCGGTAAAGGACCCAACTTCCCTCTGACTCTGGTCTTGTTCAGACCCTTCACTCAGCCCTCAAGAGGAGCTGTCCAAAGAGACCCCCGTCTGGGTCCCACCAGCACTTACAAAGCCTCGGGCTCCTCAGGCAGCCCTTCCTAATCTGATCCCCGTTGACCTCTCAGATCATTTTGCTGCTGTCTCTCCCTCCGAGTGCATTGCAGAGGATGGGCCATTCCTGAGCAACCCAGGCTCTTCTCATCTCTGGGAAGGCTTCCTTCTCCCCAGGTGCCTTAAGACTCTCCCATCCTTTTACAATTTTGTGACTTGATTCCTCCAGGAAGACTTCCCTCATCTCTTCCACCTGATTGCCTCCTTGTGTTGGTTTCTTCAGGCTGCTGTAACTAATGATCACAGACTTAGCAGCTTGAGAAAACCACATATTTATTGTCTTAAAGATAAGGAGACAAAAATGGGGTAGCAGGTTGCATTTCTTTGGGGTCTAGGGGAGAATTATTCCCTTGCCTTTGCAGTTGCTAGAGACTGCCTGCTTTCTTTACCTCAGTAGTCTTTCCTCCGTGTTTACCTGTGCAACCTCTTTGTGTCTCTCTGACTCTGATTCTTCTGTCTTCCTCTTTCACATGTAAAGATCCTTGTGATTACATCAAGCCTGCCTGGCTATTCTAAGATCCTCTCCTTATTCAAGATCTGGAACTCCACCCTCAAAGGCATTTCCACTATGTAAAATACTGGGGATTAGGACTCCCTAGCTTATGGGAGCATAGCCTTGAATATCTTTGGAACTCAGAGGTCCATGAGAGCTAAGGCACTTACTTGTTCATAGGCTGCTGGACAAAGGGTGCCAGTCCATGTACCCCAGACTGCTCTCAGACAAGATGCTTCCTCAGTGTGGCCTCTGATTCTGAAGACATAGAGCCCAGGCTCTCCTAGGCCCCTCTCTGGGGGAGATAGACTCTCCATTCATACTTCCTTCCAGCTTATTGATTAGCAGGAGAGGGCAGAAAAGCCCCTCTAGGGTGATGACGCGGCTCTTAATTTTGGGAAGTGGCCCAGCAAAAAGTCATCTCAAAAATGTCGCGCCTAGGGTAGAGACAGTAGAGCCAGCAGCAGACTGAGTGTCGCAGATCACAAACTCTCTCCTGGTGTTAAGTCGTTACTGAATTATGCATGTTTAAATGACTTCATTGGCTGCAGCATGACCGTGTGAAGTAGACCGAGGCTGAGCTTGTAAATGAACCTGCTTGTGGAAGAGCTGGCAGGAGTAAGCACTGAGAGGACTGTGGCCCCCTTTCATCCTCAGACAGTGACGGGAATGGCTTTAATGGGATCTTTGTGTCTCTTTGTGGGGGGCGTGAAATGGGGGCACCAGCTGTTTCCCACCGACTGCTGACTGGCTCCACCAACGCCTAGCTGGAAGGAGGAGAACAGTAGCTAACACAGCATGCTTGTTATGTATTGGAACTGTTCCAAGGGTACTGAATGCAACACCTTACCTAATCCCCTTAGCACCCTGCATGGGGGAGGAATTTTTATTGCCCCATTTTACAGATGAGGAAACTGAGACACAGAGAGATTAAGTGACTTGCCCCGGCTTCCATAATGTCCTTTTTAAAGGTTTAAGTAGAGGATAATTACTTTACGACATTGTGGGGCTTTTTTGCCCTACATTAGCATGAATCAGCCATAGCTATGCATGTATCTCCTCCCTCCTGAAACTCCCCCTCTACCCTCCCTCCCCACCCTACCCCTCTAGGTCTTCATAGAGCACCAACTTTGGGTTCAACTTTCACTGGCTATCTATTTTACATGTGGCAATGTATATGTTTCAGTGCTATTAACAGACACATGACAAAGTGCTCAGCATCGCTCATTAGTAGAGAAAGGCAAATCTAAACCACGAGGTATCATTTCACACTGATCAGGACAGGCATCATCAAAAAGTCTATAAACAGTAAAGGCTGGAGAAGGTGTGGAGAAAAGGAAACCCTGTTACCTCTGTTGGTGGGAATGGAAACTGATAGACTGCTATGGAGAACAGTATGGAGGTTCCTTAAAAAAAAACCAGCACAAAAACTGGTCTTTGATCTTGAAGGGAACACTGGTTGAGTGGAGGGGGATTGAGGCAGGAAAGGAAGGAAGCCACTAACCCAATATTGTCCAGAGGCCTTATGGAAAAAGGGAAATTTGCACAGAGAGACACGGACAGGGGAGGGGGAAGGCCATGCAGAGACAGAGGCAGAAATGGACGGATATGTCTCAAGTCAAAGAAGATCAAGTTCATACATTAGAATCAAGGTGCCAGAAAGGCAAAGAAAGAATTTTCCCTGGAGCCTTTGGTAAAAGTAGGTCCCCTTTGACATCTTGGTTTCAGACTTTTTGGCACTAGAGCCAGGAGGCAATGCGCGATTGTCACTTTAAGCCCCTCAGTTTGTGGTGTCTACCTACAGAAAGTCCTAGGGAGTCAGGATGCTTGTCTTTGGCTACAGGAAAGTTGCTTGACTGAGGGGCAATGCCTGCACCCCTACACAGCCCACCTGCAATTAATAACACAGGGAAAAAAGACTGCCCCGTTGCCTCATTGAAGAGCTGTGAGGAGGTGCACTGTCTGCTCTTGAGCACCAGTGGGATCAGGATGACCTAGTCTGCGGACAAAATCAGGCTGCCTAGTCCAAATTCTTCTGAGAACTTTCCTCCAGTCAGTCACTGCACAGAGTCCTTGTCTCAGGCTCTGCTTCTGGGACCCTGTGCTAGGGCACCCTGGAGCACAGAGCACACAGCTAGCAGAGTGTCCCAGAGGACAGCGTACTCTTTTTTTGGCCACAAGAGTCAGTTTATATTTTTAGCTGTAGAACCAGCATTTTCTAAACTTTATTTTTTATTTACCTATACTTGATTTTCAGTGATGTGTTAGTTTCAGGTGTACAGCAAAGTGGTTCCATTATGCACACACATATACCCACATAATTCTTTTTTAATAGATCATTTAATATAATATCATTTTGTTTTGTTTTACTATTACTTTTTTTATTTTTTGGTCACAATGTGTAGCATGTGGGATATTAGTTCTCTGACCAGGGATTGAACCCACACCGCCTGCAGTGGAGACGTGGAAATTTAATCTCTGGACTGCCAGGGAAATCCCTATTTCCCTGGCATATGTGTGCGTGTGTGTGCGTATTCTTTTTCAAGTTCTTTTCCCTTATAGGTCATTATTAATGCAAAATATTGAGTAAAGGTTACTGCATTGTGTAGTAGGTTCTTGCTGGTTATCTATTTTATGTATAGTTGTGTGTACCTGTAAATACAGATAAATCTCTTAATTTATCCTTCCTTCTCCTTTAGTAACCCTATGTTTGTTTTCTGTGTCTAGTTATATATTAACATATATATATATGTTAATTTGTTAAAATAAAGGGAGAGCTTACTCTTGATAGAAAACAAAAGACGAGATGTGCAAAAAAAAAAAAAAAAAGAGCTGTGGAATAGAATATTCCAACAGAGGGACCAGCACAGGCAAATATACCTCCTGCTACTTCCGTGTCACCTGTGAGGAGAAGTTTGTAGCCAGGGAGCCTGGAGAAGTCGGCTGAAGCCAGCAATTGGAGGCCTATTGTGATATCCCAGTGGACAGCAGGTGGAGGAAGAATTGTGGTCTATATTTCGAAGTACTTTCTCATCATTAAAACTAGTCACTACATAGACATATGGACAAAGTGGGGAATGAACAGTGGGTGGGAGGCATAAAGAAAGTAGCATGAAAATCTATACTATCATATGTGAAAAAAATAGCTATTGTCATTGCGCTGTGAGAAAAGGGGATCTTGCAGGGGTGCTGTGTGACTACCTGGAGTGGTGGGATTGGGGAGGGGGGCGATATGCATATGACTAATCTGGGATCATACATATCTGTAAACAACAAAACTCTGTAAAAGTAAAAGGTAAAATAAAAATTTAAAAAAAGAGAGAAAGAAAAAAAACAAAACAAAACTCGTCACTAATTGTGTGGACAACAGAGACTGTGCTCCTTGTCCTGGAGATGCTAATGCTATGGACTTTTGCATTTGGAAATTAGGGCTTAGTGTTTTTCCGCGTGTCTTCCATATCTGTGGTCCTAAAATAGTTTACTGTTACTGCTGCCGGGTTAACCAAGTGCTGGCTAGATCAACAGATCTAACTGCTGCTTCTCACCAAAACCATTTCTCTGTGACCTTGAAAGATAAATCTTTCATCCTCCTCAGCTATGGGGATCCTAGTAGCAGGAAATAGTAAAATGAAGTGATTATGAGAACTACTCTGGGATCTTCCTAAGCTTGAATCCTGGTTCCTTTTATTACTAGTCTTGTAATTGTGAGCCATTAGCCTCCTTAAGCTTTAGGGTTCTTAGAATTAGTTTATAAAATGGGATTGATAATAACCCCTTTCATAAAGAATGTGCCAGGAATAAGTCAAATGACACATGCGAAGTCCTTAGCACTGTGCCTGGCACACAGTGAATCCTTAGTGGGTGCTTTCACTCTGCTGAACTCACAGGCTGTTGAGCTGAAATAGAAGCATGCTTTTTGCACTAATACTTGTGGCACAAAGAAGGTTGGTGTGGTATTGAGAGGGCAGACTTTGAGAAGGCACATTGCTCATTCATTCACTGTGTGAGATGAGGCGAATTACCTAAAGTAGCTGAGACTTGTGATCACCTCACCTGTAAGATGTGTCCTTTGTGGGGTCACTGGAGGAAAATAAATGAGAAAAACAGGTCAAATGCTATAAAATATTAGTTTCTATGATTAAGGGACCTTTCAGAAGTCAAGTCTCAACTTTCAGTGGAGTTTTCTGAGCAATACCAGAAGCAGCCACTATTTCTCGTTATTAGGAGCTATGGGGGAAGATCTGGTTTGGCAAATGGACACAGTGTGGTTCTTGATTCTTGGTACCTGCTGCCTGGGCAGAAGAGAGGAGAAATGGACTGTTAAATACTCCTGGTGGTGGAGGGCACAGAATCCCAACAGAGGTCCCACTGGTTAGAAAAGTGCAGCATGTAAGAACACTTTACTTAATATGCTTATCTTTGGGATAAACACCCAATTCAGGTTTATTAGGGGGCATTCATAGAAACACACACACACACACACACACACACACAAACAGTACCCATTTTCCCACAGTCCTAAGGAAAACATCAACATTTGGCATATTTCTATCTGAACATTTTAATAGGCATAGGTAGGTGGGATATTTTTGTTTTCTTTAAATTTAGTTAAAATTGGACTTCTGTACCTTTGGAGAGTCTTGTCCAAGGAGAAACTGTCCCACAGAAATTTTTCACATCCATTTTCAGAACAATTGCCGAAGCAAGTGTTAAGCATTCACAGTGCAATTGCTTGCATTTAAGCACAATCTAAATGCCATTGGGATTTCTGTCTTTTTTTAAAGGTAGGGTTTTGTTTCTGGTTTGGTTGGGCCTGAGGCAGTGATTCCTTCTTATCTGGGAGAAAAGAGTCCTATATTAGTAATCATCCCATGGGGCTGATCCTTTTACCGATCCAATTTCCCCATCTTAGAGGTTATCATTTCAGTTTCCCCCAGTGTCAACTGGGGTCTATTATGAAGTAATTTTTCTATAAGGTAGTGTATATAGATATTACATCTTCTGCGTTTTCCAGAATCTAAACTTGTTTATCTGTTGGCTTTGTAATGTATCACAATTTAGTTGGCTATAAACATCTTGGGGCATGAAATACCCTCTTAAAATCTTGTGTATGTGTTATACTATTATGGGTAGGAGTGCAGACCCGCGATGAGACTTCCTTGGCTGCAGTCTTGGTTCTTTAAATGATCCTGGTTCTAATCATTTAACATTGGGCAAGTTATGGAGAAGGAAATGGCAGCCCAGTCCAGTATTCTTGCCTGGGTGATCCCATGGACAGAGGAGCCTGGCGGGATATAGTCCATGGGGTTGCAAAGAGTTGGACGCAACTGGGCAACTAAACAACTGCAACAACGAAAAAAAGTTACTTAATTTGCATCTCTTCCTTCTGTTCAGAAAAATGTGAATCATGATATTATCTATCCCTAGAGTGGCTGTGAAGATTAAATGAGTTAATACTTTCGGGTGCTAAGAACAGTGACAGGTTCATCAAAAATGTGCATTGTCCATTAGCTGCCACTGCTGTCATTTTGTGATTGTGATTGCTATTATCACCTTCTCTGTTATATCCCAGTGTTTCAAACTGAAATGATGAAGTCTGAGAACTGACTGTTTAGTCTTTTTGCTTAGTCTTGATGGAGATCTGTTTTTGTCTAAATGCTTATGGGAATTTTTCTTTAGTTTGGTATTCCAAAATATTGCCAGTATGTTCTTCAGTTTGAGACTCATCATTGATTTTTCCTACAGCCCACTGTGCTCTCCTAGCCTGCATATTCAGACCTTCATTTGCTTCAAAGAAATTTTCTTTAGCTCTGTTTTTGATTATTGTTCTGTTTTAGGCATTTGATGTCTTCTCCCAAACATATCCAGTTCTTGGCTTAGATGTGCATTCACTCTTCTCTAGAACACACTCTCTTTGTCTTGCCACCCCAGTTTCTTGGGAAAACTTATCCAATATTTTCTCTATCCATTTAAATAAGTCATTAAATATTTATTGAACATTGGACGTATGTTACAATTCCCCATCTATTATCAGTTTCCCCAGTGTCAACTGGGGTCTATTATGAAGTAATTTTTCTATAAGGTAGTATAAAACATCTTCTGCGTTTTCCAGAATCTAAACTTGTTTATCTGTTGGCTTTGTAATGTATCACAATTTAGTTGGCTATAAACATCTTGGGGCATGAAATACCCTCTTAAAATCTTGTGTATGTGTTATACTATTATGGGTAGGAGTGCAGACCCGCGATGAGACTTCCTTGGCTGCAGTCTTGGTTCTTTAAATGATCCTGGTTCTAATCATTTAACATTGGGCAAGTTATGGAGAAGGAAATGGCAGCCCAGTCCAGTATTCTTGCCTGGGTGATCCCATGGACAGAGGAGCCTGGCGGGATATAGTCCATGGGGTTGCAAAGAGTTGGACGCAACTGGGCAACTAAACAACTGCAACAACGAAAAAAAGTTACTTAATTTGCATCTCTTCCTTCTGTTCAGAAAAATGTGAATCATGATATTATCTATCCCTAGAGTGGCTGTGAAGATTAAATGAGTTAATACTTTCGGGTGCTAAGAACAGTGACAGGTTCATCAAAAATGTGCATTGTCCATTAGCTGCCACTGCTGTCATTTTGTGATTGTGATTGCTATTATCACCTTCTCTGTTATATCCCAGTGTTTCAAACTGAAATGATGAAGTCTGAGAACTGACTGTTTAGTCTTTTTGCTTAGTCTTGATGGAGATCTGTTTTTGTCTAAATGCTTATGGGAATTTTTCTTTAGTTTGGTATTCCAAAATATTGCCAGTATGTTCTTCAGTTTGAGACTCATCATTGATTTTTCCTACAGCCCACTGTGCTCTCCTAGCCTGCATATTCAGACCTTCATTTGCTTCAAAGAAATTTTCTTTAGCTCTGTTTTTGATTATTGTTCTGTTTTAGGCATTTGATGTCTTCTCCCAAACATATCCAGTTCTTGGCTTAGATGTGCATTCACTCTTCTCTAGAACACACTCTCTTTGTCTTGCCACCCCAGTTTCTTGGGAAAACTTATCCAATATTTTCTCTATCCATTTAAATAAGTCATTAAATATTTATTGAACATTGGACGTATGTTAAGGCTAGACACAGAGACTAACTGTAGCTGATATCTACTGCTAGGTTGGATACTCTATCTACATATTCGGCCTTTTGCTTGGGTAACTCATGGGCCCGAGATGAATGCGACGGTGGGGTCCACTGCCAGCAACACAGTCAGAGTAGAGTAGGTAACCAGATCTGTATAGAACCCCTGTGTCCTTGGCAGAAAATTCAGATAGTTGTATGATTTGAACCACCTTTCTTTCTGAAGATGAACATATTGAGAACCACCAAGACTGGGCAGTGTGTCCAGGGTCACACAGCTGATCTGTTGTGGAAGATAAAGGAAGACTCAGACCCTGGCCCCAGACTAGATTCTCTTCTCTGCTTTGATCATCAGGCCATTGTTTTATGAGAGGATTGCATGCCGATTGGTAGAAAATCTAACCAACATGATGCTTTTGAAGTATCTGTTGTGTGCCTAGCCTTGTGGTCTGCACAGCTGAGTAGAATTGAAAAGAAAAATGAACGTGGTCTGGTTCAAAGTGAAAGAAACGATGTTCTGTTTGGGAAAAAGGGCATGTGCGCAAGTGTGTATGTGGGAATGATAAACCAGCCTGTGGGGATGTGTCATATGTTAGCGGGTAGGGCAGGGTAGAGTGTTCTCATGGATTCTTATGCTTCAGTAAATGCAGCGCAGTTAGGTGATCAGGTGGCAGGCAGAGGGTGATAGTGTCTGAAGTCCGCTTATAGTCCCATAAACATGTCTAAGGGCTCCCTTCAGTCTTAGTAGCGTTGAGTTTTTCTCAAAATATTTGATTTCTGTCTGGAGCAGACAATACAAAAGTGCAAAGCTTGCTCTCCAGCTATTTGAAGCACTTCTGCTCTCTGTAGGAATTTCTAGGGAGTCAAACTGTTTCAAGCGCTCACAGCAGGAAAGAGAAAGACAGAATTGGTCTGGAGATTGCTGCCTGAGGATGAAGCAGTATTGCGTTAAGGGGGTCACTTCACCACCTACATGTTGAAGGTGAGCCTTGACTGGTCTGGAGCAGTTGCTGCCAAGGCCTCGGGGATGATGACCCATGGGGTTCTTGCTCTCAAAATGCTTTGATTCCAGCTGGAGGAGTGGCAGTACCATCTCCCAACCCAGATATTATCTCCCTGCAAACCAGGCTCCCTCCCTCTTGATTTTGGTCCCGCCTGTCAGCAAAGAGTGCCATCAAATGTCAAAAGCTTCCTCCTGGCTTCACACAGTTGATGGTGTGAGACCAGGTATACAGAGGGATTGATCATTTCATTTGTGAAAAGGCTCATGAAAAGACACCCGGAATAGAGTCCTCACAGACACTGAATCTGCTGGCACCTTCATGTTGGACTTCATAGCCCCCAGAACTGTGGGAAATAAATGTTGTTGAAGCCTCCCAGTCTTTTTTTAGCAGCCCAAATAACTAAGACAGCCTCTGCGAGATTCTCTTCTCTGCTTTGATCATCAGGCCATTGTTTTATGAGAGGATTGCATGCCGATTGGTAGAAAATCTAACCAACATGATGCTTTTGAAGTATCTGTTGTGTGCCTAGCCTTGTGGTCTGCACAGCTGAGTAGAATTGAAAAGAAAATGAACGTGGTCTGGTTCAAAGTGAAAGAAACGATGTTCTGTTTGGGAAAAAGGGCATGTGCGCAAGTGTGTATGTGGGAATGATAAACCAGCCTGTGGGGATGTGTCATATGTTAGCGGGTAGGGCAGGGTAGAGTGTTCTCATGGATTCTTATGCTTCAGTAAATGCAGCGCAGTTAGGTGATCAGGTGGCAGGCAGAGGGTGATAGTGTCTGAAGTCCGCTTATAGTCCCATAAACATGTCTAAGGGCTCCCTTCAGTCTTAGTAGCGTTGAGTTTTTCTCAAAATATTTGATTTCTGTCTGGAGCAGACAATACAAAAGTGCAAAGCTTGCTCTCCAGCTATTTGAAGCACTTCTGCTCTCTGTAGGAATTTCTAGGGAGTCAAACTGTTTCAAGCGCTCACAGCAGGAAAGAGAAAGACAGAATTGGTCTGGAGATTGCTGCCTGAGGATGAAGCAGTATTGCGTTAAGGGGGTCACTTCACCACCTACATGTTGAAGGTGAGCCTTGACTGGTCTGGAGCAGTTGCTGCCAAGGCCTCGGGGATGATGACCCATGGGGTTCTTGCTCTCAAAATGCTTTGATTCCAGCTGGAGGAGTGGCAGTACCATCTCCCAACCCAGATATTATCTCCCTGCAAACCAGGCTCCCTCCCTCTTGATTTTGGTCCCGCCTGTCAGCAAAGAGTGCCATCAAATGTCAAAAGCTTCCTCCTGGCTTCACACAGTTGATGGTGTGAGACCAGGTATACAGAGGGATTGATCATTTCATTTGTGAAAAGGCTCATGAAAAGACACCCGGAATAGAGTCCTCACAGACACTGAATCTGCTGGCACCTTCATGTTGGACTTCATAGCCCCCAGAACTGTGGGAAATAAATGTTGTTGAAGCCTCCCAGTCTATGGTATTTTATTATAGCAGCCCAAATAACTAAGACAGCCTCTGCAGAAGATTTCTACGTAAGATATAATATTAAATGGATAGAGTTATATTTTTCCTTTAAATATGTTAGCCCAGCAGTTGAATCTATGAACGAGTTGGGTGGGTCATGGTCATGGGAACCTAGACATTTACTTAGCCTGGTCTTGGAAATCTTAAAATATTTTATCATTCACCCAAATGTTGGGGAACCTGGGAGCCTAGAAGCACCAGGTCTGAGACCCCTACATCAAATTCATTTTCCTTACATGATGTTGCTCCCAGCCTTTAGCCCTGGCAACAAAGGGTGATTTCAGAGTCTCTGAGAAGTGACACCTCTTAGGGGCACGTGGGCTGTCAGCCAAATCTCCGTAGATTTCTTTTATTCTCAGCATAGAGTCTTCAAGAGTTTGTGCAAGGACTTCCAAAATGTTCATGAATTCCTGTTGTGCAGAACTCTAGGTAGTGTACTTATATACATTTTCCTGAGATAAAGAGTCTAGAATTTTTCACCATATTTCCATCATGTCCTGTGTAGCCCCCAGAGTTAAAGATTACTTATATGGACTTCTTTTAATGATCCTTCTTGTTAACGGCTTCAAAACTTCAAGTACAGGAAAAAACCATGAGTAGGGATGCTACCTGGGCCCTGAGTTCTCAAGGTGTCTACACCTCCTTCTGGCTGCATGGGTCCCTCCTGGTCCTTTGTTTCCTTTCTGAGGACTCTGGTGGTTGGATTACGTGGCCTCATAGAATTCTTGCAGGATCTGGCTGAATAGCTCATCTCAGAGAGGAAAACTGAAACAAACTTACAGGAAGTGGATTATCTGTCCGATGGTATAAGTTAGTTGTAACTTAAGTTGGTTTCAGTTTTCTGTGCTTTGTATAAAAAGGCAGTACCTACCAAAAATTTGTTCTTTTTTCTCTTTGATCTACTAGTTCATGTAGCTTCTAAAGAATGCCAATTATAAATCAATAAATCACTAAAATATAACAAAAGAACAATCCAGTGGCTTCTTGGGGCCAGCTACAGGAAACACTGGAATGTACTTCGTGATATATTCTTGAGGGATCAGAGAGAAGGGCAAGTCTGCATGGGACATGTAAACTATGTGACATTTCAGATGGACACTTTTATATCCTTGAGAAAATGTTTGTTACTATACCTGCACTCACCATCAGGAAAATATGAAAAGAGACTAAACATTTGGGGAGACTGATGCTTAATTTTCTTTCTGGTGGTCAGCAGTTTACTGCTAAGGCCTAAAGTAGGAGAGCAGAAATTATGGTGGAAAGTCGATGGAAGAGAGCTTAATGTAGCCACTTGCTCAAGCTTTAAAGTATTAAAGCCTGCTGATCTTAATTCTATCCAGGGCCAGTCTGTGAATAATTATACTAAGGAATTGGGCAGAGTCATCACAGAGCTACAAAATATCACCCTTGGGACCTCATCGGAGACTGATGGGAACTCTGGAGAGCAGATAATGGTGATCAAAGGGTCTATATATTTAAAATGCACAAAGGATGAGCCCCAAAATTATCTGCCTGTCAACTTGACTTCTCTACCTGGAACAAATTATCCGAAAATCAATTTGCAAACACCTTTTAGATAACAAGGCCTTGAGTAATAACCTCCAAGTCTCTGTAAAGAAAAGCATCTAGCTTGACTAATCTGCTTAATTTCCTCCTCTGACCAAATGGCAGACTACAATAGCGACAATCGGAATCTGTTCCTGAAGATCTACTTCAAGTCACACTGAGAAAATATTGTCCACCTCTGCTTTGTAATGATTATTCTCTTTCTGGAGAATTTTTGTTGCTAGATAATTAATTAGAAAGAAAACACTGAATGATACTTATCTTCCCAAAGGTCTCATCTGAGTTCCAAACTGAAACTCATACTTGCCTTATCTACCTGAATAGCCCAGAGGACTTCCAAAAGTTCTTGAACATAGCTTTGTTGTGCTCCACCTCAAATGCCTCATCCACCTTTACTTCCTAGTTCTACTCCAAGGATCATTAACTTACACCATTGGACAGATAATCCATTTCCTGTAAGTTGGTCCTAAGAAAATATGAGACAAGAAGGACTGGAATGATTTGCACAAAGATGTTCATTACAGCATTAGTTATCACTGCAAAAATTGAAACAAGGGATTCCCTGGTGGTCCAGTGGGTAGAGAATCCACCTTGTAGTGCAAGGGGCACCGGTTCGATCCCTGGCCCAGGAAGATCCCACGTTCCATGGAGCAGCTGGGCCTGTGTGTCCAATTGCCAGCCAGCGGTCTGGAGCGTGTGTGCCCAGAGCCAGTGCTCCATAGTGAGAGAGGCCACTACAATGGGAGGCCCACACAGGCTGAAGAATAAAGATGGATGAAAATAAATAAATTTTTTAAAAAAACAAAAAAGGGAGCCAAAATTAAAAAAAAAAAATTGAAACAACTCATGTGCCCAATAATTAGAGAATAATTACTATAATTATCTGGTGGACTATTCTGTCACTGTTAAAGACAGTGATGGTAAAAATCCACATAGCATATAAACAAAGTCCTTTGGTTGTAATAAATGAGGGAAGAAAAGAAAATCTACTTTGGATCTATGTGTCTGTGTTTTACTGTAACCACACATAAAAAAAGATTTAAGAATATGTGTAGAAATTGGAATGAATCATGAAGACATGAAAATGACAATTATATTGGGTAGTATTACATTGACTGCTCTTTATTGTTGTTCCACTGATGTTTTCTTGCTACAAATAAAAATAAATACATTGGGCTTCCCTGGTGGCTCAGTGGTAGAGAATCTGCCTGCCAATGCAGGGGGCATGGGTTTGATCCCTGGTCTGGGAGGATCTCACTTGCTGTGGAACAACTCAGCCTATGTGCCAAAACTGTTGAGCCTGTGTTCTAGAGCCTGGGAGCCACAAGAGATGCCACTGTGATGAGAGGTCCATGTACCACAATTAGAGAGGAGCCCTTGTAGCAATGAAACCCCAGCATGGCCATAAATAAATGTCCCTTAAAAATTAATATATCCCTGTTGGTTTGTAGACAGTGGCCATGGAGAGGCAAACAGCCTTCCAAAGGGAGAGCTGACCTTGGAAGGCAAGCAGATGTGGGTTCCATTTTGCCTTTCTTGCTCCACTGTCTTGGTTAGATGATCTGATCACTTGGGTTCTCAGGTTTTTCTCTTTTTTTTTTTAAAGATTTATTTATTTATTTATTTTGGTGGGGTGGGGTGGGGAGGGAGGGGAGCAGGCGGGCCACTTCTATTGGTCTTTCATTTGTCCTTTTTCATCCATCTTTGTTCTTTGGCCCATGTGAGCCTCCCATCATGGTGGCCTCTGTTGTCGCAGAGCACCGGCTCTGGGCGCATGAGCTCCAGAGCTCCGGCTCAGTAATTGGACACATCAGTCCAGCCGCTCCATGGCACGTGGGATCTTCCCAGACCAGGGATTGAACCAGCCCCTTGCACTGCAAGGTGGTGTCCTTACCCACTGGACCACCAGGGAAGCCCTCTCAGGTTTTTAATCCATCAAAATAGAGGTGATAATGTCCCAAGAATGACACTAATAATGCAAGTGAAATTTTCTGGTAAAGAAGTATAAATCAAATGTGAATTTCTGCAGCTTTTCCAGTGAGCTAAAAATTACCAGCACTAGTTATTGTTGAAATTCTAGTCTATTTAGCTGAAGTTATAGAACTTAATGGAAGATAGGTGGTCACACATAGGAGATCCAAGATAACTCAGCCAGACCTTTCTTGTGACCCCTGATCCCCACTGGATCCTCTGTGACTATGGCCCTCTCCCTGTGGAGGAAGTTGCTAGCATTGAGGAAGAGGCTGAATTCCCATAGTGCCTCCATTCTTCTGATACTTAGGCTTCTGTCACTATTCTGGATACTCTCCACTAACAATCTTTGTGTTCCTTTAAAAAGAAGTGTTTGTGGGGCTTCCCTGGTGGTCCAGTGAGTAAGCACACCGCCTTGCAAGGTGCGCTGGTTCGATCCCTGGCCTGGGAAGATCCCACGTGCTGCAGAACGGCTGGCTGGCCCCAACCTGGAAAAATTAGAGAGGTATAAAATCCCTTGTAGCAATGAAACCCCAGCATGGCCATAAATAAATGTCCCTTAAAATTAATATATCCCTGTTGGTTTGTAGACAGTGGCCATGGAGGCAAACAGCCTTCCAAAGGGAGAGCTGACCTTGGAAGGCAAGCAGATGTGGGTTCCTTTTTGCCTTTCTTGCTCCACTGTCTTGGTTAGATGATCTGATCACTTGGGTTCTCAGGTTTTTCTTTTTTTTTTTTTAAGGTTTTATTTTTTTATTTATTTTGGTGGGGGAGGGTTAGGAAGGGAGGGGAGCAGGCGGGCCACTTCTATTGGTCTTTCATTTGTCCTTTTTCATCCATCTTTGTTCTTTGGCCCATGTGAGCCTCCCATCATGGTGGCCTCTGTTGTCGCAGAGCACCGGCTCTGGGCGCATGAGCTCCAGAGCTCCGGCTCAGTAATTGGACACATCAGTCCAGCCGCTCCATGGCACGTGGGATCTTCCCAGACCAGGGATTGAACCAGCCCCTTGCACTGCAAGGTGGTGTCCTTACCCACTGGACCACCAGGGAAGCCCTCTCAGGTTTTTAATCCATCAAAATAGAGGTGATAATGTCCCAAGAATGACACTAATAATGCAAGTGAAATTTTCTGGTAAAGAAGTATAAATCAAATGTGAATTTCTGCAGCTTTTCCAGTGAGCTAAAAATTACCAGCACTAGTTATTGTTGAAATTCTAGTCTATTTAGCTGAAGTTATAGAACTTAATGGAAGATAGGTGGTCACACATAGGAGATCCAAGATAACTCAGCCAGACCTTTCTTGTGACCCCTGATCCCCACTGGATCCTCTGTGACTATGGCCCTCTCCCTGTGGAGGAAGTTGCTAGCATTGAGGAAGAGGCTGAATTCCCATAGTGCCTCCATTCTTCTGATACTTAGGCTTCTGTCACTATTCTGGATACTCTCCACTAACAATCTTTGTGTTCCTTTAAAAAGAAGTGTTTGTGGGGCTTCCCTGGTGGTCCAGTGAGTAAGCACACCGCCTTGCAAGGTGCGCTGGTTCGATCCCTGGCCTGGGAAGATCCCACGTGCTGCAGAACGGCTGGGCCAATGTGTCCAATTACCAAGCTGGAGCTCTGGCGTGCATGCGCCCAGAACCGGTGCTCTGCGACAACAGAGGCCACCGTGATGAGAGGCCCACACGGGCCAAAGAACAAAGATGGATGAAAAAGGACAAATGAAAGACCAATAGAAGTGGCCCGCCTGCTCCCCTCCCTCCCCACCCCACCTCCACCAAAATAAATAAATAAATAAATCTTTAAAAAAAAAAAAAGGATGCGTTTGTAAACCCCTGACTCCCATGGGTTTTGAACCAAACCCTACTGTAGTAAAGTACGGCTCTCATTTGAGGATAGAAAACAGAACTAACCCAGGCAGCCTTACTGTGTTCAGGAAAAATCCTCCTCACAATGGTCTTCTTTCTCTCTTTTCTTTAAATGAAGGAGTTTTGGTGAAAGTGAAAAAGTGTTAGTCACTCAGTTGTATCTGACTCTTTGAGACCCCAGGGACTGTAGCCTATCAGGCTCCTCTGTCCATGGAATTTTCCAGGCAAGAATGCTAGAGTGGGTGGCCATTCCCTTCTCCAGAGGATCTTCCTGACCCAGGGATTGAACCCAGATCTCTTGCACTGTAGGTAGATTCTTTTCTGTGTGAGACACCTGGGAAGATTGAATTTAGTTACTGAAGACATAATGACTCAGGTATTTACACACAATTATTTGCTGAATTAATTTGGGCTATTTTGTATGGCTATATGGAATTCTTTCCTTTGTCCTCCCGTGTTTGGAGTCTACTGTGTAAACCGTTTGGGTCTGACGTCCTTTGCTGATTCCTGTCTTTCAGAGCCTCCAACGCCCATTGCCCCTCCTGAGCTGCTGGCCGTGGGGGCCACCTACCTGTGGATCAAGCCAAATGCCAACTCCATCATTGGAGATGGCCCCATCATCCTGAAGGAGGTAGAGTACCGCACGACCACAGGCACCTGGGCAGAGACCCACATCGTTGACTCTCCCAACTATAAGCTGTGGCATCTGGACCCCGATGTGGAGTATGAGATCCGGGTGCTTCTTACGCGACCAGGGGAAGGGGGCACGGGCCCACCAGGACCACCCCTCACTACCAGAACCAAGTGCGCAGGTAGGACCCTGCTTCCCAACTCCTGTTTTGAGATGTTGGGCCATTGCTATGAACGATGCTCCTCTTAAACTTGTGACAATCATTCCTGAACTTCTTTGATAAGAGTGTACTTCCTAGAAGAAAGGAAAACAAAAGAAAGTGCTTCCTGTTGTGGTAAAAACGGCCAGTACTTTGGTCTTGCCTTAGAGACTCTGGAAGCATCTATGGCTTCACCTGGTTTCACCTGTGATTCGAAGAATCACCTAACTCTAGCTCTAGTCTAGCCTCTCTGTCACCTGTCGTGGAGAGATTCCTGGACCTGACAGTGTTTCCTGAGACACTGGTTCTTTCTCCCCAAGGACTCCTAGTGTCATTGGAGTGTTGAGCTTTCCTGGCCTTGTTTCTTTGAGGGATGCTGGCTGTGTCTCTGAGGGTTCCAGGCTCTGGTTGTATTTCTAGAGACTCCTTGCCCTGACTGTGTGACCTGAGGCTTCATTTGGTCTGTGTCCCTGCGTGCTTCTGATTCCTCATGCATATCCAGTGTCTTTCTGGTTTTATCTTTGTCCCTGAGCATCCCTGAACTAGGCCTATGACCCGAATGAGTTCCTTGTTTTGACAATGTCCTTGAGGACTCCTGGTTCTAGTTGCATTTCTGAGGGACTGCTGGTGCCTCCTGGCTCTGAAAGTGTCTCCCAGTGAATTCTGGAAATGCCTTCATCCCTCAGAGCCTCCTGCCTCTGTGTCCCTTGTAGGCTTCTGAAATCCACTAGGAGTCTGGGTTGAGACTATCTGTCCAGGGGTCCTATGGATTGTACATCCCTCCAGGCTCCTGGCTCAGTGTTGCCTCCAACTGGGTTGCAATCATTTCTCTGAGGTTCCTGGGTGCTGCTGAAGAGTTTGCTGATTAGCACTATGTCTGGGATGGGTCCTTGTATCCAACCGTATCTCTTAAGAGTGCAGGCTTCTGTGGGGTTTCTAAACAGAGAAACTATGGGGATTATACCCCTGACTGTACATCTAGATGTTCTGGTTTTGAATGCAGCTCAAGAAGTTCAAAGGATTTAGTATTTTCTATTTTACCCTCTTTATTTTAGATTTTTAAAATTTATTTATTTTCATCCATCTTTATTTTGGCCAAACCTGTTACGCCTCACTACCAGAACCAAGTGCGCAGGTAGGACCCTGCTTCCCAACTGTTTTGAGATGTTGGGCCATTGCTAGAACTTCCTCTTAAACTTGTGACAATCATTCCTGAACTTCTTTGATAAGAGTGTACTTCCTAGAAGAAAGGAAAACAAAAGAAAGTGCTTCCTGTTGTGGTAAAAACGGCCAGTACTTTGGTCTTGCCTTAGAGACTCTGGAAGCATCTATGGCTTCACCTGGTTTCACCTGTGATTCGAAGAATCACCTAACTCTAGCTCTAGTCTAGCCTCTCTGTCACCTGTCGTGGAGAGATTCCTGGACCTGACAGTGTTTCCTGAGACACTGGTTCTTTCTCCCCAAGGACTCCTAGTGTCATTGGAGTGTTGAGCTTTCCTGGCCTTGTTTCTTTGAGGGATGCTGGCTGTGTCTCTGAGGGTTCCAGGCTCTGGTTGTATTTCTAGAGACTCCTTGCCCTGACTGTGTGACCTGAGGCTTCATTTGGTCTGTGTCCCTGCGTGCTTCTGATTCCTCATGCATATCCAGTGTCTTTCTGGTTTTATCTTTGTCCCTGAGCATCCCTGAACTAGGCCTATGACCCGAATGAGTTCCTTGTTTTGACAATGTCCTTGAGGACTCCTGGTTCTAGTTGCATTTCTGAGGGACTGCTGGTGCCTCCTGGCTCTGAAAGTGTCTCCCAGTGAATTCTGGAAATGCCTTCATCCCTCAGAGCCTCCTGCCTCTGTGTCCCTTGTAGGCTTCTGAAATCCACTAGGAGTCTGGGTTGAGACTATCTGTCCAGGGGTCCTATGGATTGTACATCCCTCCAGGCTCCTGGCTCAGTGTTGCCTCCAACTGGGTTGCAATCATTTCTCTGAGGTTCCTGGGTGCTGCTGAAGAGTTTGCTGATTAGCACTATGTCTGGGATGGGTCCTTGTATCCAACCGTATCTCTTAAGAGTGCAGGCTTCTGTGGGGTTTCTAAACAGAGAAACTATGGGGATTATACCCCTGACTGTACATCTAGATGTTCTGGTTTTGAATGCAGCTCAAGAAGTTCAAAGGATTTAGTATTTTCTATTTTACCCTCTTTATTTTATTGATTTTTAAAATTTATTTATTTTCATCCATCTTTATTCTTTGGCCTATGTGGGCCTCCCATTACAGTGGCCTCTCTTGTTGCAGAGCACTGGCTCTGGGTGCATGTACTCGAGAGCGCTGGCTTATAATTGGACACACCAGTCCAGCTGCTCTGCAGCATGTGGGACCTTCCTGGAGCAGGGATCGAACCAGTGCCCCCTGCATTGCAAGGCGGACTCTTTACCTGCTGGACCACCAGGGAAACCCAGGACTAAATGTTTTATGATTTTTTGGTTTGTTTTTGTTTTTGCAAATCACATGATTTATCTCATTTTACCTAACCAGTCGATGTAAGTACTTTTATCTCATATCTCATAAATGAAAGCACTGAGACAATGTTTTTAAGCACTTTATCCAAGGTCATAGAATTAGCCAGCAGCACATTCAGGATTTTCACTAAGGTTTTCTGATTCAAATGCCCCTGATTGTTGGTCACACATTGGTGAATACATAGTCAGGTGCCTTCAGTGTGGTATACAGGGCTGGGGGTGCTCTGGGAGGGACTAGGGAAGTGGCCTGTTGACATGAGCCATTGAATTCTGAGGGGAGAAGAATGCCTGATGGGTCCTGGGTTGGGAGAGAAGAACCCATCAACACAGTGATTCCATGTAATAACAACAACAACAACAAAAAACACAGTTCTGTTTTAATGTTGCATGCGTGTGCCTAAAATTCAACATGCTATTCAGAGTTATGCAGTAAAAGCTTCTGAGTTCATGGGAAAAGCAGGACTGAGGCACAGCTCTCATCGGTGACAGACCAAAAAGAGAGGAACCTCATAAAAATGGCAGCACAATTCTACACACGTTGATGGCTATGATATGCATAAATACTGTAATACCAGTGGGGCGTTTCCTTGAAACATCCTGAAGTTTGCTTGTGGAAGCGAATGTCAGAAAGGCTGCAGTCCACGAGCTACTGTGCAGTGGTAGAGGAGGACCGTCTGAAAGTGGTGGTGGGTTGATCCACGTGTGGATCAACATGGCTTCTAGCACACACAGTGAGCAAAGGAAGAGGGAGATATGGGAGGTGGGTGTGTCTGGTGTGTTTCCACATGACTCAGTCCACTTGGGTGTGGTTTTCTGCTTCACTAGTGTGTCTGCGTACAACATCACACATAGCCAATGAGAAATTCATGTTATACTCACATTGTTCCCTAATGTATCAATCGTGTTGGGGAACATTTGAATTTTCAAAACAAGTGTTATAGCAGAATTCACTGTAACCATGGTATAGCTGGTCCCCTGGAGAAGGACTTGGAAACCCACTCCAGTGTTTTTGCCTAGAAAATCCCACAGACAGGGGAGCCTGGCGGGCTACAGTCCATAGGGTTGCAAAGAGTCCAGCATGACTGAAACAACTTAGCAGCAGCAGCAGTGACTCTTCATAGCATGTAACCCAAAGTTAGTGAGTATTTCCTTTGCTTGGGAATATTCCTTTGAATGTTATTGAACTACCGTGATGAGTGGAGACGCCATTTTCTTGATTGGCTTCAAAAACTGACCTTTGGTAGAATTCCTCATGGGAGGGACTTGGAATACATAGTCAGGTGCCTTCAGTGTGGTATACAGGGCTGGGGGTGCTCTGGGAGGGACTAGGGAAGTGGCCTGTTGACATGAGCCATTGAATTCTGAGGGGAGAAGAATGCCTGATGGGTCCTGGGTTGGGAGAGAAGAACCCATCAACACAGTGATTCCATGTAATAACAACAACAACAACAAAAAACACAGTTCTGTTTTAATGTTGCATGCGTGTGCCTAAAATTCAACATGCTATTCAGAGTTATGCAGTAAAAGCTTCTGAGTTCATGGGAAAAGCAGGACTGAGGCACAGCTCTCATCGGTGACAGACCAAAAAGAGAGGAACCTCATAAAAATGGCAGCACAATTCTACACACGTTGATGGCTATGATATGCATAAATACTGTAATACCAGTGGGGCGTTTCCTTGAAACATCCTGAAGTTTGCTTGTGGAAGCGAATGTCAGAAAGGCTGCAGTCCACGAGCTACTGTGCAGTGGTAGAGGAGGACCGTCTGAAAGTGGTGGTGGGTTGATCCACGTGTGGATCAACATGGCTTCTAGCACACACAGTGAGCAAAGGAAGAGGGAGATATGGGAGGTGGGTGTGTCTGGTGTGTTTCCACATGACTCAGTCCACTTGGGTGTGGTTTTCTGCTTCACTAGTGTGTCTGCGTACAACATCACACATAGCCAATGAGAAATTCATGTTATACTCACATTGTTCCCTAATGTATCAATCGTGTTGGGGAACATTTGAATTTTCAAAACAAGTGTTATAGCAGAATTCACTGTAACCATGGTATAGCTGGTCCCCTGGAGAAGGACTTGGAAACCCACTCCAGTGTTTTTGCCTAGAAAATCCCACAGACAGGGGAGCCTGGCGGGCTACAGTCCATAGGGTTGCAAAGAGTCCAGCATGACTGAAACAACTTAGCAGCAGCAGCAGTGACTCTTCATAGCATGTAACCCAAAGTTAGTGAGTATTTCCTTTGCTTGGGAATATTCCTTTGAATGTTATTGAACTACCGTGATGAGTGGAGACGCCATTTTCTTGATTGGCTTCAAAAACTGACCTTTGGTAGAATTCCTCATTGAAACCTGATTATAAAGCTTACTATTTTAAAAAGACATAAGGGTATGTTATTAAACCAGGTAATGCCTTATTTCAGCTTTGCAATTCAATATTCATCCATAAAAATAATTGATTTGATCCTGCTGACGAGACTTTTCTCTTTCCACGGGGTTTCCAAGGGTTTTGATCTTTATAAATGATATTCAGGGTACTTTAGCAGCCCGCGTGGACTTATTTGCTGATGATCATATAATACATTTTGAAATTCAATTGCAAGATGATCATCTCAATAAAAATTTATAATCTATTGCAAACTGTTGCCACGGCTGTGTAATGGATTTTACATGTTGAAAACACAATTGTCTATCACTATAAAAATTATGAGTTGAAAATGCTGTTTGTGGTTTTATATTTCAAAAATGTTTGTACTTAAGTAAGTTATACCTAAAATTTTGAATAACCCACATTTTACAAAATGTGTCGTCAGGAAGGTAATCTTCTTTTTCCAATTGCTACTGATAGTAGAATGTTCTTTGCCTCATAATTAATTTTTAAGAGAATTCTAGGGCTGATATCTATTTGTAGAGGCTGTTTATTGGGTTTGATAGTCTGAGTTTTTCCCCCTTTCTCTTTTCTATTACTAATCGCCCTGAAGATGTCCTCATTATTTTACAAAAGAGAAAATGAGAGAGTGTGGAGTGCGGCATGTAGAAGGTATAATTTCTGCCCAGAGGAATTTACAGACTGGGTTAAGATTCCAACAAAACAGCAGAAAGGGTGAAACATAAAGTCTAGCGTTGAAATACTATGATTTGTGGAGAAAAACAAGTTTGGTGTGGAAAGTGCAACACTGTTAAATTGATCTGGAACAGTGGTTTTCAAGGGCTTCCCTGATCACTCTGGTGCTCGTACCTGCCAGTGCAGGACACGTGCAGAGATGCGGGTTTGATGCCTGGGTCAGGAGATCTCCTGAGAGGGCATGGCAACCCACTCGAGTGTCCTTGCTTGGAGAGTCCCATGGACAGAGGAGCCTGCTGGGCTACAGTCCATAGGGTAGCAAAGAGTCAAGACATAATCAAAGCAACTTAGCAGCAGCAGCAGTAGGGGTTTTCACAGTTTTGTCCCTGGACCCACAGTGTTGGCACTGACTGGGGACTTGTTAGAAAAGCAGTTTTTTCAGTCCTGTCCCCTGAACTAATGAATCAGAAATTCTAGGGGTGGAACCCAGAAACCTGTACTGTGAGGAGGTCTCTGAGTGATACTGTTGCACACCCACATTTAAGACCCATGATACAGTGACACACTCAGATGTCACTTTGGTAGCATGCCCATTATATTGCTTGATCCTCGAGGCAGTCTTCAGAGGTAGATGGAAAAATATTGAGGCACAGAATCATCAGACAAAACTCAGAGATCAATTGCATTCATACAGCTAAATCTCTTGGCCTCAGGAACTGCCCATCACATGGTTTGATGGAGTTTCTTCTGCAAATATCCTCCTGTGGGTGGGACTGAGTGATAGAGAGACCTGTAACTATGGAGACAGGTTGAGCATAAGTGGCCACCACGCACAGCCTCTGTAGTCCTGCTCATCACATGTCTCCTGAGTTCCTCCGATGTACCAAACTCTGTGTTAGATACTGGTGGCATCAGCATGCGATTGGAAGCTGCAGGCTCAAGTAACCAGAAGATGCCAGGGACCCAATTCAGCGAGGGAAGGTAGTGACGTATTCAGGTTCTGCCAGGTTTGCCAGGTCACTGGGTAGATCCTTGGAGGCACTAGGAGCAGGTTTCAAGCCTTAAGAGGAGAGTTAGCCATTAAACTCGAGCCTGGATAGATTTATCATATAGGAATATGGGAATGTGAGGACAAGAGAGAGCCACAGATGACATTCCCAGGCTTCTGCCTCGAATGCCTGGGAGACGTGTGGAAAGTGCAACACTGCCTGGTTTTCAAGGGCTTCCCTGATCACTCTGGTGCTCGTACCTGCCAGTGCAGGACACGTGCAGAGATGCGGGTTTGATGCCTGGGTCAGGAGATCTCCTGAGAGGGCATGGCAACCCACTCGAGTGTCCTTGCTTGGAGAGTCCCATGGACAGAGGAGCCTGCTGGGCTACAGTCCATAGGGTAGCAAAGAGTCAAGACATAATCAAAGCAACTTAGCAGCAGCAGCAGTAGGGGTTTTCACAGTTTTGTCCCTGGACCCACAGTGTTGGCACTGACTGGGGACTTGTTAGAAAAGCAGTTTTTTCAGTCCTGTCCCCTGAACTAATGAATCAGAAATTCTAGGGGTGGAACCCAGAAACCTGTACTGTGAGGAGGTCTCTGAGTGATACTGTTGCACACCCACATTTAAGACCCATGATACAGTGACACACTCAGATGTCACTTTGGTAGCATGCCCATTATATTGCTTGATCCTCGAGGCAGTCTTCAGAGGTAGATGGAAAAATATTGAGGCACAGAATCATCAGACAAAACTCAGAGATCAATTGCATTCATACAGCTAAATCTCTTGGCCTCAGGAACTGCCCATCACATGGTTTGATGGAGTTTCTTCTGCAAATATCCTCCTGTGGGTGGGACTGAGTGATAGAGAGACCTGTAACTATGGAGACAGGTTGAGCATAAGTGGCCACCACGCACAGCCTCTGTAGTCCTGCTCATCACATGTCTCCTGAGTTCCTCCGATGTACCAAACTCTGTGTTAGATACTGGTGGCATCAGCATGCGATTGGAAGCTGCAGGCTCAAGTAACCAGAAGATGCCAGGGACCCAATTCAGCGAGGGAAGGTAGTGACGTATTCAGGTTCTGCCAGGTTTGCCAGGTCACTGGGTAGATCCTTGGAGGCACTAGGAGCAGGTTTCAAGCCTTAAGAGGAGAGTTAGCCATTAAACTCGAGCCTGGATAGATTTATCATATAGGAATATGGGAATGTGAGGACAAGAGAAGAGAGCCACAGATGACATTCCCAGGCTTCTGCCTCGAATGCCTGGGAGACGTGGGATGGAGCTGTTTTCTGAGGTGTAAAACACAGAAGATGGTCTCAGGGAAAGAAAGCCAGCCCAGGGGTGACTGTGTTGTGTTTGCGGTGAAGCTGTAAGCAGGTGATGACAGAGGTCAGTCTGGAGCTCAGGAGAGACCAGCAGGATATGTCTTCCTCCATGAGAACTGCCTGATTGCATCTGAATTTTAAAGCCAAAAGGACTTCTTTGTACCAATGAAAGCAATTTAATTCTTTAATTTTCTTTCTTCATGCTGTTCTCTTCAGATGCCTCATTCATTTATTTTTTCCATTCATCATTTTATCCCTTTTGCTCGGTTTAATCATTCACCATTTTTTCTGAGATACAGGGCTGGGGAGCAAAGACAGTACTGTACATCAAAGTGCTCTGAAAAGCTCAAAATGGTCTTCAGATGCCTGTAATGAAACAAATCATTATTTGCTATTGTTATTATGGATGTTATGATTATGAATTATGATATCAAAATAGGAAGTCTCACTTGTCCGCTTCTCTGGATTGACTGGCATTTGGAAGGGTGGGTCACATTGTTTTGTTGTGTTTAATCATCCCAGGGGAAATCCCATTTCAGAACACGATGAGCATGTTGTAGTCTGAACTCTCAGAGGTTTTCTGGTTTAGAGCAGCAGGTGGTTTTCTCTGGCACATCCACAACAGTAGGTAATTGGTAATAGGAGTTGGGTCCTAGAAGGGCTCCTCTGGTGCCCACCCAGTCTTATCTTGTATGCCATTTCTAATGAGATGCGTATGTTCTCCCACGGAAGACCAGGCTGCTGCTGGGAATCCTGGGTGGCTACTACTATTCACTACCCAGTGTTAGCCTGGTTATTATAAAACTCTGAATGGGATCCTGGGTAGGAGCAGAGAACATTCATTAGGTTGAAAGAGTAGGTACAGTAGGCAGGCTGTTTGCATCGACTGTCTTGAGTGCATAAGGGAAATCAGGGACAGTGGCACTGAGAGTGGGCCCCAAGGTCAGTAAGTGGGGAGGACAGGTGAGCAGATGAGAGGGGAACACACCAAACTGGTCCACCCTGGCCCTGCATCTTTTCTGCAGGTACCACCTTTAATGGTCTGAGCACCTGCTTGTTGATGTCTTTAAATCATCTCCCAGCATCACACAGAAGAGACTCTCTCACATTTTTACCCAAATCTGCCCCCATGCAACACTTACTTTGGATCCTGATCTTATTCCCAGGTGACATATTCCATTCTCAAAAACAGATCTTCAGCCACCTAAAGTTGTCCCTCTTATGCTACAGCAATCTCTTTTCCTCAGAGTCCTTCTTGAACCAGATCCAGCCCTCTTCACATCACAGTGATGGAATCACCCATCAACAACCCAGCAAGCCAAGGGATCACACATCCCCAGAGATTGCTTACTGTCGGAAATCAAAGGGCCCTTGCCTGGGAACCCACTTCATCATGGTCTCACAGAGTTCAGGCTAAGTGAAAAGTGACTTGATACAGCCAGACACACAACTGTATGAGATGAGCTGCTGATTTGGAGGGCTCTCTGCCTTGTGCCTCCACCGAAGAGTTGATTGCACATTATATTTTATTTACATATTTATGGATTTCTACTTGAAGGGATGTGTGTCTCCCTCTCTCTTTTTCTCCAAAGGGCTCAAAAAAGAGAAATTCCAATTGCTTGGTTCAATGGAGTGAGGACAGTCATTAGAATTGAGTGAAAGGAATAGGGACTTTAGAGCTAAAAAGATTCTGATTTTGATTTTCACGCTGGCACTTGCGAGCTGAATGGGCACGGGTAAATTACTTCTCCTGTCAGTGCCTCAGTTTCTTTTCTTCCATTTGAAAGAGACGACACTTAGACTGTTTTGTTGTGAAGCTTCGGTGAAACAGGTCATCTGCCTAGCAGAGAAGCCAGGATTGAGAAGCCCCTTTTAATGAACAGTGTTTAGAGATAATCTCAGGCCTGAGCAGACTTCCTCACTGTAGCTGTAAGGGATTTCTCTGGTAGCTGTTCTCTGTACTTTCTCAGCAGTGGGTTCCTGCACAAGCTCCGAGGAGTGGCTGTGCAGGTGCAGGACTCAGAGAAGGCTGCAATAGTACCTGATAATGGGGAGAAGGGAGGCGTTGGATTTGTCCTTTATAAATTCCGTCTCTAGTCTTTAAGGAAGGGAGAGAAGCATGATTTCTCCAGACTCTTCTCTCTTCTGGGAGACCAAGGCTAGAGGGAATGAGGTCTTGATTTCATCCAGACTTTCTCTCACATTTACCAAATGCAACACTTACTTTGGATCCTGATCTTATTCCCAGGTGACATATTCCATTCTCAAAAACAGATCTTCAGCCACCTAAAGTTGTCCCTCTTATGCTACAGCAATCTCTTTTCCTCAGAGTCCTTCTTGAACCAGATCCAGCCCTCTTCACATCACAGTGATGGAATCACCCATCAACAACCCAGCAAGCCAAGGGATCACACATCCCCAGAGATTGCTTACTGTCGGAAATCAAAGGGCCCTTGCCTGGGAACCCACTTCATCATGGTCTCACAGAGTTCAGGCTAAGTGAAAAGTGACTTGATACAGCCAGACACACAACTGTATGAGATGAGCTGCTGATTTGGAGGGCTCTCTGCCTTGTGCCTCCACCGAAGAGTTGATTGCACATTATATTTTATTTACATATTTATGGATTTCTACTTGAAGGGATGTGTGTCTCCCTCTCTCTTTTTCTCCAAAGGGCTCAAAAAAGAGAAATTCCAATTGCTGGGCTCAATGAAGTGAGAACAGTCATTAGAATTTAGTGAAAAGAATAGGGACTTTAGAGCTAAAAAGATTCTGATTTTGATTTTCACGCTGGCACTTGCGAGCTGAATGGGCACGGGTAAATTACTTCTCCTGTCAGTGCCTCAGTTTCTTTTCTTCCATTTGAAAGAGACGACACTTAGACTGTTTTGTTGTGAAGCTTCGGTGAAACAGGTCATCTGCCTAGCAGAGAAGCCAGGATTGAGAAGCCCCTTTTAATGAACAGTGTTTAGAGATAATCTCAGGCCTGAGCAGACTTCCTCACTGTAGCTGTAAGGGATTTCTCTGGTAGCTGTTCTCTGTACTTTCTCAGCAGTGGGTTCCTGCACAAGCTCCGAGGAGTGGCTGTGCAGGTGCAGGACTCAGAGAAGGCTGCAATAGTACCTGATAATGGGGGGAGAAGGGAGGCGTTGGATTTGTCCTTTATAAATTCCGTCTCTAGTCTTTAAGTAAGGGAGAGAAGCATGATTTCTCCAGACTCTTCTCTCTTCTGGGAGACCAAGGCTAGAGGGAATGAGGTCTTGAAAATGGGGAGTGGAGGTGAGTCCTTGTCCTCAGCAATGTGCATCATCAGGTGGATGTGCTTTAGTCTAACTTGTGGCTCTAGAGCAGCGTGGAGGGACAAAAGGAGGGGAGGAGGAATACAGGGTCTAGAAAATAGAACACAGCTTTAGAACTAGCTTGTGAGCCTTTTTAAATTTTCCATAAGCCTCAACTTCACTCTCTATAGTATTGGAATATCATCACCTGGCTTAACTCTTAGTGCTCTGAATTAAGAGTACACAGGGACTTCCTTCTGGGCAGGCTGATGGTATGAGCAGAGATATCTGACTCCCATCTCTGCACTGCCATGATCCTGGCTGGAAGATCCATGAATCTTAGGGAATCACAGCAGGGTTAGCCAATAGAAGTCCAGTCACGGGCTTCCCTGGTGGTCCAGTGGGTAAGGACACCACCTTGCAGTGCAAGGGGTGCCTGTTTGATCTCTGGCCTGGGAAGATCCCACGTGCCGCGGAGCGGCTGGACCGGTGTGTCCAATTACCGAGCTGGAGCTCTGGAGCGCCTGCGCCCAGAGCCGGTGCTCTGCGACAACAGAGGCCACCGCGATGGGAGGCCCACATGGGCCAAAGAACAAAGATGGATGAAAATAAATAAATGAAAGACCAATAGAAGTGGTCCGCCTGCCCCCCTCCCCCCCCAACCCCCCCCCCCCCCAAAAAAAGGAATCTAAGGAAAAAAAAAAAAAAAAAAAGTCGTCCAGTCACCATTGTCCCCAGAATCAAAGCAAAGTCTAAAGACGGAGGAACTCTTTAACACGAGACACCAGGGGAGGGGTCTCCCATGCAGACCAGTGATCCCAGAATGATGGCAGCCACAGAAGGAGGGACTACGACCACCTCTTCTTCACAATGATATGGAAAAGTGATACTGTCTGTTCCTTCCCTTCCTGCCGCCCCCAACCCACACCCGCTGTCTCTGCTGCTTTGAAACTTCCTTCCTTCCCTGGAGGGTAGGACCTTGGAGAGAATTCTTGCCAAGGAGATGAAGAGAGGGGAAGACCTGCTTTTTCCACGTTTGGTTCAGGAGCTGCTGTGTGAGCCATGGAGTGTCTGCAGAGGAGCGAGCATCTTCTGGGGCACAATGTGGCCATCTCCTCTTCCTGCAGACCTTCTCCCCCCACCACCCACCACATATAGTGCCTGTGAGTGGTTTACCTCAGACCCTCCTCCTATTTGGCCGAGGGAAGAGGATGTAAAAAGAAGTTTTCTCCCTTTCCACCTGCAATTCACAGCCTCAGAAATTCTTATCCCAACCTGAAAAATCTCCTCACTAGAAGCGCTGAGCGTGGCACTGGAGTAAAGAGCAAGGGTCCAGTTGGACCCCTCTTAGCGTTCCCTTAAGGGGACATCTGAAAGCCCTTTAGCTGTTCTCTCTAGAATGTGTCAGCACTTACTCCTTAATCTTCTTGATTTTGTAGCCTTTAGTAAAATTCCAGAAGGCCCTATGAAGCATCCCATTATATGTAGATTTTTCTGCCAACTTCTGTTCTCTAGAGCAGAGTCCCCACCCATTTTAAAAGCCTGAGAGGCAGGTCTGATAGTAGATAACTTTTCCAAAGACTGGAGCAGAGGGTATGGTTTCAGGATAACTCAAGTGAATTTCATTTATTGTGCACTTTATTTCTTTTATTATTACATCGTGGGCTTCCCTGGCAGCTCAGACAGTAAAGAATACACCTGTAATGCAGAGACTTGGGTTTGATCTCTGGATTGGGAAGATCCCCTGGAGAAGGGAAAGGCTACCTACTCCAATATTCTTGCCTGGAGAATCCCATGGCTCATCCATGGGTGATATACAATGAAATAATTACACAACTCACTGTAATGTGGAATCAGTGGGAGCCCTGAGCTTGTTTGCCTGCACCTCGATCCCTTGTATGCACAGTTCACAGTAGGCTTTGCATGTCGATGAGAATCTATTGTCGCCACTGATCTGACAAGAGGCAGAACTCAGGTGGTAATCCAAGTGATGGGGAGCAGCTGTAAATACAGATGAAGTGTCACCCCCTTGCCTGCCACTCACCTCCTGCTGTGTGGTCGGGTTCCTAACAGTACTTCTTGCCAAGGAGATGAAGAGAGGGGAAGACCTGCTTTTTCCACGTTTGGTTCAGGAGCTGCTGTGTGAGCCATGGAGTGTCTGCAGAGGAGCGAGCATCTTCTGGGGCACAATGTGGCCATCTCCTCTTCCTGCAGACCTTCTCCCCCCACCACCCACCACATATAGTGCCTGTGAGTGGTTTACCTCAGACCCTCCTCCTATTTGGCCGAGGGAAGAGGATGTAAAAAGAAGTTTTCTCCCTTTCCACCTGCAATTCACAGCCTCAGAAATTCTTATCCCAACCTGAAAAATCTCCTCACTAGAAGCGCTGAGCGTGGCACTGGAGAAAAGAGCAAGGGTCCAGTTGGACCCCTCTTAGCGTTCCCTTAAGGGGACATCTGAAAGCCCTTTAGCTGTTCTCTCTAGAATGTGTCAGCACTTACTCCTTAATCTTCTTGATTTTGTAGCCTTTAGTAAAATTCCAGAAGGCCCTATGAAGCATCCCATTATATGTAGATTTTTCTGCCAACTTCTGTTCTCTAGAGCAGAGTCCCCACCCATTTTAAAAGCCTGAGAGGCAGGTCTGATAGTAGATAACTTTTCCAAAGACTGGAGCAGAGGGTATGGTTTCAGGATAACTCAAGTGAATTTCATTTATTGTGCACTTTATTTCTTTTATTATTACATCGTGGGCTTCCCTGGCAGCTCAGACAGTAAAGAATACACCTGTAATGCAGAGACTTGGGTTTGATCTCTGGATTGGGAAGATCCCCTGGAGAAGGGAAAGGCTACCTACTCCAATATTCTTGCCTGGAGAATCCCATGGCTCATCCATGGGTGATATACAATGAAATAATTACACAACTCACTGTAATGTGGAATCAGTGGGAGCCCTGAGCTTGTTTGCCTGCACCTCGATCCCTTGTATGCACAGTTCACAGTAGGCTTTGCATGTCGATGAGAATCTATTGTCGCCACTGATCTGACAAGAGGCAGAACTCAGGTGGTAATCCAAGTGATGGGGAGCAGCTGTAAATACAGATGAAGTGTCACCCCCTTGCCTGCCACTCACCTCCTGCTGTGTGGTCGGGTTCCTAACAGTACTGGTCCACGGCCTGGGGGTTGGGGTCCCCTGCCCTAGAGAACGAGGGCCATTTGGGAAGTGAAGTCAAGAAGCCTACAATGTTAAACACTCCATCATCTCTGCTTAACTCTAAAGGTTGCATTTGAAGAAGTGAACCACAGAGAGGTATTAATGATAAAAGCTAAGAGTGTTTGTCTATTAAGCTAGCAGGATTAAAGACATAGCCCCCAAATATGTTCAAATTGGATGTCAGTCATTTCTGTACCTATGTAAATCTTGAAATAACACAAAGAAAATGGGTGATTATAATAATGGAAACAGCAGCTGCCCAGCTTGAGTGCCCACCATACTGGAGACCTGTTGTATTAAACTTGTTATTTCACTTGTAATTCTTGCAACAGCCTAGTGGGGTATGTATAATTTTCTCCACTGACAGAAAGGTAAGTGACGGACTGAAGGCCATATACCTACCCAAGTGGCTCAGCTGGGAATCAAACTTTTAATTACATGGTTGCAAAGCTCTAGATCCATGTCATATTACCCTTGAAACCCACTGGCTAAATTATGAAAGCATAAGGCACCATGACCAGAAATGCACTGATGAAAAAAGTTGAATATTGGAAAAACTATTGGTCTAATGCTTCATATCCGTGGGTCAAAAGATGAAAACCATCTGATCTTCTCCAGAGAGACTGAAAAGTAAATTGAAAAAAATTCAGCCTTCATTACCGATCAGAATTCTTAGCAAGCTAGGAAAGGCACTTTCTTATTTCTAGCAGAAAATGTTCTTATAGCCTCAAAGCCTAAGAGAATAAATGAAACAAACAAACAAAAAAGCTATTAGAACTACTAAGAGATTTCAGTAGTATGGTCAGACACCAAGCAAATAAACAACAATCAATAGCTATATGCCAGTAATCAACCATTATAAAAAAATAAAATGTATCCTATTCTCAAGTGCAATTAAAATATAAATACTTAGGAGTAAACCAAGAGATGTGCAGAAATTACATGAAAACACACACACTTACAAAACTTTGAGGATGATAAAAACCATTAGATAGATCAGGGTAGCTATTAATACTGTGAATTTTCGCCACTGAGACAAGAGGCAGAACTCAGGTGGTAATCCAAGTGATGGGGAGCAGCTGTAAATACAGATGAAGTGTCACCCCCTTGCCTGCCACTCACCTCCTGCTGTGTGGTCGGGTTCCTAACAGTACTGGTCCACGGCCTGGGGGTTGGGGTCCCCTGCCCTAGAGAACGAGGGCCATTTGGGAAGTGAAGTCAAGAAGCCTACAATGTTAAACACTCCATCATCTCTGCTTAACTCTAAAGGTTGCATTTGAAGAAGTGAACCACAGAGAGGTATTAATGATAAAAGCTAAGAGTGTTTGTCTATTAAGCTAGCAGGATTAAAGACATAGCCCCCAAATATGTTCAAATTGGATGTCAGTCATTTCTGTACCTATGTAAATCTTGAAATAACACAAAGAAAATGGGTGATTATAATAATGGAAACAGCAGCTGCCCAGCTTGAGTGCCCACCATACTGGAGACCTGTTGTATTAAACTTGTTATTTCACTTGTAATTCTTGCAACAGCCTAGTGGGGTATGTATAATTTTCTCCACTGACAGAAAGGTAAGTGACGGACTGAAGGCCATATACCTACCCAAGTGGCTCAGCTGGGAATCAAACTTTTAATTACATGGTTGCAAAGCTCTAGATCCATGTCATATTACCCTTGAAACCCACTGGCTAAATTATGAAAGCATAAGGCACCATGACCAGAAATGCACTGATGAAAAAAGTTGAATATTGGAAAAACTATTGGTCTAATGCTTCATATCCGTGGGTCAAAAGATGAAAACCATCTGATCTTCTCCAGAGAGACTGAAAAGTAAATTGAAAAAAATTCAGCCTTCATTACCGATCAGAATTCTTAGCAAGCTAGGAAAGGCACTTTCTTATTTCTAGCAGAAAATGTTCTTATAGCCTCAAAGCCTAAGAGAATAAATGAAACAAACAAACAAAAAAGCTATTAGAACTACTAAGAGATTTCAGTAGTATGGTCAGACACCAAGCAAATAAACAACAATCAATAGCTATATGCCAGTAATCAACCATTATAAAAAAATAAAATGTATCCTATTCTCAAGTGCAATTAAAATATAAATACTTAGGAGTAAACCAAGAGATGTGCAGAAATTACATGAAAACACACACACTTACAAAACTTTATTGAGGATGATAAGACAAGACCTGAATAAATGGAGAGATAGATCATGTTGTTGGATTAGCTAATTTAATACTGTGATAATATCAATTCTCCCCAAATTAATTTATGAGTTTAATACAATTGCAGTCAAAGTCCTAATGAGATTCTTTCTGGAACTTGACAAAGTGATTTCAAAATTGATCTGAAAGAAGATAAAAGAAAAAAAGTAGCGAAGAACACTTTGAAAAAAATTATAGTTTCGGGGAGGACTTCACTGTGAAATATGTCTGTTTATGATAGCTATAATAATTAAAACCCAGAAAATATTCCAGCATAGAGTGAAACAGGTTTTCAGACCTTATATGAATGGAGAATTGCCTAATATGTAGTGTATTTGTAATTGGTTTACAATTTGGAATTGAAATAGAATGCATTGCCTAGATATCATGATATGCTAAATAAATTCTGGATCGATTAAAAGAAGTTAAAAGCAGAAAAAAAGCAAGAGCCAGAAGGAACGAAAGACAATATTGTTCTGTACGAGGAGGGACTTACAACTCATTAAAAGGAAACACATACACTCTTGAGTCAGCGTTTACAAATTTAGTAAGTGAAAAAGGAAGAAGAATAAAAATCTTCTATGCTGTGCTATGCTAACAAAATTCAGAAAGTAAATAGATAAACAGTGTGTGGGAAAATAGGTGACAAAAGATAGAAAATAGGGATAATATTCTTACACATAAAGAGCTCTAGCAAATCAATAAAAATATCATCATTGCTGAGTTTTTCAAAAAGGGCTAAAAGGTGTGAATAGGTAATTGCCAGACAAAATATGAATGGTGAAAACAAATTGAAAATGTCCAGTATCCCAGATAATCAAATACATGCATTTTTAAATTTATTTATTTATTTTTGGCTATTCTGGGTTTTCACTGCTGCTTCAGGCTAGGCTCTTCTCTAGCTGCAGGGAGTGGGGAATACTCTCCAGTTGAGGTGAGCCGACTTCTTGTTGTCATGACTTTTCTTGTTGTGGAACTCAGGCTCTAGGGCACACAGGCTTCAGCAGTTATGGCACATGGGCTCAATAGTTGCGGCTCTGAGGCTCCAGAGCACAGTCTCCATAGTTGTGGCTCACGGGCTTAGTTGCTCTGCAGCATGTGGAATCTTCCCAGATCAGAGATCAAACCCGTGTCTCCTGCATTGGCAGGCAAACTCTTTACCACTGAGCTACCGGGGAAGCCCCAAATACATTCATTTTAACCTATAAGATTACCAAATTGTATGTACTTATGAGTAATAATAGCCGGTACTGCCAGGAGGAATGAAGCAGGCATTTCTGCCAATGGGTTCGTTAACTGGCTCAGCGTATTTAGAAGACAATTTGGTAATTTTTTTGTAACAAACTAATCAGAGCTGCTCAAAAAGAGTTATGTACATAGAGATCATCACCATATATATATATATATATTTTTAGGACAAAAACTTGGAAATCACTTAACTGTCCCAATGGGAGCATTGTTAAGTAGAATTTTTAAAATTTTTATTTATTTATTTTTGACTATTCTGGGTTTTCATTGCTGCTGCAGGCTCTTCTCTAGTTGCAGGGTGTTGGGGTTACTCTCTAGTGGAGGTGAGCAGGCTTCTTGTTGCAGTGATTTCTCTTGTTGGGAAACTCAGGCTCTAGGCCTCATGGGCTTCAGTAGTTGCACCACAAGGGCTCAATAGTTGCTGCTCTGAGGCTCTAGAGCACAGGCTCCATAGTTGTGGCTCACGGGCTTAGTTGCTCCGCAGCAAGTGGAATCTTCCCGGATCAGGGATCAAACCTGTGTCTCCTGCATTGGCAGGCGAATTCTTCACCATTGAGCCACCAGGGAAGCCCTGTTAAGTAGAATTTTATGCTTGCATGCAATGAAATTCTACGCAGGTATTGCAAACCATGGTTTCATAGAATGCCTAATACCATGGGTCAGGGCTCATGCTCTAAATTAAAACACAAACAAACAACAGCTTACGAAATGACACGTGTAATTACTGTCCCAATTTTTTATAATATAAATACACAGGTCATATGCCAGCTAGTGCCAGTCTGTCAGAGCTGTAAAGTGCTGAGCAGAACCCCTCTATTTGTGGTCCTGAGCATGGTTTGATCCTGTCCCCAAGACACCTGGAGATCCCAGAGCTGCACGGGTGGCCCCTGCTCCATTGCCTGTCTTGAGTTCCAGAACATTACTGTGTTTTATATTTCTGGCTGCGAAAATGGCCCCTCTCTACCCTGTCTCAAAACTGCGTGAACACAAGGCTGTTTTCTGCAGCAGCAGCGCCTCTCTTGGTGCTTGGGGGTGGGAGGTGTGCATAGGCAAAGGGATTGCACCGCAGCGCTACTTAGCAAAGAGCTCAAAGCCCTTTCGTGGCCTCAAGAGTCCTTTCCGTGAGCAGTTTCCCCTCTCTCCTCTCTTCTCCTCTGTCTCCAACAGGTGTTGCAAAGTCTTCTCATTCCCAGAGTGCTTTCCAGCTCCAGGTCAAGTCCTCTCTTTGCACAACTTTTGCACTGAGGTGAACATTAAAGGAGAGTGTAGGGTGACTGCCTAAGAAATCTTAACTGAGATCAAAACCTTTCTTTAAAGGAAAATGACCCTTAAAAAAATCTGTTTTAGTGTATGTGCACACACAGAAGATACCATATATATAGTATATGTTTTGCATATATTGGAGCATATGTGGGTGTGTGTATTATCGCTTCAGTCGTGTCTAAATCTGTGTGCCCCTATAGACTGCAGCTGGCTAGGCGTCTCTGTCCATGGGACTATCCAGGCAAGAATCCTGGAGTGGGTCACCATGCGCTCCCCCAGGGGATCTTCCCAACCCAGGAATCAAACCCCTGACTCCTACATCTATCCTGCATTGGCTGGCTGGTTCTTTACCACTAGTGCCACCTGGAAAGCCTATTTATATCTACATCTATCTCTACATATTGGTAGATATGAATGAGATATTACAGATCACTGTAAATGTTTTCTTTTTTTAAATGTTAAGTAGAATTTTATGCTTGCATGCAATGAAATTCTACGCAGGTATTGCAAACCATGGTTTCATAGAATGCCTAATACCATGGGTCAGGGCTCATGCTCTAAATTAAAACACAAACAAACAACAGCTTACGAAATGACACGTGTAATTACTGTCCCAATTTTTTATAATATAAATACACAGGTCATATGCCAGCTAGTGCCAGTCTGTCAGAGCTGTAAAGTGCTGAGCAGAACCCCTCTATTTGTGGTCCTGAGCATGGTTTGATCCTGTCCCCAAGACACCTGGAGATCCCAGAGCTGCACGGGTGGCCCCTGCTCCATTGCCTGTCTTGAGTTCCAGAACATTACTGTGTTTTATATTTCTGGCTGCGAAAATGGCCCCTCTCTACCCTGTCTCAAAACTGCGTGAACACAAGGCTGTTTTCTGCAGCAGCAGCGCCTCTCTTGGTGCTTGGGGGTGGGAGGTGTGCATAGGCAAAGGGATTGCACCGCAGCGCTACTTAGCAAAGAGCTCAAAGCCCTTTCGTGGCCTCAAGAGTCCTTTCCGTGAGCAGTTTCCCCTCTCTCCTCTCTTCTCCTCTGTCTCCAACAGGTGTTGCAAAGTCTTCTCATTCCCAGAGTGCTTTCCAGCTCCAGGTCAAGTCCTCTCTTTGCACAACTTTTGCACTGAGGTGAACATTAAAGGAGAGTGTAGGGTGACTGCCTAAGAAATCTTAACTGAGATCAAAACCTTTCTTTAAAGGAAAATGACCCTTAAAAAAATCTGTTTTAGTGTATGTGCACACACAGAAGATACCATATATATAGTATATGTTTTGCATATATTGGAGCATATGTGGGTGTGTGTATTATCGCTTCAGTCGTGTCTAAATCTGTGTGCCCCTATAGACTGCAGCTGGCTAGGCGTCTCTGTCCATGGGACTATCCAGGCAAGAATCCTGGAGTGGGTCACCATGCGCTCCCCCAGGGGATCTTCCCAACCCAGGAATCAAACCCCTGACTCCTACATCTATCCTGCATTGGCTGGCTGGTTCTTTACCACTAGTGCCACCTGGAAAGCCTATTTATATCTATATCTATATCTACATATTGGTAGATATGAATGAGATATTACAGATCACTGTAAATGTTTTCTTTGTTTTGCTGTGTTACACAAAATTAAACAGCTTAAAAGTATGTTTCTGGGCTTCCCTGGTGATCCAGTGGGTAAGGAGTCTGCTTTGCAGTGCAGGGGGCACTCGTTCAATCCCTGGTCCGGGAAGATCCCACGTGCCGCAGAGCGGCAGGACCGGCATGTCTGATTAAGAGCCAGCGCTCTGGAGCACATACACCCAAAGCCAGCGCTCTGCAATGAGAGAGGCCAATGCAATGGGAGGCCTACACAGGACAAAGAATAAAGATGGATGAAAATAAATAAATAACCAATAAAAGAAGCCAAAATTAAAAAAAAAAAAAGTAGGTTTCCCCTTAAAGTCAAATCTGAATGTAAAAGATTGTTATACATTTTAAAGTACTCTGTATAAATGTGAGAGGTTATTTTTATCATAGTTAGTAAACCATTGACATTCTTGGAAGGTGCAGGAACAGTTGCGCATTTGCTGAGCCCTGGGATGCAAACCAAGCTTTATGTTGTGCTCAGATGGAGAAAGGGAAAGTCAGATGAGGGGGTCTGCCTACAGCTCCATCTGAATTAGAATCCAGGTTCTGGGCTTAGCATGCCAGACAGCTCTGGGCAGTTTGTTCAACTTCTCTGAGCCAGTTTATCCTTCTGTTAAATGGAGGTGATACCGCTTATCTCAGTGGATAGAAATAAGGGTCATCATATTAATGATGGGTATTATTGTGCCGAATATGCTTGCAGCGACATGTAACCATCAGCACCAAATGGATATCCCCGGGCCCTTTTTTTTGCATATATTGGAGCATATGTGGGTGTGTGTATTATCGCTTCAGTCGTGTCTAAATCTGTGTGCCCCTATAGACTGCAGCTGGCTAGGCGTCTCTGTCCATGGGACTATCCAGGCAAGAATCCTGGAGTGGGTCACCATGCGCTCCCCCAGGGGATCTTCCCAACCCAGGAATCAAACCCCTGACTCCTACATCTATCCTGCATTGGCTGGCTGGTTCTTTACCACTAGTGCCACCTGGAAAGCCTATTTATATCTATATCTATATCTACATATTGGTAGATATGAATGAGATATTACAGATCACTGTAAATGTTTTCTTTGTTTTGCTGTGTTACACAAAATTAAACAGCTTAAAAGTATGTTTCTGGGCTTCCCTGGTGATCCAGTGGGTAAGGAGTCTGCTTTGCAGTGCAGGGGGCACTCGTTCAATCCCTGGTCCGGGAAGATCCCACGTGCCGCAGAGCGGCAGGACCGGCATGTCTGATTAAGAGCCAGCGCTCTGGAGCACATACACCCAAAGCCAGCGCTCTGCAATGAGAGAGGCCAATGCAATGGGAGGCCTACACAGGACAAAGAATAAAGATGGATGAAAATAAATAAATAACCAATAAAAGAAGCCAAAATTAAAAAAAAAAAAAGTAGGTTTCCCCTTAAAGTCAAATCTGAATGTAAAAGATTGTTATACATTTTAAAGTACTCTGTATAAATGTGAGAGGTTATTTTTATCATAGTTAGTAAACCATTGACATTCTTGGAAGGTGCAGGAACAGTTGCGCATTTGCTGAGCCCTGGGATGCAAACCAAGCTTTATGTTGTGCTCAGATGGAGAAAGGGAAAGTCAGATGAGGGGGTCTGCCTACAGCTCCATCTGAATTAGAATCCAGGTTCTGGGCTTAGCATGCCAGACAGCTCTGGGCAGTTTGTTCAACTTCTCTGAGCCAGTTTATCCTTCTGTTAAATGGAGGTGATACCGCTTATCTCAGTGGATAGAAATAAGGGTCATCATATTAATGATGGGTATTATTGTGCCGAATATGCTTGCAGCGACATGTAACCATCAGCACCAAAGCTCAGAGAGGTTAAGTAGTTTGTTCCAAGTTACTAAGCTTATTAGAAAGTGGTTGAGGTTAGAGAGAATCAAGTTTGACTCTAATCCTTGCTCTTAACCCACCTGGCTAAGTAACTAAGTCCCTGGCACACTTCCTAGAACTTAGTAGGTGTTTAGTAAAGTGGATCTTTGGGCAATTTAACACCCTAGAGACTCTCTTTCTGTCTCCCTGCCCGGCCCCTCCTCACCAGTAAACCCCGAGATCTTCACTGCAGTGAATCCAAGGGGCAAAGGATAGGAGCCAAAGGATAGGAGAGGGATAGAATCCCTCTTGCTGCATTCTAAGAGGGATCTAGGAGGGTTGACAATTTCAAGAGCTTGGTATGCATGCTCAGTCAAAGTTATGTCACAGCCAGAGGAATCCCAGCGTGTCCCGCCTACCATTGGCATTCTGGAATGCAGAAGTCTCCCTACACTAAGAATGGAGAGTCTGCCTCAGTGAGTGCAAACTTGCCTTGATGCAGAGGAATCAGTTGTGCATGTCAGAAAGGAGGGCTGACCGAGTGTCCGTCAGTGGTGGTTTCTACGTCACCCCCACCACTGGCTTGACCCGCAGTCATTCTGAGCTTCTTCAGGGGAGCTGTGGCAGGAGCTGAGAAGGTGGCATTTGCAGGTCTGCAGGGACCAGCCAACGAGCAGATGCCTGTCTACCACTGCCATACCGATTTCCCTAGTCGCGGATGTCTTGAACCATTAGAAGCAGAGAAAGTACTCTGTATAAATGTGAGAGGTTATTTTATCATAGTTAGTAAACCATTGACATTCTTGGAAGGTGCAGGAACAGTTGCGCATTTGCTGAGCCCTGGGATGCAAACCAAGCTTTATGTTGTGCTCAGATGGAGAAAGGGAAAGTCAGATGAGGGGGTCTGCCTACAGCTCCATCTGAATTAGAATCCAGGTTCTGGGCTTAGCATGCCAGACAGCTCTGGGCAGTTTGTTCAACTTCTCTGAGCCAGTTTATCCTTCTGTTAAATGGAGGTGATACCGCTTATCTCAGTGGATAGAAATAAGGGTCATCATATTAATGATGGGTATTATTGTGCCGAATATGCTTGCAGCGACATGTAACCATCAGCACCAAAGCTCAGAGAGGTTAAGTAGTTTGTTCCAAGTTACTAAGCTTATTAGAAAGTGGTTGAGGTTAGAGAGAATCAAGTTTGACTCTAATCCTTGCTCTTAACCCACCTGGCTAAGTAACTAAGTCCCTGGCACACTTCCTAGAACTTAGTAGGTGTTTAGTAAAGTGGATCTTTGGGCAATTTAACACCCTAGAGACTCTCTTTCTGTCTCCCTGCCCGGCCCCTCCTCACCAGTAAACCCCGAGATCTTCACTGCAGTGAATCCAAGGGGCAAAGGATAGGAGCCAAAGGATAGGAGAGGGATAGAATCCCTCTTGCTGCATTCTAAGAGGGATCTAGGAGGGTTGACAATTTCAAGAGCTTGGTATGCATGCTCAGTCAAAGTTATGTCACAGCCAGAGGAATCCCAGCGTGTCCCGCCTACCATTGGCATTCTGGAATGCAGAAGTCTCCCTACACTAAGAATGGAGAGTCTGCCTCAGTGAGTGCAAACTTGCCTTGATGCAGAGGAATCAGTTGTGCATGTCAGAAAGGAGGGCTGACCGAGTGTCCGTCAGTGGTGGTTTCTACGTCACCCCCACCACTGGCTTGACCCGCAGTCATTCTGAGCTTCTTCAGGGGAGCTGTGGCAGGAGCTGAGAAGGTGGCATTTGCAGGTCTGCAGGGACCAGCCAACGAGCAGATGCCTGTCTACCACTGCCATATCGATTTCCCTAGTCGGGGATGTCTTGAATCATTAGAAGCAGAGAACTCTTCCAGCAAATCCTTTTCCAGTTGGACCCAGGGCTAAAAGCAGGTGCGGTTGCTGCCACTGCTGTGATATCTGTTGCCATTCTGACTTCTTTGTCCCCTGTATCTTCATGGAAAAAATTAAGCAGCATCAATGGTAAAGCACATTTTTGAAAATAGAAAATACATCTTCTCTACTAGATAATTCTTGTTAGTGCATATTCCCTTTCAATCACTGACCCATTCTTATGTAATTATGTTCCAGGTCCTCTTTACAGTCTCTGTCTGTCACTCAGTACCATGATGTGAATATTTTGTATGGTCTTAAGGAATTTTCACCACTGTTTTAATGGCTCCATAGTGTCCCATAGAGTCTGTCAGAATTTGCTTCACAATTCCTGTATTGTCAGATATTTGGGTGTTTCCAAAATGTCACCGTCTTCCTGCCTTGTAACCTTCTGTTGGAATGATATTCTAGGCTGAATTTCAAGAAGTGAGGTATTAAAAAAGTAGAGACTTCCTTATGGCTTTTGCTACATTCCACAGATTGCTTTCAATGAAATAATTATGCTATTTTTTTAATGGTATGAGCACTTACAGTGTAACCTTGAAAAATTATATACTATCATTTTTTAAAAAACTTGCCAATTTCATAGGCATGAAGTGATATTTTAAGTCTGCTTTAATTCATGTCTGTCTACAACCTCCACTTTGTATTCTCTCTGCCTTGCTCACATGTGCCAGCTGCCTTGCTAGTCTTTTTTGTGTTCCTCAAGTCTTTTTTTCTCTTCAAAAACATCATGGCCACCCTCTGTCCTGCCTCAGGGCCTTCGTCCAAGCTGTTCCCTCTTCCTGGAACTCTCTCCCTACTCACACTCTTCATCCTCCTCCTTTACATTTCCACTTAAAGGTCACTTCACAGAGAGATCTTGCTCAACACCCTAAACTAGCCTCCTTTCCACTCCCCTTTAAGACCATTTATGATGCTGTTCACAGAACTTACCCCAGCTTGTAATTATCTGATTACTTCCATCCATTAGACGTTGTGCTCCCTCAGGACACTCCCTTTGTCAGTTCGCTGGCCGCTCATACCTGAAATCATGCCTGGCACATAGTCAGCACTCAGGACATCAGTGTTGAATGCATGGATGTTGTAGATATAGACATACTGCCCAGCATAAAATTTGGAAAATCAGAAAAATACACAAAGTTTACATGACCCAACAAGGCATCAATTAATGATAAAAACCATTACCAAGTTGGTGTTTCTAATAGTTTCATGGTTTACATTGAACTCATTAATTAATATGTGCTTTATGTTGCTCCTGGGGATACAGTTAGGTTTGAAATCAGCTATTTAACCTGTTATCTTGGCACCATTAGTGGGATAAGTTTACAGTGCCCCCAAGCAATGAGAAGGGCTTCCCTGGTGGCTCAGTGGTATAGAATCCCCTACGATACAGGAGAAGCAGGTTCCATCCCTAGGTTGGGAAGGTTCTCTGGTTAGGGCATGGCAACCCACTCCAGTATTCTTGCCTGGAAAATCTCATCGACAGAGGAGCCTGATGGGCTACAGTCCATAGAGTCACAAAGTTAGACACAACTGAGCAGTAGCAAGCAGTGAGGCCTAGGGAGGAGAGGAGGAAATTCTTTATGGAGAAGGGAAGGAAGCTGGGAAATTGACCCAAAGAAAACCTTTCAGAGGGAGGAGATCCTTAACTGTAAATCTCTTGACCTGGCATGATAGGACAGATACACAGACCATGGTTAGGGAAACTCACTTTGGGAGGAAAACTCACTTTGGGAGGAAAACCCCAGTGCTATCCAAGTGGCCAGTAACGCCTGTGTTTGTAAATACTTTATGATGCTGTCTTCCTAGAGCCTTTGACAAACATTATCTCTATTGATCTCACTGTGACTCTGAGGCTAACCTGTATAATCACCAGCATTTTACTCTGGGGGACACAGAAGCTCTCATGAGTTACAAGACCTTCCCTGTATCTCACATCTTGGGATAGCTATGAAATAACGTCTCCTGACCCCAGACTCTTATGAATCCTGCCCTGTGGCCACTGTTGAAAAGTTTCAGTGTGCTGTGAATCTTGGATTAACCTGATAGCTTGGGGGAAAGCAGGAGGGGTAACAGGAGGAGTCAGGAGTTCTGATTAATTGATTCTTTTTTTTTTTAATTTGAAGGTTAAGCTGAAAATCCATTTAAAGTTGACCCAGAATATTTTATTTAGGATGTTATGTGAACTAAACACAATGAAATTGAACCCAGAGGAGTATCCCCAAGAAGAAAGAAGTCAATAATGTGGCCCATAATTGCCTTTTATGGTGGATATTGTGTGTGCCCTGGACCAGTGCACCCACCCCAAAACATTTAATAAAAACTGTAGCAGCTTAGGTAGCTAAAGGCCTCTAGCAGGCAGTTAAGGGTCATCCTACCATCTTGATGTGTCCTAAACTCTGAACTCCCTGAGAACAGAGCCTTGTGCATTTCACTTCTGTGTCTGTCTGGAACACCCAGAAGTTTGAAGCCGGGGTGAACATGCATCCTCAATTAGATGTGGCTAACAAGGTAATGATATTCCATATTATGGGGATTTCACCATGATTGCACCCCTCCTACTGTCTCATTGTGGCTTCTGCTTTGTCCATGCGTTTGGGGTATCTTATTTTGTTTGGTTCCAGCATCTGCCTGTCGATGGTTGTTTGACAGCTAGTTGTGATTTTGGTGTTCTCACGGAGGATGGGCGCATATCCTTCTACTCCACCATCTTGGCAGTCATGGGGAATTTAGGATTCACAATGACGGGACAGTGGGATACCCTATAGTATGCCAAAACCATTAAACTTAATTCTAGCCCCGTATTTTCAAAGATACCAGATGAAAAATAGTATCTAGGAGAGTCCTGGCCCTCTGGGGATGAGCCATGAACCCTATCGTATGAATGGGATGTTGACCAAGATGTTTGCTTGCAAGTTAGAGAGATTCTGGTACCTGGGGTTGTTCAAACTCTTCCGTACGTGGTGGGAAAGTTAGGGCGGCTCTTCACATTTTCCTGGCATTTTGTAGTAATGATGAAAGAAATGTGTTTCATGATTTTTATTTTGGGAGATATCTAAAAACACTAAAACAATATAAAAATCACCCATAACCCCACCACTTGGAGAGAACTGCTCTAAATTTTGGTATAACTCTTCCAATGGCTTGTTTTTTTCTTCTAATGCAGACATGTACATCTTGCACAAAATTAAACCAACGTGTACATTCTTTATTTAGCCATAAATAATGAACATTTCCCTGTGCACTTACTACTTTCTGCTTCAATAAATACAAATAGGTATTAAGTAGGTAGCATGATGGATAAAATAGACATGTTCTTGGTTTTTATAGATCCTGGAGCTAAGGAGAGGTGTGCAGTATGTTGAATGTAGATGCAGAAATACAGTCTGTCAATATTTGCAGACTCCATGATTGCAAATTCATCTCCTTGCTAAAATGTAATTGTAACACCAAAATCAATACTCATGGTGCTTTCACAGTCATTCACAGACATGCGCAGAGAGCTGAAGAATTCAAGCTGCCAAATGCACACATTCCCAAGTTAAACAAGGAGGCACTCTGCCTTCTTGTCTCAGGTCTCTTCCTATAAACAGTGCTTTTCATGGTCTATTTAGTGCCATGTTTTTCCCATTTTTGTGCTTTTTGTTGCTGATTTTTCTGTTTAAAATGGCCCCCAAACATAGTGTGTAAATGCTGTCCCTGAGTATAAGAAGGCTGTGATGTGCCTTATAGAGAAAATGTATGTGTTAGGTAAGCTGTGCTCAAGCATGAATTACGGCCATTGGTTGTGTGTTCAGTGTTAATGAATCGACAACATACATTAAGTAAGGTATATGTAAATACACACGCATGTAAAACAAGGTTATGTATTGACTGTTTGTCAACAGTGTTGTATCCTAGGCTCTCAGGAGCATAGGACCAATGGCTCAGTATTTGCTAATTCAGAGCCACTTTATAGATCATAACTTGTAAATAGAGACAGCCAACTCTGTGTGTATACAAATCAGCCAGATGGAGGGTGGTCAGGAAGACATAATTTGAGTTCTTTGACTCTTTGGTGGTGGTGTAGTATAGCTCTTAAATCTACTGAAAAATAATTTTCAAGAAAAGGTAAAATCATGACTCAGCTGAAGTAAAAAGGAACATGATTTTATTTAACTCCTTTATGAGAAAACCAATGAAATGTCACAGCCAGTATAGAGGAAAATCCAAAAATCAGAGACATATCTGGATGAGGAATATTGACATGACTATGCAAATAGAGGCAAAACTGGCTTTCTTTTTCCCTTTGCAGGGGGTGAAGTTTGTCCCTCCCTGGGATAGAACCATTTCCATGTCTGTAGACAAAAATTATTCTGTATCACTGTCAGGTATCTACAACAGGCAGAGTTGTAAAGTAGCTTTCATATAATCAGGTAACAGGGAAACTCGTACTGTAGACAGGTGGCCCTAGTGGGAAATAATCTGCCTGCCAATGCAGGAAATGTAGGAGACAGATTCCATCCCTGGATCAGGAAGATCCCCTGGAGGAGGAAATGGCAACCCACTCCAGTAGTCTTGCTTGGAAAATTCCATGGACAGAAAAGCCTGGTGGGCTGTAGTCCATGGAGTTGCAAGAAGTTGGACATGACTAAGCCATTGGGCACACACAGAGACAATGCAGAGTTGTCCATCAGAACTCTCTTTCCCCGCAGAAAACCAGGCTGGTAAGAATGATCTATTCAGCTAATGCATGGCAATAGAGAAGGGAACCTGGAACAGTGCAGCCAGAACCACTGTGAGGTAGGGTTGCAGATTCAGAGTCAGCAATGGAAACTGTGAAGAAACAGCAGGAGGAGCAGGGAGAAACGTAGAGCCTTCTGGTCAACAGCAGGGCTGAGGCTGGAGACAGTGGTCAACTGCCTGAAGGTTGAGTAAGATGCATTCTACAAGGGTGCCCTTGGATTCGACACCTTGGTGGCCGCTCTTGAGTTAACCTGAGTAACAACTGGGGTACAAAAAGGCAGAAGCCGGAATGGCATAGGACAGGTGAAACAGGGGTAGAAAATGGAAATCTAAATTTTAAGAGATTGCTTTGATTCCAATCTTGATGTGCTTTTAAAATGGATATACTCTTGATTTTATCTTTACTTCTATTTCTGGACATTTCAATCTTTTCTAATTTTTCAGAAATTGTCATTAATATCCTTCAGACATAAACTTGTACACTCATATTTAGTATTTTTTCCTAGAAGAAATTCCTAGAAGTGCCATTGCTGCTGGGTGGGCAGGCATCTCCAAGACTTTGAGATGGCCCCTCCAGAATGGGGTCAGTTTATACCCTGCCCTCAACAGTGGATGAGCCCCTTTGTTTCTTTGGACATCTCATCTGTAACTCTTAGAAGTCTACATCCTCTCTTTATTCTTCTCCATTTCCCTGAGACAATAGCTCTGTAAATAATTGGTTTGGTGTTTGGAGCTGATAATCAATGGCTTTTATTTCTTATCATCACTTACAAGTCAGAGCCCCCTATTTGGAGCAGAATCAATTCTCTCCCGTGTTGGCATTAACACATGTCAAATATTTGCAGGTTCTTATCTTTCTTTAGGCTTGGCTTAGGCAGGCTCTGAATTTTTATCACCTGACATTTTCCCTCCCAGATCCATTCCTCTATTTTCCTTAGGGTATTCCTGTCTGCCTCAGCTTTTCATCCATTTAACCACGGCCATGCCTCCATATCCTAGAAAAATTCCATCTTACCTGGGTCAGTGGGGAGATTTCCACCCTGACCTCCCTGAGGGCTGCATTGTCAGCTGGTTTCCAAATGAAAACTCTATCTACCTCGTTGGATCATATGCTTCCTATTTCTCATCTCTGATTTCTGTACTTGTTAGTGTTTCTTTTTTAAAATTAATTTTTATTGGAGTATAATGGCTTTACAAATTTGTGTTGATTTCTACCATACACCAAACTGAATCAGTTGTGTGTATACATACATCCCCTTTTTTGGGAGTGCACCACAGAGCACTAAATAGAGCTCCCTTAGCGATACAGTAGGTTCTCAGTGCTGCTGCGTGTGGGCTGAGTCTTATTTGACTCTTCGCAACCCTACGGACTGTAGCCCACCAGGCTCCTCTGGCCATAGGATTCTCCAGGTAAAAATACTGGAGTGGATTGCCATTTCCTCCTCCTGGGCATCTTTCCAACCCAGGGATCAAATCCGTGTCTCCTGCACAGGCAAGCAGATTCTTCACCGCTGAGCCACGAGGGACGCTCTACCTATTTTATACATATTGTCAATAGTATATATATGCCAGCCCCAGTCTCTCAGGCTATCCCACCTCTCCTGTCCCTTCTTGGTGTCCATACATTTGTTCTTTATGTCTGTGTCTCTATTTCTGTTTTGTAAATGAGATCATCTATACCATTTTTCTAAATTCCTCATATATGTGTTACTCTATGATATTTGTTTTTCTCTTTCTGACTTAGTGCACTCGGTATGACAGTCTCTAGGTCCCTCTTAGGGCTGTGTCCTCTTGCCCACTTCTCTCTTCATTACATACTGTGCTCTCTGGGTATGTCTTCCATGTTCCCACTGCTCCAACAAGAGATGGAACCATTACCACCTCTCTTCAGAGCTCCAGGTCTACACACCTATCTGCTTTTTGTATCTCACCCCTAAGGCTGAATACCCCAAATGGACTATCACTGTTTCATTAATGGCAGCCTGACTACTTCAGGTTCAGAAAGTCAGCTAAGATCCTTCCCTGTTTCTCTCCCTTCTCTCACACCAAATCAGCCATCCTGTCTGCAGGGCCACAAAAGAGGCACAGGCACAAAGAACAGACTTTTGGACACAGGAAAGTGGGGGGTACGATGATTTGAGAGAGTAGCGTTGAAACATAGACATTACCATATATGAAATACAGAGCCAGTGAGAATTTTGCTGTTATGATGCAGAGAACCCCAAACCAGTGCTCTGTGACAACTAAGATGGGTGGGAATGGGTGGAGGGTGGAAGGGAGGTTCAAGAGGAAGGGGAGATGTGGGGTGCCTATGGCCGGCTCATGCTGATGTATGGCAGAAATCAACACAATAGTGTAAAGTAATTATCCTCCAATTAAAAATAAAATTTTCAAATAACTAGGAAAAAAACAGTGTATTTCCTGCTTCTGCCCCGTCTTCTGCAATTTTACTCTTCTGTCACATATGTCACTGGAATATTCTTTGCCACCAGTAGTCACTGAAATCTCACACAGGCTTTTACACCTATTACCAATCTTGTCTTACCAGACTTATAAGACCTGATGAGTTTCTAAGGCGGATGATTATTTTCATTTCTTTTCCAATAAACTATATTGTCTTTTTAAATATAATTTCATTTTGCTACTTCCGTATCCTTTCATTTTTGATCCATTTCAGTGAGCCCTTTCAGGGTTAGAGAAACATCTGCAGACTGTTGCCACCAGGGCCAAACAGAAATGATATCATGGGACCCATTGGCTGGGGATGCTGAGACAGCCTCATGGGGACTCAATGAGTAACTGAGTGTAAATGCATAGGACATTAGTCCAATATGATGTTGTCTGGACATCTTTCTTAAATGTCAGTAATATTGATACTCTTGCCCTGATGTTAGTGGGCTTTAGAAATCACAGGTATTGTGGGAAGAGTATGATTTTCCAGATTCAAATCTCATGTCACTACTGAGCAGCCGTGTGATCCTGAGCAGGTTACTCAGGACCTTCATTTCCTTATCCATACATTCAGAATAACACTGTCCATCTCCGTGGATTATCATGAGACTTGAGTGAACATGTAGGTAGAAAGAGGGGAGGAGATAGTGATCTGGGGGTGGAGGGCTGACGTTGGCTGGGTGTGTTGAACTGAGTGCAGTAGAGGTACACTCATTCACTTCCCATCTCCATCTCCATGGAAACCTTCTGGCCAAAAGAGCTTCCTGCCCTCAGTGAGCATATCTCAGCAGGGAGAGCATCTTGGGTGTCTGCTGTGGTGTGTCCTCATTTGTGGCCAGAGTCTCTTCCCTGTTCACTGGTGCTTTCAGAGATTCTCTCCCCAAGTCCCCTCCCTGCCTGCCTGGATCGTTTGTCTTCTCCAGCCTCACACTCACGGGCTGGCAGGGGCCTCATCGAGTCTCCCTTGGACCTGTCCTCCAGCCTTCTTCCTGTTACAGTACACAGTCCAGCCTCTCCCCACTGCATGTCCTCGCCGCTGTCCATCCTCCATGGGACAGCCATGCAGATGGCTCCAGAGCAGACCTGGCCATATTTCTTCCTTGGTTTATGTTATCTCCATGTCCCCCCACAGCCCTTGGAGTGGCCTCTGTACCCTCCCTGCCACTCAAGGCCCTTCCCAAGCTCTCCCAACCTTTATGTCTGCCCACCTCCCTTTCTAGGCTTCTTTTCTTCCTTAGACACTGTGCCCAGGAGATACCAGGGCTTGTAGAAATGTTTGAAGACTGGAAAAGCAATTTAGTGGCTCAAAAATGTGTAAGAAAACCATATTGAAGCTAATCAGCCTTTCATTCTATATCTGTGAAATATCTCTACATACTTATGTTTCGTGTATATATATGTGTGTCTATATATATGTATATATATAACACACACACACACACATATATATGCACACATACATACATGCACATATATACACACACACATACACATATGCACACACACATATAGCTTCCCTGGTGGCTCAGATGGTAAAGAATCTGCCTGCAGTGCAGGGACATGGGTTTGATCCTTGGGTCAGGAAGATCCCCTGAAAAGGGGAATGGCTACCCACTCCAGTTATCCTTGCCTGATGAATTCCATATATATATATATATTTATACATACACACATACACCATACACACACACACACATATATATATGTATATATTATATATATACATGGTCAATTCAGTATTCAAAAATCTTATTACATTTAGCAATAAAGTATAGGCTAGCTTTCCTCACACATTGAGAATCCCCAAGGAAAAAAGTGGTTAGAGAAACCATAGGCAATGATAAGTTACTGTTGTTGGGAGCCAAATCGTATTGAAGGTCAAATTATTTTGAAATATTTCAAAATAATTTTATGACAAAAACGTATACCTCATGTTGGAGGTAGAATGGAGGTGCATCTTAATATGATATGAAGGAGGGCTCCAAACCTAGACTGGCCCATGAAGATTATAGACAGCCTTCCTGTTGACCTTGACCTGTTGTCCCTCACTTCCTAACTGCCTATTGCCACGGGGTTTTACCTGTTGATTATAGGACCTCTTACCTTTATTTTTCTTTTTCCTCTGATAATTCAATCCTGTGATATTTGATGCTGTAAACCTCTCAGGGCTGAGATAATGTTAGCCTTGCTTCCTGCTGGTCCCTGAATCTGAGCACAGGGCATGCAAAGCCCCATGTGGGCTCTCTATCTTATCAGTTGGAAGAGCATCGCTGGATGATCCTGGGTGGGGGGGAGTCATCATGGACAAGGGTAACGTGGAGGAGTTGGCCTTTTATGAGATGCTCAGGGCTAGGGCCTGACTCTTCCCAGACCCATTTTGATAAGCCCATCCCATGCACCCCACCTGAACAGGACACACTGCTCAGGAACCCTGCTCTGAGTGATGTGACATAAGCGTGGCCAAGTTGACACAGAGATGAGGGATCTTCTTTGGTTAAGAGATCAAGCCCTTGACTTTGCAGGGCCTCAGAGGCTCCTTGGCATCAACATCCTCTGTGGCCTTCATGGCAGAGAAGAAAAGTATGGGGACAGGGTGGGAGCCGGTGCTGAGGGCAGCTGCCTGCACTGCAGGCACATGGGTTTGATCCTTGGGTCAGGAAGATCCCCTGAAAAGGGGAATGGCTACCCACTCCAGTTATCCTTGCCTGATGAATTCCATATATATATATATATTTATACATACACACATACACCATACACACACACACACACATATATATATGTATATATTATATATATACATGGTCAATTCAGTATTCAAAAATCTTATTACATTTAGCAATAAAGTATAGGCTAGCTTTCCTCACACATTGAGAATCCCCAAGGAAAAAAGTGGTTAGAGAAACCATAGGCAATGATAAGTTACTGTTGTTGGGAGCCAAATCGTATTGAAGGTCAAATTATTTTGAAATATTTCAAAATAATTTTATGACAAAAACGTATACCTCATGTTGGAGGTAGAATGGAGGTGCATCTTAATATGATATGAAGGAGGGCTCCAAACCTAGACTGGCCCATGAAGATTATAGACAGCCTTCCTGTTGACCTTGACCTGTTGTCCCTCACTTCCTAACTGCCTATTGCCACGGGGTTTTACCTGTTGATTATAGGACCTCTTACCTTTATTTTTCTTTTTCCTCTGATAATTCAATCCTGTGATATTTGATGCTGTAAACCTCTCAGGGCTGAGATAATGTTAGCCTTGCTTCCTGCTGGTCCCTGAATCTGAGCACAGGGCATGCAAAGCCCCATGTGGGCTCTCTATCTTATCAGTTGGAAGAGCATCGCTGGATGATCCTGGGTGGGGGGGAGTCATCATGGACAAGGGTAACGTGGAGGAGTTGGCCTTTTATGAGATGCTCAGGGCTAGGGCCTGACTCTTCCCAGACCCATTTTGATAAGCCCATCCCATGCACCCCACCTGAACAGGACACACTGCTCAGGAACCCTGCTCTGAGTGATGTGACATAAGCGTGGCCAAGTTGACACAGAGATGAGGGATCTTCTTTGGTTAAGAGATCAAGCCCTTGACTTTGCAGGGCCTCAGAGGCTCCTTGGCATCAACATCCTCTGTGGCCTTCATGGCAGAGAAGAAAAGTATGGGGACAGGGTGGGAGCCGAGAGTGCTGAGGGCAGCTTCCCAGAGGCCGTGGGGACCACGCATCGATGGTGAGACTGATGGTTCAGGCAGGAAGCAGGACACTGGCCTTGCTGGAGGGTGGGGACCGGAGCCATCTTGTGAGCCACAGGGCCCATCACCGGACACAGGCTGGGGATCAGTGGCCAGGCTGCTCTGTGCCCTGCCCCTCAGCAGATTCCTCAAGGGTAGGGACCTCATGGCTTTGAAGCTCTGGTCCCCTAGTGCCCAGCACTGGGGAGAGGATTTGCTGGACTAATGAGCAGTCCCACCACACAAATGGGAGTGCAGTTCAGAGCACATGGTTCCCCCAAAGGAGTCTCCCCATGTATCCTGATATCATAATGAATGTTTTATGGGTCATTTTTGTCATTAGAATAAAATAGAAATAGAATATATGGCAGGCATTTTTCCTCATTCTCTAATTAAACCTTAATAGCACTTGGAGAGGTATTCTTAGGCCATTTTTAAAAATGAGGAAGAAACTCAGAGAAGGAAGACACTTGTCCACTAATGAGCTAATGAGGGCAGACCCAAGCTCTGAACCGTGGATGAAGCCCCTGGTCTTTCCTGACTGTACCGTACCTCACTTGAACATCCTCAGTAACCTTCAGAAAGGAGCCTGCTCTTGGGTGCAGGGAATCCTCACTGCATTTGTAGTCTCAGCAAGTGGGTTTCAGACCTGACCTTGCCTCTGTCCCTTAGTAAGTGTTGCTGATCTCTCTGAGCCTTGGCTTTCTCATCTGATGACTTCCTCTGGCTTAATTGCACCCCACTCTTTATCAGTTGGAAGAGCATCGCTGGATGATCCTGGGTGGGGAGTCATCATGGACAAGGGTAACGTGGAGGAGTTGGCCTTTTATGAGATGCTCAGGGCTAGGGCCTGACTCTTCCCAGACCCATTTTGATAAGCCCATCCCATGCACCCCACCTGAACAGGACACACTGCTCAGGAACCCTGCTCTGAGTGATGTGACATAAGCGTGGCCAAGTTGACACAGAGATGAGGGATCTTCTTTGGTTAAGAGATCAAGCCCTTGACTTTGCAGGGCCTCAGAGGCTCCTTGGCATCAACATCCTCTGTGGCCTTCATGGCAGAGAAGAAAAGTATGGGGACAGGGTGGGAGCCGAGAGTGCTGAGGGCAGCTTCCCAGAGGCCGTGGGGACCACGCATCGATGGTGAGACTGATGGTTCAGGCAGGAAGCAGGACACTGGCCTTGCTGGAGGGTGGGGACCGGAGCCATCTTGTGAGCCACAGGGCCCATCACCGGACACAGGCTGGGGATCAGTGGCCAGGCTGCTCTGTGCCCTGCCCCTCAGCAGATTCCTCAAGGGTAGGGACCTCATGGCTTTGAAGCTCTGGTCCCCTAGTGCCCAGCACTGGGGAGAGGATTTGCTGGACTAATGAGCAGTCCCACCACACAAATGGGAGTGCAGTTCAGAGCACATGGTTCCCCCAAAGGAGTCTCCCCATGTATCCTGATATCATAATGAATGTTTTATGGGTCATTTTTGTCATTAGAATAAAATAGAAATAGAATATATGGCAGGCATTTTTCCTCATTCTCTAATTAAACCTTAATAGCACTTGGAGAGGTATTCTTAGGCCATTTTTAAAAATGAGGAAGAAACTCAGAGAAGGAAGACACTTGTCCACTAATGAGCTAATGAGGGCAGACCCAAGCTCTGAACCGTGGATGAAGCCCCTGGTCTTTCCTGACTGTACCGTACCTCACTTGAACATCCTCAGTAACCTTCAGAAAGGAGCCTGCTCTTGGGTGCAGGGAATCCTCACTGCATTTGTAGTCTCAGCAAGTGGGTTTCAGACCTGACCTTGCCTCTGTCCCTTAGTAAGTGTTGCTGATCTCTCTGAGCCTTGGCTTTCTCATCTGTAAAATGAGAATAAAGTGTCACTTCCTCATAGGCTTGGAACAAAGACTAAATGGACACTATTTAGGAAGACGCCTGGCGCAGTTGTTGGCACAGAGAACACAAGTGACTGCTAATTGGTCATTTCTGATGTTAGAAATCAGTTATATAGTATGCTTATATTTTCTTACATGTGACTTTGATGAGCAATGAGGTTTGCACGTGTTCATTTGTTTCTGTATGATCCAGTTTTACTATTTTTATGTTGTCTCATGCAGTGTCATCCAACTTGGACTTTGTGTCTTTGAGGTGTTTTTTCTGTTGTTTCACAATGATATATATATAACCTACTTTCCTTATGAAATGCCTTTTTTGCATATAGAATCCTTTGTAATCCTACACCATCCAGATACAAGAGCTATTTAGTTGCATATGTAAAAGGACCCATTTGAAAAGTAAGGGAAGAAAATGGCCTTTATGTGCTTGGGGGCCTTTCTGGGGAGTTTCACTAGAGAAATGGAAGCACACACAAGAAATTTCCTCAAGAAATTCAGTGTCACTGGGGTCCTTAAATTGTGTTATTTTCTCACTGTACATGAGGCCTGATTGCATTTGCTTTATATCCTAGTCATTCTTTGCCACAGTGGCAGAGATGAATATTTTCTTCACTGCAGTTGTTTTCTTAAGAAGCTAAAAATATTGGAAGGAAATTTTTTGCCTAGATCATTCTGGTTGGGATAGGAGACGACCAGTCATTAGAATAAAATAGAAATAGAATATATGGCAGGCATTTTTCCTCATTCTCTAATTAAACCTTAATAGCACTTGGAGAGGTATTCTTAGGCCATTTTTAAAAATGAGGAAGAAACTCAGAGAAGGAAGACACTTGTCCACTAATGAGCTAATGAGGGCAGACCCAAGCTCTGAACCGTGGATGAAGCCCCTGGTCTTTCCTGACTGTACCGTACCTCACTTGAACATCCTCAGTAACCTTCAGAAAGGAGCCTGCTCTTGGGTGCAGGGAATCCTCACTGCATTTGTAGTCTCAGCAAGTGGGTTTCAGACCTGACCTTGCCTCTGTCCCTTAGTAAGTGTTGCTGATCTCTCTGAGCCTTGGCTTTCTCATCTGTAAAATGAGAATAAAGTGTCACTTCCTCATAGGCTTGGAACAAAGACTAAATGGACACTATTTAGGAAGACGCCTGGCGCAGTTGTTGGCACAGAGAACACAAGTGACTGCTAATTGGTCATTTCTGATGTTAGAAATCAGTTATATAGTATGCTTATATTTTCTTACATGTGACTTTGATGAGCAATGAGGTTTGCACGTGTTCATTTGTTTCTGTATGATCCAGTTTTACTATTTTTATGTTGTCTCATGCAGTGTCATCCAACTTGGACTTTGTGTCTTTGAGGTGTTTTTTCTGTTGTTTCACAATGATATATATATAACCTACTTTCCTTATGAAATGCCTTTTTTGCATATAGAATCCTTTGTAATCCTACACCATCCAGATACAAGAGCTATTTAGTTGCATATGTAAAAGGACCCATTTGAAAAGTAAGGGAAGAAAATGGCCTTTATGTGCTTGGGGGCCTTTCTGGGGAGTTTCACTAGAGAAATGGAAGCACACACAAGAAATTTCCTCAAGAAATTCAGTGTCACTGGGGTCCTTAAATTGTGTTATTTTCTCACTGTACATGAGGCCTGATTGCATTTGCTTTATATCCTAGTCATTCTTTGCCACAGTGGCAGAGATGAATATTTTCTTCACTGCAGTTGTTTTCTTAAGAAGCTAAAAATATTGGAAGGAAATTGGTTTTTTCTCTCCTGCCTTATCTTTGCATAACTATTCTCAGGGATCTCGGAGCATAGGAGACGACCTCTTTTTTATTGTTGCTGTAGGGCCAAGCCAGAAACACAAGCAGGAGGCAGTAAAAGCAACCGAGGCCTCTGCGACTGTCTCCTGGACCTGTCAAGATGATGGTTGGAATGAATCCACTGATCAATTCCAATTTAGGCCAGTCTCTGATTTCACATGCTCCTCCCCCGGCTGCAGCTCAGGGACTGATTGTTTTTCATGATTGACGGAGGTGACAGATTTATTTTAAAAATGAGTCTGGTGTGTGCCTGTGTGTGTGTGTGTGTGTGTGTGTGTGTGTGTGTGTGTGTGTAAATGGTCTCTGTCAATGAGTTCTCCGAAAGCCTCAACAGTTCAGAAGCCCTCTGTTGTTAGGGTAGCATTTGGCAGGGAATAGAATATTGGGTAGGAAAACCTGCATTCTTAGTCCTGGTTTCTACTGTTTCCTTGGGCAAATTTCCTTAACTCCTCACCAAGTAAAAAACAAAACTTAACCAGGTGGGAGAAACTGCTAGTTCCCTACCCAATATTTGTTCTCACCTTCTTCCTTACTGAGAGGAGATTTGAGTCTGGCTGTATTTCCCAGCATTGCTTGCAGCTGGGTAGGGCCATGTGACCAAGTTCTGTCCAATGAGATGTGAGCAGAGTGGTAGGCGGGACTTCTGGGAGAGCTCTTCCGGCACGGAGGAAGTACTTTTTGCAGCAAACCAAACTTGAATCTGTGGGGTCTTCAGTTTCGTTCACATACAAGAGCTATTTAGTTGCATATGTAAAAGGACCCATTTGAAAAGTAAGGGAAGAAAATGGCCTTTATGTGCTTGGGGCCTTTCTGGGAGTTTCACTAGAGAAATGGAAGCACACACAAGAAATTTCCTCAAGAAATTCAGTGTCACTGGGGTCCTTAAATTGTGTTATTTTCTCACTGTACATGAGGCCTGATTGCATTTGCTTTATATCCTAGTCATTCTTTGCCACAGTGGCAGAGATGAATATTTTCTTCACTGCAGTTGTTTTCTTAAGAAGCTAAAAATTTTGGGAAAGGGAAAATTTGGGTTTTTTCTCTCCTGCCTTATCTTTGCATAACTATTCTCAGGGATCTCGGAGCATAGGAGACGACCTCTTTTTTATTGTTGCTGTAGGGCCAAGCCAGAAACACAAGCAGGAGGCAGTAAAAGCAACCGAGGCCTCTGCGACTGTCTCCTGGACCTGTCAAGATGATGGTTGGAATGAATCCACTGATCAATTCCAATTTAGGCCAGTCTCTGATTTCACATGCTCCTCCCCCGGCTGCAGCTCAGGGACTGATTGTTTTTCATGATTGACGGAGGTGACAGATTTATTTTAAAAATGAGTCTGGTGTGTGCCTGTGTGTGTGTGTGTGTGTGTGTGTGTGTGTGTGTGTGTGTGTAAATGGTCTCTGTCAATGAGTTCTCCGAAAGCCTCAACAGTTCAGAAGCCCTCTGTTGTTAGGGTAGCATTTGGCAGGGAATAGAATATTGGGTAGGAAAACCTGCATTCTTAGTCCTGGTTTCTACTGTTTCCTTGGGCAAATTTCCTTAACTCCTCACCAAGTAAAAAACAAAACTTAACCAGGTGGGAGAAACTGCTAGTTCCCTACCCAATATTTGTTCTCACCTTCTTCCTTACTGAGAGGAGATTTGAGTCTGGCTGTATTTCCCAGCATTGCTTGCAGCTGGGTAGGGCCATGTGACCAAGTTCTGTCCAATGAGATGTGAGCAGAGTGGTAGGCGGGACTTCTGGGAGAGCTCTTCCGGCACGGAGGAAGTACTTTTTGCAGCAAACCAAACTTGAATCTGTGGGGTCTTCAGTTTCGTTCACATACACCCAGAGGACTAGAAAGTTGTTTTCTTAGCCAATGAAGGTACCTTTTTGGCTCCAAAGAACCAGCAGCTCCTTCTGTAGTGATGGACTTCAATCAGGTAAGCGTGTATGTTAATAAATTCCATTTATAGTTACTGTGGTTTACGTGTTTCTCCTCCTCACCAACTGCTGCCTTCCTACTGCAGTTGTAAAGATCAACAAATGCTTTAACATGAGACGGAAGATGGTTGAGGCTGACTGGTCTGGTCAAGGCTTCTCTCTCTGCCAGGCCTCGTCTGCTAGGAGGACAGAAGGGGTCTTGGAGAGTTGGAAGGGATGGTGCAGGAGCAGGGAAGACCCCAACACCTCCTTTCTCTTAATGAAGGACATTTATGAAGGACTCCCAACCGAAACAGCGCGGGTATCTGTTCTTACTGGGCCGTTTTGCCTCGCAGTGGCTGTGTCTTCAGTATGGCTGCTGACAGCCCAGCCAGTTAAACCACAGGCTGTAAAAGGGAATGCACAATGGTTTACTGATGGCTGCTGGTTAGTGATTCATCTGTTAGCATCGACTGTTTTCTGTTAATCTTTATTGATTGTAACTGACTGCAATTTACAAAGAAGCCCCTAGACTATTCTGTTGATTGTAAAAGGGAATGTGCAGGTGTGTCCAATTTCAATCAAAGGGGTAGGATCTTGCATCATTGATTCAATCAGCCTTTAAAAACCGCCCTTTACCTCCAGTCGGGACCCTCACAGGAAACCTCGTCTTGGCGGGTGGTCCCTGGCGCCAGCCTAATAAACCTCTTTTCCATCTACCACGAGCGGAGTTGGGTGCTTCACTGAGTGCACCTCACAACAAGGCGTGTCAGAAAAACCCCAGGCAACTTCAGGGGCAGCTTCTTCCCCATAACATCAGGGGAGAGTGTTCTCCCTACCCAATATTTGTTCTCACCTTCTTCCTTACTGAGAGGAGATTTGAGTCTGGCTGTATTTCCCAGCATTGCTTGCAGCTGGGTAGGGCCATGTGACCAAGTTCTGTCCAATGAGATGTGAGCAGAGTGGTAGGCGGGACTTCTGGGAGAGCTCTTCCGGCACGGAGGAAGTACTTTTTGCAGCAAACCAAACTTGAATCTGTGGGGTCTTCAGTTTCGTTCACATACACCCAGAGGACTAGAAAGTTGTTTTCTTAGCCAATGAAGGTACCTTTTTGGCTCCAAAGAACCAGCAGCTCCTTCTGTAGTGATGGACTTCAATCAGGTAAGCGTGTATGTTAATAAATTCCATTTATAGTTACTGTGGTTTACGTGTTTCTCCTCCTCACCAACTGCTGCCTTCCTACTGCAGTTGTAAAGATCAACAAATGCTTTAACATGAGACGGAAGATGGTTGAGGCTGACTGGTCTGGTCAAGGCTTCTCTCTCTGCCAGGCCTCGTCTGCTAGGAGGACAGAAGGGGTCTTGGAGAGTTGGAAGGGATGGTGCAGGAGCAGGGAAGACCCCAACACCTCCTTTCTCTTAATGAAGGACATTTATGAAGGACTCCCAACCGAAACAGCGCGGGTATCTGTTCTTACTGGGCCGTTTTGCCTCGCAGTGGCTGTGTCTTCAGTATGGCTGCTGACAGCCCAGCCAGTTAAACCACAGGCTGTAAAAGGGAATGCACAATGGTTTACTGATGGCTGCTGGTTAGTGATTCATCTGTTAGCATCGACTGTTTTCTGTTAATCTTTATTGATTGTAACTGACTGCAATTTACAAAGAAGCCCCTAGACTATTCTGTTGATTGTAAAAGGGAATGTGCAGGTGTGTCCAATTTCAATCAAAGGGGTAGGATCTTGCATCATTGATTCAATCAGCCTTTAAAAACCGCCCTTTACCTCCAGTCGGGACCCTCACAGGAAACCTCGTCTTGGCGGGTGGTCCCTGGCGCCAGCCTAATAAACCTCTTTTCCATCTACCACGAGCGGAGTTGGGTGCTTCACTGAGTGCACCTCACAACAAGGCGTGTCAGAAAAACCCCAGGCAACTTCAGGGGCAGCTTCTTCCCCATAACATCAGGGGAGAGTGTTCTCCCCTGGGCTCTGAAGAAAGTTGCTCTGAGTCACTGCCCCAGGTGTTCTGAATACCAAACTTTCCTGGGACGCTTAACTTAAAGGAAAACAATCTCTTTTTGGTATTACTGATTTCTTTTTTCTCTGACCATCTCAAATGTGCTGGATAATATCTTGTGATAAAAGCAGAAATCCAGATAGTCTTGTTTCCTGATCCTGAAATCTGAAAGGAACTGGCCACACTAGCCTGGGCTTAATGAACATCGACTAGTGTTGCAGACATTGTGCTTGTTAGTGGGTCCAGGAAGGTGCAGACACAGTCTCCATTCTCCTGGCTCCTGCCTCTTAGAGGCACTGAGGGTGGGATGTCTGCATTGGTGAGGCCAAGGGGCCAAGTGTTAAGATCCAGGCGTGGAGAATCCTGGGGTTCTGACTTCTGTGACAGCCCAGACTTAGGGAGACTTGCAAATTGAACGGTTTCGTTTATTCGCTGTCACAGCTGGACTCTTGGACAAGGCTAAATGGCTGAGAAATTTAGCTTGAATTCGGCTGTAGGACCAGATCAAGAGGAGCTCTGAGCTGTTGGCTGGGCACCAGGAGTACAGCATTTGAGGGAGCCATTTATTTACCTGATTTATTCATTCTGTACTTGTTGAGTGGCCATTGTGTGCTGGGGACTAGAGATTTAGGAGGGAAGCTGACATTCTCCTCTTTGACTTAGTAGCTCACGGCCTCTGTCCCAGGAGAGGCAGAGATAAGGATCTGGGGATGCCATACAAATATATCAATGTCTTAGATCAGGTTCCCTAGAAGCAGAGCTTGAAATAGGGGTGCAGATACTTGTGGTTTATTGAAGGAGGAACCTGTGAGGGAATGAGGGAAGGGGTAGGGGTAGAGTAAGAATGCGATCCCAGAACATCTAGCCTTGACCTAATCTGCAAACTAAAGGCAGCACTGTCAACAGAACTTCCTCTGGCGTTGGGAATTTCTGTGCTGTCCACTAGCAGAGCCAACAGCCACATATGACAGCTGGGCACCTGAAATGTGGTCAGTGTGGCTGAGAAACTGAACTATTAATTTTATTTCATTTTAAATACTTTCAGATAATTTTAATTTAAATAACTATAAATGATGAATGACTGCCATATTGGATACTTGAGGGCTAGAGCACATATGGGCAAACTTCTTGGAAGGGCCAGTAAGTGAATACTTTAGGTTTTGTGGACCACATAGCCAGGTTGTAATTCCGTAACTGCTGTTGTAGCAGGAAATCAGCTGTCTTTTTTGAATTTTTTTTTACCATCTCAAATGTGCTGGATAATATCTTGTGATAAAAGCAGAAATCCAGATAGTCTTGTTTCCTGATCCTGAAATCTGAAAGGAACTGGCCACACTAGCCTGGGCTTAATGAACATCGACTAGTGTTGCAGACATTGTGCTTGTTAGTGGGTCCAGGAAGGTGCAGACACAGTCTCCATTCTCCTGGCTCCTGCCTCTTAGAGGCACTGAGGGTGGGATGTCTGCATTGGTGAGGCCAAGGGGCCAAGTGTTAAGATCCAGGCGTGGAGAATCCTGGGGTTCTGACTTCTGTGACAGCCCAGACTTAGGGAGACTTGCAAATTGAACGGTTTCGTTTATTCGCTGTCACAGCTGGACTCTTGGACAAGGCTAAATGGCTGAGAAATTTAGCTTGAATTCGGCTGTAGGACCAGATCAAGAGGAGCTCTGAGCTGTTGGCTGGGCACCAGGAGTACAGCATTTGAGGGAGCCATTTATTTACCTGATTTATTCATTCTGTACTTGTTGAGTGGCCATTGTGTGCTGGGGACTAGAGATTTAGGAGGGAAGCTGACATTCTCCTCTTTGACTTAGTAGCTCACGGCCTCTGTCCCAGGAGAGGCAGAGATAAGGATCTGGGGATGCCATACAAATATATCAATGTCTTAGATCAGGTTCCCTAGAAGCAGAGCTTGAAATAGGGGTGCAGATACTTGTGGTTTATTGAAGGAGGAACCTGTGAGGGAATGAGGGAAGGGGTAGGGGTAGAGTAAGAATGCGATCCCAGAACATCTAGCCTTGACCTAATCTGCAAACTAAAGGCAGCACTGTCAACAGAACTTCCTCTGGCGTTGGGAATTTCTGTGCTGTCCACTAGCAGAGCCAACAGCCACATATGACAGCTGGGCACCTGAAATGTGGTCAGTGTGGCTGAGAAACTGAACTATTAATTTTATTTCATTTTAAATACTTTCAGATAATTTTAATTTAAATAACTATAAATGATGAATGACTGCCATATTGGATACTTGAGGGCTAGAGCACATATGGGCAAACTTCTTGGAAGGGCCAGTAAGTGAATACTTTAGGTTTTGTGGACCACATAGCCAGGTTGTAATTCCGTAACTGCTGTTGTAGCAGGAAATCAGCTGTAGACAGCGCCCAAAGGAATGGGTGGCTGTGTGCCAGTCATTGTTTTTTTTTTTTTTTTAAAAGATTTATTTATTTATTTATTTTGGGCGGGGGTCGAGTTGGGGAGGGAGGGGAGCAGGCGGGCCACTTCTATTGGTCTTTCATTTCTCTATTTTCATCCGTCTTTGTTCTTTGGCTCCTGTGGGCCTCCCATCGCGGTGGTGTCTGTCGTTGCAGAGCACCGGCTCTGGGCGCATGCGCTCCAGAGCTCCGGCTCGCTGATTGGACACATGGGTCCAGCCGCTCCGCGGCACGTGGGATCTTCCCAGGCCAGGGCTCGAACCGGCGCCCCTTGCACTGCAAGGCAGTGTCCTTACCCACTGGACCACCAGGGGAAGCCCCAGTCATTGTTAAAACAAGTGGCAAAGGGGATTTGGCTCACTAGACCATAAAGCAAACTGCAGAGTTGCTCCTCCACAGCACAGTTGCCCCTCCGCAGCTTTGCATGGCCTGTATCAGTTGGCCATGGGTGTAGGTAACCTGGAGGAGGGATGGTACTTCCTGGGCAAGGGGACTCCGTCGGCTGAGGGCAGTTCCCAGAGTGGAGGAAGTGTGACGGTGGGGAGCTATGGTCTCTTAGGCACAGGCCAGCAGGGCCACTGGGAGCTGTGCAGTGGCCATGAGAGGAGAATCTCAGAGGAATACTACTGTGTACTACAGTAATGAATCATTCCTACCATGTGTTCACTATGTGCCAGGCACAGTGTTAGTGCCTCATGTGGATTCTATTCATTCACTTCTCAATATAGCCTTAGGAAGACTGTAATGCAAGCATTGTAGGGAGTTCTGTAAAATTCATTGGTGTTCATCACTCTGGTTTTGTTGACTCACTTACTAGGTATCCCCAAGATATCCTCCCTTTCTCCTTTCTTTCCTTCTTCTCTCCCTCCCTCTTTCCCTCTCACACATATATTGTGAAATATATGTCATCTGAAATAGAGGTATGATGCCACCAAGTAGCACTCGCTATTTCCTATCAGGTAGCTTTGCTCTACTCTCAGAGACCCCAGTAACCTGATCTTTTTATTTTTTTAATACCAAGAACATTTTGTATTGGGGTCACGCCGATTGACAGTGTCGTCATAGTTTCAGGTGAACAGGGAAGGGACTCTGACATACATGCACATGTATCCATACTTCCCCCAATCCCACTCCATTCCAGGCTGGCACATAATGTTGAGCAGAGTTCCTTGTGCTGTACAGTAGGATTTTTAGGTTATCCATTTTAAATATAGCAGTGTGTACATGACCTTCCCAAAGTCCTTAACTATCCCTTCCCCTCCAGCAACCATGAGTTCGTGACCTGATCTTTGTTGTGTTATTGTCTCTACTTACTTTGCCTCTCTAGAGTGTTTTTCAGCCTACATTTCCCCCTTGATGGGAAGCCCATTTCTTCATATCTTATTTAGACTTCCCATAGAAATAGATTCTGATTTGGGTTCAGGTAGTTTTCTCGGGAAGTGATTTCAGAAAACCTAGTGATAACGTGGAGAAAGAGACAGGGAGGGAAGAAGGCAATAAAGGGTACATGTTAACACATGGGTAGCTGAGTGGGTTACTGTTATGGCCACCTGAGGCCTGTCCCCACTGGGGGTCCTGCTGGACATGTACCTTCGAAGGTTAAAGTTTATCCTCTCATGCCCTTGACACATTGGATGAGGGTTGCTCCTGGTGGGTGAACTTCGCAACACTTATACACAGGGTTGAACACATTTCCTCAGTGTGAATCCCTCCTCCTCAGGCAGAGACCCTTGTAACAGGCTGCCTGTGACCTCCAGGCAGTGGGTCGGGTTCTGGAGCATCTGTCATACCTCTGCTTTCCCAAACTACTAGCAGTTCTCCAGTTATGTGCTTTTTCAGTTTGAGAGCTGTTGCCAGTTTCTACAGTGCAGGAGTCTCTGCTTGACAATTTGCATGGCCAGAAAGAAGTTACAGACTTATTACCTCTTTCTCCTTTCTTTCCTTCTTCTCTCCCTCCCTCTTTCCCTCTCACACATATATTGTGAAATATATGTCATCTTAAATAGAGGTATGATGCCACCAAGTACACTCGCTACTTCCTATCAGGTAGCTTTGCTCTACTCTCAGAGACCCCAGTAACCTGATCTTTTTATTTTTTTAATACCAAGAACATTTTGTATTGGGGTCACGCCGATTGACAGTGTCGTCATAGTTTCAGGTGAACAGGGAAGGGACTCTGACATACATGCACATGTATCCATACTTCCCCCAATCCCACTCCATTCCAGGCTGGCACATAATGTTGAGCAGAGTTCCTTGTGCTGTACAGTAGGATTTTTAGGTTATCCATTTTAAATATAGCAGTGTGTACATGACCTTCCCAAAGTCCTTAACTATCCCTTCCCCTCCAGCAACCATGAGTTCGTGACCTGATCTTTGTTGTGTTATTGTCTCTACTTACTTTGCCTCTCTAGAGTGTTTTTCAGCCTACATTTCCCCCTTGATGGGAAGCCCATTTCTTCATATCTTATTTAGACTTCCCATAGAAATAGATTCTGATTTGGGTTCAGGTAGTTTTCTCGGGAAGTGATTTCAGAAAACCTAGTGATAACGTGGAGAAAGAGACAGGGAGGGAAGAAGGCAATAAAGGGTACATGTTAACACATGGGTAGCTGAGTGGGTTACTGTTATGGCCACCTGAGGCCTGTCCCCACTGGGGGTCCTGCTGGACATGTACCTTCGAAGGTTAAAGTTTATCCTCTCATGCCCTTGACACATTGGATGAGGGTTGCTCCTGGTGGGTGAACTTCGCAACACTTATACACAGGGTTGAACACATTTCCTCAGTGTGAATCCCTCCTCCTCAGGCAGAGACCCTTGTAACAGGCTGCCTGTGACCTCCAGGCAGTGGGTCGGGTTCTGGAGCATCTGTCATACCTTTGCTTTCCCAAACTACTAGCAGTTCTCCAGTTATGTGCTTTTTCAGTTTGAGAGCTGTTGCCAGTTTCTACAGTGCAGGAGTCTCTGCTTGACAATTTGCATGGCCAGAAAGAAGTTACAGACTTATTAACTTGGGGTAATGAGAGGAGAAAAGCACCACATGAGCGCTGGGTCTTATTTCTGGTTGATTTTTCTACCTAGGGAAGGTTCTCAACTTCCCTAGGTCTTTGTCTCCTCCTCTGGGTAATGGGAGTGATGGCAGGGCCTTTGCTGGGCCTCAGATGAGGTGATGGATGAGCACGTGGTTAGTCATCTGTGAAGCACATAGGGATGCAAGTTAATTGATTAAGGAGTAAGCGCTATGATTAAGGCAGTGTAAATCAACTAGGAATCATTATCCTAGGTTTTTCACGTGTGTCGATCTGGGCTCCCTATTTAACCTGTGTCCCAGACGCCCCTACTTGCTCTCAGGGTCAGGCTCTTGGGGTACAATGAAGACTACTTGGCAAGTCTCCGGGCTCAGGGGGCTCATGGACAGAGGGGAGACATATCACCCCACACCATGGCTTTCCTTGCAAGAAAGCTTATCCTCCACTCTATCCCACAGTCCCTGTTCCCATGTCTGTTCCCAGATAGACTCTGCATCGGTGAGAGTCTGACACTGTCATGAAGAGCATTTGAACCAGAGAGGAGCAGGAACACAGACAAAGGGGAGCAAGCTCCCTGGCCTAGGGAGCATCTTTTGATGCCAAATCAGGAGGGGACTTGAGTGCTGTGTTCACCTGAGAGACACATTGCAGGTACACAAGTAGAACATGGCATGTACTAGTGTGCATTTGGGGAAGATTCTCCGGTCTGAGGTGTCCATAGATTAGAAAGACTGCAGGAACTGGGAAAAGGCTGTCACGAAGGTCTAGAAGGCAAGGATGCTGAGATCTGTGTGAAAACAGTGCTATTCATAGTTTTAACTTGCTTGACCAGTGGCAGACTTAGTCATGGATTCTTGGAGCTTTACTGAGGAGGGGCCAAGTGCGGAGTCCAGGCCCCTGGCAGCCCCCTCAGGCACTTCACACAGCTAGGGTTTTCCAAGCCTTGCATCATGAAGAGCACGTACTGCTCTCCAAAACTGTACCCCATCCAGCTTTGGTTCTTGTGTCCGTAGAAGGTTTTCTGTCCCAAGCGTGTTTCCTAATCACAGAGTTTCTTGTCGAAGAGTGAGATGGAACCACAGGCTCAGAGAAGAAGGTAGCTAGCCCTTGGCTCATAGTCCCTGGCCTGGTCAAAAGGGGAAGTCATCATTATTACACCTTCTCCAGAGCGGTTTGGTTGAGGAGCTGTCTTGCAGTGTACACAAGACTGGGTGGGTGTGAGGGCTCTTAAGCCAAGCTACTCAGCTTCAAAACTTGTCTCCATGACTTACTGTTTGAACTTGGGCATGGTATTTAAATTCTTTCTGTCTTATTTTTTCATCTACAATGAAAGTAATCATAACATGTCCCTATGATGCAGTGTAAATCAACTAGGAATCATTATCCTAGGTTTTTCACGTGTGTCGATCTGGGCTCCCTATTTAACCTGTGTCCCAGACGCCCCTACTTGCTCTCAGGGTCAGGCTCTTGGGGTACAATGAAGACTACTTGGCAAGTCTCCGGGCTCAGGGGGCTCATGGACAGAGGAGACATATCACCCCACACCATGGCTTTCCTTGCAAGAAAGCTTATCCTCCACTCTATCCCACAGTCCCTGTTCCCATGTCTGTTCCCAGATAGACTCTGCATCGGTGAGAGTCTGACACTGTCATGAAGAGCATTTGAACCAGAGAGGAGCAGGAACACAGACAAAGGGAGCAAGCTCCTGGCCTAGGGAGCATCTTTTGATGCCAAATCAGGAGGGGACTTGAGTGCTGTGTTCACCTGAGAGACACATTGCAGGTACACAAGTAGAACATGGCATGTACTAGTGTGCATTTGGGGAAGATTCTCCGGTCTGAGGTGTCCATAGATTAGAAAGACTGCAGGAACTGGGAAAAGGCTGTCACGAAGGTCTAGAAGGCAAGGATGCTGAGATCTGTGTGAAAACAGTGCTATTCATAGTTTTAACTTGCTTGACCAGTGGCAGACTTAGTCATGGATTCTTGGAGCTTTACTGAGGAGGGGCCAAGTGCGGAGTCCAGGCCCCTGGCAGCCCCCTCAGGCACTTCACACAGCTAGGGTTTTCCAAGCCTTGCATCATGAAGAGCACGTACTGCTCTCCAAAACTGTACCCCATCCAGCTTTGGTTCTTGTGTCCGTAGAAGGTTTTCTGTCCCAAGCGTGTTTCCTAATCACAGAGTTTCTTGTCGAAGAGTGAGATGGAACCACAGGCTCAGAGAAGAAGGTAGCTAGCCCTTGGCTCATAGTCCCTGGCCTGGTCAAAAGGGGAAGTCATCATTATTACACCTTCTCCAGAGCGGTTTGGTTGAGGAGCTGTCTTGCAGTGTACACAAGACTGGGTGGGTGTGAGGGCTCTTAAGCCAAGCTACTCAGCTTCAAAACTTGTCTCCATGACTTACTGTTTGAACTTGGGCATGGTATTTAAATTCTTTCTGTCTTATTTTTTCATCTACAATGAAAGTAATCATAACATGTCCCCTATGGGTTTTTGTGTGAAGGAGGTATGATAGAGTCCATGTAAATTATTTGGGGAAATGTTTGTTTACTAGCTGTGATCATCGTATATGCAGGAAAAAGTATCTGTGAACTAAGAGAACTGGTCGTATTAGTCAGCTACTGACATAATAATGCTGCATAACAAAAACATTAAAACCTCAGTGACACACAACTAACATTTATTTTTGCTCCTGGGTCTATGGTTTGTCTGGAAGGTTCTACTGACCTAAGCCAGCCCTGACTGATAATGCATCTTTAATCAGATGGCACGTCCATGTCCCATTGGCCAAAATAAATCACATGACCAAGCCTAACATCAGAGTGGAGGGAAGTTCCAGGTATCATAGCTTAGATATGTATCCTCACATTGACATAATCAGTGCCACTTTAGTATTTTAAATAAACCTCGTTGAAGCAGTACAGCAGTCCTGTTCTCCCACTAACTAATTCGGCTGTTCCTCTTTGTGAATTATTAGTATTGAAGACCATAGTACTAGTTATATTCACCAGGCACCTCAGTGATGCCACACACTAAAACTTCTAAGCCCAGGAGGCTATTTTAAGGATTAAATGTGATAATGTATGAAATCCCTTAGTTTATCTCAGTGCAAATTGATCATATTTGCTCAAGAAGCATTTACCATTGTTATTTTTCTTGTTATTGTCATCATCATGACTATTCGTAATATCATTATATTACTCCCGTAAAAGCTTCCAATCTAGGCATTTTTTTAATCCCCATTTAACAAATGAATAACTGAGACTCAAGGAGATTAAATAACTCTCCCAAGGTCATACAACTGATAAGGACCTTCTCTGAGGGTTGATCTAATTTGGTAAATAGTCTGGTGTCATTCCTGTAGTGTAGTGAGAAAGAAATGTACTGACCTGGGTGGAAAGTTCTAATTCTGAGCCCAAACCAGAAGCCCTCCAGCTTTGGCCCTGTGACCGTAGTCCTGCTTTGTTGGGCCTCAAGGAGTACGTGGGCCCTCTTCTGAATGGCAGCCTTGTAGAGAGAGCGTTTGACACTCGTCTCTACAGTTCAAACTCCAGACATTTTTAGACATGGTCTGGGCCAGAGGACTGTTGAAAGACAGACTGTCTGGTGTCATTCTGTTTGTGGGTCCTTGGATCTTCCGAGGCAGGTTCAGCTGTTCAAGCCTGCTCTGCCCCACGCCAGCTGTGAGATGGGTGTCCATGTCTCCTCGGATGTGACGGGGCTCAGAGAAGCTGAGCAGTCAGTGTGAGGCCACATGGTTAGTGAACGGGAGACTAGGACTGGCATTGCTCCTTTGTGGGCACCAGGTCTTCCCAAACACACAGGACCATCCTGCCATTCCGTCCTATCTTTTGCTTGACTCTCCTTATCACTTCCGGCCTCTGGCTGCTTATTCCAATTACTTTGGGTTCTCCTCAAGGGACCATCAGTCACGAATGACTCACCCAAGCAATTTTCAGATTCTCTCTCCCCTGGAAGGAGTCACCTTCATCTTTACTTGCCTCCCACAGAGGGAGAAGGACTTTCACATCACTCATACGATGACTTTGGGTTATAGGAAAACTGATTGCCATTTGTAGTAATGACCCTTATTAATGGCTCTTAATGGTGTGTGCATGGGGCATGGGCGCTGCATCGAGTCTTAGTTGTGGCGTGTGGGATCATTGCTACATGTGGGCTCAGTAGTTATGGAACGTGGGCTTATCTGCCTTGTGGCATGTGGGATCTTAGTTCCCTACTTAGGGATGGAGTTCATATCCCTGGCATTGCAAGGTGGATTCTTAACCATTGGACCACCAGGGAAGTTCCCTCTTCAGTAGTTCTTTAAATGATGTCCTAGTAGGATCTTACATCAAAGAGAACCCTTACAGTTATAATCTATTAAAATATCCTATACTCCCAGCTCTCACTGCTGCTTGTTCATTCAGGATTCCACACTGTTCAGAGTATACAGTTGACTGGTTCTCAGGGATATGTTAGAAAGTCCCTAACGTTCCACGCCCCCGCCCCCCCCCGACACACACATTGCTGGGACAGGAAAGAGAGATAATCTTTTTGGAAGGAATTGGGAATGTATACCAGAGGCCTTAAAAATGGTTCATGCTCTTTAACCGAGTAATCAAATGTGGGAGAAATTATCACAAGGAATTAATCTAAACCTAGGCAAGAGGTATCTGGGAAGAGCAAAATTTGAAGCTAATGTCATAGCAAAATCGCTAATTTGGGAATTGAATCTGGTGTCATTCTGTTTGTGGGTCCTTGGATCTTCCGAGGCAGGTTCAGCTGTTCAAGCCTGCTCTGCCCCACGCCAGCTGTGAGATGGGTGTCCATGTCTCCTCGGATGTGACGGGGCTCAGAGAAGCTGAGCAGTCAGTGTGAGGCCACATGGTTAGTGAACGGGAGACTAGGACTGGCATTGCTCCTTTGTGGGCACCAGGTCTTCCCAAACACACAGGACCATCCTGCCATTCCGTCCTATCTTTTGCTTGACTCTCCTTATCACTTCCGGCCTCTGGCTGCTTATTCCAATTACTTTGGGTTCTCCTCAAGGGACCATCAGTCACGAATGACTCACCCAAGCAATTTTCAGATTCTCTCTCCCCTGGAAGGAGTCACCTTCATCTTTACTTGCCTCCCACAGAGGGAGAAGGACTTTCACATCACTCATACGATGACTTTGGGTTATAGGAAAACTGATTGCCATTTGTAGTAATGACCCTTATTAATGGCTCTTAATGGTGTGTGCATGGGGCATGGGCGCTGCATCGAGTCTTAGTTGTGGCGTGTGGGATCATTGCTACATGTGGGCTCAGTAGTTATGGAACGTGGGCTTATCTGCCTTGTGGCATGTGGGATCTTAGTTCCCTACTTAGGGATGGAGTTCATATCCCTGGCATTGCAAGGTGGATTCTTAACCATTGGACCACCAGGGAAGTTCCCTCTTCAGTAGTTCTTTAAATGATGTCCTAGTAGGATCTTACATCAAAGAGAACCCTTACAGTTATAATCTATTAAAATATCCTATACTCCCAGCTCTCACTGCTGCTTGTTCATTCAGGATTCCACACTGTTCAGAGTATACAGTTGACTGGTTCTCAGGGATATGTTAGAAAGTCCCTAACGTTCCACGCCCCCGCCCCCCCCCGACACACACATTGCTGGGACAGGAAAGAGAGATAATCTTTTTGGAAGGAATTGGGAATGTATACCAGAGGCCTTAAAAATGGTTCATGCTCTTTAACCGAGTAATCAAATGTGGGAGAAATTATCACAAGGAATTAATCTAAACCTAGGCAAGAGGTATCTGCAGAGCAATTTATGTTAGCAAAAATTGGAAGCAACATAAATGCCTGACAATATGGTAATAATCCAGTAAATCATGGCTTATCCACTTAGTGGAATATTATGCAACCGTTTAAATGGTAATTAGTGATGGTTTGGGGCAACCTAGGAAATGCTTAGGATATAATGCTAAATAAACAAGCCACCAAGAAACACCAGGGAATATACACAATAATAAAAAAGTGATGTGGTTGCAGCAGCAATCCACATTCCAAGTTTCCATCTGAAGAGAGGCTGTTCCCAGCTAGAAAGCAAGGCAGGACTGACACACAGGTGGCTGGAGAACCACTGTGTTGATTTAAAATCTCTCCACTCATTTTAAACATTTCTAACCGTTATTTCCCAATACATGTTTCAAAACTTGTATTGAATGAATGAAAGACGCTCTATACTTGAAGATTTCTCCAAATTCCTCATATTTCTAATATGTATGATGATTCACACTGCACATGGATTCAAATAAAAAAACGTCCAGCAGGCACATCTGATTTAGAATCTGTTGGCCTTGGTGAGAGCAGGTGTGATAGAGTGATGTGGACAGAAGCCAGGGTACAGTCGGCTTGGCAGGTGCTGTTTTTTTTTTTTTTTTTGTCTTGGCTACTGCCCAGACCCACACCTTGGGGTCCTTATTCCCTAGTTCCCTTTTTTTTTTTCTTATTAGAGTTTAATTGCTTTACAACGTGTTAGTTTCTGCTGTACAGTGAAGTGAGTCAACTATATGTATACATATGTTCCTTTCTCTCTTGGACCTCCTACCACCTCCCCCCCCCGCCAGTTCCGCTCTTCTAGGTCATCACAGAGCACTGAGCTGAGCTCCCTGTGGTATACAGCAGCTTCCTACCATCTATCTACTTTACACACGGTAGTGTGTTTATGTCAAACCTAATCTCCCAGTTCATCCCACCCTCCCTTTCCTTGCCTGTGTCTACCTCAGTGTGTTTTGACAACCCTCTCATGAAGTTGAGCTGTGGAAGGGAAGCAGGATGCACATTCAGAGGGACATCAAGTTAAAGGTTCTAGCCTCACTTTGGGGGATCTGTTTCCGGTTATTTTAAAGCAGAAGGATAGGCATTTTGAAATGCAGATGGTCTATGCAGGCTTGAGTTGGTCCAAATGCCTTCACAGAATGGAAAATGATCTCCAAATAAATGGAAAAGCGGCGCATATTGTGTGGGCATTTCATGGATAGGCCCTCAAAGAGCACTTGGAATGTTTGGATTGCTTTGTGTCCTCTGCTGTCCTGATACATAGGAACAACAGGCCAGGGACACGGGGAAGGGATAGTAGGGAAGCCACATTCCAAGTTTCCATCTGAAGAGAGGCTGTTCCCAGCTAGAAAGCAAGGCAGGACTGACACACAGGTGGCTGGAGAACCACTGTGTTGATTTAAAATCTCTCCACTCATTTTAAACATTTCTAACCGTTATTTCCCAATACATGTTTCAAAACTTGTATTGAATGAATGAAAGACGCTCTATACTTGAAGATTTCTCCAAATTCCTCATATTTCTAATATGTATGATGATTCACACTGCACATGGATTCAAATAAAAAAACGTCCAGCAGGCACATCTGATTTAGAATCTGTTGGCCTTGGTGAGAGCAGGTGTGATAGAGTGATGTGGACAGAAGCCAGGGTACAGTCGGCTTGGCAGGTGCTGGTGTTTTTTTTTTTGTCTTGGCTACTGCCCAGACCCACACCTTGGGGTCCTTATTCCCTAGTTCCCTTTTTTTTTTTCTTATTAGAGTTTAATTGCTTTACAACGTGTTAGTTTCTGCTGTACAGTGAAGTGAGTCAACTATATGTATACATATGTTCCTTTCTCTCTTGGACCTCCTACCACCTCCCCCCCCCGCCAGTTCCGCTCTTCTAGGTCATCACAGAGCACTGAGCTGAGCTCCCTGTGGTATACAGCAGCTTCCTACCATCTATCTACTTTACACACGGTAGTGTGTTTATGTCAAACCTAATCTCCCAGTTCATCCCACCCTCCCTTTCCTTGCCTGTGTCTACCTCAGTGTGTTTTGACAACCCTCTCATGAAGTTGAGCTGTGGAAGGGAAGCAGGATGCACATTCAGAGGGACATCAAGTTAAAGGTTCTAGCCTCACTTTGGGGGATCTGTTTCCGGTTATTTTAAAGCAGAAGGATAGGCATTTTGAAATGCAGATGGTCTATGCAGGCTTGCGAGTTGGTCCAAATGCCTTCACAGAATGGAAAATGATCTCCAAATAAATGGAAAAGCGGCGCATATTGTGTGGGCATTTCATGGATAGGCCCTCAAAGAGCACTTGGAATGTTTGGATTGCTTTGTGTCCTCTGCTGTCCTGATACATAGGAACAACAGGCCAGGGACACGGGGAAGGGATGAGGTAGGGAAGCTTGGAAAAGCTCAAAGGACTGTGGCCTAAAGAAGGGATTTGGGGAAGACTCTTCTGAGCACTTCTCAATGAAATTCTCTAGGCTGTGCCAGGTGATCCCACACTTCTGAGTTCTCTGAAAAATGCAGATTCTTCATTAGCAGTCCATGGGTCCTCATACAGATTTTAATTCTCTCCTCCACCATAAAGGAAACTGCAAATGAAAGAAGCCAAAAATGTTAGTAAGACAAAGCAGAGGCCTAAACTTCTATTTCAAGCAGTGACTTACTGTTGCCCCTCGTTCTATTATTGTTTGATTTATTTCAAAAACTGTAAATGCCATTGTGAGGCTGGTGTAAGGCACCCGTAAGAGGATGAAGTTATATTGTGTCTAAAAGCCAGTTCTTTGCAAAAGAACTCAAATAGAATTCAGGCATTTTCCTGAACTGGTTCAAACTTAAAGGTCAACATGTCTCCCCTGTTGAAGACATTAAAGGTTGAAAGAAACAATTGGGAAGGTAATTTAAAATCTCCATGTTGTAGTTATAAAAATCTATCTGAAACCTTATAATTAATGTGCTATGGCAATCTTTGTTACAAGAGATTTTTTTTCTTTAAATACATGGTATTTAAATCAGCTCTTCCAGTTTAATTCCCTATTAATTTGGAGTATTTCTTATGTATCTTCTTTCTGGTGTTTCTAGTGTATGAGAGAACAGTTTATAAACACAGGAATCTTTAATCTATGTGTTACGGTTATTTTTTAATTGAAAAGACAATGTGACTAGACTTTAAGCAAAAATTTAAATAGCTAACACGTTGCTAGGACTGCACATTCAGAGGGACATCAAGTTAAAGGTTCTAGCCTCACTTTGGGGGATCTGTTTCCGGTTATTTTAAAGCAGAAGGATAGGCATTTTGAAATGCAGATGGTCTATGCAGGCTTGCGAGTTGGTCCAAATGCCTTCACAGAATGGAAAATGATCTCCAAATAAATGGAAAAGCGGCGCATATTGTGTGGGCATTTCATGGATAGGCCCTCAAAGAGCACTTGGAATGTTTGGATTGCTTTGTGTCCTCTGCTGTCCTGATACATAGGAACAACAGGCCAGGGACACGGGGAAGGGATGAGGTAGGGAAGCTTGGAAAAGCTCAAAGGACTGTGGCCTAAAGAAGGGATTTGGGGAAGACTCTTCTGAGCACTTCTCAATGAAATTCTCTAGGCTGTGCCAGGTGATCCCACACTTCTGAGTTCTCTGAAAAATGCAGATTCTTCATTAGCAGTCCATGGGTCCTCATACAGATTTTAATTCTCTCCTCCACCATAAAGGAAACTGCAAATGAAAGAAGCCAAAAATGTTAGTAAGACAAAGCAGAGGCCTAAACTTCTATTTCAAGCAGTGACTTACTGTTGCCCCTCGTTCTATTATTGTTTGATTTATTTCAAAAACTGTAAATGCCATTGTGAGGCTGGTGTAAGGCACCCGTAAGAGGATGAAGTTATATTGTGTCTAAAAGCCAGTTCTTTGCAAAAGAACTCAAATAGAATTCAGGCATTTTCCTGAACTGGTTCAAACTTAAAGGTCAACATGTCTCCCCTGTTGAAGACATTAAAGGTTGAAAGAAACAATTGGGAAGGTAATTTAAAATCTCCATGTTGTAGTTATAAAAATCTATCTGAAACCTTATAATTAATGTGCTATGGCAATCTTTGTTACAAGAGATTTTTTTTCTTTAAATACATGGTATTTAAATCAGCTCTTCCAGTTTAATTCCCTATTAATTTGGAGTATTTCTTATGTATCTTCTTTCTGGTGTTTCTAGTGTATGAGAGAACAGTTTATAAACACAGGAATCTTTAATCTATGTGTTACGGTTATTTTTTAATTGAAAAGACAATGTGACTAGACTTTAAGCAAAAATGTTTAGACAGAGATGAAGCTCTATAACCACCAACTGTGAAATAACCTTTACTGTTGCTTTTTTCATTCTGTCGCTTGTGGCCTTGAGCAGGTGTTTTATTTACTTGTCCTCATCCTGGGGCATGTACTATTCTGTATCCTGTCTTTAGAAAATATCCTGTGATTGTGAGTGAAAGAGGGAGATTGATTGACTCAGGGAACTGAAAGTCCATTGGTGGGTCTGACTTTCACTGACTAGCATGTGTCTTTCTTTTTTTTTGTTGTTCTTTATAGCATGTGTCTTGAGTCGTCTGTTTCACCTCCGAGACCAGGGTTCGGGGCGGTTTCCCCACAGTTCCCGTGGAGTGGGAGGCAGGTGTGGCTAGCACACAAGACAAGCACATGTTCCCCTGTGGACCCATGTTAGGGTTAGACTTCTCATGCAGGGCAGAGTAGATGTCTAGCCTTGCTGGAGGGACATCCCAGAGGAGAATTTGAATGAACTCTCCCATTCTACTAATATGTTCCGTTTTCTCTCCCTCAGTTTGTATTTGTATCCAACTCATCGGATAACAGGTCCTCAGGCTTGGTTATCAAGCCGAGTACTAGAACACGTGTCTCTATGGGGAGGATCAGCGGTGTACTAATAATAAACAGGCTCTCTGACAAAAATAAGCCTGATGTTCTGGTGTTTGCCGATTCCTGTAGTTTAAATATTCCCACCATGGCTGACTTTAAGCTCTCGGTATAACGTCACTGCCGATGGGGTTGGCAGGAGACATCTACAATCAACTCTCAAGAGTGAATACAGTTTATCCTACCTCTGGCTTAACAAGTTCTGTTATGCCTGTAATGCATGTTTGTATTTACGGATTATTTTCATACACCCAGATTGGTTTTAAAACCTTATACCTTTATTCCGTTGGCTTTGCCACCTTGGAGACAGGTTAATTGCAGTGACTCTTTCTTCTTTCAATCAGTGGTTGTCCTTTCATTTCACAAATATGCATTGAAGCTCTACTATGTATCAGCTACTTCACTAGATACCAAGAATATAGCAGTGAACCAAGTCCATGTTCTAAGGACGAGATGGATGATTAGAAAGTAAATATTGGTTTTCTAGGTGAAAGTGATATGAAAAAATGAAGCCAGGAAAAAGGATAGAAAGTGATAAGAAAGGGGATGCTCTGGAAGGGGACTTTTAAACAGAATGGTTCTGGGAGGCCTCTCTGTATAGAGGACTGAATGAAATGAGGTAGCAGCCAGTTGAACGTTTGTCAGAAGAACATCTTGAGTTAAGGGGACAGCAGTCACAAAGGATATGAGGTGAGGTGGGAACAAGCTCAGGGTGTTTAAGGAACAGTAGGATGACCATAAAGTTGTAAAAGAGCCACCCACAGGGAGGGCTGCAGGAGATGATACCAGAAAGGTAGCAGGGTCCCAGATGATGGAGAGCCGTGCCGGCCATTGTTAGAACTTTGGCTTTTAAGGCCAGGGAGAGGGAGCACCTAGGTCAGTCATTCCCAGCATATAGATCTCTAGCCGGCAGCATCAACCTCACCTGAGACCTTGTTAGAAATGCAGATTCTTTGACCCTAACCTAAACCTGCTGCATCAGAAACTCTCGGGGTGGAGTGCATACAGCCTGTGCTTCAGCAAACCCTCCAGGGGATGCTGATTATTATTTAGACAGTAGCATGGTGCTCTCACTTCATTTTATCCCTCCCAGATCAGGGCCACCATCTTCCCTGAAGGTGAAAGCACTGCTTTTCATCACGCGTGTCAATAATCATTAGGCTCCTGAAAGAACACTAGAGAGTCTGACGACATTTTCATGGGCCATCAGATCCATTCCTCCTGGATTGAGTCCTGGGACCCATACACCTGTCAAAAGTCCCGTCATTAATCACTGTTTAGAACTCTTACCTCTGCATTCTTAAAGGAAATGATGATTACATAACTCTTGGCTCTAAAGGTTTGCTTCTCCTTCCAACGGTTTTCTCAAGAATGCCCCCATGTTGGTAATTTCTTTAAGATAATTCTTTCCATCTGTTGTAAGTATGGCAGAACAATTTCTGACACAATATGCATTGAAGCTCTACTATGTATCAGCTACTTCACTAGATACCAAGAATATAGCAGTGAACCAAGTCCATGTTCTAAGGACGAGATGGATGATTAGAAAGTAAATATTGGTTTCTAGGTGAAAGTGATATGAAAAAATGAAGCCAGGAAAAAGGATAGAAAGTGATAAGAAAGGGGATGCTCTGGAAGGGGACTTTTAAACAGAATGGTTCTGGGAGGCCTCTCTGTATAGAGGACTGAATGAAATGAGGTAGCAGCCAGTTGAACGTTTGTCAGAAGAACATCTTGAGTTAAGGGGACAGCAGTCACAAAGGATATGAGGTGAGGTGGGAACAAGCTCAGGGTGTTTAAGGAACAGTAGGATGACCATAAAGTTGTAAAAGAGCCACCCACAGGGAGGGCTGCAGGAGATGATACCAGAAAGGTAGCAGGGTCCCAGATGATGGAGAGCCGTGCCGGCCATTGTTAGAACTTTGGCTTTTAAGGCCAGGGAGAGGGAGCACCTAGGTCAGTCATTCCCAGCATATAGATCTCTAGCCGGCAGCATCAACCTCACCTGAGACCTTGTTAGAAATGCAGATTCTTTGACCCTAACCTAAACCTGCTGCATCAGAAACTCTCGGGGTGGAGTGCATACAGCCTGTGCTTCAGCAAACCCTCCAGGGGATGCTGATTATTATTTAGACAGTAGCATGGTGCTCTCACTTCATTTTATCCCTCCCAGATCAGGGCCACCATCTTCCCTGAAGGTGAAAGCACTGCTTTTCATCACGCGTGTCAATAATCATTAGGCTCCTGAAAGAACACTAGAGAGTCTGACGACATTTTCATGGGCCATCAGATCCATTCCTCCTGGATTGAGTCCTGGGACCCATACACCTGTCAAAAGTCCCGTCATTAATCACTGTTTAGAACTCTTACCTCTGCATTCTTAAAGGAAATGATGATTACATAACTCTTGGCTCTAAAGGTTTGCTTCTCCTTCCAACGGTTTTCTCAAGAATGCCCCCATGTTGGTAATTTCTGTAAGATAATTCTTTCCATCTGTTTGAAGTATGGCAGAACAATTTCTGACACAATATAAAGGTGGTATAATTTATATGTAATTGATATGAATTGTTCCATGACACTAAATCTAAATCATATTAATTATGACTCGGACTCTACCCACCTGAGGCTTTTACCCTCCCTTAAAATTATAAAATAAACTAAGGGCTTAGGCAGCCTCTCTGCAGGCACAGTGAGCTGAAGGCCTGTGGCTCTTCCCCGGGATTTCTTGATTGCGTGTTTAAAAGCAACCAAGTATGAGCTTAATGTATCCTAATATTATTCAAACCGTCATTTGACTCTATTAATTTCACAGGTACCAATTTTTTAGAGACATATTCAACATTAAGTCAAGGACTTTCCTTAAAAGCCAAAAGAAAAATTCTCACAGCCTCGTAGTTAATAATTCATCTTTATGAAATATGTATAGCTGCATTGCATGCAAATCCTTAAGTCTGTGGACCCTCAGCTTACAGAATTCTCAGTGATCTCAAGCTGAAAATTCACAGGTGTTATTCAGCAGGTGGTTTGAGCTCCGTCTGGGTCGTGTTCTAGTAACCAAATCTAGAATTCAGAATCCATTGTATAAAAGTTGGATTATTATCTAGTTTTAATCAAAATAGGAAAACTCAGGATTTTCAGATAGTTACTAATTAAATGTATAATTTCATAATCCTAGCATTTCTAAAAGTAAGAATTATTACTGTGGATTTTGTTCAAATATAATCATCCGGGCACATTTCTGTACATATCTGCTATCATTGTAAGCAATACTAGCAACAAAAAAATAACAATTTTCAAGGATTATAAATTCATAAAATTGCACTTTGGAGGAAAATACAGATATCAAAGCATCTTAAATGTTGAGATGCAGCACATTGTTGCCTATTATATTTTTAAATTTCTTGTTCGTGAATTTCAGTTTAAACATGTATCCATTTTTTCATAATTTTGCTCCTTTGTTCATAGATTTCAGGAATAAAATTAACCATGACATGGAATTAAACGTTTCTTGAAACTGAAATTTTCTACACTATAAAGTGATTTAAAATTTTAATAACATGGTTATCTTTGATCCAATGACACATTTATCAATCTGTTTTCAGCATACTTCCAAGTATAGCTTTCCAAAGTTTATTGTCATTTATTCATTCACACTGAGTATTTTTCTTGTTCTGTAACGGTTCCTGGAGTGAGAGTCTCATTACTCTGTCATGACTGTGTTCAGGGGCCCAAGGGACAAAGTCTTTTCCATGGTGCCACTCCCCTTGGTAGGCAAACTCTCAATCATTTGGTATCTGTAGTGCTGAGCTGCACGTGTGGTTGATTCTGTGGTCCTGAGGTCATTGGCCCTCATCCCTGAGCAACACCTTTTTTTTTTTTTCTTTATTTTAAAGATTTTACAGAGTTTTGTTGTTCACCGACATGTATGTTCCCAGATCATTCATATGTATATACCTGGACCCCTCCCCTCCCCAACCACCACCCGGGTCCCCCCCTCCCACCCCTCCAGATCATTGCCCCAAGTGATTGTAGGCACTCCTATTCCCTTAGCACAATGACAATAGCTATCTTTTCCACTCGTGCCAGTATAGGTTTCGATGTTACTTCCTCTATGCCTCCCTCTCACTGTTCTCCACAATGTCCTTATATCTATTCTCTGTCTGTTTTTCCATGAGTTCACTGCGTGTGTTACCATGACCATCTTACTAGATTCCATATATATGAGTTAATATACTGTACTTGTCTTTCTCTTTTTGACTTACTTCACTTTTTATGATAGGTTCTAGAGCTAGCCACCTCATTAGGACTGAGTCTTTTGCATTTCTTTTAACAGCTGAGTAGTATTCCATTGTATATATGTACCAGAGCTTCTGTATCCATTCATTTGTCGATGGACATCTAGGTTGCTTCCATGTTCTGGCTATTGTATAGAGAGCTGCAATGAACATTGGGGTACAGGTGCCTCTTTCAGTTTTGATTTCATCAGGATATAGACCTAATAGTAAGATTGCTGGGTCAAAGGGTGCTTCTATTTTTAGTTCTTTAAGGAATCTCCATACTGTCTTCCATAGAGGCTATATCAGTTTACAGTCCCACCAGCAATGCAAGAGGGTTCCCTTTTCTCTGCACCCTCTCCAGCATTTATTGTCTGTCGATTTATTGATGATGGTCATGGGTGTGAGGTGGTATCTCATTGTGGTTTTAATTTGCATTTCTCTAATAATAAGCGAGGTTGAGCATCGTTTCAGGTGCTTTTGGGCCATCTGTATGTATGTCCTCTTTGGCGAGGCATCTCTTTAGATCTTTTTCCCATTTTTTGATTGGGTTGTTCATTTTTCCTGTGCTGAGTTGTCTGAGTTGCTTTTAGATTTTGGAGATTAATTCTTTGTCTGTTGTAAAAATGGATTAAAGACCTAAATATAAGACCAGAAACCATCAAACTCTTAGAGGAGAATATAGGCAAAACCCTCAAGGACATAAATCAAAGCAAGATCTTCTCTGACCCACCTACTAAAATAGCGGAACTGAAAAGAAAAGTGAACACGTGGGACCTAATGAAACTTAAACGCTTTTGTACAGCAAAAGAAATTACAAAAAAGCTGAACAGACACCCCACAGAGTTGGAGAAAATCAGAGCAAATGAACGACACTCTTGATAGCCACCACGTCATCATCGAGACACTGCAATTCACTGAGACCTAAGTGGCAGGTGCTTCCCAATCGCTAATACTCTTGTTTCTGTGCTACTTGCTCAACAAGTACTTCTCCTTTTTCCCTGTGCGCACACATTTACATAAAGATTTGTGGATAAATAATGTAGGCTTTCAAATTAAAGTTCATTGAATACATTAAGTTTTGAACACTGAGGACTTTTTCAAACTATCTTTACATTCTGAATCAAGCAATACCAGAGCCGAGAATTAGTAAGTAAATGATTAGCATGCCAGCCTGGTGCCCGTTTAGCTGCTGGATAGGGATCTGAAGTCATGCTTAATTCCCACTGTTCCCCCCGCCGCCACCCATGGTAGGAGGGTGGTTTCAACTACTGGGCTGAAATCAAGATGTTGATCAGGCTCCGCTCCTCCTAGATGGCCTAGGGGAGACAGTTTTCTTGCCTTTTCCAGCTTCTAGAGGCCACCTGTATCCCTTGACTCATAGTTCCTTCCTCCATCTTCAAATCTCTCACTCTGATTCTTAATCTCCTGCCTCCCTTTGCCAATAATAACGGATGCCCCTGTGCTTACATGGCCCTCCCAGCTAATCCAGGATGACATCTCTGTTTCAGGATCTTTACCACATTTGCAAACTCCCCTTTGACTTGTAAGGTTACATATTCACAGGTTCTGGATATTAGGACATGAACATCTTTGTGAGGGGTGCATTACTATTCCTATGAGCTGTGGACCCTAATGCCATCATTTTTTCCCCAGTAGTACAGGTGCTCGGCAGTGGTTGTTTTGAATCATGCTTGTTTCCCCCATGTCCTTTGGATCCTTGGTCTATGGCCAGGCCCGTTCCCTGTTGCTACTCTTACCCAGTTCTAAATTCCACCTTCTCTCTGTTCTTTGGAGCTAATGGGTCAACCTGTTTGTAAGTCACTGTTTCCTTCTTAAGCTGTTTGCTTTCTGCAAGGGGATGTCTCTGTACTCATAGTGCCAAGTGAAACATCTCAGAGCCCCAAGAAAAAATGAACTCTACGCGTGTTAGAGAAATACCCAAAACATATCCTTTATGTTCTACAGTATTAGAAAACATTTTAAAATAAGCAATTATTAGGGCTTCCTGATAGCAAATACTGTTTGAAGCTATAGATTTCATTGGGTGGAAATTTCCATTTGGCCTCATCTACCCCCTGTTTTCTTCTGATTCACAAGGTGCTCAGCAGACCTCGCCTACCTGAATGTGCACAAGAGACTCGGAAGTCTCTCCTAGCCATGTCATAAATGCTTTAACATGCCCCTTAACATCTCTTCTTACCTTTAGCTTTATTTGTAAGTAAAGATAAAAGCAGGGCAAAAGCAAGCAATACCAGAGCCGAGAATTAGTAAGTAAATGATTAGCATGCCAGCCTGGTGCCCGTTTAGCTGCTGGATAGGGATCTGAAGTCATGCTTAATTCCCACTGTTCCCCCCGCCGCCACCCATGGTAGGAGGGTGGTTTCAACTACTGGGCTGAAATCAAGATGTTGATCAGGCTCCGCTCCTCCTAGATGGCCTAGGGGAGACAGTTTTCTTGCCTTTTCCAGCTTCTAGAGGCCACCTGTATCCCTTGACTCATAGTTCCTTCCTCCATCTTCAAATCTCTCACTCTGATTCTTAATCTCCTGCCTCCCTTTGCCAATAATAACGGATGCCCCTGTGCTTACATGGCCCTCCCAGCTAATCCAGGATGACATCTCTGTTTCAGGATCTTTACCACATTTGCAAACTCCCCTTTGACTTGTAAGGTTACATATTCACAGGTTCTGGATATTAGGACATGAACATCTTTGTGAGGGGTGCATTACTATTCCTATGAGCTGTGGACCCTAATGCCATCATTTTTTCCCCAGTAGTACAGGTGCTCGGCAGTGGTTGTTTTGAATCATGCTTGTTTCCCCCATGTCCTTTGGATCCTTGGTCTATGGCCAGGCCCGTTCCCTGTTGCTACTCTTACCCAGTTCTAAATTCCACCTTCTCTCTGTTCTTTGGAGCTAATGGGTCAACCTGTTTGTAAGTCACTGTTTCCTTCTTAAGCTGTTTGCTTTCTGCAAGGGGATGTCTCTGTACTCATAGTGCCAAGTGAAACATCTCAGAGCCCCAAGAAAAAATGAACTCTACGCGTGTTAGAGAAATACCCAAAACATATCCTTTATGTTCTACAGTATTAGAAAACATTTTAAAATAAGCAATTATTAGGGCTTCCTGATAGCAAATACTGTTTGAAGCTATAGATTTCATTGGGTGGAAATTTCCATTTGGCCTCATCTACCCCCTGTTTTCTTCTGATTCACAAGGTGCTCAGCAGACCTCGCCTACCTGAATGTGCACAAGAGACTCGGAAGTCTCTCCTAGCAATGTCATAAATGCTTTAACATCTCTTCTACCTAGCACACCATAAATGCAGTCAACTGATCTATGCATTCTTTGACAACTATAGTTCCATTTGCTTTATTTAGAGACAAATGTAATTGCTTAAACTGGGGAAGACAGAACTACTTTTGCAGCAGAGTCAAAACATGCATCAACACTTGTCTCTCTAATTATTTCACCACACACACACAAAATCCTTAGTGGCTTTTCTCATTAGTAAAGAGGGTCCTCAGCAGTGGTTAGTGAGTTTACTGAGTAATGTATGTCTATTCTGCTCTTATGGCCATCAGCCTAGCCTGGTCAGCTTACCCTCAGTGCCCAGGAGTCATGCAGATGAAACTCAGCTATTTCTGTTGTGTGTCTTGTTATTGAAGAAGAGAGCCTTTTGAGGCAGATGAATCCGAGTTGGTACCTTTGACTCTGCTACCTTCTTGCAAGATTAGGCAAGATAATTATTGGGAGAGATTAGGGGTGACAAAGTTTCCTATAAAGTGCCAGATAGTAAATAGTTTAGACTTTGTAGACCATGTGGTCTCTTGTAACTATTCAGCTCTGAATTGTAGCATGAGTAAAAAGAAAACAGGGGCATAATTGTATTGCGTTTAAACTTTACTTAGAAAAATAGGTTGGATTTGACTCATAGGCTATATTTTGCTGAGTCTTAGGCAAGCGACTCAACCTCTTAAAGTTTAATGACATTCATAATGAATATTAAATGCTGACTTTTGGGGAATTATTAAAAATTTAATGAGATACTATATATTAAATACTCATAGGGCCTGTTTGTAAGTCACTGTTTCCTTCTTAAGCTGTTTGCTTTCTGCAAGGGGATGTCTCTGTACTCATAGTGCCAAGTGAAACATCTCAGAGCCCCAAGAAAAAATGAACTCTACGTGTTAGAGAAATACCCAAAACATATCCTTTATGTTCTACAGTATTAGAAAACATTTTAAAATAAGCAATTATTAGGGCTTCCTGATAGCAAATACTGTTTGAAGCTATAGATTTCATTGGGTGGAAATTTCCATTTGGCCTCATCTACCCCCTGTTTTCTTCTGATTCACAAGGTGCTCAGCAGACCTCGCCTACCTGAATGTGCACAAGAGACTCGGAAGTCTCTCCTAGCAATGTCATAAATGCTTTAACATCTCTTCTACCTAGCACACCATAAATGCAGTCAACTGATCTATGCATTCTTTGACAACTATAGTTCCATTTGCTTTATTTAGAGACAAATGTAATTGCTTAAACTGGGGAAGACAGAACTACTTTTGCAGCAGAGTCAAAACATGCATCAACACTTGTCTCTCTAATTATTTCACCACACACACACAAAATCCTTAGTGGCTTTTCTCATTAGTAAAGAGGGTCCTCAGCAGTGGTTAGTGAGTTTACTGAGTAATGTATGTCTATTCTGCTCTTATGGCCATCAGCCTAGCCTGGTCAGCTTACCCTCAGTGCCCAGGAGTCATGCAGATGAAACTCAGCTATTTCTGTTGTGTGTCTTGTTATTGAAGAAGAGAGCCTTTTGAGGCAGATGAATCCGAGTTGGTACCTTTGACTCTGCTACCTTCTTGCAAGATTAGGCAAGATAATTATTGGGAGAGATTAGGGGTGACAAAGTTTCCTATAAAGTGCCAGATAGTAAATAGTTTAGACTTTGTAGACCATGTGGTCTCTTGTAACTATTCAGCTCTGAATTGTAGCATGAGTAAAAAGAAAACAGGGGCATAATTGTATTGCGTTTAAACTTTACTTAGAAAAATAGGTTGGATTTGACTCATAGGCTATATTTTGCTGAGTCTTAGGCAAGCGACTCAACCTCTTAAAGTTTAATGACATTCATAATGAATATTAAATGCTGACTTTTGGGGAATTATTAAAAATTTAATGAGATACTATATATTAAATACTTAGAACATTACCTGCTACACAGTGGATGGTCAGTATACCTTTGGATGGATGGGTATATGGATGAATGGATGAAATGAGGGTGGATTAGTGGGTAAGCTGGTGGGTGAATGCAAATAATGGAGAGAGAGATAAGGAAGGAAGAAAGAGAAGGAGCACTTACGTTGAGACTAAATATGTTGAATAATAACTTGCCAATTCAAGGGAGAAAATTCTCCCAGATGTAGCTAAACTGTTCATGTGACCCACATCTTGTCACCTGGAGCAGAGCAGCAGTGCTGAACAGAGACTTGGGTCACCACGGTAAACAGTAGTTCTTTCCTTTTCTACTGTCACTTTCCCTGTCCCCCAGGAACTATTCTCTGTGAGAGTTGGAGCCGTTCCATCTGCCCTCAGCTCCCGCATGACTTCCCTCGGTGAATCCAGGAAGATGATTGATGTTCCTGCTGTGGCAGCCCCAGGAGTCGCCTCTCTTCTGGCCCCACTGCCCTCCCATCTGCCTTTCTTCTCCACACTGTGTGTCTGGATGATGTCCTGATGGTTTGGGAGCTATGATGGCTCCTAGGCCTTAGGATTCTCAGATCTGTTTCTGTCAGTGACTAACCTGTTCTCTTGTGGTCCCCTCACGCAGTCTACATAGATGGAACCATCCCCAAGGCAGGGTACTACTTCCGAAGAAATGACAACCCTTCACAATATTTAAGCAAATACAAAGATGTCCCCCGTTCGTTAAAAACAAATTGAAGAAACTCTCAGATGGAAACTTTTGGCTTTAAATTTTTATGTCTGAAACAGACTGTTCTGTCTTACAACCAACATATGAGTTAAGATATAAAAAAAAAGAAAGAAAAAAGAAAAGAAAAAAGACAGAAAACAAGTAAATAAAATTGCCCCATAACACTGAAAACTGGATCTTTTTCCCAGCCATAGGCAGTGAAATTATTTTGTTGAAGTCTAAACAGATATGGATCCAAGTATAGGTAAGAAGAACGTTTGACTTGCCATACTGTTCAGTTCTTAATTCAGATACATGTGGTCTGTTCAGATGAGGAAACTGAGTTGCTTTACCACCTGAGTGTTGCTTTTTAAGATGAACATTACCTTAACAGTGGGATGGTCAGTATACCTTTGGATGGATGGGTATATGGATGAATGGATGAAATGAGGGTGGATTAGTGGGTAAGCTGGTGGGTGAATGCAAATAATGGAGAGAGAGATAAGGAAGGAAGAAAGAGAAGGAGCACTTACGTTGAGACTAAATATGTTGAATAATAACTTGCCAATTCAAGGGAGAAAATTCTCCCAGATGTAGCTAAACTGTTCATGTGACCCACATCTTGTCACCTGGAGCAGAGCAGCAGTGCTGAACAGAGACTTGGGTCACCACGGTAAACAGTAGTTCTTTCCTTTTCTACTGTCACTTTCCCTGTCCCCCAGGAACTATTCTCTGTGAGAGTTGGAGCCGTTCCATCTGCCCTCAGCTCCCGCATGACTTCCCTCGGTGAATCCAGGAAGATGATTGATGTTCCTGCTGTGGCAGCCCCAGGAGTCGCCTCTCTTCTGGCCCCACTGCCCTCCCATCTGCCTTTCTTCTCCACACTGTGTGTCTGGATGATGTCCTGATGGTTTGGGAGCTATGATGGCTCCTAGGCCTTAGGATTCTCAGATCTGTTTCTGTCAGTGACTAACCTGTTCTCTTGTGGTCCCCTCACGCAGTCTACATAGATGGAACCATCCCCAAGGCAGGGTACTACTTCCGAAGAAATGACAACCCTTCACAATATTTAAGCAAATACAAAGATGTCCCCCGTTCGTTAAAAACAAATTGAAGAAACTCTCAGATGGAAACTTTTGGCTTTAAATTTTTATGTCTGAAACAGACTGTTCTGTCTTACAACCAACATATGAGTTAAGATATAAAAAAAAAGAAAGAAAGAAAAAAGAAAAGAAAAAAGACAGAAAACAAGTAAATAAAATTGCCCCATAACACTGAAAACTGGATCTTTTTCCCAGCCATAGGCAGTGAAATTATTTTGTTGAAGTCTAAACAGATATGGATCCAAGTATAGGTAAGAAGAACGTTTGACTTGCCATACTGTTCAGTTCTTAATTCAGATACATGTGGTCTGTTCAGATGAGGAAACTGAGTTGCTTTACCACCTGAGTGTTGCTTTTTAAGATGAACATGTGATTAAACACTATAAAAATGGACCTAGAGCTTTGAGAATTTGAGCATGAAGAAAAATGAAACTATATTTTAAAAATTTGAGGGTTAATGTCACAGAATCACATACATATATCAGGTCATCCAGGGCTTTGGTTTAGATAATATGTTCATTATTCAGATGAGAAAAAAAAGATGAAAAATTTACAGAGGTTGGGGAGTCATGTCCTAAGATTGAGGAGTGTGCAGGCTCAAAGGAAGCGCAGAGCAGAGGCTTCTTACCCAATCATGAAAGTAAGGAGAATCATTTGAAAAGTGAGGACATATACCTGTTGGAGTTGCTTGGTGCAGTGACCATATGTGGCAACCATATGACCCAGAATTTCTAAGACAGCTCCAACTGTCAATGTTCTTTTCCTTAAATTATATGATCCCCCACCAAATGTATAAAAGTAATTTTACTTCTAGATCTTTGTGAATTTTTCTTTTGATGACTGGCTTAGAAAATACAGTCGCTGGGAACATGAAGTCCCAGTAGTTAAACTCATGCTGTGAGCTGGAATCTGAAAGCGTTTGGTACTTAGAGAGCCAGTATTGCATTTCCTACAAAGCAGAACTGTTCCTCAAGATCACAGTGAGTTAACTAGTGAATAATGCGTGCTTTAGGTAGAAATATAAATCAACATATTTTAGTATAAGATGGTTCTTTCCCATGAGTGTTCAATGATGGTGTGTCAGTACACAGCTCATTTCCAGGTTGGTTCTCTTTCTCCCGCATCACATCATGCTAGTTGCTCTTGGGCCCATGACCATTTGCATCTTGTAGCGATGCTCTGACAGTTGTGGAGGGACTCATCCACTTGCGCTTGTGTCCTTCTTTTCACTCTGGCAGTTGGAGATTGAGATGACCGCCAACTGTAGGGGTTGGGAGGGAAGAGGGAATGGGGGGTGCAGAGGATTAGAGAGTGAAGAGAGAGATTGAAACAACCACTCAGGGACCTCCCTGGCAGCCCAGTGCTCAAGGCTTTGCCTTCCAATTCAGGGGGTGAAGATTCCATACCTGGTAGGGGAAGCCGAGATACTATATGCCTTGAGCCCCCCAAAACCAAACAAGGTTATAATAAATTCAATAAAGACTTTAAAAATGGTCCACATCAAAAGAAAAGAGTGTCACCCATATGAGAAAACAGTCTACCATACTCTTACTACTAGATTTCACAGGAAGAGTGAAAGTAAAAAGAAAAAAAAATTCTGGGAGAGAACCTAGTATATTTCAATTTCCAGGAACTGTGCTGGATGTTTTATATGTTTTGTTTCATTTCATAGTCACCTATCTTATTATTCCTTTATTCATTTTCTCTCTCTCTCTCTGACACATGACTTAGCAAAATTAGGTGCTTTAAATCTCTACTAAGAATGTGCCTCAGTGGAATTAGGGATCTTCTCCAGTGCCATTGAGTGTAAGGGGCTAAGCTGAGACCTTCTCCGAAGGGCTTTGAGCTCTAGATCTCACATGCTTTCTCCTGTACCCTCGTCCCTTCCATCTTACTACGATTTAATGGACTTCCCACCTTTGCGGTTATCTGAGGGGCCGCTGTGCCGATGTTCATCTTTTTACCCTGCTTTGAAAGGAAAATGCTCTGACAGTCCTTGTAAAAGACGATTCTGTAACCAACTCTGTCTCCTTTTTGCTCTGGCTGCCTGGAAGCTCCCAGCCACATTTGAAATCTGACGGCGGTACTTGGGAGGACCTCGCAGTCATCATCACACGTGCCTCCTTTTTGCCTGATGCTCATAACTGTGTCTTGATGCTGCTCTCGATTCTTTGCTCTTATTGACTGTGCCATTGTTGTATCATGTTGTTTTCACAGGGTGTCTCAAATCCTTTGTGGTATAAGGTGGTGAATAAATGAATGATAGCTGTACAGCAGATGCATTGTACATGCCTTCTCATGATTGTTAATTAACTCTGATTTGTAGCTCCTGCCACACTGTCTCCTGCCTCCAGTTGGAGCTTCTGACTATCCATTGCTTTTCTCCTTTGTCTGCTTTCTTCAGAACATTTAGGACTAAGAGAGGTGGGGATGAAGATTTCTAGCCCCCATGTTCATTTCAGCTTAAGCGTGTCTGAGTAGTTTGTGCTTTTTCCTTAGTTCTCTCCAAGTGCTGTTTGGTCCTAGCCTTTCCTTAGGTCTGGTGTTTCAAAATCATTTGTTTTTCTCAATGAATGCATTGGACTACTTGCAATATTAATAACTCATGTCATTCTAACCTTATGTTCCTGATAAAGGAATTCTTTGCCGTTTAAGGCGCTGGGATGAATAATGGCTGAGTGTTTCTGTTGTCCTCTTAAAATGGAGATTACTATATGTTGAATCACGACAGAACTACTTTTTTATAGGCTGTGAATAGCATAAAGGCCCATCATGTTATTCCAGGCAGTGCCAAGTGAATGGATAATGGGGAGCCAATTATTACAAATAATGCCTTGTTTCCTTTTGGCCCCTGTGCAAACTTCACAGAGCAGGATTCTATTCAAGGCTGGGAGATTAAAGGAGACAGTGTTTACGTCTGCACCCAGCACAATGCCTGGCCCAGGTCAAGGCTGCATCCTAACCCAGTCATAATCTGAGCTCAGCAGGGATGCTTTGGTTTTGCTTTGTCTTTTTCTTCACTCTTCTTTTGTTGGAATAAGGGTTTGCAAACAACCGTCATTTCTCACTCAGGTTAGTTAACAGGGCTGGGTCCAGCTGGGCAGTGTCATGAGTTCAGGGCATTTTGCAGACCCAGTCATTGAGCTGGCTCCAGCTATTCTTGCGTCTGAAAATCGGGGGACTGTTTGAAATCTGACGGCGGTATTGGGAGGACCTCGCAGTCATCATCACACGTGCCTCCTTTTTGCCTGATGCTCATAACTGTGTCTTGATGCTGCTCTCGATTCTTTGCTCTTATTGACTGTGCCATTGTTGTATCATGTTGTTTTCACAGGGTGTCTCAAATCCTTTGTGGTATAAGGTGGTGAATAAATGAATGATAGCTGTACAGCAGATGCATTGTACATGCCTTCTCATGATTGTTAATTAACTCTGATTTGTAGCTCCTGCCACACTGTCTCCTGCCTCCAGTTGGAGCTTCTGACTATCCATTGCTTTTCTCCTTTGTCTGCTTTCTTCAGAACATTTAGGACTAAGAGAGGTGGGGATGAAGATTTCTAGCCCCCATGTTCATTTCAGCTTAAGCGTGTCTGAGTAGTTTGTGCTTTTTCCTTAGTTCTCTCCAAGTGCTGTTTGGTCCTAGCCTTTCCTTAGGTCTGGTGTTTCAAAATCATTTGTTTTTCTCAATGAATGCATTGGACTACTTGCAATATTAATAACTCATGTCATTCTAACCTTATGTTCCTGATAAAGGAATTCTTTGCCGTTTAAGGCGCTGGGATGAATAATGGCTGAGTGTTTCTGTTGTCCTCTTAAAATGGAGATTACTATATGTTGAATCACGACAGAACTACTTTTTTATAGGCTGTGAATAGCATAAAGGCCCATCATGTTATTCCAGGCAGTGCCAAGTGAATGGATAATGGGGAGCCAATTATTACAAATAATGCCTTGTTTCCTTTTGGCCCCTGTGCAAACTTCACAGAGCAGGATTCTATTCAAGGCTGGGAGATTAAAGGAGACAGTGTTTACGTCTGCACCCAGCACAATGCCTGGCCCAGGTCAAGGCTGCATCCTAACCCAGTCATAATCTGAGCTCAGCAGGGATGCTTTGGTTTTGCTTTGTCTTTTTCTTCACTCTTCTTTTGTTGGAATAAGGGTTTGCAAACAACCGTCATTTCTCACTCAGGTTAGTTAACAGGGCTGGGTCCAGCTGGGCAGTGTCATGAGTTCAGGGCATTTTGCAGAGCTCCTGGGAGCCCAGTTGGGTGAACAGAATGCTTGTTGGTGAATCTGGTCGCAGTAAAACTGAATGAGGAAGAAAATGAAAAGGAAGCCGAATAGACAAAGTTGGTCTGAGAGAAGAGGCAAGACTAGTGGTGGGAATATGGGAGTCTAGCATACAGAAGCTAAGAGGAGCGGGGTCTACTGCCGTGTGGGTACATGGTTGGGTAGGATAAAGGCTTCTGGAAGAAGCACGTGGACAAGCTGAGTGTGCCAGAGATCCAGCTGGGTAGGTGTGAAGCCCTCTGTAGAAATGCTGATATTGAAAAGCTCTAGCAGATTGAGGCTATGTCTTCAAGCCTCTCATGTGTTGATGAAGTAAACACCATATTCTTTCATCATCTCCTCCCATTCCCAAGAGTTGAACTTTGAGGAGATGTGCCCATTTTCCTCTCTGGGTCACAGTGTTCTTGTTTGCAAAAGGAGGATGCTGGACTACAATTTCTCTATGAACCAAACCTTTGTTTGTTTCTGTTTTATTAATAATGATGTCAGGCAGTCTCATGTAAAAACAGTTGATTTTTTTTTTTTCTAGGTGTGCAGTCTTGAAGCCATGAACTTTTCTATTCCTAGTCTTGACTTTTATTTTGACATCTCTTGTTGTAGACAGACTTCTTAACTCCCAACTACTAGCAATTGTAGTTCCGTCCAGCAGTGGAGTCTAGGACCAAGTTGAGTGGGCAGCAGGAAGCATCATGTTATTCGAAGCAGTTCCAAGTGAATGGATAATGGGGAGCCAATTATTACAAATAATGCCTTGTTTCCTTTTGGCCCCTGTGCAAACTTCACAGAGCAGGATTCTATTCAAGGCTGGGAGATTAAAGGAGACAGTGTTTACGTCTGCACCCAGCACAATGCCTGGCCCAGGTCAAGGCTGCATCCTAACCCAGTCATAATCTGAGCTCAGCAGGGATGCTTTGGTTTTGCTTTGTCTTTTTCTTCACTCTTCTTTTGTTGGAATAAGGGTTTGCAAACAACCGTCATTTCTCACTCAGGTTAGTTAACAGGGCTGGGTCCAGCTGGGCAGTGTCATGAGTTCAGGGCATTTTGCAGAGCTCCTGGGAGCCCAGTTGGGTGAACAGAATGCTTGTTGGTGAATCTGGTCGCAGTAAAACTGAATGAGGAAGAAAATGAAAAGGAAGCCGAATAGACAAAGTTGGTCTGAGAGAAGAGGCAAGACTAGTGGTGGGAATATGGGAGTCTAGCATACAGAAGCTAAGAGGAGCGGGGTCTACTGCCGTGTGGGTACATGGTTGGGTAGGATAAAGGCTTCTGGAAGAAGCACGTGGACAAGCTGAGTGTGCCAGAGATCCAGCTGGGTAGGTGTGAAGCCCTCTGTAGAAATGCTGATATTGAAAAGCTCTAGCAGATTGAGGCTATGTCTTCAAGCCTCTCATGTGTTGATGAAGTAAACACCATATTCTTTCATCATCTCCTCCCATTCCCAAGAGTTGAACTTTGAGGAGATGTGCCCATTTTCCTCTCTGGGTCACAGTGTTCTTGTTTGCAAAAGGAGGATGCTGGACTACAATTTCTCTATGAACCAAACCTTTGTTTGTTTCTGTTTTATTAATAATGATGTCAGGCAGTCTCATGTAAAAACAGTTGATTTTTTTTTTTTCTAGGTGTGCAGTCTTGAAGCCATGAACTTTTCTATTCCTAGTCTTGACTTTTATTTTGACATCTCTTGTTGTAGACAGACTTCTTAACTCCCAACTACTAGCAATTGTAGTTCCGTCCAGCAGTGGAGTCTAGGACCAAGTTGAGTGGGCAGCAGGAAGCATAGTTTAATATGGATGCTTCACTTAAAGTTGCACATTTGTATGGAAAAAGCAATACCTATTCCAAAACTGGCATTCTGAAATTGGATGACATATCCATAATTTTCAGTGGCCAGTCTCCATATGTCAGAGCGTTGGTGGAAGAAAAAACAATGTTTTTTGGGGTGGAAGCATATTCAAATTTAATTCATGTCAAAGAGTGTCCTGGCCTTTAAGATATAGGCATACAGAAGAAATATCAAAGAATCAAGGACATTTGGATTTGAGAGTACTTTTTAAAGAAGTATCAAGTTAATCCCACTAACTGTCCCTTAGCACTCATTTCATTGCTTCTTCTCTTTACTCTGCCAAGAGGATTTTTACCCTCCTGAGTCCATACCAACCCAATACTCTAGTAGCTGTCCTCCTTCATAACTGTCATTGGGTGTGGATCATCGTAGGGGAGATATAATATCAGGAGTGGGAAGGAATAAGGACATCTTTAATTCAGGAGAAAGAAGTAGACTTGGATATATAGATTTGAGAGTAACCAGAATGTAGATAGTGATTTAATTTAAGATGAGATCAGAAGGGAAGGAGAAAGATCTAATAAACAATACCAATATAAAAATTTAATATATGGACAGGGGATGAGGGCCCCCCAAGGCAAGCCAAGAAGGAGACTTGGGAGATGTACAGAATCAGAAGCCAAGGAATTAAGTATCTAAAGGATGTTCTGTTGTGTCTGATCCTTTGCAACGCCATGGACTGTAGCCCCCCAGGGTCCTCTGTTTGTGGGATTTTCCAGGTCTGAATACTGGAGTTAGTAGCCATTCCCTCTCCAGAGGATCTTCCTGATCCATAGGTCAAACCTTGGTCTCCTACATTGCAGGCAGATTCCTCAGAGCCACCAGGAAGCCCATTTAAAGGAAAGACTGGTCAATTCCACTTATAATGATTCGGTTATTAAAAACAGTGATTTGTATTTTTTTCTAGGTGTGCAGTCTTGAAGCCATGAACTTTTCTATTCCTAGTCTTGACTTTTATTTTGACATCTCTTGTTGTAGACAGACTTCTTAACTCCCAACTACTAGCAATTGTAGTTCCGTCCAGCAGTGGAGTCTAGGACCAAGTTGAGTGGGCAGCAGGAAGCATAGTTTAATATGGATGCTTCACTTAAAGTTGCACATTTGTATGGAAAAAGCAATACCTATTCCAAAACTGGCATTCTGAAATTGGATGACATATCCATAATTTTCAGTGGCCAGTCTCCATATGTCAGAGCGTTGGTGGAAGAAAAAACAATGTTTTTTGGGGTGGAAGCATATTCAAATTTAATTCATGTCAAAGAGTGTCCTGGCCTTTAAGATATAGGCATACAGAAGAAATATCAAAGAATCAAGGACATTTGGATTTGAGAGTACTTTTTAAAGAAGTATCAAGTTAATCCCACTAACTGTCCCTTAGCACTCATTTCATTGCTTCTTCTCTTTACTCTGCCAAGAGGATTTTTACCCTCCTGAGTCCATACCAACCCAATACTCTAGTAGCTGTCCTCCTTCATAACTGTCATTGGGTGTGGATCATCGTAGGGGAGATATAATATCAGGAGTGGGAAGGAATAAGGACATCTTTAATTCAGGAGAAAGAAGTAGACTTGGATATATAGATTTGAGAGTAACCAGAATGTAGATAGTGATTTAATTTAAGATGAGATCAGAAGGGAAGGAGAAAGATCTAATAAACAATACCAATATAAAAATTTAATATATGGACAGGGGATGAGGGCCCCCCAAGGCAAGCCAAGAAGGAGACTTGGGAGATGTACAGAATCAGAAGCCAAGGAATTAAGTATCTAAAGGATGTTCTGTTGTGTCTGATCCTTTGCAACGCCATGGACTGTAGCCCCCCAGGGTCCTCTGTTTGTGGGATTTTCCAGGTCTGAATACTGGAGTTAGTAGCCATTCCCTCTCCAGAGGATCTTCCTGATCCATAGGTCAAACCTTGGTCTCCTACATTGCAGGCAGATTCTTTACTGTCAGAGCCACCAGGGAAGCCCATTTAAAGGAAAGACTGGTCAATTCCACTCTTGTTGAGTGATCCCTTAAGAAAATAGTTAAAAGAAACCTTTAGTTTAGCAATGCAGGTTCCATGGCAGGAGAAATTCCAATATGCAGATGAGGACAGAAGTTGGGTAGGATGAGCTGAGGACAGGAAAAGTAGGAGATCACTTTATTTCACTCTTTCAGTAAGTATGCCTATGAGGCGGGCTGGAGCATTTGGACAATAAGCTGCGAGAAAAATGGAGGCAAGAGGTTTTGCTCTTTATGGGAAAAAGTGGGGTTTGCTTACATGCTGATAGGAAGAGACCAATGGAAAGGGAGGTTGAAGACAGAGGGAAGAGGGGAAACTGGAAAACGTGAGGCCTGAGGAGGCTGAGGAGCCTGAGGAGGCTGGAAAGCCGAGGACTGGGAGCCCAGGAGAAGGCAGGCCTTCTTGATTTATGGCAAGACAGAGTGAGAGAAGCAGGGTTGCAGGTGTGATCTCTCATAACAGGGAGATCAGCCCATCCCTTTCCGATGACCTCTTTGGTTTCTGTGGAACAAGCAATAAGAACTAAGGATGCAGGAGCACGGAGAAAATTTCCAGAAGCAACAAGGGAAATGGGGGGCAGGTAACCAGGGTGCTGGGGAAAGAATGGTTCAGCTGACGTTGGAAACCATCTGTTCGTCTGAGGTCATGCTGTTTTCTGGAGCAGAGCTAGTAGTCAATTGAATGGTTTTACAGATATATAGATTTGAGAGTAACCAGAATGTAGATAGTGATTTAATTTAAGATGAGATCAGAAGGGAAGGAGAAAGATCTAATAAACAATACCAATATAAAAATTTAATATATGGACAGGGATGAGGGCCCCCAAGGCAAGCCAAGAAGGAGACTTGGGAGATGTACAGAATCAGAAGCCAAGGAATTAAGTATCTAAAGGATGTTCTGTTGTGTCTGATCCTTTGCAACGCCATGGACTGTAGCCCCCCAGGGTCCTCTGTTTGTGGGATTTTCCAGGTCTGAATACTGGAGTTAGTAGCCATTCCCTCTCCAGAGGATCTTCCTGATCCATAGGTCAAACCTTGGTCTCCTACATTGCAGGCAGATTCTTTACTGTCAGAGCCACCAGGGAAGCCCATTTAAAGGAAAGACTGGTCAATTCCACTCTTGTTGAGTGATCCCTTAAGAAAATAGTTAAAAGAAACCTTTAGTTTAGCAATGCAGGTTCCATGGCAGGAGAAATTCCAATATGCAGATGAGGACAGAAGTTGGGTAGGATGAGCTGAGGACAGGAAAAGTAGGAGATCACTTTATTTCACTCTTTCAGTAAGTATGCCTATGAGGCGGGCTGGAGCATTTGGACAATAAGCTGCGAGAAAAATGGAGGCAAGAGGTTTTGCTCTTTATGGGAAAAAGTGGGGTTTGCTTACATGCTGATAGGAAGAGACCAATGGAAAGGGAGGTTGAAGACAGAGGGAAGAGGGGAAACTGGAAAACGTGAGGCCTGAGGAGGCTGAGGAGCCTGAGGAGGCTGGAAAGCCGAGGACTGGGAGCCCAGGAGAAGGCAGGCCTTCTTGATTTATGGCAAGACAGAGTGAGAGAAGCAGGGTTGCAGGTGTGATCTCTCATAACAGGGAGATCAGCCCATCCCTTTCCGATGACCTCTTTGGTTTCTGTGGAACAAGCAATAAGAACTAAGGATGCAGGAGCACGGAGAAAATTTCCAGAAGCAACAAGGGAAATGGGGGGCAGGTAACCAGGGTGCTGGGGAAAGAATGGTTCAGCTGACGTTGGAAACCATCTGTTCGTCTGAGGTCATGCTGTTTTCTGGAGCAGAGCTAGTAGTCAAGTTGAAACATGGTTTGTGACATTGAAACAAGGTGTCATGGGTTGAATTGTGCCACCTCAGCCCCCAATTTCAATGTTGAAATTGTGACTCTCAAAATATCAAAATGTGACCTATTTGGAAATAAGGTCCTTGTGGATGCACTGAAGATGAGGTCATGAGGGCTCTAATCCAGTGTGACTGTTGTTGCTCAGTTGCTAAGTTGTGCCCAGCTATTTGCAGCCCCATGAAGTACAGCACACTAGGCTTCCCTGTTCTTCAGACTATCTGCTGAAGTTTGTTCAAACCTGTGTCCATTGAATTGGTCGCACTATCTAACCATCTCATCCAATGTGACTAGTGTCTTTATAAAAACGGGATTTAGACACAGACACATGCACACGGGGAGAGCCTAAGGTGGAGGTAGGGATTGGGGTAGTGCTTCTGCAGGCCAGGAACAATTGTCAGCACCCCACCAGCAGTGAGATGAGGGGCGTAGACTGGATTCTCACTCATAGACCAACTCTGGACGTTCTTTGGTCTCAAGCTTGTGACCTCCACACTGTGAGACAGCACATTTCTGTTGTTGAGAACACTGCATCTATAGTACTTTGTTCTGACAGCCTTAATACACAGATACACAAGGAACAGGGTTGTTTGTTTTTCCTTTTCCCATTTTTGCATCTTCAAGTTGGTTGTAAAGGACTTAAGGCAAGCATCTTAAGAACATGTTATAGAAGTGTTATTAAAAATAAATAGCTCAAGGAATCCAGGATGAGTTGAGAAAGAAGGCAAAAAAATATCCATAGGAGAGAAAGCATAGAAAGAAAAAGACACTAAGACATTTGGAGTTGAAATGTTCTTTCAGTTCCTGTAGCTATATCTGCTGGTAGTTCCTAAGACCTTTGTTTCTAAGAAAATCTCAACCCTCCTCAGAAGTTTCGTGTAAAGGTTAATCTTAGCCTCCAGGTTCTTGCTAAAGTGATCACTCTCTTACTCCTCAAATTAGAACTCAGCTTAGATCACAGCAAAGGTATTTGCAAATAATCATCTCTTGTTAGGCACTGACTTCCATTTGCATATGGTAACCACAGATCGAATGTATTCTCAGAGGGACTTTCATGTTATCTGAGCTGTGTGAGTCTTCAAAGGGCTTGCATGGCTTCATGTGGATTTAATAGGCTCTTGCCCCCATGTGTGATTCAGCATTTCCTGGGTTCCAGCACTCAGAGAATTTGCTCATTAGCTTCGAGAGACAGTTTTTAATGGAATAAAAAAAAGGGGAGAGTGGGTTGTGGTTTTCACAGCTTCTGTGATTAAAATCATACGGACAGCTGCTCTTCAGTATGGCGTCACCCAGTGTGGATGAAGAAGTGCTTGCTGACAGAAAGCCGCTGGGCTGTAAATTCTGTTTATCGTACAACTGGCCGCTTTCTGCAGAGTTTAAAGTTTTTAGAAGAATGTGTGAATAGACCACATGGAGCAAAACCAAGGTCTTCTTTTTTAAAGTCTTATTTGAAAAAATAACATTTTTCTTCATTGAGGAAAATTTGGAAAATATGTGACAATAAATATCTTTGTAAAAAGCAGACGATCTCTTGAGTTTTAACCTTTTGAATGCCAATTTCTTTGGTCTCCCTCCATCGTCCCCATTTATACATGTATAAGCATATTTTTTTACAAACTTAGAATCATATTGTTAATAGGGTTTTTTTTAAACTTAAGTACGAGTGCTTTACCATATCATGTTATTTCCTGCTGTACGGCAGAGTGAATCAGCTATATATGTACATATATCCCCTCTTTTTTGGATTTCCTTCCCATTTAGGTCACCTCAGAGCATTGAGCAGAGTTCCCTGTGCTCTACAGTAGGTTCTCGTTATTTAGCTACTTTATACATAATGTATATAATGTCAGTCCCAATCCATTTCACCTCCTCCTTCCCCACCTTGGTATCCACATGTGTGGTCTCTGTGTCTTCATTTCTGCTTTGCAAATAAGTTTATGCCATTTTTCTGGATTCCACATATATGCATTAATATATAGTACTTGTTTTTCTCTTTCTGACTGACTTGTCTCTGTAAAGTCTCTAGCTCCATCCAATTCTCACCAAATGGCACAATTTCATTCTTTTTTTTATGGCTGAGTAATACTCCTTTGTTGTAATACAGGTTTGAAAACTTGCTCTTCGGTTGACATTGTATCCTTACCGCATTCTCACACCATGAAGACATTTCAGTGCTGTTCCAGGGTCCATTACTAGAATTGACTGAATCTCTTCTTTTTGGAAATTTAGATTGATTCTAGATTTTTGCTAAGACAAATGAGTCAGTGTACACTCAGTTCAGTTCAGTTCATTGCTCAGTTATGTCCAACTCTCGGCAGCCCCGTGGACTGGAACACGCCAGGCTTCCCTGTCCTTCACCATCTCCCAGAGCTTGCTCACACAATTGTCTGTGTGTGTGTGTGTGTGTGTGTGTGTGTGTGTGTGTGTGTGTGTGTGTAGATAGATATTTTTTTAAGCTTGAGGTTTCTGAGGGTTTCACTAGAATATATTGCAGGTCATCCAGCAATGTGTGAGGATTTCCAGATTCCACGTCCATCCAGCTGAATCCTTCGAAGTCTAAATTTGAAGACTGTTATCAGGAGGGCACTGCCTGATTTTCACTTCGACAGTGTAGGGAAAGGTTTGATACAAAGAGAAAGGCACTGGGAGGAGGCTCCCCAGGGAAGGAGCTAAAGTGCAGAGTGTGATTCTGTGTCATAAGCTGGAGGCCTGGGCAGCTGTGCAGCTTCCTCTCTAATGAATTAAGGCTGGGACTCGCGGGGGAAGAAGGTTGTGGTGGGGTGGGATTTTTTGCTCCTGTCCTCTCAGTTTTCTCATGATGGAAAATTCATAAACTGTTCCTGGTGACAGTTGTGCAAAATGAAAAGCTCTGTGAATGTGTGGAGAATAGATTATCCTGACTGCTGTTAAGCATTTGACAAATTGGGAGTTTTGTCATACATCAGAGAACAATGGAGGGAGAATAAAGAACAGTGGGCATCATATAAATATAACACACCTGACGGCTCCTGGCAACATTTATCTTCCTGCACGGTGGGGAGGGGGCGCACGAGGCGAGATGGCTGGGCTGTGGGCAGGCCCCTGGCCTCTGTGAGGCGGGGTGGTGCATCCCACCGTCAAGGTCCCCTTTCTCTGTGAGTGTGAGGAGGTGTCAGCTTGTTTAGTGTCATGGACATTATAGTTTCTTGAACTAAAGCAATGTTTTTCATATGTCTGATATAAGGGACGGGTGTTCCTCAAGCCACCAAGGGGCTGGACAGAGTCTCATGTGCCCCAGTAAGTGGAGGAAAAGGCCATGAGCTGCCTGCAATTCCATGGAGCTGAATCTGGAAATCCATCAAAGCAGAGGGAAGGATGGGGACAGAATGTTGGTTTCTTTCCTGGCCACCTGGGCTCCTGCCCCACCGTCACCAGTCAGAAGGGGAGGCTCTCAAGTGAGGAAGGATGGCTTGGAGAGAGTATTGAGCTGTTTCCATTCCTGAATATCTCAGCAATGAGTCACAGGTGGAGCAGAGAGAACCTTCCTGGGATGACTGTGGGGACAGAACTGGCCTGAGGGGGTGGGCAGGGCTTCAGGGCAGTGGGAGGAGCATCTGGCAGATCTGACTACAGTCTTCACTCTCCTTTCCCAGTGGTGTGACCTTTGACTTCTTTGAGCCTCAGTCCTCTGATCTATAAAAACAGGACAGTGGTGCCTGCTCGTGTAGTAATATTGTGAAGATTAAATGAGATAGTACGCGGAAAGTGCTTGCGTGCCTAAGATGACAGAGCAAAAAGACAATAACAAGTGTTGATGAGGATGTGAAGAAATTGGAACCCTCATACACTGCTGGTACAGATTTGAAATGCAGCAGCTACTTTGGAAAAGTTTGGGAGCTCCTCAAAAGTTAGGGTTCCAGTCCCATGTAGGTGGGATAGTTGGTGGGGTGGGATTTTTTGCTCCTGTCCTCTCAGTTTTCTCATGATGGAAAATTCATAAACTGTTCCTGGTGACAGTTGTGCAAAATGAAAAGCTCTGTGAATGTGTGGAGAATAGATTATCCTGACTGCTGTTAAGCATTTGACAAATTGGGAGTTTTGTCATACATCAGAGAACAATGGAGGAGAATAAAGAACAGTGGGCATCATATAAATATAACACACCTGACGGCTCCTGGCAACATTTATCTTCCTGCACGGGGGGGAGGGGGCGCACGAGGCGAGATGGCTGGGCTGTGGGCAGGCCCCTGGCCTCTGTGAGGCGGGGTGGTGCATCCCACCGTCAAGGTCCCCTTTCTCTGTGAGTGTGAGGAGGTGTCAGCTTGTTTAGTGTCATGGACATTATAGTTTCTTGAACTAAAGCAATGTTTTTCATATGTCTGATATAAGGGACGGGTGTTCCTCAAGCCACCAAGGGGCTGGACAGAGTCTCATGTGCCCCAGTAAGTGGAGGAAAAGGCCATGAGCTGCCTGCAATTCCATGGAGCTGAATCTGGAAATCCATCAAAGCAGAGGGAAGGATGGGGACAGAATGTTGGTTTCTTTCCTGGCCACCTGGGCTCCTGCCCCACCGTCACCAGTCAGAAGGGGAGGCTCTCAAGTGAGGAAGGATGGCTTGGAGAGAGTATTGAGCTGTTTCCATTCCTGAATATCTCAGCAATGAGTCACAGGTGGAGCAGAGAGAACCTTCCTGGGATGACTGTGGGGACAGAACTGGCCTGAGGGGGTGGGCAGGGCTTCAGGGCAGTGGGAGGAGCATCTGGCAGATCTGACTACAGTCTTCACTCTCCTTTCCCAGTGGTGTGACCTTTGACTTCTTTGAGCCTCAGTCCTCTGATCTATAAAAACAGGACAGTGGTGCCTGCTCGTGTAGTAATATTGTGAAGATTAAATGAGATAGTACGCGGAAAGTGCTTGCGTGCCTAAGATGACAGAGCAAAAAGACAATAACAAGTGTTGATGAGGATGTGAAGAAATTGGAACCCTCATACACTGCTGGTACAGATTTGAAATGCAGCAGCTACTTTGGAAAAGTTTGGGAGCTCCTCAAAAAGTTAGGTGTAGAGTTACCGTATAACCCAGCAATCCCATGCTGAAGTATGTACCCAACAGAAATGAGAATGTATGTCCACAGAAAAAATTATACATGGATGTTCACAGCAGCACTATTCACAATATTCCAAAAGTAGAAACACCCATTTGTCTGTTAGCTGGTGAATGAATGAATAAAAGGTGATGTATCTGTACAAGGGACTGTCGTTTGACAATAGAAAGGAATGAGAGTCTAACACATGCTACAGTATAAACCTTGAAAACATGCCAGATGAAAAGAGTCAGTCACAAAAGGGCAATAGGGTATGATTCCATTGATATAAAATACTCAGAATAGGCTGGTCTGCAGAAACAAAGTTTAGGTCCGTGGTTGCTGGGGGCTGGAGTGTTAAGGGACAGTTGGGAAGTGATTGATAAAGTGTGTGGGGTTTCTTTTGGGGTTGATGAAAATGTTCCAAGACTGGCTGTGGGGGGTGGTCGCACAGTTCTATGAGTATACTAAAATCCACTGAATCGAACACTTTGGGTGAATTAGAGTATGTTAATTATATCATGATAGAAGTTGTATGCCCTACCCTCCAAGAAAAGCAGCAGCAGAAGTGCCTGGTGCCCAGCAGGTAGCTGATTTAAACAGTGGTAAGCCCTTTCCTGTCTCACAGGTTCATTTTGAAAAAGGTCGTCAAGGGCCTCAGTTTTCAGATTTTCAAGGTCAAGTCTTCCTTTTCCTCTCTTTAAAATATCTACTCATGAAGAAGCACCGAATCTTCGTTTAAGTCAAAAATGCTCACCAAAGACCACACCCCGTGTGGAGTCTTTGTGTTCCGTACAATCCAGGATCCTTCCTCCCACCTCCAGGGAACACTCGCACTTGTCCAGGTATCACCTTGCCCAGTAACCTGGAGAATAAAACTCTTCTTCCAGAGAAAGAAAGTTCTTCCCGCTGTCTAGCTCAGGTCTTCCTGCTATGATTGGAGTCAGCTTCCCACCGCCTGTCTGCATCCTGGCGTCTGTTGAGGTTTGGATGCCTGGAGTCAAATGAAATAAGTGCCTCTTTGGAGAACAGCTCCTGGAGGCCACTGCACATTTGTCACATGTCAGTGGGATCTGCATATGGATGTGAAATGTATATTTAAAAATGTGCACACACTCGGCTGCACACGCATTCTGCTCTGAATGTGTTTATCCAATTGCCCATCACAAGCCCACCCTTGGGGGCTGGGCCACCCCAAGCACCTTTGCCTGCCAGTCTATTGGACCCCCATCTGTAAACATCAGCTGACCACCCTGCTCTTTCCCCACTCCCTAGAGGGAGGGCAGCTGGAAGGTTCTGCTATACAGTGGGTTCCAGCTCTGAAGATGAGTTCCTCACCTTGACAGGAAGGAGCTGGCAGCTTCAGCTCTCTGAGACAGCAGCTGAGGAGCAGAGTGAGCCCTGGCGTGGAGGCAGTGAAGTCGGTGACTCCTAGCTACTTCACTTAGCAGCCATGAGACACTGGGTACCACAAGTGACCGCTCTTGTTCTCGGTTTCCTTCACGATAAAGGTGTGCACCTGAGTTCCTCAAGGACCTTAACATTTGGAGAATTCCCTACTCGTATGCCTCGGAGGAGTAAAAAGTTGCATCATCCAGAGTGTTAGAATGTTCTGATTCACCTCCTCCAAGGGTCTAGAGGGGGTGCCTAGGACTAGGATATACAGACCCTTTCTGAAGTCCTGCACTGAACTCTCACTCCATCCTCTACAAAGCTGTATGGTGGTCTTTAGACAGGACCCCAATTCCACTCCTCCCATCAAGAACTCGATTCTGTGCTCCTTTCCCTGAAATCTGGGCAGGCTTGTGACTGCTCCTCTCCCTTGCGAAAAGCAGCAGCATTGTGACTTCAGAGGGTGGTCTCTTGGGACCCTTGTTTCTTTGGGAGATGATGTTTCTCAGAGGTCACTCTCTTGTCAGGGAGAATTCCAGACCGTCTGGAAAGGCCACATCTTAGTGTTCCAGGTGTCAGTCCCTTCTGCGCTGACTTTCAGGCAGCCCAACCCAGGGAGCAGATATGGTTGAAATGTTCCCACTTCCTGTTGGAAATGCATGCCTCTACTCACCTGCTCCAGTCCTGGACCACCCACATCACCCCTGCCTGTTTCAGCCTGCCCAGCAGTGCCCCAGCCGCTGGGGAGCAGAGCATGCCGTCTCTGCTGGGTCCTGCCCAAAGTGCTGACACTCAGAATCCATGAGCATAGTAAGAGCCTGCCACCATGCCAGAGTGCATGCCTTTTGCCCTAAATGTATATTTAAAATGTGCACACACTCGGCTGCACACGCATTCTGCTCTGAATGTGTTTATCCAATTGCCCATCACAAGCCCACCCTTGGGGGCTGGGCCACCCCAAGCACCTTTGCCTGACAGTCTATTGGACCCCCATCTGTAAACATCAGCTGACCACCCTGCTCTTTCCCCACGCCCTAGCGGGAGGGCAGCTGGAAGGTTCTGCTATACAGTGGGTTCCAGCTCTGAAGATGAGTTCCTCACCTTGACAGGAAGGAGCTGGCAGCTTCAGCTCTCTGAGACAGCAGCTGAGGAGCAGAGTGAGCCCTGGCGTGGAGGCAGTGAAGTCGGTGACTCCTAGCTACTTCACTTAGCAGCCATGAGACACTGGGTACCACAAGTGACCGCTCTTGTTCTCGGTTTCCTTCACGATAAAGGTGTGCACCTGAGTTCCTCAAGGACCTTAACATTTGGAGAATTCCCTACTCGTATGCCTCGGAGGAGTAAAAAGTTGCATCATCCAGAGTGTTAGAATGTTCTGATTCACCTCCTCCAAGGGTCTAGAGGGGGTGCCTAGGACTAGGATATACAGACCCTTTCTGAAGTCCTGCACTGAACTCTCACTCCATCCTCTACAAAGCTGTATGGTGGTCTTTAGACAGGACCCCAATTCCACCTCCCATCAAGAACTCGATTCTGTGCTCCTTTCCCTGAAATCTGGGCAGGCTTGTGACTGCTCCTCTCCCTTGCGAAAAGCAGCAGCATTGTGACTTCAGAGGGTGGTCTCTTGGGACCCTTGTTTCTTTGGGAGATGATGTTTCTCAGAGGTCACTCTCTTGTCAGGGAGAATTCCAGACCGTCTGGAAAGGCCACATCTTAGTGTTCCAGGTGTCAGTCCCTTCTGCGCTGACTTTCAGGCAGCCCAACCCAGGGAGCAGATATGGTTGAAATGTTCCCACTTCCTGTTGGAAATGCATGCCTCTACTCACCTGCTCCAGTCCTGGACCACCCACATCACCCCTGCCTGTTTCAGCCTGCCCAGCAGTGCCCCAGCCGCTGGGGAGCAGAGCATGCCGTCTCTGCTGGGTCCTGCCCAAAGTGCTGACACTCAGAATCCATGAGCATAGTAAGATGCTTGCTGTTTTCTGCCACCATGCTTCAGAATGTTTGCTGTTGTTATGCCTATTTGCTCCCCTCTACCCCAACTCATTAGTTAAAGCCCTTACCCCAAATATGATGGCATTTGGAGGTGGGGCATTTAGCAGGGAAATCGGGTTTGATGAGGTCATGAGGGCAGGGTCAGCATGATAGGATCAGTGCCCTGACGAGAAGATGAAGAAACAGGAGCACATGCGTTCTGCCCATCCTACTCCCTTATATACGTGTACCAAGAAAAGGCCACGTGAGCACAGTGAGCAGGCAGTCTTCTGAAAGCCAGGACAAGTCTCCACCAGAATCCACTCTGATCTCAGACTTCCAGAGCTATGAGAAAGGAAGTGTCTATTGTTTAAGCAGCCTAGCCTCTGAGATCCTGTAATAGCAGCCCAAGATAAGACAGCTGTGGAGCAGTAGAAAACTGGGATACATCCAGTCTGAGCCTTGTTTGCCACGTGATATTCTGATTACCGTGGGTGTCGTCTACAAGGTATGAACTGGTCACTGCAAATACATTCCCAGGAAGGAAATCATAGGTTCACTACCCTTGGGATGTGAGTTACCTTTGCTCTCTGTGTGCAGAGCCCATTGTAAGGTGTGTGTGTGTGTGTGTGTGCTCTGTTTTGAGCCTGTTATAATATGTGTGTGTGTGTGTGTGTGTGTGTGTGTGTGCTCTCTCTGTGTTGAGCCTGTTATAGTGTTTGTGTGTGTGTGTCCAGCAGGGATGGTGTGGGGAGAAGTCCAGGGCCACAGACACAGCTCTCTGGGAGACTGAAGACCCAGCTTCCTTCTCCCTTGCCCACCCTGTGCTGTGCGAACAGCTCAGCATTGTTTATCCCCAGACAGTCTCCTTCCTCCCGCCCTGCAGCAAATCGAAGCTATTATCCAAGGACAATGGGGGACTGTGGTCCTTTTCATTCTGCGATGGAGAGGCAAAGCTGACAACAGGAGTGTTTATATCGCTCTGTGGCTTTCCAGAGGCCTCATATTCATTAATGAATTGATCCTTTCTAGCAATAGTGCCTTCATTAGGATGGTATCCTGATTTGTGTTCATCAGACAAGGGCAGCTAAGGCTGCTGGTGATACATGGGACTCACTGGCTGGGGCCATTGAGGCCTCACTCATTCTAGGGATAGGTGAGGCCCTGAGATGCCAAATGCAGAGTTTCAAACTTAGAACTGAGGGTCCAGATATGAGTCTACCCTCTGGGTCTTCCTTGTACAGACAGCTTTATGACTCTGAGTCTCAGTTGTTTCATCTGTGAAATGGATAGAGGTAAAAATCCCACCAGGTAGCAGAGTTTTCATGATGAATGGGTCATGGGAAGATGCTCTCAAGTGTGACACATCACACTGCTGTTCATCTTCCTTGCTTCTGGGTCTGAGTGATGATGGTATAGATAGCTGCACTTACAAGAGGGATCAGCCCCTACACTGAGCGTGAGGGTCAGCAGCGCAGAGTGAGGACCCTCTCCCAGATCCCCCAGGACCATGTTGATGATGAAGACTCTGCAGCAAAGCAGGCACCTATGAATTCCTGCCCCCCTGCACTCCCCATGCCTGTACTCCCAGCCCCTCTGGTAATCTACTGCGACTCCCTTCCACCAGACTCTTTGGTGGATGTGTGCCCAAGAGAAATAGGAGAGAACCTCCTTCCAGTGCGCTCTGTTCAGTCTTCCACCACCATCGCCATCCACATTGGAAAGATCATCAGGAGGAGGACAGGGAGAAAGAAATTGGCTTCTGAGGCACCGTCCTAGGAAATGACTCACTCTTTTTTCTTTATGAGCTAACTACACACTGTCCGTGAGCTCTGGAGGGTTTAGACAAATCAGATTCTCTGTCTCCAACAGGATTCCAGCTTGGTGGCTGAATTCAGACCCAAACAGCAGTAATTCAGATGAGTCTCAGAATTTGGCAGGCCCTTCATATCAACAAAAGGGAAGGCACAATATTGTAAAATGTGTGGGTTCTTGCTACGTAACTGTTTAAAAGGCCAGGAAGTGTAGAGGTGGGAGAAATATGGGGGAGATGTATTCACTAGGGCATTGTTGACTGATGGCTGTCCAGCTTGAGCACAGAGTCCTGACTCAGTCCCATGAGTGCCTGAAGCCACCTGCAGTGGACCTCGTGGGTGTTAAAAAGCTCAGAACTGCTTGCACACCCCAGGGTCTCCTTCTGTGTTCTTACTTTCAGTTTATTTATATTCCAATCCTTTCTATTTGATCTGTTTGTACAAACATGTTTTTACAACAAGACAAAAAGGGAGGAGATGGTGGTCCTGTGGTAGCTGTTGAGTCTCCGGTTCCTGAGGGAATCCCTGGGCTGAAAAGAGCTGGATCTCTCCCGGAGGAAGGGAGTCCAGTCTGAGAGGTGGGTGGAGAGTAATTACTGTTGGCTCCAGTTTCCTCTCTCCTCGGTATATTGGGAAACTCATCTAGGAAGATGAAGCAGAAATGCCATTCTCGTCCATCTATTGAGTGAAGTTTAGAAATCTAACATTTATCTCAGTTGCCAGGTTCCTCCTCTCAGTGTATCCCACACATGTGCTTTTTCATTCTTTCTGCACTTCTCATCCAGAAAGAGCTCTCAAAGCATAGATCACACCACTCCCCTACTTAAAATCCTGTGAAAGCCCCTGTTGCATTTAGGATGACATTCAGGCTCTGTACTGATTGTGGCCTGAGAGCCCTGCCTCCCTCTCAAAACTCACCTCAAAACTCTTCCATCTCAAAACTCTTTACTGCCAGGCAGGGTGCTCCAGCTGCACTCTCCTCACATCTTTTCCTGGCACTCTTCAAGGTATTTCTTCTGGTTTGCATTTGTTGTTTTCCTCTCTCTGGAATGTTCTCCCCACTCCTTTGGCTGGCCGATGCTCCTCCTTTTGGTCTCAGCTTGAATATCGTTTCTCAAGACAGTCTGAAGGGTCCTTTCCCTCCCTGCTTCTCCCTATTACTGTCTCTCATCACTAGATAGTAAGCACCACGTTAGTAAGAATTTCTCTTGCACTCCATGCAATGCATGGCAGGTGGTCAGTTCTCAGCAAACAGTTGGTGGGTCAATGAATAACTGAATGAAAGGGTGCTCTGTCCCTTAGATCTGCCTTGCGACTTTGCAGATTCGGAGCATACAGAACATTTATTGTCTCTTATGTCTTAAATGTTTTCCAGGGTAGCGGAAACTGTGTACCATTTCCATTTTTCATGTGAAGAAGTTAAGGCTTAAAGAGGTTATTCAGTCTGCCCACAATTGCATCAGTAATCTTAGAATAGCCAGGAATGGTGACAAGTTGGAACTGACTATAAATCTCCTTGCTCTTTCTCGTATATTTTTTGGTGGTGTTGAGGGGGTAGCCAGTAATGCTGCTTGGAAAAGGGGCATAAATCATTTAAAGCAGAAAAGATGAATAGCAAAGTGAGAAATATATGTGGGACCACACTGCATGGGGTACGAGTACGGCTCTACCCTTTTCCAGCTGTGTGATCTACCAAGTGACTTAACCCCTCTGTGCCTTGGTTCTTCCATCTGTATGGTGGGCGTAACATCACCTTCCTTACAGAACTGTCATGAAAATTAAAGAGTGTATGAGGGCTTCCCTGGTGGTCCAGTGGGTAAGGACACCGCCTTGCAGTGCAGAGGGTACCGGTTCGATCCCTGGCCTGGGAAGATCCCACGTGCCGCGGAGTGGCTGGACTGATGTGTCCAACTACCGAGCCAGAGCTCTGGGGCACATGCACCCAGAGCCGGTGCTCAGCAGTGAGAGGGGCCACTGTGAAGGGAGGCCCACACAGGCCAAAGAATGAAGATGGATGAAAATAAATGAAAGACCAATAGAAGTAGCCCCCCCCCCAAAAAAAAAAAGTGTGTATGAAAGCCCTTGGGCCAGGGTCTGGCACAGCTAACCTCTGGATAATAACTGTTTACTACTCTGTTTACCCCTCTCATCACCCTGCAGTTCATATGCACAGGACTGGGTCTTCCTTGGATTTTTAAGGACATTGAGTATTAGGTAGATCTCTTTGCAAACTCCTCCCCCCATGTCTGTCTGTCTGTCTCTCTCTCAGGACCTGCAGGAGCTTTTAGAATGAGTTTCTTTGTTGCATGTGGCTTTGGAGGAGGTGGTAATGAGCAGGCGATTGTACAGCAAAGGAACATAAACTTTAAAAGCGGAGAAGGAAATGGATGTGTTAGCGATACAGAGTTGTGGGAAAAGCTACCCACTAAATTACATTTCTGCACGGGAAAAGAACTGCCTGCAAAGTGGGAATGAACAACATTGGGATGGCAAAGACATCAAGAAGTGGGACCGGTAACAAGGCACGGAGCCCTCTGTTATTTCTAGCATCACGGAAAGCGGCGTTTTATTATTCTTTCCCTAAATGATCTTCATTCAGTTTGGGGGATGGGGTGGGGTTGGGAAGGGAGGGGGGCAGCGGGCCACTTCTATTGGTCTTTCATTTATTTATTTTCATCTATCTTTTGTTCTCTGGCCCGTGTGGGCCTCCCATTGCAGTGGCCTCTGTTGTCGCAGAGCACCGGCTCTAGGTGCATGCACCCCAGAGCTCCGGCTCGGTAATTGGACACACAGGCCCCTCTGCTCCGCGGCACGTGGGATCTTCCCAGGCCAGGGATCGAACCGGCGCCCCTTGCACTGCAAGGCGGTGTCCTTACCCACTGGACCACCAGGGAAGCCCTGATCTTCATTCATTTTTCATTGTTGTTGTTGCTTCTTTTTCACAACCAGTCCAGCTGAATCTCTCTATACCTGTGACCTACCTGTCACTGGCCTTGGCCCAGCAGCTGCTCTGGTGACTGGAAATCTGTAGTTACAGGAAAGGAAGGTCCTGAGGGGTCCTTGACAATCATTACACCTAAACAAGCCCATTTTCAGACGGGAAAACTAAAGCCAAGATGGAAAAGGGCATTTTTAAAAATTCATTAATTCAAACAACAGTTTATTGAGCACATTTACAAGGCCCGAAGCTACATGATGGAGAAAGTCAAGAGATTCTGTGTCTCTGAGCAGAGCACCCACAATGAACCGTTACCAAAGATTATGTCAGGGAGGTAACACCGAGAGCTCAGGCCTGAGAACTGCGTCTCGTGCTCCAATCTATACTGCCACTTCTCATCTAAGCTGGTGTCATTGCCTGGACTTTGGTTCCTCATCTGTAAAATGGGGAAGTTGGTGTCTGGCCTAGGAATTGCACTAGGATTTTATGAGCATCCAGGTAATCATAACACATGCTGATGCTTGGTGGCCTGTGAAGCAGCTTGTAGAAGCTGCTTTTGTTGCTGGTAGGGTTATCAGTTGCAAACAGAATTGAAGCCACTGGAATAAGGTAATAGGGAAATGAGAGGGGCTGTTTTGGAGGGGCCTTCTTCCCCAGTGGCTCAGCAGTAAAGAATCTACCTACACTGCAGGAGCTGCAGGAGATGTGGGCTCGATCCCTGGGTAGGGAAGACCCCCAGGAGGAGGGCATGGCTCACCACTCCAGTGTTCTTGCCTGGAGAGTCCCATGGACAGAGGAGCCTGGCAGACTGAAGTCCATAGGGTTGCAAAGAGTAGGACACACCTGAAGTGACTTGCATATTGCAGAGGGTGGAGGGCAGATTGCATGTCGGGGAATGGGCAGGGTTCAGCCACAGGTCGCCCCCAAGCCTGCATTCTAAGGGCAGCCCTTTGTGCTCTTAGGAATAAACAAGAAATGATTCCTTGATGGGGAGTAGCCCATTCAGCCAGGCAACAGCTACCACTGCTTTGCTTCTAACTCTGTGATAAGTGTAAGGATGAACGATACTGAAATCTGGCATGGCCATCTGAATTCAGCTCAGAGTTTAGCAGGAAGCACCAAGTCATAAAGTGACAGTGACGTGAGAGGGTTTGGAACAGAGGGACCCCAGACTCACCTTGTTCAAGGTGGGCTGAAGACTTCCCAGGAGAGACAATGACCCAGGGAAGTTTTGAAGGCTACAGAGAGCTTGACCGCTTGGGTTATGCCAGCAACGGCAGTCAAAGCTGAGAGAAGAACAGAAACAGAGCGTTGTGGCAAGTTGAGAAAACTGGCTGTGGTTTCCAGGAGAGGCCTAGCATACGGATGGCCATGCTGGAAGGAGCCATTTTGCAGATAATTTGAGTGCCAGGTGCAGCCTCAGCAGGCAGGGGAAAGGTGTTTGTGGGAGGCCATCCTGCTCTGATAGCTTGGAGGCCTCTGGTCAGGGTCCTTTGATTACAGATGTAATTTACTCAGAGCCAGTCCCCTCCTCACTGTGGTCTGGGAAGTCATCTACAGCATTGTGAAATGTGCGACCAATTTTACAATGAAAGGTTTTTAAGGTGGTGGTGTAGGCAGCCCACATTGTCCCAGGAGAACGAGCTCCCTGCAGAGGGGAGCCAGGCAGGTGAGCCTCTTCCCAGGGAGTCCAACAGCAAGGCCCTGTGACACAGGAAGTTATCCAGCTCGTGCAGTGCCCAAGATGTATGAGCATTGCACCCTCTGCTCTCCAGGCTTCAGGAAGTAGTGGGACCCTAAGACGGGGACATTTTATCCCTGAGGAGGAATAGGTGGATTTTACTCATGAGCCTCTAGTAAGCTCTCATGGTTTACAGAATCAGCCATGTTTATGTGACAGACAGGAGGGAGACCTAAGAGGCCCCTGGTGGCTCCACCTGGCTGTCACTCATGAAACGTCAAGCCCAGTGTGTCCAAACTTGGACTTGCTGTTTCTTCTCTCTCAAAAAGGTATGCTCCTTATTCAGTCCAATATGACCAACCTCTTGTCCAGTCAAACCCTGGACGTTGCCTTCAGTGCTTACTTGTCCTGAAACTGCAGCCTCGTCGTCCCCCATCTCTGTCTTGCTGTTGTCCTCATGCCAGGTCCTCAGTGCCCCACACCTCACACACCGAGCAGTCTGGTCTCCCTGGATTCCGCCCGAGATTCCACCCTCCACCGCTGCTAGTAAAATGATCTCTGTAGCACATGGCTACGCTCCACAAGCTCGGATGGCTCCCATGGCCTGCCGGGATTTCCTCATTCATTTCTTTAGTAACCATGGAGTACCCTCTGTGTGGCAAGCCCTGTGATGAGATGGAGTTACAGAGATGGACGGGACAGGGCCATCAGCACACTCTCCACCTGGTCAGGGAGGCAGGGTCAGACCACATGAGGGATTCTGTGTTCTATGCTGCGGGGCTGGAGACCAGAGGAGACGTGAAGAAGGCCTTTTGGGTTATCCTTTTCCCTGCCTGAAATCCCTTTTCTACATTAAAAGACATACTAGGAATTTATTGGGGCGAAAAAAAAAAAGACCATGAAAATATGTTTGTGTTATATTGAAAATGCAGAAAAGCAGAACTGAAATAGAAGCTAAAAATGTCCCTTGTCTCAATCTCTATTAAAATGTTGTGTCTTTCCTAACAGGTTTTCTCCTTCACATTTATAGTTTACAGAACTTGAAATGACCTTGGGTATACACTGCTTTGTATACAGCTCTTTTTACTAACAGATACCACAGCATTTAAAAAACAAAACAGCTCTATTGTTCTTTCTTGTTAGACAAAGAATGCGTAGCTATTTCCAACAATTTTATGAGATGAAAATTACATTTAAAATATCATCTACTACTCCTGTACCTCGAGTTAGCGTCTACTAACACCTGTGTGTATGTTCTTTCAAAATTTTATGTTGTGTACAATTTAAATATAGCTGTCGGTATAGACAGACGTGATCTTTAGCCTGCCTTTTCCCCTTCTCATGAAACGTCAAGCCCAGTGTGTCCAAACTTGGACTTGCGGTTTCTTCTCTCTCAGAAAGGTGTGCTCCTTATTCAGTCCAATATGACCAACCTCTGGTCCAGTCAAACCCCGTACGTTGCCGTCAGCGCTGCCCTGTCCTGAAACTGCAGCCTCGTCGGCCCCATCTCTGTCTTGCTGTTGTCCTCATGCCAGGTCCTCAGTGCCCCACACCTCACACACCGAGCAGTCTGGTCTCCCTGGATTCCGCCCGAGATTCCACCCTCCACCGCTGCTAGTAAAATGATCTCTGTAGCACATGGCTACGCTCCACAAGCTCGGATGGCTCCCATGGCCTGCCGGGATTTCCTCATTCATTTCTTTAGTAACCATGGAGTACCCTCTGTGTGGCAAGCCCTGTGATGAGATGGAGTTACAGAGATGGACGGGACAGGGCCATCAGCACACTCTCCACCTGGTCAGGGAGGCAGGGTCAGACCACATGAGGGATTCTGTGTTCTATGCTGCGGGGCTGGAGACCAGAGGAGACGTGAAGAAGGCCTTTTGGGTTATCCTTTTCCCTGCCTGAAATCCCTTTTCTACATTAAAAGACATACTAGGAATTTATTGGGGCGAAAAAAAAAAAGACCATGAAAATATGTTTGTGTTATATTGAAAATGCAGAAAAGCAGAACTGAAATAGAAGCTAAAAATGTCCCTTGTCTCAATCTCTATTAAAATGTTGTGTCTTTCCTAACAGGTTTTCTCCTTCACATTTATAGTTTACAGAACTTGAAATGACCTTGGGTATACACTGCTTTGTATACAGCTCTTTTTACTAACAGATACCACAGCATTTAAAAAACAAAACAGCTCTATTGTTCTTTCTTGTTAGACAAAGAATGCGTAGCTATTTCCAACAATTTTATGAGATGAAAATTACATTTAAAATATCATCTACTACTCCTGTACCTCGAGTTAGCGTCTACTAACACCTGTGTGTATGTTCTTTCAAAATTTTATGTTGTGTACAATTTAAATATAGCTGTCGGTATAGACAGACGTGATCTTTAGCCTGCCTTTTCCACTTAATACATTGTAGTTCTCTTTTTTATTTGAATATATTTGATCACTTGTGCTCTTTTTCTAAAACACATGTTATCCCATATAGATATAAAGTAAATGCCATAGCTAATCTCCTATTTATGAATATTTAGGTTGCTTCTGTATTTTCATGATTTCAGACAGCAGATTGATGAAAAACGCTTGTGAATATATGCAGTCAGTTTATTTCCTTGAGACAAAGTCCTAGAAGTAAAATTACCATGAAAAAAAATTGTGAACAATTTACATCTGGGTCCATATGTGTGGCTGGAAGAATTATCAGATGACCTCTACCCTATCTTTGTATAATTTTCTCCCCTTGAGTGTAGGCAGGACTTAATTGCTGCTAACCAGTAAACTGTGGCAAAGGTGATAGAGTGTCACTCCTGTGATTATGTTACATTATATGGGAAAGGTGAGGGGATTTTGCGGGTATAATTAACATCCCCAATTTGTTAACATTAAGTTAATCCAAAGGAGATTACCTTGAGTGTGCCTGAGCTAGTCAAGTGGGCTCTTTAATGAAAAGTTTAGAGAATTCTCTAAACAGGAGAATTTCTCCTGTTGGCCTTGAAGAAGCAAAGCACAGTGAGTCTACAGCCGCAAGGAAGTGAACTGTGGCAATGATTCCATGAGTTTGGAAGAGGACTCCAAACTTCAGAGGAGATCCCAGTCTTGGCTAACACCGTTGCAGCTTTGTGTGACTGTGAGCAGAGAACCCAACTAAGCTGCTTAGACTCCCTACCCGCTGAAGCTGTGGGATAATAAATATGTGTTGTTTTAAGCCATCAAGCTGTTGATGATTTGTGCAAAAGTAGAAAACTAATGCAATATAGGAAAATTGTCTCCGATATGCTCCTCACCAGTATAGGAACTCCCGTTTCCATGGATTTTTGCCAACACTGCATGGTGTTGCCAGACTTGTAAATCTGTGTCAATCTAAAAGGTTAAACAAGTACTTGTTTAATTTGTGGGCTTCAATTAGAAGTACATTTGCACATTTTCCATGTTTTTATTTTCTGTTTTAAATCTCATTTTTGTGTATTACCTAATCATATCCTTTGCCTGCTTTGAATTTTGCTTTTTGGTTTGTGAGAAGTCTTTGTATATGTGGAGAACAGTAGAAAGGCAGAAATTTATATATTATTCTATGTTACAAATGTTAAAAGTGGTGCTGTTTGTTTCCCCAGCTTGATAATTTTGTCTTTTATTTCAAATGTTGTTCATAATATTTGCTGGTGAGAGCTGTGGATATTTTCTTGTTGTGTTGGGTTTTAGAAAGACCCCTCTGTATGGAAGATGATGGTAAGAAATCAGTGAAGAGGCAGTTCCATTGGTCCCATGTGGGCTAATGAAGCTAAAGCTTGCATTACATGCAGTATTGTAGGGATGGAAAAGAGGGTTCTGAGCCCAGAAATATGCTAGAAGTAATGCTAGCCCAGAAATATGCTAGAAGTAATGCTAGCCCAGAAATATGCTAGAATTGGCAAAGTTTGGTAGCCTCATAACTGACTTTTTGCTAGATGAGAAAGAGAGACTTAGAGGTGAAGTTAACAGTGTGTGGTCCTGCCTCCATCAGCAGGTTCACTGAGGAAGTTTCTCCTCGCGGAGCTGAGCCATTGGAGGCTCTGGACCTCACAGATCGCTTGTGGGAGCACCCCACACATCCTGCGGTCACAGCTCTGCCTTTATTCCCTTGGGGTGGATAAATAAATCATTCCTGCAGGTTCTGAGACATGAAGGCCTCCCTCTTGGCTGTGTTTTCCTTGACTGCCTCCCCAGACAGACCTAAGGTCTTGAAACTGAGATGGGCAGGAATGTTTGCTCAAACAAGGGCAGGCCTGACACTGGATACATCCCCTGGAACACCCTGAGAAGCCTTATCTCCAGGCAGGGCTTGGGTGGGTGCGAGGGAAGAAAAGCCATCAAGCTGTTGATGATTTGTGCAAAAGTAGAAAACTAATGCAATATAGGAAAATTGTCTCCGATATGCTCCTCACCAGTATAGGAACTCCCGTTTCCATGGATTTTTGCCAACACTGCATGGTGTTGCCAGACTTGTAAATCTGTGTCAATCTAAAAGGTTAAACAAGTACTTGTTTAATTTGTGGGCTTCAATTAGAAGTACATTTGCACATTTTCCATGTTTTTATTTTCTGTTTTAAATCTCATTTTTGTGTATTACCTAATCATATCCTTTGCCTGCTTTGAATTTTGCTTTTTGGTTTGTGAGAAGTCTTTGTATATGTGGAGAACAGTAGAAAGGCAGAAATTTATATATTATTCTATGTTACAAATGTTAAAAGTGGTGCTGTTTGTTTCCCCAGCTTGATAATTTTGTCTTTTATTTCAAATGTTGTTCATAATATTTGCTGGTGAGAGCTGTGGATATTTTCTTGTTGTGTTGGGTTTTAGAAAGACCCCTCTGTATGGAAGATGATGGTAAGAAATCAGTGAAGAGGCAGTTCCATTGGTCCCATGTGGGCTAATGAAGCTAAAGCTTGCATTACATGCAGTATTGTAGGGATGGAAAAGAGGGTTCTGAGCCCAGAAATATGCTAGAAGTAATGCTAGCCCAGAAATATGCTAGAAGTAATGCTAGCCCAGAAATATGCTAGAATTGGCAAAGTTTGGTAGCCTCATAACTGACTTTTTGCTAGATGAGAAAGAGAGACTTAGAGGTGAAGTTAACAGTGTGTGGTCCTGCCTCCATCAGCAGGTTCACTGAGGAAGTTTCTCCTCGCGGAGCTGAGCCATTGGAGGCTCTGGACCTCACAGATCGCTTGTGGGAGCACCCCACACATCCTGCGGTCACAGCTCTGCCTTTATTCCCTTGGGGTGGATAAATAAATCATTCCTGCAGGTTCTGAGACATGAAGGCCTCCCTCTTGGCTGTGTTTTCCTTGACTGCCTCCCCAGACAGACCTAAGGTCTTGAAACTGAGATGGGCAGGAATGTTTGCTCAAACAAGGGCAGGCCTGACACTGGATACATCCCCTGGAACACCCTGAGAAGCCTTATCTCCAGGCAGGGCTTGGGTGGGTGCGAGGGAAGAAAAGTGGTCAGCCTCACAGTGATCCAGTGAGATGTTAGACATTACATGAAAGTTGTTGGCAGTTTCAGAGAGCAGGTAGCCTTTTCTTTTCCTATACTCTAGAAGATCCCTCAAACCATCTGAAATGAGGAAACACTGCCCACAGTCTATAATGGCAGAAATTAAGATCTGTTGGGTAGAGAGTTGAAACATGCTTGGGGTCTCCCACTGGCAGGAGCAGAAGGGAGATACCAGACTGACATCATGGATCCTGAAAGCCTTCTGGCACTGCTGAGTTAGATATGAGTTCTTCAAAACCTCATCTGCTCCCTTGGTTCACTTAGAGCACTGATTCTCAACCAGGGGACATTTTGCCCTTACCCAGGAGTTATTTGACAATGTCTGGAGACACTTTCAGTGTTTACAACTGGAACGACGCTACTGACATTGTCATGATGCTTTTCTGCAACACACAGGAGAGTTGCCCGAGCATCAGTGTCAGTAGTGCTGAGGTTCAGAAACCCTGGTCGAGCAGGAACACTGAGGATGGAGTGAATTTATGATATGTCTAAATTAGAGAAGTGTGCAGTATCTCCCCAGGCTCTGGAAATAACCAACCTCCCTGAAGCCCTTTCTCTTTCCTGGGAATCTCTTCCAGGTACTCCCGGGAGGTAGGGGGGTGGGAGCGAGAACTCAACCTTCTAAGCTGACACCCAGAATTATAGCCACAAGTAACAACTGCTCATCCCGTGTCCGAACAGGAGAGATTAAAAAGCAAGTCCATGGCGTCCCTGGTGGTCCAGTGGTTAAAGAGTCTGCTTTGCAGTGCAGAGGTCACTGGTTCAATCCCCTGGCCCACGAAGGTCCCACATGCCAAGGAACACCTGGGCTGGTGTGTCCAAAGTGCTCTGCGACAGGAGAGGCCACTGCAATGGGAGGCCCCCACATGCCAAAAAATAAAGATGGATGAAAAATAAATGATGACTTAGAGGCAAAAAAAAAAAAAAAAGTAAATTAAAAAAAAGTAAGTCCATTTGTGAAGTACAGTACAGTCTTTTCTCTCAAATTCCAAGTCTGGCATTTATAAACATTCACTACCGTTTGGCAAGGTTTCCACATCTTGTACCAATATACAAAAATACTGACATCAGCTTTGATTCCAGTGATTCGTTCTCTTTGCCCAAATTGAAACATAGCATCTGCCAGATGGGGTCAGGAATAGGAGGAGGGGAGAGGCTGGAAGTTAGAAATTCTGGCAGTGGATAAATATTTGATATGTCTTAGCTTGAACTGGACATTCTATATGTGAGAGTCAGAAGAGACTACTTGAATCCTGAGTTCCCGAGACAGCAAACCAGGCTGGAGAGATGTGAAACTGAAATAACTTAGCTTTATATGCTACCTGCATCTCTCAAGCATAGTCTGATATATCTGTAGGTACTTACAGGTGTCTGTGTATTAGATACAGATGTGAAGAATTTTTTTAAAGATCAACTGCGGTAGAACAAAGCTTTTTTTGTGTGTGTTTTAATGTTTCATGCTGTTGGCAGCATGTTTTTCTGTCTCAAGAAATACAGAACAAGCATTATGAAGAATAAATATTGGCCCTAAATTGTCACCCATAAAGGATAACAATGCATGTGTTCTGTTTTCATGGATCGATTTTATAGGAAGGAGTGATTTTTGTGTCTGTTTCTCAGAAATGTCTTCAGTGGTGCAGAATCTGAATTGACAGCGGGAAATGAGATTTGCATGTAGGCAGTGTCTCCAGCCAACAATCCCAAGAGGGTTCTCATCCTTTTCATTCTTGATCCCCCATAGCAGGAACTTCATTATGTCTCTCGTCCCCTCCCTTAACACTCGTATCCCAATACTCCTGCTTTAACTGCTTTGACTGCTTCTTTGTTGGCGTATTGTCTGGAACTCCTCCCTTGCTCTATTCAACTCCAGTCCCTCTGTTAGGCAGTTTCATTAATCTCCAAAACCTCAACCGGTTGACTATACAGATGACTCCTAAATCCACGTCTTCAGACTTCATCTCTCCCTGAGCCATAGACCTGCCAGCCAATGAGATGAAAACACATTTATTAGACTCAGTTCATCTCTTCCCAAGGCGGAAAAGTCAAAGTGATATTTGACTTACTCCCCCGGCCCCATAGTTAGGAAGCATGTGTTGGTTCTTGGTACTGCTGACGAGGCTACTGGGTTCTTCATGTGATCAGTGCCGCCATTATAAGCAGTGGAGTTGCCATCTTTGTACTTGTCAGTACCTCTGTTCTCATTATGAACTTGATGGATTTCTGAGCAGCAACTTTTCACTCCTCTATGAGATTTCATGGTTGTCAACAAATGTGGAGATAGCAAAAGTTCTCACCTTCCTCCGTATCTAGTTTTCACAGATTAGGTAAATAAGCTGCCAGCTCTGCTTGAGTGGCAATAAGTAAACTGCTACATGACCTCACACTTGTGTAGCCCAGAGTATAGTACAACACCTATTATAGCTATTAAGAATACTAGTAGGACAGCATGTCAGACTGTGACCTGGAAGGTGGACAGGCAGGTGAACAGGCAGACTTCTCAGAGGTTGTTGGTGTCTGAATGAGGAACACCACCTCCTTCCTGATTCTCTGAGTAGAGTTTCAGGCCTGGAGACTATCAGAACCTGGTGGCCCCTGAGTGAAGAAGATGTACAGGATTTCTGTGTCCAGCCAGGTAGGCAACTTTATAGGATTTCACGTCTCTAGTGTTTCTGAGATTCCGTGATCACTCCAGTGCCTTTGCAGAGATCTGAGTCTTACAAAGGCATGAATTAGATGCTGACCTCAGTTTTACCTACCCTGTGTCTCCAGCCAACAATCCCAAGAGGGTTCTCATCCTTTTCATTCTTGATCCCCCATAGCAGGAACTTCATTATGTCTCTCGTCCCCTCCCTTAACACTCGTATCCCAATACTCCTGCTTTAACTGCTTTGACTGCTTCTTTGTTGGCGTATTGTCTGGAACTCCTCCCTTGCTCTATTCAACTCCAGTCCCTCTGTTAGGCAGTTTCATTAATCTCCAAAACCTCAACCGGTTGACTATACAGATGACTCCTAAATCCACGTCTTCAGACTTCATCTCTCCCTGAGCCATAGACCTGCCAGCCAATGAGATGAAAACACATTTATTAGACTCAGTTCATCTCTTCCCAAGGCGGAAAAGTCAAAGTGATATTTGACTTACTCCCCCGGCCCCATAGTTAGGAAGCATGTGTTGGTTCTTGGTACTGCTGACGAGGCTACTGGGTTCTTCATGTGATCAGTGCCGCCATTATAAGCAGTGGAGTTGCCATCTTTGTACTTGTCAGTACCTCTGTTCTCATTATGAACTTGATGGATTTCTGAGCAGCAACTTTTCACTCCTCTATGAGATTTCATGGTTGTCAACAAATGTGGAGATAGCAAAAGTTCTCACCTTCCTCCGTATCTAGTTTTCACAGATTAGGTAAATAAGCTGCCAGCTCTGCTTGAGTGGCAATAAGTAAACTGCTACATGACCTCACACTTGTGTAGCCCAGAGTATAGTACAACACCTATTATAGCTATTAAGAATACTAGTAGGACAGCATGTCAGACTGTGACCTGGAAGGTGGACAGGCAGGTGAACAGGCAGACTTCTCAGAGGTTGTTGATGTCTGAATGAGGAACACCACCTCCCTTCCTGATTCTCTGAGTAGAGTTTCAGGCCTGGAGACTATCAGAACCTGGTGGCCCCTGAGTGAAGAAGATGTACAGGATTTCTGTGTCCAGCCAGGTAGGCAACTTTATAGGATTTCACGTCTCTAGTGTTTCTGAGATTCCGTGATCACTCCAGTGCCTTTGCAGAGATCTGAGTCTTACAAAGGCTGGATCATGAATTAGATGCTGCACCTCAGTTTTACCTCCACCTTTCCATGTACTCACTGCCCTCTTATTTAACTGAAGACTCCCCAGCTCTTTACTTTGACCTATCAGTGACCTAACTGACCCTGTACTATTCCAGTGACTGAATTTTCCACAAACAGTGAATTCACCAACCCTTTCACTACACTGGAAATGGAAGAAACATTTCAGATCATCCTCAATGTCATCTTCATTCCCAAAGATACCAAAGACTCCTAGAAGTTACCTTTCAAATCCTTGATTTAACGTGGCAGGGACTGAAGGCATGGTTAGGCGGGGTCCTTAGAGGCTGCATGGTGAGACCAAGAGCCAAGGATGACTGGCAGGCACCTTACATGTGAGCTCTGTTAGGTGCACACAAAGGGTAAATTGCAGGGGAATGGACAGACAAGCCCTTCGGAGAGGGCAGCATCTCCTCTTCCGAGCATAACTCAGCCCTGCAATTTTCTTTCTCCACCTTGATCTGAAAATGCTTGATCCACCTGATGCTTCCACAGCTTTTCTGCATTAAGGGTGAAGTAAGACATGGTAGCCCAGGCTCCTTGTCTCTCAGCCTGAAATCCAGGTTTTGGCCTGTGATGGAGCATCCTGAGGAGCAGCCCAGTGAGCCCAGGGCCTATTTCTGGGCCTCCATAGGTCAGTTGGTCTGTTGGTATGGCAGCCATTAGTGAGGTTTTAATTATGAAGGTATACTTAGTGTTGTATGAGAGTTTTTAGGTAAATAAGCTGCCAGCTCTGCTTGAGTGGCAATAAGTAAACTGCTACATGACCTCACACTTGTGTAGCCCAGAGTATAGTACAACACCTATTATAGCTATTAAGAATACTAGTAGGACAGCATGTCAGACTGTGACCTGGAAGGTGGACAGGCAGGTGAACAGGCAGACTTCTCAGAGGTTGTTGTGTCTGAATGAGGAACACCACCTCCTTCCTGATTCTCTGAGTAGAGTTTCAGGCCTGGAGACTATCAGAACCTGGTGGCCCCTGAGTGAAGAAGATGTACAGGATTTCTGTGTCCAGCCAGGTAGGCAACTTTATAGGATTTCACGTCTCTAGTGTTTCTGAGATTCCGTGATCACTCCAGTGCCTTTGCAGAGATCTGAGTCTTACAAAGGCTGGATCATGAATTAGATGCTGCACCTCAGTTTTACCTCCACCTTTCCATGTACTCACTGCCCTCTTATTTAACTGAAGACTCCCCAGCTCTTTACTTTGACCTATCAGTGACCTAACTGACCCTGTACTATTCCAGTGACTGAATTTTCCACAAACAGTGAATTCACCAACCCTTTCACTACACTGGAAATAGAAGAAACATTTCAGATCATCCTCAATGTCATCTTCATTCCCAAAGATACCAAAGACTCCTAGAAGTTACCTTTCAAATCCTTGATTTAACGTGGCAGGGACTGAAGGCATGGTTAGGCGGGGTCCTTAGAGGCTGCATGGTGAGACCAAGAGCCAAGGATGACTGGCAGGCACCTTACATGTGAGCTCTGTTAGGTGCACACAAAGGGTAAATTGCAGGGGAATGGACAGACAAGCCCTTCGGAGAGGGCAGCATCTCCTCTTCCGAGCATAACTCAGCCCTGCAATTTTCTTTCTCCACCTTGATCTGAAAATGCTTGATCCACCTGATGCTTCCACAGCTTTTCTGCATTAAGGGTGAAGTAAGACATGGTAGCCCAGGCTCCTTGTCTCTCAGCCTGAAATCCAGGTTTTGGCCTGTGATGGAGCATCCTGAGGAGCAGCCCAGTGAGCCCAGGGCCTATTTCTGGGCCTCCATAGGTCAGTTGGTCTGTTGGTATGGCAGCCATTAGTGAGGTTTTAATTATGAAGGTATACATTTTGAGATTGTATAATGTATGTTCAGAGCTTTCCCAGTGGCTCAGAGCTAAAAAAAATATGCCTGCCAATGCAGGAGATTTGGGTTTGATCCTTGGGTCAGGAAGATCCCCTGGAGGAGGAAATGCCAACCCACTCTAGTGTTCTTGCCTGGGAAATACCATGGACAGCAGAACCTGGTGGACTATAGTCTGTGAGGCTGCAAAGAGGTGGACACATTACTTAGTGACTAAGCAACAACATGCATTTTTAAAGGTGGGAAGGCTTTCCCATAATTTTTCCTCTGTCTGATCTTGCTGGTCTGTTTCCCCTGAACTCTTTAGAATGAATCGAAGCTCTGGGTCCTTCATCTAATTCATTCTCGACTCAGTTTAGAAGTCCTTTCCTCTGAGGAGGCATCCCTGGTGTCCTCAGGCTTTGTTAGCTTCCTTCGTCCTGGTTTGTTTCCGGAGTGCCCCACCCGCTCCTCTTTACCTTTTCAATGTGTGCGCTTGTGATCCGCTGCTTTTCTGGCTCCCCCATGGGCTGTTCTCTCCTTGAGGGTGGCACAGAGTCAGCGTCAGTACTGCATTTTTTTTTAGTGGAGAGCAGAGCTCCTGGCACATACTAGGTACTTGCTTCAGTATCTGTTGCTGCATAATAAACCATCTGCAACTTAAAGGCATAAGACAGTGGTGCTTGATTTTTTTATTCTCTTGTTTTGGTGAACTGTGATTGGGCTCAGCTAGGTGGCCACATTTTGAGTTTCTTCCCCGCTTTGGGGTCCCTTGTGTGATGGCGCCAATGACTGGAGCTGGAGCCATGTCTAGCTAGGGCTGCCTCACTCACCCGTCGTGTGGTACATGCTGGCTGCTCAGTGGGTTGACTGGAACACGTGCCTACAGCCTCTTTGTGTGGCTTGGGCTTCCTTACAGCAGACTTCCTAGCTGAGCCTCAAGAGCAAGAGAGCCTGGTGAAAGCTGTATCACCTCTTATGACTTAGCTTTAGAAGTCACTTTAGAGCATGTTCAGCATACTTTATTGATTGATACTGGCTTGAAAATCCACCCGGTTTTCAGAGGAGGGGACATAAGTTCTGCCTCTTGATAGAGCATGGCAAGGTAATGTCTGTCTTCGGAAAATGTATTCTAAAAGTGTGCTGGAGAGATACTTGTCAAGTACTTGGAAACGCATCATTCAGGATCACTGGGATGATTCCATTCCAGGCCCAGACTTGAACTAGAACTTCCAGCTAACTGGCAAAGCTGCTGCTGCCTGGACTCGGTGAATGTGCTCCCCACCCAGTCCAGGCTGGCAGTGCAGCTAGGTTGCTGGGCGGGCTGCAGTCTCAGGAGCTGCGTGAGGATATGTGCAATCATGTTGCTAAAGCATTTTTGAGTTCTTGATCATAAAATTCTTCTCTCTCATTCAGAGTACAGGGTTATTAGAGTTTGTTTTTCCTTCTCTGCTTTCCAAAGTAAGTGCTTTGAAGACGATGGATGTAGGAGAAATGACACATTAAGTACTTCTGCTGAAATGTGGGGTTTCTGCTCAAATGGAAGGTGCTGTGTTTCTGACGGGCACACAAATAGAAGAACTTGTTTTCTCAACAGTCAGGTTTATCGTCTGTGCTCTCAGAGGTGCCTCTTACCCACAGAGGAAGCTGAATGAGTTTGAGGACTGTCCCCTTTGATTCTGCCATGTAGAAATGACCTGGGCAGCATATGAGAGATGCAAGTGACTAAATGAGAAAGCTCCCCACCTGCAGTGAGGAGCCTACTGGCTCCTGACCAGTTTGGAGGACCCTGAGATGCCTATTATGAGGAGGAGCTTGGGGGCAAATGTCACTGCCACTTGTATTTCAAAAACAGCATTTAACTGGTTATCAAGTTTCTGCCCTGAAGATGACCGTTTTGGATGAAGGGAGCCTGCATTCGGCTGAGACCACATTTAAGCAAAGTGGCAATTATCTGAGAATATAGGTTCTGGGTGAAGGCATTCTTGACTCAAATTCTAGTTTTATCACTTACTAGGGCTATAGCCTGGAGCATGTCACATCACTTCTTGGTGCCTCTGTTGTTCCATCTCAGTAATGGGGACAAGAGCAGGGTCTACTTCTAGATGTTGTCGTGAGGTATTTTCTCTGGGATAGAAGAGAATCTTGCATGTTGTTGGGGTCACCAGAGGTCTGATGCAAACTGTTTCCAAAAATTATTGTGCATTTATAATTCAGTTTAGGGGCAGTTCAGTTCAGTTGCTCATTTGTGTCTGACTCTTTATGACCCCATAGACTGCAGCATGCCAGGTTTTCATGTCCTTCACCATCTCCCGAAGCTTGCTCAAACTCATGTCCTTTGAGTCAGTGATGCCATTCAAGTATCTCGTCCTCTGTCGTCCCCCTTCACTTTTGCCTTCAGTCTTTTCCATCATCAGGGTCTTTTCTAATGAGTCATTTCTTTGCATCAGGTGGCCAAAGTATTGGAGCTTCAGCATCAGTCCTTCCAATGAATATTCAGCGTTGATTTCCTTTAGAATGGGCTGGTTTGATCTCCTTGCAGTCCAAGGGACTCTCAAGTCTTCTTCAACACCACAGTTTAAGAGTGCTTCTGTTTTGACAGATACATGTTGTGTGAAAACAACATTGACCATGCATTTAATGTTTGTCAGAAATCACTAGTAATCCTTTTAAGTGTCTTTATATTTCTATGTTATAAATTCGGGCTTCTCAGGAGACACCTGCAAAGAAAACACCTGAAAAGAATCTGCCTTCAGATGCAGGACACATAAGAAATACGAATTCGATCCCTGGGTTGGGAGATCGCCTGGAGAAGGGCATGGCAACCCACTCCAGTATTCTTGCCTAGAGAATCCCATGGACAGAGGAACCTGGTACAGTCCATGGGGTTGCAAAGAGTTGGAAATGACTCAGTGTCTGAGCACAAACAGTTACAAATTTGCTTCACTCCACCCACCACAAAATTATTCAACTTACAGATTGACAGTGCTGTTGACCTGAATATCAGCAAGCAAGCACTATGTATATATGTGTGCATGTGTATTGTGTGTGTGTGTATTTCGATATGTAATACTAACAGTGTAATTTTAATTTAGTGACAGAGGCATAAATTATTCAGTAAGATGCATGGGAGCAGGCTTCCCTGGTGGTCCAGTGGGCAAGGACACCACCTTGCAGCGCAAGGGGCGCCGGTTCGATCCCTGGCCTGGGAAGATCCCACGTGCCGCGGAGCGGCTGGACTGGTATGTCCAATTACCAAGCCGGAGCTCTGGAGCGCATGGGCCCAGAGCCGGTGCTCTGTGACAACAGAGGCCACCGCGATGGGAGACCACACGGGCCAAAGAACAAAGATGAATGAAAATAGCTAAATGAAAAACCAATAGAAGTGGCTCACCTGCTCCCCTCCCTCCCCACCCCATCCCCCACCAATAATAAATAAATAAATCTTTAAAAAAAAAAAAAGAAAGAAAAGTCTACTACCATTTATATTAAAAAAAAAAAAAAGATGCATTGGAGCACTTGACCACTGTTTGGGGGGAAACAATTCTATCCTCTCTTCATACAAAAATTAAAAAAAAAGACTCCATAGGGGCTTCCCTGGTGGTCCAGTGGGTAAGGACACACCGCCTTGCAGTGCAAGGGGTGCCGGTTTGATCCTTGGACTGAGAAAATCCCATGTGCTATGGAGTGGCTGGACCAATGTGTCCCAACTACCAAGCTGGAGCTCGGGAGTGCAGGCCCCCAGAGCCAGTGCTCTGCAATGAGAGAGGCCACTGCAATGGGAGGCTCACACAGGCCAAGGGGAAAAAGAAAAAAAGATAAGTGAATGAAAGATCAATATAAGTGGCCAAAAAAAAAAAAAGAGAAAAAACTCCATGGCTTACCATTATGAAATAGTAATCACAAGTGTTAAAACTGAAATCATTTTTACCGTGATTTTTACAATGCATCTATAATTTAAAATTGTAGTTTACAATTACAAAATTGTAATTTACAGTTGCAGTTTTTACAATGTGTAGAGGAATATATAAAATCTTATATTGGAAATGATTTATTTCACAGTGCCCTGCCTTGGGTTCTTCATCTGTATAATGAGGTAATAATAGTGTCTGTCTCATAGCATTGCTGTGGAGATTAAATGAGCCATATATGTGAAGTCTTTAGAAAAGTGCCTGGCATGTGATCAGTATCAAATAAGAGGTAACTACTATGACTGTTTCCTAACACAATATCAAATAGAGGCATTGAAAATAATAAATGTGAGTACACAAAATTTTTAGAGTTTCTGAATGTCAAGAAATGGCGTACACCAAACAGAATGCAAATGAGAGCTTCAGATTCAACCTGGATAACAGCAAAGGGGTAAATATTCTGTATGTGCAGTTACTTCAAGTCAGTAAGAGAAAAGAGAGAAACTTCTCAAAGGAAACAGACCAGAGTGAATAGGCCCATCATGAAAGATGGTCTTATTAATTCATCCTTTCAACAAATACTTGCTGCATGCCGGCTAAGACAGCAGATTCTCCAGGAAGCAGAGGTCTAGTCATGAGCTGAGAGAAGCCCTGTGCTGTCAAGGAGCCTGAAGTCTAGTGACGAGTAAACCTACGGACAACAAGCCCAGCTCCCAAAGTAGCGAAGAAATGCAAAGCTGAATAAAGAGTTAACTTTTTTCCTTTTAGATTCCCAGAGAGCAAATATTTTGAGTGCCTTTATCATAGATCAGTAGCAGTGCGAGGAAATTAGCATTCTTACACCTTCCCACTGCAAGCAAAACCCAGTTCAGTTCAGTCTGTAGGGGATTTTGTCAACCAGTGCTCAAAGACTCTCAAATGTGTGATTTTTTTCCGCTCAGCAGTTAACTTGTGGGAAGTTATTTTGAGCGATAATCAGAAATGCATAAAAAGAGTTCTACCCAAGAACAGGTTTCATTGATCGATTCATTCATCTATAAATATGTATTGATCAATACTTCATGCAGGCCACTGTTCTAAGTCTTGGGGATACAACCATGGTAAAAATGGAGGAAGTTCCTCTTCTCTGGGAGTGTATACTGTAGTATTTTTTATGGAGGAGATGTGGGGCAGGGGGACAGCATGCACTCGCGCGTGCACGCACACACACACACAAAGATCCAGTTTGGATATAGCTATAGCTCTATCCAGGACAGAGGAACCTGGTAGGCTACAGTCCAAAGGGTTGCAAAGAGTCAGACACAACTGAGCATCAGAGCATAGCTCTGTGACTATCTTCTGTGTCAGATTGTGAAAGTACTGTGAAGAGAATTAAAGCTGAATAAGGAGGGGAGGGAAGTCTCCCAGTTCCCCAAGGATGATGGGATAGAGGGGGACAAGTTCCTCTTCATGGTATTGGAGCAGACCTCTCCGATTAATTGGTCTTTGTGCAAAGACCTATATAAAGCAACGGACCACACCATACTCATATGTAATGGTAAGGAAGAGGGGATTCTCACAAGACAGTGAGTACAAATGTCCTGAGGTAGAAGGAACATTTTTGGGAAAAAAAAAAAAAAGTGTTTTTGGCCGTGTTGGGTCTTTCATTGAGATGTTGCAGGCTTCCCTAGTTGTGGCACATAGGCTTCTGAGCATGTTGGGCTTTAGTAGTTGGAGTGCATGGGCTTAGTTGCCCCAGGTCATGTGAGATCCTAGTTCCCTGACCAGGGACTGAACCCACATCCCTTGCACTGGAAGGCAGATTCTTGCCCACTGGATCACCAGGGAACTCCGTGAAGGACCATGTGTGGTGTGTTCCAGGGGAAACAAGGCGGCCAGTGTAGCTGGAGCAGGGTGAACCAGAGGAATATCAAGGCTAAGATCAGAGATCAGAAGGCTAGGTCTCATAGAGATTTGTGGGCCATTGTGAGGACTGAGGGAGCATCTAGAAGACTGATGCTTAAAACAGTGCTGTTTGAAAACGATCTCATGATGGCGTGGGTCAGGAATGTGGACAGAGCGCAGATATGGGCCTTCTTCTGTGCCATGCATCATTGACACACAGAGGCCCCTCGGGTGTTCATCGGGAGGAGCAGCTGATCTGTAAGGCCAGAATGGCTCAAGATGGCATCATTTTCTTTGGCACCTGGGCAGGAATGATTGGGAAGCTCTGCTGAACTGGTCAGCTAGAGCACCTACATGTGAACTGTCCAGCATGGTTGTCTCCAGATCATATGATTTCGTGGACAACAGTTCAGGGCTCCTGGAAAACATTCCCAAAGGCAGGAAATGGAAGCTGTCAGTCTCTTAATAGAAATTATTAAGAAAGTATACGGTCACTTTCAATGCGTTCTAATGGTCTTAGAGTCATCAAGCTAGTCTGGATTCAGCAAAAGAGATTCCCCCTGTCAATGGCAGGAATAGAATCAGTAGCCACATTTTAATGTACCACACAGAGTAAGAGAGAAAGGGGGGTCAAAGGACCAGGCTTACTTCAGTGTTACTTAAAATTGTGACAATGTGAAAATTACTAAAATAGCTAACTGAGAAAAATGGCTAAGTATATCTTACATATATTTACACCCACGTAATGGAATGAATGTGCATGCTCACTCAGTCATGTCCAACTCGATGAACTGTAACCCTCCAAGCTCTTTTATCCATGGGGGTTTTTAGGCATGAATACTGGAGTGGTTTGCCATTTCTTTCTCCAAGGGATCTTCCCAACCCCAGGATCAAACCTGTGTCTCCTGCGTTGGCAGGCAGATTTACCACTGGCCACCTGGGAAGGCCCACATAACAAGAGTATCTGTCAACTAATAAACGTGTGCTTTCAAAGAAAATTGACAGATAAAGGAAGATAATGCAGGGTGTGCCAGTGTGTATATGAAGGAGGGTATGCGCACATGTTGGTGTGCTAAGGTACTCTTTGAAAAGCTGTCAGGCTAGGGAGTCTCTTTCAGTAGTGATCAGGGGTTCTGAGGCCCCGTTGCATGGTCATGTAGACAGAACTCTCCTGAACGTGGGCCCCTTTTTAAAGTCAGCCTGCTCATGGTTAATGGGGCTGTAGGGTTTAGGAGGCAAGCAGGCATCGTCAAATGGCTCTGAGCAGACCGGATGCCTTTGTCATGACCCTAATCTCAGTGTGTATATGACTTTAAAAACACTTTTTCTGAATCTGTAGAGACTACCAAGTCTCTAAGGAAATGTTTCCATCGTCAAGATCAGGCTCAGGATCATCTGTGTGGACCTGTTGATTGGGGGAAGTTGTGAATAGTTTCATCATTCATTCATTCTCTGGTCAGGCTTTCCTGATATTTAAAAGTGTGGGAACAGGGTAGGCAAAGGCAGCTGTGTGTGTCTACCATGGTTCTGAGCCCCCGGGCCATAGAAATGAGTGAGATGGGTTCTTTGTCCATGAAGTCAGTTGTCTCTGTTCCTTGCCCTGGCTTCGGATCAGCATTCATTGTAACCCTGTGAATACTAGGATGAATGAAAGGAAGAAATGACTAGGAACACCATTTTGGAATGAGTTAGGGAGAGTGGAGAGTTAAATGTGTAGCTCAAATCAGGATTCTGCAAATGACATCTGGAATGTTCCATAGTACCTTAAAACACACAGAGTAAGAGAAAGGGGTCAAAGGACCAGGCTTACTTCAGTGTTACTTAAAATTGTAAAAGAAAATATGGGGCTAAGTTTTTTGTGTTTGCATGCTCACTCAGTCATGTCCAACTCGATGAACTGTAACCCTCCAAGCTCTTTTATCCATGGGGTTTTAGGCATGAATACTGGAGTGGTTTGCCATTTCTTTCTCCAAGGGATCTTCCCAACCCCAGGATCAAACCTGTGTCTCCTGCGTTGGCAGGCAGATTTACCACTGGCCACCTGGGAAGGCCCACATAACAAGAGTATCTGTCAACTAATAAACGTGTGCTTTCAAAGAAAATTGACAGATAAAGGAAGATAATGCAGGGTGTGCCAGTGTGTATATGAAGGAGGGTATGCGCACATGTTGATGTGCTAAGGTACTCTTTGAAAAGCTGTCAGGCTAGGGAGTCTCTTTCAGTAGTGATCAGGGGTTCTGAGGCCCCGTTGCATGGTCATGTAGACAGAACTCTCCTGAACGTGGGCCCCTTTTTAAAGTCAGCCTGCTCATGGTTAATGGGGCTGTAGGGTTTAGGAGGCAAGCAGGCATCGTCAAATGGCTCTGAGCAGACCGGATGCCTTTGTCATGACCCTAATCTCAGTGTGTATATGACTTTAAAAACATTTCTCTGAATCTGTAGAGACTACCAAGTCTCTAAGGAAATGTTTCCATCGTCAAGATCAGGCTCAGGATCATCTGTGTGGACCTGTTGATTGGGGGAAGTTGTGAATAGTTTCATCATTCATTCATTCTCTGGTCAGGCTTTCCTGATATTTAAAAGTGTGGGAACAGGGTAGGCAAAGGCAGCTGTGTGTGTCTACCATGGTTCTGAGCCCCCGGGCCATAGAAATGAGTGAGATGGGTTCTTTGTCCATGAAGTCAGTTGTCTCTGTTCCTTGCCCTGGCTTCGGATCAGCATTCATTGTAACCCTGTGAATACTAGGATGAATGAAAGGAAGAAATGACTAGGAACACCATTTTGGAATGAGTTAGGGAGAGTGGAGAGTTAAATGTGTAGCTCAAATCAGGATTCTGCAAATGACATCTGGAATGTTCCATAGACTTAGCGTTTGTCTGTGCGCTGAGGTCTTTGAGCAACCCATCATTCCTAACTTTGTTGGCAAACCACCAACGGGAAATCACAGACAATTCCAGCTAGCAGCATGTTTGGGGCCTCTGCAAATTTTTAAAAGTCAACCTCTCTTGGTAAACAGGTCACAAAATGTTATCCCTCCATCTGGACTAACCCCATCCTGGGATCATGGTTCCTAGGCTTATTCATTTCAGCCCCATTCACCCTCTTGACCAGTGGCTTTGTGCTTTGCGTGATCATAGTAGGTGGCAGCCCAGGTGTCTTGGATCCTTCCGGTCATTTCTGTGACCTGCTCTGATCCCGTTTCTGCTCAGGTGAACAACGTGATCAGCCTATGATTCCGTCTCTAGCCTTGGGGCTCCATCTGGCTAACACTGGGTTTAAGGCTCATTCTGTTTTCCACCCTGAGAGTCCCCACCCTAGACTCTTGTCTCTGGCACCAGCCTTCTGCACTAAACCTGCGTGAACCTCTCCACCTCCAGCAAAGGGGCCTGCAAACAGAACAGTCCTCGCTCCTCCTTTGTCTCTGCAAAACAGACCAGATTCAGATGCACCTGTGGGGACTGGGGAGCAAGGGCTGAGCTGACCCTCTTCCCACAAAGCCATTGCGATTATGATCCCTACTTCTTGCTCAGCAAGTAACCAGAGGGCTGGGTTCACTTGGGAGAATGAAAGCCAGGATCCTTGCCCCTTTGTTCTTTCCCTTTGCTCTTGTGCATTTATTTCAGTTATTCCTGTAGAGCAGAATTTAAGTTGTTTATTGATTTGGACTGTCAATTGCCCGGTAAAGCTCCAGGCAGGAGCCCAGATGGTAGTAAGAATTCTGCTGCACATCACAAATGAGTGAGATGGGTTCTTTGTCCATGAAGTCAGTTGTCTCTGTTCCTTGCCCTGGCTTCGGATCAGCATTCATTGTAACCCTGTGAATACTAGGATGAATGAAAGGAAGAAATGACTAGGAACACCATTTTGGAATGAGTTAGGGAGAGTGGAGAGTTAAATGTGTAGCTCAAATCAGGATTCTGCAAATGACATCTGGAATGTTCCATAGACTTAGCGTTTGTCTGTGCGCTGAGGTCTTTGAGCAACCCATCATTCCTAACTTTGTTGGCAAACCACCAACGGGAAATCACAGACAATTCCAGCTAGCAGCATGTTTGGGGCCTCTGCAAATTTTTAAAAGTCAACCTCTCTTGGTAAACAGGTCACAAAATGTTATCCCTCCATCTGGACTAACCCCATCCTGGGATCATGGTTCCTAGGCTTATTCACTTCAGCCCCATTCACCCTCTTGACCAGTGGCTTTGTGCTTTGCGTGATCATAGTAGGTGGCAGCCCAGGTGTCTTGGATCCTTCCGGTCATTTCTGTGACCTGCTCTGATCCCGTTTCTGCTCAGGTGAACAACGTGATAAGCCTATGATTCCGTCTCTAGCCTTGGGGCTCCATCTGGCTAACACTGGGTTTAAGGCTCATTCTGTTTTCCACCCTGAGAGTCCCCACCCTAGACTCTTGTCTCTGGCACCAGCCTTCTGCACTAAACCTGCGTGAACCTCTCCACCTCCAGCAAAGGGGCCTACAAACAGAACAGTCCTCGCTCCTCCTTTGTCTCTGCAAAACAGACCAGATTCAGATGCACCTGTGGGGACTGGGGAGCAAGGGCTGAGCTGACCCTCTTCCCACAAAGCCATTGCGATTATGATCCCTACTTCTTGCTCAGCAAGTAACCAGAGGGCTGGGTTCACTTGGGAGAATGAAAGCCAGGATCCTTGCCCCTTTGTTCTTTCCCTTTGCTCTTGTGCATTTATTTCAGTTATTCCTGTAGAGCAGAATTTAAGTTGTTTATTGATTTGGACTGTCAATTGCCCGGTAAAGCTCCAGGCAGGAGCCCAGATGGTAGTAAGAATTCTGCTGCACATCACAGCACCCATCCCCCACCCCGACCTCTGTGTTATTTTCAGCTACAGTGGCAATGTCTTAAACATCTTTGTTTTTAGGTGTCACATCTTCTTCCATTTAAAGGCAGTGCAATTTACCCTTCCCCAAAAGCTCCTCTCCTAATCTCATTTCAAGTTTGATTTCCTCCGCTATGTAAACTGCTCTGTAAAGGTTACATACTCCACCCCTCCTATTGAAGAATCAGGGATGGCAGTGATAAAATATGACTCTGTGATTTAGGAATATATCTTCTTATGTGACTTTAGGCCTTTTTCTTCTGCTGTTACCAGTTAGGGGGACCACCCAATTCAACAAATTGTATTGAGTACTTAGTAGATATCAGTCAGTGTTGTAGGCGATTGGGACACATTTGAAAATAAAACAGACAAATCCCTGCCTTCACGGTGCTTACATTCTCATGAGGGAGACGGCCATGTGAGGGAGAATAATAAATGAGTAAACGTCATGCTATCCTAGAAGGTGGGAGGTACTTTAAGGAGAAAGGCAGCAAAGTAGATGGAGGATGTTTGTGGTCGAAGTGGTTTATAATTTTAAAGAGATTGGCTAATCTTGGCCTCATTAAAGAGGTGATATATTGACAGACTTGAAGGAGGTGAAAATTCAGCCAAATGGATCTGGGGGTGGGGGGTGGTTAGGCTTTTGCTCTGCTTAAAATGGGGAGCTGTTGAAGGGTTTTGAATAGATAAGGAAGATGGTGCTCTCATGTAGAAGCATGATGTGAAGTCCTCCTTTGTCTCTGCAAAACAGACCAGATTCAGATGCACCTGTGGGGACTGGGGAGCAAGGGCTGAGCTGACCCTCTTCCCACAAAGCCATTGCGATTATGATCCCTACTTCTTGCTCAGCAAGTAACCAGAGGGCTGGGTTCACTTGGGAGAATGAAAGCCAGGATCCTTGCCCCTTTGTTCTTTCCCTTTGCTCTTGTGCATTTATTTCAGTTATTCCTGTAGAGCAGAATTTAAGTTGTTTATTGATTTGGACTGTCAATTGCCCGGTAAAGCTCCAGGCAGGAGCCCAGATGGTAGTAAGAATTCTGCTGCACATCACAGCACCCATCCCCCACCCCAACCTCTGTGTTATTTTCAGCTACAGTGGCAATGTCTTAAACATCTTTGTTTTTAGGTGTCACATCTTCTTCCATTTAAAGGCAGTGCAATTTACCCTTCCCCAAAAGCTCCTCTCCTAATCTCATTTCAAGTTTGATTTCCTCCGCTATGCAAACTGCTCTGTAAAGGTTACATACTCCACCCCACCTATTGAAGAATCAGGGATGGCAGTGATAAAATATGACTCTGTGATTTAGGAATATATCTTCTTATGTGACTTTAGGCCTTTTTCTTCTGCTGTTACCAGTTAGGGGGACCACCCAATTCAACAAATTGTATTGAGTACTTAGTAGATATCAGTCAGTGTTGTAGGCGATTGGGACACATTTGAAAATAAAACAGACAAATCCCTGCCTTCACGGTGCTTACATTCTCATGAGGGAGACAGCCATGTGAGGGAGAATAATAAATGAGTAAACGTCATGCTATCGTAGAAGGTGGGAGGTACTTTAAGGAGAAAGGCAGCAAAGTAGATGGAAGATGTTTGTGATCGAAGTGGTTTATAATTTTAAAGAGATTGGCTAATCTTGGCCTCATTGAAGAGGTGATATATTGACAGACTTGAAGGAGGTGAAGATTCAGTCAAATGGATCTGGGGGTGAGGGGTGGTTACGCTTTTGCTCTGCTTAAAATGGGGAGCTGTTGAAGGGTTTTGAATAGATAAGGAAGATGGTGCTCTCATGTAGAAGCATTATTCTGGTTAGGGAGTTGAGAAGAGACTGTAGAAGACAGTCTCCAGTTCATGATAGAGACGATGAGACATCTGCAAGGGCAACGCTGGTGGAAATGACTGGATTTCAGACCAGTCTTGAAGATCAGCCAAGAGGTTAGCTGGTGGATTGGGAATGGGAGAAACAGAGGAGGTTTATGGTTGTGAGCTGGGATGGTAGAATTGCTGCCGATCGAGACGGAGAAGAGTGTGGACAGGCTTATTGGGGGAGACTGGTAGTTGAATTTGGGTCATGGTAAGTTTGAAATGTCCCCTTGACATCTGTCAGACAGCATGAGAAAGTAGAAAAGACAGCTTTGGAGTCAAATAGGCCTTTAACTGAAATCACAGACTCCACCACTGGTTAGCTCTGAGACCTTGGGAAAAGTAGTAAATAACATCTCTGAGTCTCAGATTGTGTGCTCCTAACATGTTGATAATTTTCTCTGAATATACTGCCCTGGAGATGGAGAGGAGGGTGTGTGTCCTGGGAGCAAAGTAAGCAGAGGTGAGTCCCTGCTTGTGACTTCTCCAGAGTGGTCAGGGATGGATTCCAATCTCAACTCATAGACTCTCCAGTAAGTTACTTCCTTGGGCCTCAGTTTCCTCATCTCTAAAATGAAGTGGCATGAATAACCTTTCAGGGCTGTTTTGCAGTGATGGTTGAATGAATGTAGGGGCCTCAGGGTTAGAGGAGCTCTACATGCCAACTTGCTAGTGTCCTGCCTCTTGCAGGGAATTCACACACACAGACACACACATAGACACACAGACACACACCCATGTATAAGCACACGCACAGCCCGGTGATGCTCTGCTGGTTTTCTCGTGCTTAGGTGGTTCTCGTCTCCCTGGCTCTGCCAGTGGCTGCCTGGCCACTCTTTCATCTGAGGCTTGTGGAGTCCTGTGCTGTTGCTCTCTTTCCTCTCTGGCCAGTGGTCTGGAAGCTCGAGTCCTTCCTGGCGACCAGAGTAGACGAGAAAGCAGTAGCTCTGTTCTCCTAGTGTAATAACCACCATCCCAAAATGGGGAGCTGTTGAAGGGTTTTGAATAGATAAGGAAGATGGTGCTCTCATGTAGAAGCATTATTCTGGTTAGGGAGTTGAGAAGAGACTGTAGAAGACAGTCTCCAGTTCATGATAGAGACGATGAGACATCTGCAAGGGCAACGCTGGTGGAAATGACTGGATTTCAGACCAGTCTTGAAGATCAGCCAAGAGGTTAGCTGGTGGATTGGGAATGGGAGAAACAGAGGAGGTTTATGGTTGTGAGCTGGGATGGTAGAATTGCTGCCGATCGAGACGGAGAAGAGTGTGGACAGGCTTATTGGGGGAGACTGGTAGTTGAATTTGGGTCATGGTAAGTTTGAAATGTCCCCTTGACATCTGTCAGACAGCATGAGAAAGTAGAAAAGACAGCTTTGGAGTCAAATAGGCCTTTAACTGAAATCACAGACTCCACCACTGGTTAGCTCTGAGACCTTGGGAAAAGTAGTAAATAACATCTCTGAGTCTCAGATTGTGTGCTCCTAACATGTTGATAATTTTCTCTGAATATACTGCCCTGGAGATGGAGAGGAGGGTGTGTGTCCTGGGAGCAAAGTAAGCAGAGGTGAGTCCCTGCTTGTGACTTCTCCAGAGTGGTCAGGGATGGATTCCAATCTCAACTCATAGACTCTCCAGTAAGTTACTTCCTTGGGCCTCAGTTTCCTCATCTCTAAAATGAAGTGGCATGAATAACCTTTCAGGGCTGTTTTGCAGTGATGGTTGAATGAATGTAGGGGCCTCAGGGTTAGAGGAGCTCTACATGCCAACTTGCTAGTGTCCTGCCTCTTGCAGGGAATTCACACACACAGACACACACATAGACACACAGACACACACCCATGTATAAGCACACGCACAGCCCGGTGATGCTCTGCTGGTTTTCTCGTGCTTAGGTGGTTCTCGTCTCCCTGGCTCTGCCAGTGGCTGCCTGGCCACTCTTTCATCTGAGGCTTGTGGAGTCCTGTGCTGTTGCTCTCTTTCCTCTCTGGCCAGTGGTCTGGAAGCTCGAGTCCTTCCTGGCGACCAGAGTAGACGAGAAAGCAGTCCAGGCAGCTGCTGTTCTCCTAGTGTAATAACCACCATCCCTGCCAAGGAAATGCAATGCCCACTGGTGTGGTTCCTGTAAGAGAGGAGGAGGCAAACATTCCAAAGCTTGAACACCTGGAGGTGCCCAGGGCGAGTCAGGCATGGAGCAATCGGCTTGTGTTACCTCTTCTGTCCTCAGACCTGCAGGCTCGGCTCTTCCTCCTTTCCCCTCCCTCGGGGCACCTACACTCCCCTGATCGCTCCCCCGCCCCACCCCCATTGTGTTCCCTGTAGCTGCCTCCTTGCCTGTGTCCTTAGGCTGGTTCTTTTGCTTCCTCTTGGGAGATGGTCTTGATTGGCACCTGTGCGGCCCTTTGTGGGGATCCGATCACTTAAGAGCCGGTTGATTTCCCTGCAAACCACATCACACTTCTGTGGTTCAGTTTTGCAAAGAGCTTGATGTTTCCTGTATGTTCTTTATGTTATAACAACCTTTGGTGTTAACTGACCTATTGAGTTTTATTTTTTAACTGTCTCTGTATTGGTCCTCATTCTCAGTGCAAGCCTGCTTTCCTTCAGACTATTAAATCTACTCATTTTTGAAATACTGCTTGACCCGATACATCCTAGTATACTTTACTGTCAGTTTTATTCTTCCTCATTTTACTCCCTACGATCGTCCCCGGCCACTCGTTTATTGAGGCGTTTACTACACTCTATCAAAATGTCCTGTCTTCCCCGTCAGATAGGCAGGAATCCAGTAGCAGCCGCCTCTGTGGGCGCAGCTGCCAGTTCAGAGGCAGAAACCCTGAGGGGCATGGGAAACATTCGAAGAGTGAAGGAATTAATAAATTATAAATCATACAGAGAAAAAGATGATTGTGAATTTGCTTATGCGTCTGTCCAGGACAATGTGTAAACGTATTAGTGCCTTTGTATCTCTTCAAACCTTAGTCCGTATTACAAAGCACAGAAAGTTCTGGAAGCCTGGTTATTGCTCTGGCCAGGATACCTTTGGGTTAGAAAACAAACCCCAGAGCGCACAGGAGAGCATGAAGCCATGCTGAGTAGGAACCCCGGTCCCCGTATCCTAGGTCCTCGCAGAAGGATGGCCCTGTGGGTATTCTCTGACTGTCCCTTCCCCATTCTGAGAGAGGTAACCGATTGGCTTGCTGGCACACTGAGCCAGCAGATACTTACTGAGCCCTGGCCTAGGCTCAGGCGCTGTGCTGCAAGACACGCTGCATGGCTGGAGGAGGTGCCATGTGAGGTGAGGTGAGTCAGAGTGAGGAGAGAAAGGGACGCAGGGTGATGGAGAGACCTGTGGACCCCCACCAGTCGGTCCAGGGGCAGAGTTTCAGTTGGGAGAGATCACCTAGTGTCCCCAAAGGCCCTTACACCAGCTGGATGGCAGAGGGTGCAGGGTGGGGGCAAGTGAACAGGCACTGGTTTCTGGAGGCACTGGTTGGTCCAGCTGGAGTGTAGACCCCTGAAGAATCTTTTTTTTTTTTTTTTTTTCCTTTTTGATTTCATTTGACTGCAGTGAGTCTTAGTTGTGCCACAGGAGATCTCCATTGTGGCAGACTGAACCTTCAGTTGCAGCATGCAGACTCTAGTTCCCTGACCAGGGATCAAACCCAAGCCCCCTGCACTGGGAGCATGGTGTCTTAACCATTGGAGCACCATGGAAGTCCTGCCTGTGAAGGCTGTTGAGCAGAGAAGTGATGTGATCAGAACTGCATCTTAGAATGCACTCTCTGCCTTCTGGATGGAGAGATGGAGGGGACCGAAGTGAATCAGAGTGTCCATGGAGTGGCATCTAGGCTTGTGGTCCTGTCCAGGCAAGAGAAGCTTGTGGCTGGACTCATGGGGCAGGTGAGGGGGCTGGAGAGAAGTGAGAGAAGGAAGAGATTTTTAGAAGGTAACATTGACAGACCTTGGCAATTTGATAGATGAGAACTTGGAAAACAACAGTCTGTGGACCAAACCTGACTCACGCCCGCCTTTGTAAAGCTTTCTGAAACAAATCCGCACTGAGGTGACGCAGTTGAGCTGCTGCAGAGCCTCGAACCTTTATTCTCTGGTCCTTAACAGGGAACTGACCCCTGGGGTACACGCAGGGCGCTGGGGTAAGGAGAGAGAGGAAGGACTTAAGGGTGACACCTAGGTTTTTAATATCGGTGCCTATGGCTGAGAAAGAAACTCAGGGAGTGGACAGAGGACCTGTCTGAGTCCTTATCATCATGCAAGCTCTTGCTTCTTACTAGATACTTCGAGCCTCCTCCCAGGGGAAATGGGCTGTGTCCTCCTCTTCTGTTTAGCTGAAAAGTGAACGCGTCGGTTGCTTAGTCCTGTCTGGCTCTGCAATCCCATGGACTGCAACCCACCAGGCTTCTCTCTCCATGGGACTCTGCAGGCAAGAATACTGGAGTGGGTAGCCATTCCCTTCTTCAGGGAGTCTTTCCAACCCAGGGATCAAACCCGGGTCTCCTGCATTGCAGGCAGATTCTTTACCATCTGAGCCACCCAGAAAGCCCTGGTTTACCTAGAACCTGGTGGAAATGGACCATGTTTTTCCAAAGGCATGACCTTACTTTGATCTGACTGCAGGATTACCTGCTGCCTCATCCACCTTGACCAAAGGACAGGGCCAATGTCCACATTCCTGAGTCTCTCCAAGCACGGGTAACCCCCACCTGAGTCCAGAGCTGGCCCAGGATGTTTCTGGTCCAGTTCATGTTTCCAGCCTTGGGCCGGGCAGGTTTATCCCCTTGCTTCCCCGCGAGTTCTTCCCCAGTTGTGTTGCTGAGTCCCAGCAGCCTGCCTTTCCACCTGAGCATGCACCTGCGGTCCAGGAATTACCTGGGCTGATGCTGCTCTCTGTCCTCGCTCCCTCTTCATCCTCCCTCCCTCGGCTCTGACACTGGCAGCCTCAGGGACGGGGCTGTGGCAGTCTTTCTCAGAGGCCAGGGAACAATCCCTGCTGTCTCTGTCTAAGCAGGTCACCCCTGGTGGGTGTGTAAATCCACTTTTTTACTTGTCAAAGTGACATTTTCATGATGCCCAAAGTTATTAAGTGGCATCTTTGGGCACCCACTTTTTAACCAAAGTGGAGTAGGCTGGGAAATGTCAATAGTGATAATGTTCAGTTATGTCCCCAGTACCCTTTTGATTGAATGCACCGTGGAAATGGTGCAAACTACAGTAGAGCCCTTTGCAGGGAATCACCAGTTAAAGAATTTGTTCAGACTGACGGGTTTCTTTCTCAGCTATAAACCCTGAGTGTCTTAAATAAAATACCAGCTTCCCTATACCTCCAGCTCACTAGGGAACATCAAAGGCTTAGCTTATGATACTCTGGCTGGCTTGGCAGCCCCCAGCCCACGGCTTCAGACACAAGACTTCCCTGGTTTCAGAGCCAAACTGCCCTCAGCCAGAGGGAGGGGAGGAGTTTGTACTGGTCTATGGTGGAGACCTGGGTTTCAGCCCCTGGGTTGGGTAGATGCCCTGGAGGAAGGGAACAGCTACCAGTATTCTTCTTCCCTGGAGAAGGGAGCCACTCCAGTATTATTTCCAGGAGAATCCCATGGACAGAGTCGTCTGGGGGCTACAGTACATAGGATTGCAGAGTCGGACACGACTGAAGCCACACACACACACACACACACACACACACACACACACACACACACACACACACACACACACACACACACACACACACACACACACACACACACACACACACACACACACACACACACAGAGACACACACTCTCTCTCTCTCTCTCTCTCTCTCTCTCTCTCTCACTTTGAGACCACCTTGCTGGTAATGGTCTTTGGGTTTTGTTCTTTCGTTTGTTTGCTTTTCGTGTCCACATAGGCAGAGGTTTGAAATGGAAGTCAAGAAGGAAGCAAGGTCTGGTCATTGGGTCATGGTGTAGCCACCTGAAAAATAACCCCAACTCCTTATCTCGGCTACAGGCTAGAATTTCTTCCAGACTCTGAGACCGACAGATGCTGACTCAGTTCCCACCATGAGGCTGTCAAATGTTACCTTTTTTTTGAGACCCTTCTCTGAGGTATAGCAGTTTGTGTTTTCTTCCAAAAAAGAACTTTTCCTGCTGGGGAAGGGTATTTCATCCAGGCCATCCTGGGTGGGGCAACTGGGGGATTCCCACACCCCGAGCCCCGCCACTTCTGCAGCGTCCAGGTTGCTTGCCGGGCCCAGGGCAGGCTGGGTTTACCCTTTTGATTGAATGCACCGTGGAAATGGTGCAAACTACAGTAGAGCCCTTTGCAGGGAATCACCAGTTAAAGAATTTGTTCAGACTGACGGGTTTCTTTCTCAGCTATAAACCCTGAGTGTCTTAAATAAAATACCAGCTTCCCTATACCTCCAGCTCACTAGGGAACATCAAAGGCTTAGCTTATGATACTCTGGCTGGCTTGGCAGCCCCCAGCCCACGGCTTCAGACACAAGACTTCCCTGGTTTCAGAGCCAAACTGCCCTCAGCCAGAGGGAGGGGAGGAGTTTGTACTGGTCTATGGTGGAGACCTGGGTTTCAGCCCCTGGGTTGGGTAGATGCCCTGGAGGAAGGGAACAGCTACCAGTATTCTTCTTCCCTGGAGAAGGGAGCCACTCCAGTATTATTTCCAGGAGAATCCCATGGACAGAGTCGTCTGGGGGCTACAGTACATAGGATTGCAGAGTCGGACACGACTGAAGCCACACACACACACACACACACACACACACACACACACACACACACACACACACACGCACACACACACAGACACACACAGACACACACAGACACACACACACACACACACACACACACACACGAGACACACACTCTCTCTCTCTCTCTCTCTCTCTCTCTCTCTCTCACTTTGAGACCACCTTGCTGGTAATGGTCTTTGGGTTTTGTTCTTTCGTTTGTTTGCTTTTCGTGTCCACATAGGCAGAGGTTTGAAATGGAAGTCAAGAAGGAAGCAAGGTCTGGTCATTGGGTCATGGTGTAGCCACCTGAAAAATAACCCCAACTCCTTATCTCGGCTACAGGCTAGAATTTCTTCCAGACTCTGAGACCGACAGATGCTGACTCAGTTCCCACCATGAGGCTGTCAAATGTTACCTTTTTTTTGAGACCCTTCTCTGAGGTATAGCAGTTTGTGTTTTCTTCCAAAAAAGAACTTTTCCTGCTGGGGAAGGGTATTTCATCCAGGCCATCCTGGGTGGGGCAACTGGGGGATTCCCACACCCGCCGAGCCCCCGCCACTTCTGCAGCGTCCAGGTTGCTTGCCGGGCCCAGGGCAGGCTGGGTTTGTGCCAAGACCTCTCATCTCAGCTTCCCCCCCTGCCTCCCCACCGGCCACTCCTCAGCTGGAGGCTGCCTCTAGTTCCCTGTAAACCTCCTGTGTCCAGCCCCAGTGCTGCCCAGAGGCCTTCTGTGTCCTGGGTGAGTTGCCTCCTTCAACACCCTTTTTTTTTTTTTTTTTATCAGTTTTTTTTTTTTTTTTTGTACATGTATGTTCCCAGATCATTCATATGCATATCCCTTGACCCTCCCCCCACCCAGTTCCCCCCTCCCATCCCTCCAGACCATCGCTCCAAGTGGTTCAACACCCTTTTTATGTCCATTTCTCATTGGGCACCTTGCTCAGTGTACCTCTGATACCTCATGGCTCAACTCTCATAGCATTAATTGCTTGTTAAATAATATAATGCTTTTTTTTTTTTTTAACATTATGGCTGCATTGCTCAGTATGTGGGATCTTCAGTTCCCTGACTAGGGATCTAACCCTGGGCTTTGGGAGCATGGAATTTTAAACACTGGACTACCATGTAAGTCCTAATAAGGCATTCTTCTGGGGGCCTCTTGCAATTTTTGCCGTGTAGTTTCATACCCCAACTTCAAAGCCAGCAGTGAAGGTAGCATCTTCAACACTGTTTCCCCCCCCTTCTATGCCCCCACCCTCTCCCGTATCCCCCTCCTCCCTTTCGCACTCACCGTCCACTCTCCTCCCCCCTCTCTTTTTCCTCTCCCTCTCACCCTCTGTCTCCTTTCCCCTTCTCTCCCTCCTCCATCTTTTAACTGGTGAAGACCCACGTGATTGCACTGGGTCCACCTGTATAATCCTGGCTAATCTCCCCATCTCAAGAGCCTTAACTTAATGAAGGTAATCACTCAATTAGCTTTATCTGCAAAATCCCTTTGATAATGTAAGGTAATATATTCACAGTTTCTGGGGAATAGGACATGGATATGGATATTTGCAGTGGGGGCAGGTACCTGGGGGTGGGCATTGTTCTTTATACCACAGTAGTCTGGCTTAAAGGTGGGGATTCCCACACCCGCCGAGCCCCCGCCACTTCTGCAGCGTCCAGGTTGCTTGCCGGGCCCAGGGCAGGCTGGGTTTGTGCCAAGACCTCTCATCTCAGCTTCCCCCCCTGCCTCCCCACCGGCCACTCCTCAGCTGGAGGCTGCCTCTAGTTCCCTGTAAACCTCCTGTGTCCAGCCCCAGTGCTGCCCAGAGGCCTTCTGTGTCCTGGGTGAGTTGCCTCCTTCAACACTTTTCTTTTTTTTTTATCAGTTTTTTCTTTTTTTTTTGTACATGTATGTTCCCAGATCATTCATATGCATATCCCTTGACCCTCCCCCCACCCAGTTCCCCCCTCCCATCCCTCCAGACCATCGCTCCAAGTGGTTCAACACCCTTTTTATGTCCATTTCTCATTGGGCACCTTGCTCAGTGTACCTCTGATACCTCATGGCTCAACTCTCATAGCATTAATTGCTTGTTAAATAATATAATGCTTTTTTTTTTGACATTATGGCTGCATTGCTCAGTATGTGGGATCTTCAGTTCCCTGACTAGGGATCTAACCCTGGGCTTTGGGAGCATGGAATTTTAAACACTGGACTACCATGTAAGTCCTAATAAGGCATTCTTCTGGGGGCCTCTTGCAATTTTTGCCGTGTAGTTTCATACCCCAACTTCAAAGCCAGCAGTGAAGGTAGCATCTTCAACACTGTTTCCCCCCCCTTCTATGCCCCCACCCTCTCCCGTATCCCCCTCCTCCCTTTCGCACTCACCGTCCACTCTCCTCCCCCCTCTCTTTTTCCTCTCCCTCTCACCCTCTGTCTCCTTTCCCCTTCTCTCCCTCCTCCATCTTTTAACTGGTGAAGACCCACGTGATTGCACTGGGTCCACCTGTATAATCCTGGCTAATCTCCCCATCTCAAGAGCCTTAACTTAATGAAGGTAATCACTCAATTAGCTTTATCTGCAAAATCCCTTTGATAATGTAAGGTAATATATTCACAGTTTCTGGGGAATAGGACATGGATATGGATATTTGCAGTGGGGGCAGGTACCTGGGGGTGGGCATTGTTCTTTATACCACAGTAGTCGTCGGGGCACTGGTATAATGGTGGGAAGTTAGAAACGACCTAAATGTCCTTTAGAAGGAAGTCTAAATCTCTTCCTCCTCATCACATATGACAGCATTCACATGTTTATGAGGAATCACTTATAACATCGACCCTGCTGAAGCTGTAGTATTTGGTACAAAGTTGCAAATTTGAAAATCTATTAGGCTCTGTGTAACAAGTTAGAAGTTGAATAGTTATGAATAAATAGGATTGCACTTAAATAGTGGTTCATATTTGTTATTATATATGTGGTAGTTGAATCCTGTGCATTTGTTAGTTTGTAACTTTCTGCATTTCCCTAATAAATGTGTTTCTATAATAAACACATTGATTTAATAAAATCGGTTAGCGTTGCCAAAAAGAAAAAAAATAGGAAGAAAGGAAGAAAGCAGGAAAGCTAACTAGCCAGTTTGGAGTGGGCGAAGATTGGAAGGAACCAGCTGAGATTCAAAGGACACTCTAGACACAAAGCAGATGACTAACCAGATGCTTCAATGGGTCCTAACTTCTTACTTACCTGCTGAGGTCAATGACGTAAGCATCTGTCGCTGTGGAAGGGTTGGGGTGAGTAATAGATGAAGGACATTATTTGATTTGCTCCCCTAACTGGAGATAATGAACTTGCTACTACGCAAAGCCAGTAGTGTTTCTTGCAGTGTGATCGGAACTTCCTGATGATAGACTCTGTACCCACTGAGCGCACAAAACCTCACTCAGTGATACCCGGCAAAATGGACCTACAAATGGACATCTTTAGAATTGCACCATTCATACAGATATTTGGTCATTTCTGTCTATGTTCATTTTTTTTTAATTTACTTTTTTGTGGAGGGGGCAGGTTGGGGAAGGGGGTGTTGGGTGGGCCACTTCTGTTGGTCTTTCATTTATCTGTTTTCATCCATCTTTGTTCTTTGGCCCGTGTGGGTCTCCCTTCGCAGTGGCCTCTCTTGTCGCAGAGCACTGGCTCTGGGCGCATGTGCTCCAGAGCTCTGGCTCGGTAGTTGGACACATCCATCCAGCCGCTCTGCAGCACGTGGGATCTTCCCAGGCCAGGGATCAAACCGGCACCCCTTGCACTGCAAGGTGGTGTCCTTACCCACTGGACTACCAGGGAAGACCTCTATGTTCATTTTTACAAGCAGTTAAAGCTACTTACTAGTAACCCCCAAAGTCGCTTGGTTTGTAAGGGAAATGAAAATGCGTGTTCTCGAACTAAAAGATTAGCTCATTAGAAGAGCTTTCTGAGGATCTGACTCATTATTCTGCTGAAAGTCTTCGCTGCCTTGCCAGTGCCAGCACTCAGACACCTTAAAAAGGTCTAAGTGGATATGCTCACTTATAAATAGTGGGAACTGCCAGTCTTCTGAAAAGGCATTTTGTTATCCTAAGTGTGGTGTTGGACTAGCTCTCATTTTCAGTAACTCTTTTTCTTGCATTAAAATAGCTGCAGAATTTGTTAGGTTTTATTTTTTTCCCCCTGAAATTGCTGCATTGTTACCATTTTGATAATTCTGTCCACATGCAATTTTAATGCATCACCAAGCTTATTGTCAGAAAGTGAGACAGGGAAGAGTAGACGAGCTGAGGGGTCTTTTCCCTTGTCCAGGTGAGCTGTGAGCAGAAAAGTTTGAGAGCTGCAGAGATAGAGGTCCAACTGAGGTTGTAGGAGATCAGAGTAAGATGACAATGTGAATTTCCTTGAAAAACTTTTGGCAACATTTCCCGGAAGCATCCAAACGTAGGAGTAAATGGCTTATTAATTACAAGTCTCTCACCTTGGTAATTAAGCAATAAAGGCCCATCAGGCAGTGCATTTGTGGGCGATTAGAAGTAGGTTTGGGGGAGAAACTTGCTGCTGAGGATTAAGTAGTTTCACCACCTGAGAAATGCATTAGTCACCTGGAGCTCCCCTGCCTGCTGAATTTGGTTGCTTATTGGGAATGGCATTTGCACATTAAAACAAGGAATATCTGTCCATGCTGAGAGAGCTCAGGAGTCAATAGGAGTTATTCAGCAAGGACAAAGCAGGATTTCCAGATGTAATATCCTGACTCAGCATAGCGTCTGCCCAAGGGTCACCTCTGTACTACTTTCCAGAGGTTTCTATGGGAGAGACACCCCAAACACTGATAACATACCCTGGGTGTCAGGCCAGATGTAAACAAGCCTTCCAAGGGCTGAAGGGAGACCACATGGGGTAGCAGGAACACAGTCTGTTAAAAAAACAGTGCTCTGAATTTAAATACTTCTGCCCTTACCAGAAGATGTTAATTAATCATGTAAATTGCTCAGTCTTCCCATCCTCAGTTTCTTTTCTGCAACACAGGATCTGACTCATTATTCTGCTGAAAGTCTTCGCTGCCTTGCCAGTGCCAGCACTCAGACACCTTAAAAAGGTCTAAGTGGATATGCTCACTTATAAATAGTGGGAACTGCCAGTCTTCTGAAAAGGCATTTTGTTATCCTAAGTGTGGTGTTGGACTAGCTCTCATTTTCAGTAACTCTTTTTCTTGCATTAAAATAGCTGCAGAATTTGTTAGGTTTTATTTTTTTCCCCCTGAAATTGCTGCATTGTTACCATTTTGATAATTCTGTCCACATGCAATTTTAATGCATCACCAAGCTTATTGTCAGAAAGTGAGACAGGGAAGAGTAGACGAGCTGAGGGGTCTTTTCCCTTGTCCAGGTGAGCTGTGAGCAGAAAAGTTTGAGAGCTGCAGAGATAGAGGTCCAACTGAGGTTGTAGGAGATCAGAGTAAGATGACAATGTGAATTTCCTTGAAAAACTTTTGGCAACATTTCCCGGAAGCATCCAAACGTAGGAGTAAATGGCTTATTAATTACAAGTCTCTCACCTTGGTAATTAAGCAATAAAGGCCCATCAGGCAGTGCATTTGTGGGCGATTAGAAGTAGGTTTGGGGGAGAAACTTGCTGCTGAGGATTAAGTAGTTTCACCACCTGAGAAATGCATTAGTCACCTGGAGCTCCCCTGCCTGCTGAATTTGGTTGCTTATTGGGAATGGCATTTGCACATTAAAACAAGGAATATCTGTCCATGCTGAGAGAGCTCAGGAGTCAATAGGAGTTATTCAGCAAGGACAAAGCAGGATTTCCAGATGTAATATCCTGACTCAGCATAGCGTCTGCCCAAGGGTCACCTCTGTACTACTTTCCAGAGGTTTCTATGGGAGAGACACCCCAAACACTGATAACATACCCTGGGTGTCAGGCCAGATGTAAACAAGCCTTCCAAGGGCTGAAGGGAGACCACATGGGGTAGCAGGAACACAGTCTGTTAAAAAAACAGTGCTCTGAATTTAAATACTTCTGCCCTTACCAGAAGATGTTAATTAATCATGTAAATTGCTCAGTCTTCCCCATCCTCAGTTTCTTTTTCTGCAACACAGGCATATGAATTTCCAGTAGTCCGCTCTCACTATGTAAGAAGTTGATCACAAAGTAGCAGCAGCAGTGTACAGCCCTGAGCATCTGTTTAGTTCAGTATGCCGCTGAGCTTGTTGACCCATCCCCAGGTTGACTGGAGGGTCAGCTGGTGCAGGTGGCCAGGCTGCTTCTGGTTTTGGTGCACTTCTGTTGATCTGCATCTGTCGTCATGTCTCCCTTTCTTCTCTTGGGATTCATAGGCTCATCGGGGCTTCATGGTCAATGGTGAAGGCAGAGGCACTGAAGGTGGGTGGAAACCGACGAGGCTCTGAGAACTGGTGTCCAGACACATCAATTCTGTATAGTCCTTTCAGCAAGAACAAGTCACATGGTCGGGCCCTAAGGCCATGCCATTCCTTCAGTGGAAAGAACTGGAAAGTCACTTGCCCAAAGGCCCTTCTGACAGAAGGAAGGTAGTCAGTTTAAGTAGACTTTTTTTAAGCATTGGCCTCTTCTGTTGGTTTTGTATTTATTTATTTTCATTCGTCTTTATTCTCTGGCCTGTGTGGGCCTCCCATTGCAGTGACCTCTCTTGTTACAGAGCACCGGCTCTGGGCACATGCGCTCCAGAGTGCTGGCTCATAATTGGACACACCGGTCCAGCCGCTCCACAGCATGTGGAATTTTCCCCTCCCAGGGATCGAACCAGTGCCCCTTGCACTGCAAGGCAGACTCTTTACCCACTGGGCTACCAGGGAAGCCCCGGAGTAGATGGCTTTTATCCAAATGTGATTTTTATTTTTATATTTTTGAGGGGAGAGGTATGCTGTATGGGTGCTGGACGTAAGAGTTCTGAACAAAACACGCCTGTACAATTTAGGGCTTAGTGAGCAAGTCAGCCATTAAGCAGATAATCATGTACATGTGCAAAAATGAATTAATGGCAGTTATTATAAATATTACAAAGGGATAATAAGGAGTAGTAAGGCATGCTAAAAGAGACTTCTGATAAGGTTCTTGAGCAGAGTACCTGGCACATGTTAGGCATTCAGTAAAGCCAGACTGCTGTGTCCAGCGGTGTAGTGTGTACATCTTATGTAGACACTGAGCCGAGGGTGGGACAAGAGCAGGCTGTGCCCACCAGGCTGGGTGTACTGGTCAGGGGCTGTGAGGTAGCCCTGCAATAAAGGATGGTGTCCTTCCTTCCCAGCCCCAAAGACCTCCCCAGGTTGACAGTGCACCGTTTGTAGAAAGCTCACATGGACAGATCTTGTGTGTCCTACATGAGCCTCAGCTGGCATCCAGGGCCTGAATGTTCTGCTGAACTGGCCATCTGGGGCCCTACCTGCCCAGGTACCTGAGAGTGGGAGTTTAGGCACAGCGGTGGGGAAGGTTCTGTAATAACCTAAATGGGAAAAGAATTTGGAAAAGAATGGATCCGTATATGGGCATAACTAAATCACTTTGCTGTACGCCTGTAACTGACACACCATTGTTAATCAACTGTACTCCAATATCAAATAAAATTTTAGGCTTCCCTGGTGGTTCAGTGGGTAAAGAGCCCACCTTGCAGTGCAAGGGGCACCAGTTTGATCCCTGGCCCGGGAAGATCCCACGTGCCACAGTATAGCTGGACCAGTATGTCCAATGACGAGCCAGCCCTGTGGTCCAGTGCCCAGAGCCAGTGATCTGCAATGAGAGAGGCCACTATGATGGGAGGCCCACACAGGCCGAAGAATAAGGATGGATGAAAATAGATAAATAAAAAAATAAAAGAGATGAAAATTAAAAAAATAAATAAATTTAGAAAACAAACACAAAATCCTTGGTACAACTCACCATACTTTACCCACTGGGCTACCAGGAAGCCCCGGAGTTGGCTTTTATCCAAATGTGATTTTTATTTTTATATTTTTGAGGGGAGAGGTATGCTGTATGGGTGCTGGACGTAAGAGTTCTGAACAAAACACGCCTGTACAATTTAGGGCTTAGTGAGCAAGTCAGCCATTAAGCAGATAATCATGTACATGTGCAAAAATGAATTAATGGCAGTTATTATAAATATTACAAAGGGATAATAAGGAGTAGTAAGGCATGCTAAAAGAGACTTCTGATAAGGTTCTTGAGCAGAGTACCTGGCACATGTTAGGCATTCAGTAAAGCCAGACTGCTGTGTCCAGCGGTGTAGTGTGTACATCTTATGTAGACACTGAGCCGAGGGTGGGACAAGAGCAGGCTGTGCCCACCAGGCTGGGTGTACTGGTCAGGGGCTGTGAGGTAGCCCTGCAATAAAGGATGGTGTCCTTCCTTCCCAGCCCCAAAGACCTCCCCAGGTTGACAGTGCACCGTTTGTAGAAAGCTCACATGGACAGATCTTGTGTGTCCTACATGAGCCTCAGCTGGCATCCAGGGCCTGAATGTTCTGCTGAACTGGCCATCTGGGGCCCTACCTGCCCAGGTACCTGAGAGTGGGAGTTTAGGCACAGCGGTGGGGAAGGTTCTGTAATAACCTAAATGGGAAAAGAATTTGGAAAAGAATGGATCCGTATATGGGCATAACTAAATCACTTTGCTGTACGCCTGTAACTGACACACCATTGTTAATCAACTGTACTCCAATATCAAATAAAATTTTAGGCTTCCCTGGTGGTTCAGTGGGTAAAGAGCCCACCTTGCAGTGCAAGGGGCACCAGTTCGATCCCTGGCCCGGGAAGATCCCACGTGCCACAGTATAGCTGGACCAGTATGTCCAATGACGAGCCAGCCCTGTGGTCCAGTGCCCAGAGCCAGTGATCTGCAATGAGAGAGGCCACTATGATGGGAGGCCCACACAGGCCGAAGAATAAGGATGGATGAAAATAGATAAATAAAAAAATAAAAGAGATGAAAATTAAAAAAATAAATAAATTTAGAAAACAAACACAAAATCCTTGGTACAACTCACCATATGCTTTTCTTTCCCCGCCCCTCTTCCCCCCAAAAGAGAGAGGGATTAGGAATGGCTGTGGGTAGTGGCTTCTGGATCATGGTAACAGATGGAACTCTGTGAGACCTTGTGTACAAGTCTCTCCAGACCAAATTCTGAGTTCTCTTCAGGGCCAGGTGATGGGCAGCGGCTTGAACAGAACTCACCACCATTTGGCATCATGGAGATCCAGCTCGCTGGGTGCTCTGGGGGTGGTAGTCATTGGAGATAAGCAAGCAGACATAGGTTGTTAGTTAGGGTGCAAGCTGAGACACTTGACTGATAGTCATGTAATCACATAAACCATTAGGTGACTCATTTAGGGTCTTCAAAGATGCTGTCATTTTGTAGCTTTCCTGTGACTTTGATTTTATGCAGCAACTGTTTATTAAATACCAGCTGTGTAAAGGACTTTGGTACACACTTGTGATCAAAGATCCACAAACCGGAGGCTCTCCTAGCCCTCACTTGATTGCAGACTAGTGGGAAAGAAAGCATTGAACACCTGATTGCATGGTGAATTATTCATTCATGGCAATTGTTACCTTATATATCTCAGGCTTAGTTCCTGCATCTTTGAAGTTGTCATAATAATAAAATCTCCTAAGGTTGTTGTGAAGGTTGGATGAGCTACTCTGTGTGAAGTGCTTAGCACAGTGGTGCTGAAATAGTATTCTTATTCCCAGGGAACTCCAGGACACCTGATGGCTCCTGGGTTAGGCAGCTCAGACATCTCTCTGTGGGCTGGGTGGGGCACCTTTTGACCCCAAGTTCCAGTTCAACACCTGGACTTCAGTTTACGGCATTTTGTTTGAGTTCTGGCATTCAGTGTTTATTTGAGGCTCAACCCAGAGGAACATGGAAAAAATTGGATTTCTGTTTATGACAGCTCTTAGTGGAGACTGACAGTCAGTCACACGTCAGGATGCAGTTTTGAAAGGAAACAGGTTATAGGTGGACTTTGCAGACCAAGCCCTGCTTACAAAGTTAGCTGTCGGAACCACATTCCTTTTTCCCTCTGCTCCACAATTGTCTCACCTGTAAAATAGAGGCTAAGAACACCGACCTCGGAGGCTTCTGCTGGGTTTCAGTGGACAGACAGAAGTGAATGGCCCTGGCATTTGCTTGCTTGGCACCCAGTAGGCACTCAGAAAATGAAAGCTCCTACCTGCAATGTCATTGGGTGTTCAATGGAAAGCACAGAATCGACTATTCAAGCCATTTTGTCGCATCAATACTAATTAGGACACTCACACTAATGAGCCTGAGTGCCATGTATCAACGCAGACACCGTAGGCCACCGGAAAAAATATATCACAACTGTAAAGCAGGCCTGGAGTTCAATAAATACTTTGCAACAGATTAATCATCCCTGCATCTGTGCAGTACTTCAGAGTTAATGAAGCAGGTTCGCTCTGGTTGGTGTAGTCAGTGTTCACAACAAATAGGAGAGGTTGACATTAACTCGTTGGACAAATGGCTCGGAGCAGCATGAGGAATACTGTAGCTGTGAAGGAGACAGGACTCCCAGCTCCAAGAAGGCTTCCTACGTGTTTGAGAAATGGGCAGATGTGTTAGTTGCTTCTGTTGAGAATGATGGAAGAAGGAAGTGTACAGTGAAAGGACACCTCACCCCCTGGGGAGGGCAGAAAGCTCCTTAGCAGAGAAAATGTCAAATCCGAGTCTTACCATGTGACTAGGCGTTCTGTCAATGAAGAGGTGGGCGTTAGGTAGGGTGGGCTAGACTGCAGGAGCATAAAGATCCAAACCTATGTGGCTTCATGCATTTGAAGCTTTTAAGAATTATTTTAGTACAGTTTTAATTTTGGAATATTGTAGATTTATGGAAACATTACCAAAAAACTGGCATAGAGAGTTCTCACCTTTTCTCCATCCAGTTTCCCTTAATGCTTACAACTCACATTCTTATGGTACATTTGTCAGAGCTCAGACATTAACATTAGTAGGTTACTTTACTACTAACAGAACACCGGATTTTGGATGGATGTCATCAGTTTTTTCCACGAATGCTCTTTCTGTTCCAGGATCCAATCTAGGATACCACGTTGCACTTACTGAAATTTGCTTTTTGCTCACTCTAGGCCAGGTAGACAGGATGAACAGTCCTCTGCTCAGTTGCTTAGGGGCCCAGGGGGACAGAGGCCCTGACATCCGCCACCCATGGCTTCTTAGGTCATCCTGGTCATCTGCAGCCAGTAAGCATCCTGGGGAAAGCGCGTGGAGGTCTGCACGTGAGGGGCTTGAGGGCACAGTGAAGTCTCCCCATCACTCCCACTTGAATTTCATCAGTGAAAACTTGCCTTCAGGTTTTCTACCTACTGCTCAATTTTGCTGTGAACCTAAAACTGCCCTAAAAAATAAAGGCTATTTGAAAAAAAAAAAGAAAAAAAAAAAGGTCTTGAGGCCACTCACAGCCAAAACGAGGGTAGAAAATATATTCTCCAGCAGAGTAACTACTTCCCAGCCATAGCTGGAAAGACTTGGAATGGAAGAATGAATTTGGTAGAGAGCTGGTTGTCTCTGCCAGGGGTCCCCCAACCTCTGGGATCTAATGCCTGATGATCTGAGGTGGAGCTGTTGTAATAATAATAGAAATAAAGGGCACAATAAATATAATGGGTGTGAATCACTCCCAACTCATCCTTCAACCCCAGTTCATGGAAAAATTGTCTTTCACAAAACCAGTCTTGGGTGCCAAAAAGGTTGGGAACTGCTGGTCTGTGCCACAGGAGGATAGAGGATGGTATTTGAAAAAAAATATAGGAGACTATTTCAAGAATATTTTAAAAGAAAATTACATTAATAACAGTAGAAAAAGGGCAAATGCTGTTACTGCCACTTTACAGGCAGGAGGTTAATATGACACACCCCCATTGGCACAGCTGTTACGCAGGGTTGTAGCATCTCACCCTCAGGTACTCAGACCTTGGTACTCAGACCAACCTGTGCTCCTTCCCGTGATCCAGGAGGCCTTCAGACTTCTTGGCTGGTTGGCTAGATGAGTCATGCAGTTGCATCTCCATCTCATAAATTTCCACAAGGGCGTTTTATCTGAAGTTGTAACTGTTCAGCAACAACTAAGTTACTTTACTAACAGAACACCGGATTTTGGATGGATGTCATCAGTTTTTTCCACGAATGCTCTTTCTGTTCCAGGATCCAATCTAGGATACCACGTTGCACTTACTGAAATTTGCTTTTTGCTCACTCTAGGCCAGGTAGACAGGATGAACAGTCCTCTGCTCAGTTGCTTAGGGGCCCAGGGGGACAGAGGCCCTGACATCCGCCACCCATGGCTTCTTAGGTCATCCTGGTCATCTGCAGCCAGTAAGCATCCTGGGGAAAGCGCGTGGAGGTCTGCACGTGAGGGGCTTGAGGGCACAGTGAAGTCTCCCCATCACTCCCACTTGAATTTCATCAGTGAAAACTTGCCTTCAGGTTTTCTACCTACTGCTCAATTTTGCTGTGAACCTAAAACTGCCCTAAAAAATAAAGGCTATTTGAAAAAAAAAAAGAAAAAAAAAAGGTCTTGAGGCCACTCACAGCCAAAACGAGGGTAGAAAATATATTCTCCAGCAGAGTAACTACTTCCCAGCCATAGCTGGAAAGACTTGGAATGGAAGAATGAATTTGGTAGAGAGCTGGTTGTCTCTGCCAGGGGTCCCCCAACCTCTGGGATCTAATGCCTGATGATCTGAGGTGGAGCTGTTGTAATAATAATAGAAATAAAGGGCACAATAAATATAATGGGTGTGAATCACTCCCAACTCATCCTTCAACCCCAGTTCATGGAAAAATTGTCTTTCACAAAACCAGTCTTGGGTGCCAAAAAGGTTGGGAACTGCTGGTCTGTGCCACAGGAGGATAGAGGATGGTATTTGAAAAAAAATATAGGAGACTATTTCAAGAATATTTTAAAAGAAAATTACATTAATAACAGTAGAAAAAGGGCAAATGCTGTTACTGCCACTTTACAGGCAGGAGGTTAATATGACACACCCCCGTTGGCACAGCTGTTACGCAGGGTTGTAGCATCTCACCCTCAGGTACTCAGACCTTGGTACTCAGACCAACCTGTGCTCCTTCCCGTGATCCAGGAGGCCTTCAGACTTCTTGGCTGGTTGGCTAGATGAGTCATGCAGTTGCATCTCCATCTCATAAATTTCCACAAGGGCGTTTTATCTGAAGTTGTACAACTGTTCATTGAAGGAGGAAGGCTGTCCCCCAGATTTCTTCATTCTCCCTGAAAAGAGCAAGTGATAAGAGGGGATAAGAGAGTCATGCTTAAGGGCCGCTAAATGGATGTACTTTTCCCACCAGGCTCCAGGCTGCATCTGTGCCCAGAGGCTCAGTCACAGCGGGGCGCGAGGGGGATGGCCATGCACTAGAGACGGCGAGTCTGCCTGTCATCTCACGGGCGATGCCGGTGTCTGTTGGTTTCTGGCTGGCTGGAATGTAATTGCTCGCCGGGCTGACAGTGACAAATGGGTGTGTGTGGCACACACTCCTCAGAGTGATGGGATGGAGTCAAGCACCTAGACTGACAATACAGGCACTGTCAGAAAGCTGCAGGGGAGTTGCTTCTCAACTTGAGGTCTCTCAGGCGTGGAAAGAGCACCAGGAGGGTGGGCTCCGAGCTGCTTCAGCAGATGCTGTCTGTGTCTCTTGGGGCGGTCGGGGCGGTCGGGGCGGTCCAGGTGCTGGTCACACCCTGTTCTGACACTAGGAACCCAGGGCACCAGCTGTAGCTTGATCCATATTGGAGGAAGGTACCTAATTATTCTGTGACCATTAATATGGAAATAGATGGACTGGGCTTTTCCTCCCTTATTTTAGAAGTAATACATGTCTGTTGGGAGAAATCCAGACAGTGCAGAAAAGTGAAAGGAAAAAGCAAAGTGGACCCCAAATGCTTCTAGCCAGATCTAACCACTTTTCAATATCATTCTGTTGCTTATGTGAAAAGGACACTGACTGTTGGACCTGCAGCTCAGCTGCACCCCTCTGCCCCCCGCTTATGTTCAGGTGGCCCTGTGGTTGCATTTTGGCCAATAGCATGTAAGGATAGAACTGACATATGCCATCTCAAGACCTGGCTCTTGAAACAGTTCATGCCCATGGTCTTTTCTTCTGATGTCTAGAAGCACAAGACCCAGTTGGGGCCTTCAGACTCTGGACAAAGTGGAGCCACTGATAGAAGGAACCAGGGCTCTTTAGTGACCGGGTGAAGCAGGGCTTCCTAGACCCATATTGAAGCGTGATAGGAAAAAAAAAAAAATGAATAAAGAGTTCCTGTGTTTGGTCTCACAGGTTATGGGTATTAGCCTCTCCTGAATAAACACCTCCTAAACACTTGCTGTGGGTCCATGCACGCATGTACACACCCACATGTACAATAATGGAGTCTTACCATCAGTTATTTTTTTGCAGCCTTCTGCCATCTCTCAAAAATGGTGTGAACGTCTATCCATGAGATTTATGTACTCAGTCACTTAAAAGTCTACATATTATTTCATTATACTTATATGTACCATGATTCATGTAACTACTCTGTCCCTGGACATTTAGGTTGCTTCTAACCAAGCGCTTCTGTTATTAACAGACTATGCATGTCTTTGAGCATGTGTCTAACCATTTCCTTAGAATATATTCCCAGAAATTGAGTTACTTGACTACGTTTAAGTGGTCTTTGCTCTTCATAGGAATAACTTCTTGGGAAAAAAGACATTGATTTATAATCCTACCCGGAATATGTGAGAGGTGAAATTTCCCCAAACCATCAATTGCCTGAATATGAAGCTGATTCATGTTGAACAACTTTTGCATGTATTTTGGACCCTATTTTTTACCAATTGCCTCTTCCTTATGCATTTTTTTTCCGAGGGTTTTATACATTTATTCCTATTTTGTAGCAATTATTTGTATATTGCTAATATGTGTTACAAATTTGTTTATTCTTTAACATATATTCTTTATTATTTCTAAAGAAAAGTTTTTAAGCATTATTTTCATCTTTCTTATCTTTAGCATTATTATAATTTCTGGAAAGTAAAGCCAGAGTACGAACATAGTCTCTAGATTTTGTAGAATTTTCATTTTTGTCTTTAGACTTTCAATCTTTCTAGCATATATTTCCATATAAAGATGATGCAGACGTCTGGGTTTAGTTTACTCTAGAGGCCAGGAAGGGAGACCAAACCAGGCGTGGTCAGAGCACTTGGAAGGTCGGGGTGTACTGATCCAAGGTGCCTTTGGGGCATCCACATATGCTAATAGGAACTTCGGTTTTGGGTGAAGTTGATGCTAAAATCTTAGAGTTTGGGCCTTGGAATAGACTCATGAGAAATGAGTGCATATATCCATAAACAACCTTACGTAAATGTGTTCATAATAGCCCCAAACTGGAAACAACCCAAATGGTCATCAACAGGAGAGTGAATCAACAAATTGTGATACTGTATCCCTACAGTGGAATACTATTTATCAATAGAAAGAGACAGATTTGATAATGTGGATTAATTTCAAAACCTTTATGTTGAGCAAACCAAGCCAAACACAAGGTTGCATGCTATCTGATTTCATTTATATGATGTTCAGAGCTATTCTGATGCTGTTAAAAGGCAGAATAGTGCTTATCTTTGGGGTGTAGTATTACCTGAGGTGGGGAACAAGGATACTTCCAGAGTAATGGGAATATATGGGAATGGGAATGTTCCATGTATCAGTTTGAGTGGCAGTTACATGGATATATATACATATACATAGGGCTTCCCAGGTGGCGCTAGTGGTAAAGAACCTGCCTGCCAAGGCAAGAGATACAAGAGACACGGGTTCAATCCCTGGATCAGAAAGATCCCCTGGAGAAGGGCATGACAACCCATTCAAGTATTCTTGCCTGGAAATTCCATGGACAGAGGAGCCTAGCAAGCTACAGTCCATACAGTTGCAAAGTCAGACATGACTGAAGTGACTTATCATGCAACACACATGCATACATATATAGAAATTCATAAAGCTCGTCACTTAACAATTGTAGATTTTATTGCATTTGAATTATAACTCAAAAGAAAAAAAACATCTTGTGAATAGATGAAAATGTTTCTACCTAATTTTGCAGGTGAGGCAACTGAAGCCAATAGAATTGGTGTGATTTGCTTTGAGTCAATGTTATAGAACAGGATTGCCTGATTTTAAAGACTGCAGTCGGTCACGTGAGGTTAAATTGTGACTGAATCCAGGTAGACTTCTCTAGATTTTGTAGAATTTTCATTTTGTCTTTAGATTTTCTTTCTAGCATATATTTCCATATAAAGATGATGCAGACGTCTGGGTTTAGTTTACTCTAGAGGCCAGGAAGGGAGACCAAACCAGGTGTGGTCAGAGCACTTGGAAGGTCGGGGTGTACTGATCCAAGGTGCCTTTGGGGCATCCACATATGCTAATAGGAACTTCGGTTTTGGGTGAAGTTGATGCTAAAATCTTAGAGTTTGGGCCTTGGAATAGACTCATGAGAAATGAGTGCATATATCCATAAACAACCTTACGTAAATGTGTTCATAATAGCCCCAAACTGGAAACAACCCAAATGGTCATCAACAGGAGAGTGAATCAACAAATTGTGATACTGTATCCCTACAGTGGAATACTATTTATCAATAGAAAGAGACAGATTTGATAATGTGGATTAATTTCAAAACCTTTATGTTGAGCAAACCAAGCCAAACACAAGGTTGCATGCTATCTGATTTCATTTATATGATGTTCAGAGCTATTCTGATGCTGTTAAAAGGCAGAATAGTGCTTATCTTTGGGGTGTAGTATTACCTGAGGTGGGGAACAAGGATACTTCCAGAGTAATGGGAATATATGGGAATGGGAATGTTCCATGTATCAGTTTGAGTGGCAGTTACATGGATATATATACATATACATAGGGCTTCCCAGGTGGCGCTAGTGGTAAAGAACCTGCCTGCCAAGGCAAGAGATACAAGAGACACGGGTTCAATCCCTGGATCAGAAAGATCCCCTGGAGAAGGGCATGACAACCCATTCAAGTATTCTTGCCTGGAAATTCCATGGACAGAGGAGCCTAGCAAGCTACAGTCCATACAGTTGCAAAGTCAGACATGACTGAAGTGACTTATCATGCAACACACATGCATACATATATAGAAATTCATAAAGCTCGTCACTTAACAATTGTAGATTTTATTGCATTTGAATTATAACTCAAAAGAAAAAAAAACATCTTGTGAATAGATGAAAATGTTTCTACCTAATTTTGCAGGTGAGGCAACTGAAGCCAATAGAATTGGTGTGATTTGCTTTGAGTCAATGTTATAGAACAGGATTGCCTGATTTTAAGACTGCAGTCGGTCACGTGAGGTTAAATTGTGACTGCCTTGATGAGCTGTAGGATGGAGACGTAGGCCTAGGAGTCAGACCTCTGAGAGGAGCCTGCAGGAGCCACAGCCTGTTACTGGTATCACAGTCAATGAGACTGGAGTTGAAACAGAAATCTGATGTGTTAAATAGGGAAACTGAGGCATAGAGTGCATATCATGATGTGCTGGAAGTCTGTGCATGTTGGCATTCAGGAGCAGAGCTCTCCTAACCTGCCTTCTACCGAGGCTGATCTCACTTGGTGAATGCAGACAGCATGATGAGGTGTGGAGAGCAGCATTCTAACTCCATCCCCTAAGTCTGTTCTAACGAATCTGAGCACGAAACAAGCCAAAGTACATACAGTTCCAGAACCAAGGATCTAAATATACTCTAAAATAATTTTACACCTGGCTTCACTGGTACACACCTGTGGGATCATTTGTGCCAATTTTTCTGTTTTTTTTTTTTTTTTTTGTCTCAGATGTCTCTGTGGCATGCATGGAACACTGGTGGTGGCCAGAGGATGGGCTGGTAGATTCTAAATGCACCTTAATAACAGTTCAGAAGTAAATTTGACCAAATGCACCTTCCTGTCGTCAGCTGGAGCCCCAGGCCAGCCTCCAGGCACCAGCCTCGGCTCTTGGTGGGGACGTGGGAATGTAGTCCGTCACTACGGCCTGTGATTTTCCTCTTGAGTTTGGAGTGGAAGGCTGGTACCTCCTCACAGAACTCTCAGGAAACCAACACACACGTTTACTGATTCAAGAGCAGTTCAGCTCCAAGTTTATATTTCCGAGAAAGAAAAAGCAGTTGTTACCATCCTTAAACAAAGGCAAACGCACACCTCGTTTTGAGGCGATTGCTGCATCCTGGGAACTGCCAGCAGTTACCACCAGCTACAGGTTAACTGCAGGGCACAGGGGCTAACATGGAATCCTCTTAGACCTTTCCGTCTCTGGAAGGAAATTGCCCACAATCTCGAAGGGTCATTATGAAAAGAGGCTGGAGAGTGCCTGGGGCAGCCTGTCTTTGTTTTCTCCTTGACAGAAGAAAAAGCCAGGATTAAGAAGCTGATGCCCTTGGGATTCCAGAGGTTAAATTGTGACTGCCTTGATGACGTAGGAGGCCTAGGAGTCAGACCTCTGAGAGGAGCCTGCAGGAGCCACAGCCTGTTACTGGTATCACAGTCAATGAGACTGGAGTTGAAACAGAAATCTGATGTGTTAAATAGGGAAACTGAGGCATAGAGTGCATATCATGATGTGCTGGAAGTCTGTGCATGTTGGCATTCAGGAGCAGAGCTCTCCTAACCTGCCTTCTACCGAGGCTGATCTCACTTGGTGAATGCAGACAGCATGATGAGGTGTGGAGAGCAGCATTCTAACTCCATCCCCTAAGTCTGTTCTAACGAATCTGAGCACGAAACAAGCCAAAGTACATACAGTTCCAGAACCAAGGATCTAAATATACTCTAAAATAATTTTACACCTGGCTTCACTGGTACACACCTGTGGGATCATTTGTGCCAATTTTTCTGTTTTTTTTTTTTTTTTTTTTTGTCTCAGATGTCTCTGTGGCATGCATGGAACACTGGTGGTGGCCAGAGGATGGGCTGGTAGATTCTAAATGCACCTTAATAACAGTTCAGAAGTAAATTTGACCAAATGCACCTTCCTGTCGTCAGCTGGAGCCCCAGGCCAGCCTCCAGGCACCAGCCTCGGCTCTTGGTGGGGACGTGGGAATGTAGTCCGTCACTACGGCCTGTGATTTTCCTCTTGAGTTTGGAGTGGAAGGCTGGTACCTCCTCACAGAACTCTCAGGAAACCAACACACACGTTTACTGATTCAAGAGCAGTTCAGCTCCAAGTTTATATTTCCGAGAAAGAAAAAGCAGTTGTTACCATCCTTAAACAAAGGCAAACGCACACCTCGTTTTGAGGCGATTGCTGCATCCTGGGAACTGCCAGCAGTTACCACCAGCTACAGGTTAACTGCAGGGCACAGGGGCTAACATGGAATCCTCTTAGACCTTTCCGTCTCTGGAAGGAAATTGCCCACAATCTCGAAGGGTCATTATGAAAAGAGGCTGGAGAGTGCCTGGGGCAGCCTGTCTTTGTTTTCTCCTTGACAGAAGAAAAAGCCAGGATTAAGAAGCTGATGCCCTTGGGATTCCAGTGAGACACTTAGAAGCATTCCTGGGTGGGAATATCCTAAATGATGGACCCTGATCCCTGTCCCCTAGAAGCTTACAGTCTTCTGAGAGACACAGCAGATCCTCTGTTGCTCACAAAAGAATCCAGATTGAAGTGCACATGTGCTGATATGTTCATGTCTTGGGGTCCCATCTCTAGGCAGATGGCATGTGGAGTGAGCGATCAAAAGAAGATAAAGGAAGGGCCGTTTACCAAGACGAAACTGGTGATTCACAACAGGGGTCATTTTCTTCTTCTGGGGAGGATTAGCAATGTCTAGAGACATTTTTAGTCGCATTTTAGTCACCACTTGGGAAAGGTGCTGTTGCAATCTAGGAAATAGAGGCCAGACACACTGTGAAATACCCAGTAATGCACAAGACGACCCCCAACGGCTAAGAATTAATTCAGCTCCAAATGCCAGTAGAACAGAGGTAGAGAAACCCTGCTGTAGAATGAGGTAGCCACTGGCCCCACCAGGAATAAACAAGGAGAGAGTGCTTGTCCTAACTCCTCCATCCTGCTCTTCTTTGATCTCACACCTGTACTTCCTATCAGCTGAACCCTATCAGAACCCAGAGAGTGAGAGAGCCCAATGGGGCAATCTGTAGAAATTAGCTTCCTGAACTCTGGCTGTTGATGCCAACATCCGTTATTAGGAAGAAAGCCAACAGTGCAAGGTAAAGGCACCAGACTGAGCCCCTAGCTCCAGGTGAGCCCTGGTCCTTTGGCAACGGCAGCACAGGTGCTCAGCATTCCTGAGGCCAATGCAGCGCCCCGTTTCTTTGCTTCTGCTGATGCTCTTTTAATGTCTGCTCCCGGAATGAGGGCAGGCCCTGGGGGTGGAGGCTTTCTCCGAGTTCAGGAGACCAATCGTTTTGAGGCGATTGCTGCATCCTGGGAACTGCCAGCAGTTACCACCAGCTACAGGTTAACTGCAGGGCACAGGGGCTAACATGGAATCCTCTTAGACCTTTCCGTCTCTGGAAGGAAATTGCCCACAATCTCGAAGGGTCATTATGAAAAGAGGCTGGAGAGTGCCTGGGGCAGCCTGTCTTTGTTTTCTCCTTGACAGAAGAAAAAGCCAGGATTAAGAAGCTGATGCCCTTGGGATTCCAGTGAGACACTTAGAAGCATTCCTGGGTGGGAATATCCTAAATGATGGACCCTGATCCCTGTCCCCTAGAAGCTTACAGTCTTCTGAGAGACACAGCAGATCCTCTGTTGCTCACAAAAGAATCCAGATTGAAGTGCACATGTGCTGATATGTTCATGTCTTGGGGTCCCATCTCTAGGCAGATGGCATGTGGAGTGAGCGATCAAAAGAAGATAAAGGAAGGGCCGTTTACCAAGACGAAACTGGTGATTCACAACAGGGGTCATTTTCTTCTTCTGGGGAGGATTAGCAATGTCTAGAGACATTTTTAGTCGCATTTTAGTCACCACTTGGGAAAGGTGCTGTTGCAATCTAGGAAATAGAGGCCAGACACACTGTGAAATACCCAGTAATGCACAAGACGACCCCCAACGGCTAAGAATTAATTCAGCTCCAAATGCCAGTAGAACAGAGGTAGAGAAACCCTGCTGTAGAATGAGGTAGCCACTGGCCCCACCAGGAATAAACAAGGAGAGAGTGCTTGTCCTAACTCCTCCATCCTGCTCTTCTTTGATCTCACACCTGTACTTCCTATCAGCTGAACCCTATCAGAACCCAGAGAGTGAGAGAGCCCAATGGGGCAATCTGTAGAAATTAGCTTCCTGAACTCTGGCTGTTGATGCCAACATCCGTTATTAGGGAAGAAAGCCAACAGTGCAAGGTAAAGGCACCAGACTGAGCCCCTAGCTCCAGGTGAGCCCTGGTCCTTTGGCAACGGCAGCACAGGTGCTCAGCATTCCTGAGGCCAATGCAGCGCCCCGTTTCTTTGCTTCTGCTGATGCTCTTTTAATGTCTGCTCCCGGAATGAGGGCAGGCCCTGGGGGTGGAGGCTTTCTCCGAGTTCAGGGAAGAGAGTGTGCAGGATACTGGAAGAGAGCTCTGCGATACTGCTCAAATGTCTCATGTGGATTTTCATACAGTTCAAACACTTCTCCCCTCCCACCCTGCTTGAATGAGAAAGTAAGAATTAAGGAGCTACAACATTTTTCTAGCACAATGAACTTTAAAAATGGAGTTGCTGTGGAAAGTCATGAGTGGTATTTCAGTAAACAGGCTAAGTACAATTGCACTATGGTTATTTCAGCTTTGACATTTCTTTGCATTTAGAATAGAATCGGCAGGGAAGTTTGGAGACCAAGTTGTTCTCTCTTCTCAGAGCCCGGTTTTCTTCAAGTCAGGATTCAGAGAGCATCAGTGTAAGGGACTGTAATGTCGGCCAAGCCCTCTAAGCCTCTAGGAATCATTCCTTCTTCTTCCTGGTCACATATCACCCTTCACTTAATAAGGCATCATGAAGGAGAAAATCAGAATCCTTTGGACATCTACTGAATGAGTTTATTTCTTTAAAAAAGGATGGCATGGAGGAAAGGAAATACAAGTGCTTTACCTAAGTATCACATTTGCCCAAAGCAGAACTTCGTTCAGCTGCCCTTATTTCCTGTAGCTGTGGCCTCTGGGGTAATAGAAAGGTAGTAATGACAAAATCCAGGGTGGTTTTCAGATTCCTTGGGAAATTATATCGCTTGAAATTCCTGTGCATATCACAAAATAGGCACAGTGATCTTAAAATGAAGCCTCGCTCAAAGGGCAGAATTTTACAAAGCTTTATACAGATTAAATCCCTTTGTGTACCATAACAGTTGTTTCCAGTCCCTCTGACTTTATCATCAACATAATAGCCCACCGGTTGGGATAAGCCCTGAAGAGACTGAGTTCTGTGGGAGGATCACATGTGAACACCTGGCATGTGTCCTCATTTTGTCTTCATAGAGTTCACCCAGCCAACTCATGCCACGTTGGTGTGGGCCGTCTAGTCATCTCTTGACGTCCGCCATCTTGGTCATAGTGTTCCCAGCTCTTTCACACCAGGGATTCTGCTCAGAATCTTAAGAAGAGCTGAGTCTCAAATGGCTCAAGATGTAAAGAATCTTCCTGCAATGCAGGAGACACAGGAGATGCAGGTTTGCTTCCTAGAAGTAGAAAATGGCAACTCTAATATTCTTGCCTAGGAGATCCCATGGACAGAGGAGCCTGGTGAGCTACAGACCATGGGATTGCAAAGTCAAACATGACTGAGTGCACACACACACACACACACACACACACACAAGTGAACATGAATCCTAAGGATCGTATTTATGGCCAGCTAGCTTTGCATTGGCCTCAAATTGGTGCTGAACAACGGCCATAAAGGAGTATGGCTTAGTTGTGTGTGGTTACCTTAAGTTGTAATTAATAAGGAGAGTCATTCCTTTCAAGTAATGATAAGGATGTCAGTAGACCCATGAGAGTGAGGTTGGTTTAACATTAGTAGAAACCCAGCTTCATTTGGGGGTTCACTGATTGTGTCAGTAATCTGCCTGGAGTTGGTCTTCTTCCCCAAAACTAAGGCAGGGAACCCACTGCTTCCCCTTGGTGCCATGAGTCCATTTTGCCCTTAATGGGTTTGTGACCAATAATGACATTAGTAACTGCCTTTAAATGCATGATTCATTTAACTGAAAAGATACTTGTGATTGCTGAATGTATTGGCCACGGGCAAGGTCTCCTGGTCAGATGAATGTCTGTCCCAGATTTCCTGAGCAGTCTTGCCTGGACATTTCAGGATCAGAGCTGGTCAGGTAGAGGAAACAAGGTGAAACAAATTTTTCTAAGTCTTTACTTTGGCAGTTCAGCCATATTCTTTGTATAGTGTTTTATTTTTTTTAAACAAAAAGTTTCTGCTTAAAATGACCCCTTTGCACTCTAGCCATTGATTATCTGGATCCATTTATTCTTCCAATAATGAGCAAAGAGACTGGCCAGTGATTTGACCTCCATCCACAGGATTGGCTGGAACTGGCTGCCCAGGGTTAGTTGGTGTGGTCAGGAGAGGTGTGGTTATGCACTGGCAGAGGGATGAAGACCCTAGGGGAGCAGTGTATCTGTAGCACATCTTCAGTTCTGAGATCTCCCTATGGTCTGGAGGACTGTTTTGCTGGTACAGAGGCCCCTTTAACAGAGTGAAGGGTGAGGGCAGAGTAGCCATCCTGTGCATTCAGATGAAGTGATACTGAGCATTTATGGATGTTTGGGAACAAGGAGCGTTGAATTGTTCACTGCTGCATTCCTAGGGCATAGTGCCATAGCTGCTGTGGTTGTGGACACTCATCATACAGTTGACTGAATGAATCACGGAATGTGTTCTGGAGTGAACACTTCAGCCAAGCCTTGGGAGACATTGGTCGAGACCATATAGCTTTTCCATGGAGGAGCTGAGCTTCCAACTCCCGTCTTTCCTGTATTTGTCACACTGGTTTGCGTTTGGTGTTTACAGAATGCTCGTAGTTCCCAGTTTTGAAAAGTGTCCAGCAGAGCAGAAGAGCAAAGGAGACGGACACATATTCCTTCTCATGGGGCTCATGGTGGTCCCAGAATCGGGTTAGGGGAGTGGCGGATAGCCCAGTCTGAATGAAGACAATGACATGTGGTTCCCTCTCACACACAGAGTCTAGCTTTTCCCTGCATATCAGCCGCCACCTTTCCTGTCATCAGGTTAGGGATGAATTGATTAAGCAGTGACGCTCACTGAACTTCTTCAAAATAACCGCGGTGTGCAGTGTGTTTGGTAGCCAGTAGTCCTCGTCCTTTATCTTCATAAAAAACTGCATGGAAAGCAGGGTCCCATACTGCACACAGCTTCTAGTGTGAGAAAAGTCTTTGGCTCTAATCTGGTTCTTCTAAGCTGTTAGATATTCTGAGAGTTACTTCATGACTCTGAAGCTCAGTTTCCTCTTCTGTGTCATAGAAATAACAAACCAGCTCATAGCATTGTAATGAAGCTTGAATAATCAAATGTGTAAACATTCTAGCAATCTAGTAATGTTCGTCGATTCAAAACAGCAGAATTTGCCTTCTCAACATCCACTTCCTGTGTGACTTTTAGGGCACTGCATACTTCCTAGCCTTAGCCTTCTAACCTGTAAATGGGAGGTGATGACCGTCATTAGCCTGCCTTGTCTCACAGGTGTATGGCACGATTTGTGTGAGATGTGAATGAGGAGAAGGAGATGGAAAGGTTCCGCTGCAGACCGTGTCACACTTGCCTGCCCCTTGCGGGAGAGGACAGCATGCCTCACGTCACTTGGGGCTGCTGCTTTGGCGGTTGGGGGCTTGTTGCTTTGGGGTCCTCCCACCCCCTTAGAGAGAGAGAGGTGTACAACCCAGCAGGATGGAGAAACATGGTGGTGATGTGACTTTTGCCATCTGTGCTAGGCAGGTCCCTACTGGCGTGGACAATGCAAACAGCTGGGTTTCCCGTGAAGTCCATGCTACTACTAGATGTGTGAATCACGGAATGTTTAACACTTCAGCCAAGCCTTGGGAGACATTGGTCGAGACCATATAGCTTTTCCATGGAGGAGCTGAGCTTCCAACTCCCGTCTTTCCTGTATTTGTCACACTGGTTTGCGTTTGGTGTTTACAGAATGCTCGTAGTTCCCAGTTTTGAAAAGTGTCCAGCAGAGCAGAAGAGCAAAGGAGACGGACACATATTCCTTCTCATGGGGCTCATGGTGGTCCCAGAATCGGGTTAGGGGAGTGGCGGATAGCCCAGTCTGAATGAAGACAATGACATGTGGTTCCCTCTCACACACAGAGTCTAGCTTTTCCCTGCATATCAGCCGCCACCTTTCCTGTCATCAGGTTAGGGATGAATTGATTAAGCAGTGACGCTCACTGAACTTCTTCAAAATAACCTCGGTGTGCAGTGTGTTTGGTAGCCAGTAGTCCTCGTCCTTTATCTTCATAAAAAACTGCATGGAAAGCAGGGTCCCATACTGCACACAGCTTCTAGTGTGAGAAAAGTCTTTGGCTCTAATCTGGTTCTTCTAAGCTGTTAGATATTCTGAGAGTTACTTCATGACTCTGAAGCTCAGTTTCCTCTTCTGTGTCATAGAAATAACAAACCAGCTCATAGCATTGTAATGAAGCTTGAATAATCAAATGTGTAAACATTCTAGCAATCTAGTAATGTTCGTCGATTCAAAACAGCAGAATTTGCCTTCTCAACATCCACTTCCTGTGTGACTTTTAGGGCACTGCATACTTCCTAGCCTTAGCCTTCTAACCTGTAAATGGGAGGTGATGACCGTCATTAGCCTGCCTTGTCTCACAGGTGTATGGCACGATTTGTGTGAGATGTGAATGAGGAGAAGGAGATGGAAAGGTTCCGCTGCAGACCGTGTCACACTTGCCTGCCCCTTGCAGGAGAGGACAGCATGCCTCATGTCACTTGGGGCTGCTGCTTTGGCGGTTGGGGGCTTGTTGCTTTGGGGTCCTCCCACCCCCTTAGAGAGAGAGAGGTGTACAACCCAGCAGGATGGAGAAACATGGTGGTGATGTGACTTTTGCCATCTGTGCTAGGCAGGTCCCTACTGGCGTGGACAATGCAAACAGCTGGGTTTCCCGTGAAGTCCATGCTACTACTAGATGTGTGACTTAAGAGAGTTATATCACTTCCCTGGGCCTCCATTGTATAGCATTCTCTTTTTTTGGTCTTTGCTTCACTGGTACCCTCTCGGAAAAATCATTTTATAACAATCAGTCTTATTGTGGGGTGGGTGTGTGTGGGTGTGTGTGTGTGTGTCCAGGTGGAAGGGCCAACCCTCACATGGGACATTCCATTCTTATAGCAAAAGGTAGAAACAAGACACTGCACTAAACAGACGAGTGCCTTTAAGGCTTCCTGTTGACTGTAGTAGGCATCACATCTGCTCACAGACCATTGATCAAAGCAGGTCCCATGACAGGCTTCCTGTCTGGGGCAGGGGAGAAGGCTAAGTCATGGCAGGGCTGGATTTGTATGGGATTTTACACAATAGCACGGCCTTTCACACCTTCCTTGTTGACTCTGTTTAAAGTTGCCCCCAGCACCATCGTGCTTGCCCTGAGCTTTTATTTTTATGTGTCATCATGCTTTGTCATCATTCTCTTTTTTCTTTACATTTATTTTGCTGAAGTATAATTGATTTTCAATGTTGTGTTAATTTCTGCTGTACTGCAGAGCAATTCAGTAACACACATATATACATTCTTTTTCATATTTTTTCATTATGATTTATCACGGTATGTTAAATATAGTTCCCAGTGCTATAGAGTAAGACCTTATTGTTATACACTCTACATATAATAGTTTGCATCTGCTAATTCCAGACTTCTAATCTATCCTTTCCCTAACTCCCTCCCCCTTGGAAATCACATCTGTGTCTGACTCTGTTTCTTTTACGTAGATAAAATAATTTGTGTTATATTTCAGATTCCAAATAGAAGTGATATATAAGTCTGCTTCTCTCTGACTTTACTTAGTATGATCATCTCTAGGTCCATCCATGTTGCTACAGATGGCTTATTTCATTCTTTTTTATGACTGAGTAGTGTTCCATTTTAAATATATGCCAGATCTTCTTTATCCATTCATCTGTTGATGAATATTTAGGTTGTTTCTGTATCTTTGACTATTGTGAACAGTGCTGCTGTAATATAAATGTAGGGGAGCATGCATTTTTTTGAATTATAGTTTTATCTAGATATATGTCCCAAGTAGAATTACTGGCTCATATGGCAACTCCATTTTTTAGTTTTTTAAGGAACCTCCATACTGCTCTCCATAGTAACGGCACCAATTTACAGTCCTACCAGCAGTGTAGGAGGGTTCCCTTTTCTCCACACCCTCTCTAGCATTTGGTATTTGTAACTCTTTTTTTTTTTTGGTAAAGTCTGGGCTCTTTAATTGTTGTTGTTTTTTTCATCCATCTTTATTCCTTGGCCTGTGTGGGCCTCCCACTGCAGAGCACTGGCTCCAGACACACGTGTTCCAGAGTGCCGGCCTGCAACCGGACACACTGGTCCAGCCACTCCACAGCACACACAGTCTTCCCGGGCCAGGAATCAAACCAGTGACCCTTGCACTGCAAGGTGGACTCTCTACCCACTGGAGCACCAGGGAAGTCCCTATTTGTAACTTTTGATTGGTGGCCATTCAGATCAGTGGAAAGTGGTACTTCATTGCAGTTTTAACTTGTATTTCTCTAATAATTAGAGATATTGCACATCTTTCATGTTTTATTTGACTTTTACAATTGTCTGTCTGTATCTGACTACTTTAGAGTATCAGAGCAAGAGTCTCTGTGTTTCCATGGATGTATCCTCAGAGCCAGGGATGGTAGCATACTTTGAACTGATGAATCCATTTGTGAAGGTAGCATTGGATGATGTGTATCAAATGCATCCCCAATGTTGAAGTCCTCCGTCCTGGGGCCAGTGTGTTTTGTACCCACTTGATTTACGTCTGTTCTCACTTCCTCTCCTGTTGTGACCCTGAGTTCTTCTGAAGGTCACAGTAGAGAGGGTGTGTCTCAGTCAGCAGCCTCAGCCTCATCTGCTGACATTCTTCCTCTGAAGATGATGCGTTAGGCTAAATGGTTGGGACAGGCAGCCCCAACTCCAGGGCACAATACTTTCGTGAAACTGTGGCTTGAAAATTGAATGCCCACTATGAGAACAAGTTGACATTGATTTTTTTTTTTTTTTTTTTTTTGGTAAGGAGTGAGGAAGCCTAGTTCAAGAAATCTAAAAATAGTAACAATCCCCCAACTGTCCTTACCTTTAGCATAAATCTTCGGTGCTGTCTGTCCTACACGGAAAAAAAAAATTAAAGTGTTAGTCCTACATTGAATGTATCTTTAATTGTGTTCATGCCATGGACAATTGAATGCAAATTTGGTAAGTTTAAGCCCAATGAGTATCTAGTGGAGGCTGAACATTGACCTCTTTCAGCCATGCTGGATGATTCCCTTCATTGCCTTGGGTTTATGAACCACCGTTTTGTCACACATGTGAGCGCTTCCGTAATTTCACTTCAGTCGTCCATTTTCACACAGTAATAGTGAATGACAACATGGAAAACAACTTCAAGTATTCATTTATTTCCAGATCTACTTTCTGAGTAACCATGAAGTGTGACCCTTGCACTGCAAGGTGGACTCTCTACCCACTGGAGCACCAGGGAAGTCCCTATTTGTAACTTTTGATTGGTGGCCATTCAGATCAGTGGAAAGTGGTACTTCATTGCAGTTTTAACTTGTATTTCTCTAATAATTAGAGATATTGCACATCTTTCATGTTTTATTTGACTTTTACAATTGTCTGTCTGTATCTGACTACTTTAGAGTATCAGAGCAAGAGTCTCTGTGTTTCCATGGATGTATCCTCAGAGCCAGGGATGGTAGCATACTTTGAACTGATGAATCCATTTGTGAAGGTAGCATTGGATGATGTGTATCAAATGCATCCCCAATGTTGAAGTCCTCCGTCCTGGGGCCAGTGTGTTTTGTACCCACTTGATTTACGTCTGTTCTCACTTCCTCTCCTGTTGTGACCCTGAGTTCTTCTGAAGGTCACAGTAGAGAGGGTGTGTCTCAGTCAGCAGCCTCAGCCTCATCTGCTGACATTCTTCCTCTGAAGATGATGCGTTAGGCTAAATGGTTGGGACAGGCAGCCCCAACTCCAGGGCACAATACTTTCGTGAAACTGTGGCTTGAAAATTGAATGCCCACTATGAGAACAAGTTGACATTGATTTTTTTTTTTTTTTTTTTTTTGGTAAGGAGTGAGGAAGCCTAGTTCAAGAAATCTAAAAATAGTAACAATCCCCCAACTGTCCTTACCTTTAGCATAAATCTTCGGTGCTGTCTGTCCTACACGGAAAAAAAAAATTAAAGTGTTAGTCCTACATTGAATGTATCTTTAATTGTGTTCATGCCATGGACAATTGAATGCAAATTTGGTAAGTTTAAGCCCAATGAGTATCTAGTGGAGGCTGAACATTGACCTCTTTCAGCCATGCTGGATGATTCCCTTCATTGCCTTGGGTTTATGAACCACCGTTTTGTCACACATGTGAGCGCTTCCGTAATTTCACTTCAGTCGTCCATTTTCACACAGTAATAGTGAATGACAACATGGAAAACAACTTCAAGTATTCATTTATTTCCAGATCTACTTTCTGAGTAACCATGAAGTGTGACTTGCTCTAGTTGGCATATGGTGCCCGGGGATGAACAGTGAGAATAACCTCCCTGCCCTCACGGAGTCTGCAGGCATCTTGGGGAGAAAGTTTTCCATGATATTGTGCAAAGGAGTGATACAGCCAGCATTCAAAGAGTAGATGACAGAAGTCGCCATCTTGTGATAGCTCTGGGTTTTTTTGTTTGTTTTGTTGAATCTGTTAATGCACAGAGCATAATTCTTCAGAGAAAAGGTGTTTTGACTCCTTCTGAATAATACTCGAGAGGGAATATCATTCAGAGTAGAACAAACAAATCTCAAGGTCTGCCTTATATAGTTATGAATTCTTTTTTTTCCAAGAGCTTTCTCTGAAAAATGCCATAAGTATTTTCTTATCTTAGATAAGGTGGGTTCAAAACCACGGAGCAGCCAGGGCTGCTCCTTGCTCCACTTTCCATGGCTCTTGATGCCATTGCCTGCTCTGCTGCCCCAGCCAGAAACCTGGACGTCACCTAGATTCTTCCTTCCACACACGAGCCATCCAAACGGTCCTTCAGGCCTATCGATTCCACCTGTACCGTCTCTGTATTTCTGGCTTCCCTAGTGAAAGGAGCTCAGCTCCACCCCTGGAATATTGCAGCTGCCTTCCTGCCTGAGGTCTCAACCAGGCCCTGGTTTCTGGTGACCCTGTTACACTCTGATCTGGCCATGTCACTCTGCTTAAGATTCTGTAGGTTAGAGAAGGAAAGCAAGTGAGCATATGGAGGAGAGAAAATGCTAAAGTGAGTCAAAAAGTAAAAGGAATAATGTGGGAAAGGGTAAAAGTGTGTGACAGAAAATGTTTGGAGGGGAGAGAAAGAGAGCCTGGGTGAGAGAAAATGAACATGTGAGGAAGAAAAGTAAAATTGGGAAAGAGGAAGTAAAACAGATAGAAACTAAGAATGAGTGAGTGAAAGAGAATGAAAACTGTATGGGGGAGAAAAAATTGAGTGGAGAAAGTAAATGAAGTTGAAAGTGTGAGGAAAGGAGAGAGAGAGAACTTTGTACATGGAAGAAATAAAGGAAAACTGAATGTAGAGAAAGGAAGAGTGTGTGAGAAAATGAAAGTGTGGAGGGAAAAAAAAGAAGAATAAAGAAAAGAAAAAAGAAAACAAACAAAAAAAGAAAGTGTAGGGGAAGGAAGGTAAAATAAGCTGAGAGGAAGAAGTTGTACAGGGAGATGGAGAAAGTATGTGTGAGAAGAAACTAAAAGTGGGAGGGAAAAAAAAGAAGCATTGTGTGGGGTAGAGAGAGTTAGCGTCTGTGAGCGGAAAAGTAAAAGAAAATGAGGCAACAAAAGAAATGTTGAGGAGAATTGTGGCCACAAAGAGAATAGGAAAGGAGGGATAGAAAAAGGGAGAGAAAGAGAAAAAGAGAGGGAAAATTAGAGAGACAGACCAACTGACGTTATATCCCAGAATTCCCTGTGCCCGGAGCCCCTTTCCCTAGCTTTCAGCAAGCTATCAGGTCTCCTTTGCAGCTCAGTCTGCTTCTTTCCAGGCTTGTTTTCTCAGACCAGACCCACGCAGTATCAGAAGCAACATACTAGTGCGCTTGTGTCCTACGGACGTTCTGGTAAAAGTGGCTTCTTGGCACATCAGAAATAAAGCTTTCACTGTTTATGATTTGGGGTGCCGGTGGGGTACATGATTTAGAGAGCAGTCATTTCATGATACAAGCCTCCACGATGAGGAACCCTATGAGGACCCCAGCTCCTAGCTAGGAATATGCAGGTGTTTACAGGGTGACTGAAATGGGTTGTCCTGGAGAAAAGCAAAGAGGATAATACCAGCCTAACCAAGTTTGACATTCAGCCCATATTTCTTAAGGGGACACTGGTTGGCCAGAAAGTTCTTTTGGACTTTTTCCATAACGTCATACTGAAAACAAACTTAGTGGCCCACCGAATACTTAAGCCCTGCCCCAGTTGAGCTTTATGTGTAGGTAGAATTACTGGTTGAAATCTGGACATGAGTGCATGTGGAGACTGGCATGAATGGAGATGTAAAAATCTACACATGAACAGCTTGCTTTTCTACATGTTACCTTGCTTCTGTGTGTCTTCAATGGCAATTGATTGGCTTCACAATGGAGGTGGGATATAAGGACAGGTCATTAATCTTTAGGGACAGGAGCAAGTATAAATGTCAAAGCAGAAGTGCAATAATTAAACTATGCCACAGAAAGAAACCATGTCAAACTGGACTTACTAGTGTATGCCCGAAGAGAATGTATTGCATAAATCTCATGCACTATTTAAAAAAAAGATAAATAGCATTCAGTGGTTCAGACTATGTGAGTTCTTGAGACTACAGTTTTTTTTTTTTATTTTGTTTTAAAGAACTGGATTGAATGTTAAAAGTCTGTGATTCTATTCAAAGGAATTTCTGTAAGTACACTAGAATGATTTAAAATAATAATAATAAAAAACCTATCGTTGGCTTTTGCATGGTCAGACCAGCTTTAAAGTGGTTTTCAACTCAGGAGTCCTCCCACTGCTTCATTTATTCCTCTGACAGTTTCTCAGCTGAGTACTTGGCATAGAGAAAACACAAATAAGTAACATGTTGCCCCTGCTTGAGTGCGTATGAGCACTAGTGATAGATTCTTACATGTCATTGGAGTATTCCCAAAGTGCTTGCATGTCCTTTGACTTTCTCCAAAAGATCACCCTACATTCTGTAGTTTAAGTCTTAATTCCTGTTCATTCAAAAAATGATAGGCAGAGACATACTTCTATAGACACACCCCGTTCTCTACGTTCTCTTGATTCATCCTGAAATAACTCGGGGGCTTCTCCCTTTGTCTGTACAGACATCCTCACCACACACCTGCTACATCAGTCAGCCTTGTTCTCACTTTAGACACAGGCTCCTAACACAGTTGGCTCCCCCAACTTTCACCATTTCTGACCTGTCTTTGTTGTTGTTCTTTCACCAAAATATAATTTCCTCTTTGTTGAGCAAAGTAAACTTCAACAGAATGACCGAGAACGGTTTAAAGAAGCAAAATGAATTAGTGATTCCACTACTCAGTATAAGTCCTGGTACTAATTCATTCTGTTTGCTACATTTTTTTCTCCTATGTATGTGTTTCCCTCCAAAATTGAGATCATGGTGTGTGAAGTTCTCAGTACACTATTTTTACAGTTAACATAGATCAGCCTGTCTCTGGTTGATGAATATTGCTCTGAAGCATTGTATTTAGTGAAGGAATCACCTTCTAAAAGAAATTAAAGGAATCACCTTTTATGGAGAGTCTGTAATGGGCCTCCTTCATTCCCAGATAGAGGGTTTTATTTAGAAGCTCCTCAGATTTTCACTACTGTTAAATGTTTGATGAGAGGGATCTACATCTTATATCATTAATTTATTATTTGGGATAAAGGCTAAGAAATTGAATTGCTAAGTCAAATTATATTGAACTAGATCACCACTGGAATTTATCATTTCTTTGTCATCTTGACCAATAACAAGAAGAAAATGCATCCTTTGTTTATGGTTGTTCTTTCTTAGTTAATACTGGTGCTGCACGTAAGCCATCAGTCATCTTAATGTCTTTTATGAATGTAGACAATCTATTTACAGAAATCTATTTAAATCCTTTGCCAGTTTGTGAAAACATCCCTGACTTTTACTTATTGATTTATAGAGATCTTTACCTATAAAATAGAAGCATACTGTTTCATGTTACAAATATCATCCTACTTCTTATTTTTATTATACTTTAGATATACAGGAGAATTTCATAATAATGTCTGTTACTAACTATGGTAATTACAAAGGTTCGTGCATATTCTAGTCAGAGAACTTAGAAACAGAAGGGCAGAAAAACCAACCAGAGCTAAGCAATTTTGTCTTTATATTCAGTATTTTTTAATATTATGTAAATATAGTTTTGTACTGTTAATACATTCCTGTAGCTTTTTCGTATACGTATATATATTTCTCAATTTTTTGTGATAACAAATACTCTGTTACAGTGTATCTTTTTACAAATGAATAGGTTATTCTACGTAGGTCTTTATTTCACAAACATAAGTCTACTAACTGCCAAGAACAGTGCTAGCACTGGGGATAGAACTGTAAAATCGTATTTGGGTAAAAATTCGAGCCACTACTCAGTATAAGTCCTGGTACTAATTCATTCTGTTTGCTACATTTTTTTCTCCTATGTATGTGTTTCCCTCCAAAATTGAGATCATGGTGTGTGAAGTTCTCAGTACACTATTTTTACAGTTAACATAGATCAGCCTGTCTCTGGTTGATGAATATTGCTCTGAAGCATTGTATTTAGTGAAGGAATCACCTTCTAAAAGAAATTAAAGGAATCACCTTTTATGGAGAGTCTGTAATGGGCCTCCTTCATTCCCAGATAGAGGGTTTTATTTAGAAGCTCCTCAGATTTTCACTACTGTTAAATGTTTGATGAGAGGGATCTACATCTTATATCATTAATTTATTATTTGGGATAAAGGCTAAGAAATTGAATTGCTAAGTCAAATTATATTGAACTAGATCACCACTGGAATTTATCATTTCTTTGTCATCTTGACCAATAACAAGAAGAAAATGCATCCTTTGTTTATGGTTGTTCTTTCTTAGTTAATACTGGTGCTGCACGTAAGCCATCAGTCATCTTAATGTCTTTTATGAATGTAGACAATCTATTTACAGAAATCTATTTAAATCCTTTGCCAGTTTGTGAAAACATCCCTGACTTTTACTTATTGATTTATAGAGATCTTTACATATAAAATAGAAGCATACTGTTTCATGTTACAAATATCATCCTACTTCTTATTTTTATTATACTTTAGATATACAGGAGAATTTCATAATAATGTCTGTTACTAACTATGGTAATTACAAAGGTTCGTGCATATTCTAGTCAGAGAACTTAGAAACAGAAGGGCAGAAAAACCAACCAGAGCTAAGCAATTTTGTCTTTATATTCAGTATTTTTTAATATTATGTAAATATAGTTTTGTACTGTTAATACATTCCTGTAGCTTTTTCGTATACGTATATATATTTCTCAATTTTTTGTGATAACAAATACTCTGTTACAGTGTATCTTTTTACAAATGAATAGGTTATTCTACGTAGGTCTTTATTTCACAAACATAAGTCTACTAACTGCCAAGAACAGTGCTAGCACTGGGGATAGAACTGTGAACAAAATCAGCGTATTCTCTGTGGTCTAGAAAAAGAGCTTCAACAGAGCAAGGTGTTGCAGAGGAAATATCCAGGCTGCACGTGTATGTGTATGTTTATAAAAGGCCAACAAAAATCTCCTTAGGGAGTCGTTGAAAGCTATCTAAAGTGTGTAGGAGTTCTCTAGGAAAATAGAACTGATGGACAATATGTGAATTTATTATAAGGAATTAATTCACATGATTGTGAAAACTGACAAGCTCAAGACCCAGGAATGCTGATGATATAGTTTCTGTCTGAAGGCCAAAAGGCTCAAAACCTAGGAAGAGCTGATGTTTCAGTTCCAGTCTAAAGACAGTATAAAATGATGTCCAGTCTCAAAAACAGTCACTATACTGCTGGAATTTACTTTTACTCAGGGCAGGGTCAGCCTTTTTGTTCTATTCAGACCTTCTACTGATTGGCTGAGGCCCAGCCACATTAGGGAAGGCAATCTGCTTTAGTCAGTCTATCAATCTGAATATCAAGCTCATCCAAAGACATCCTCATATTCATTGTCATGGTTGATCAAATATCTAGGTATCCTGTGATCCAGTCACATGAACGCACAAAATTAACCATCACAGGAGGTGATTGGCATTTCACATGGAACCAGAAGAACAATGATTAACCAGATCAGGGAGGTACACATATGCTTCCTGGGCAGTGAAAAGACCCTAATGTGGGGGCAACCTCTATGTATCTGAGGACTTGAAGGAAGACCAGGTGTCTCATCAGTGAGAGGGAGGGAGGGAGGGAAGGAGGGGAAGGGGGAGAGGGGGAGACGGGGCATGAAGTGAGGATGGAGACCCTGACAGATTCAAATACGATGGTATTGTCTGCAGTCTTTTAAGTAGAGAGGTAACATGATGTGATTGTTGTGTTTAAAACAATCCCTCCTGCTCTCATGAGGAGAATGCCTCCATAAGCATGAACAGGATGGAAGCTAGGTGGCCAGCGGGGGACCAGACGCGGAGGCCAGTGAAGAGGCTTCTGCAGAGTTAATGAATTCAGTCGGAGTTCCGGAAAAGCAGATGCAGATGTGCTGGGTGGCTTCTAGAGATTTTGGACTTGGCATGTGACTGGCTGTGGTGGGTAAAACAGAGAACGAGATCCCATCACAGCTGGCTCTGGAGTTTCTGCCTTGAGAAGCAGAGATTGGTGCCAGGGCTGAGATGGAAACCCCAAGGGTGAACAATTTGTGGAGAAGCTGGGGAGTGTATCTGGGGGCATGTACCTTTTTAAAACGCAGATTGCTAGGTCTGTCAACCTCAGATTTTATAGGTTAGCAGTGGGGCCCAAGACTTTGTGTTTCTAACAAGTTTCCTGAGGTTACTGATAATGCAGGACCAGATGCCTCACTTGGAGAAGCACCAGTATGGAGAGTGAATAGGTAAAGGCCTGAAGAATCCCATGTGAGAATAGGAGTCTAAAGACAGTATAAAATGATGTCCAGTCTCAAAAACAGTCACTATACTGCTGGAATTTACTTTTACTCAGGGGTCAGCCTTTTTGTTCTATTCAGACCTTCTACTGATTGGCTGAGGCCCAGCCACATTAGGGAAGGCAATCTGCTTTAGTCAGTCTATCAATCTGAATATCAAGCTCATCCAAAGACATCCTCATATTCATTGTCATGGTTGATCAAATATCTAGGTATCCTGTGATCCAGTCACATGAACGCACAAAATTAACCATCACAGGAGGTGACTGGCATTTCACATGGAACCAGAAGAACAATGATTAACCAGATCAGGGAGGTACACATATGCTTCCTGGGCAGTGAAAAGACCCTAATGTGGGGGCAACCTCTATGTATCTGAGGACTTGAAGGAAGACCAGGTGTCTCATCAGTGAGAGGGAGGGAGGGAGGGAAGGAGGGGAAGGGGGAGGGGAGACGGGGCATGAAGTGAGGATGGAGACCCTGACAGATTCAAATACGATGGTATTGTCTGCAGTCTTTTAAGTAGAGAGGTAACATGATGTGATTGTTGTGTTTAAAACAATCCCTCCTGCTCTCATGAGGAGAATGCCTCCATAAGCATGAACAGGATGGAAGCTAGGTGGCCAGCGGGGGACCAGACGCGGAGGCCAGTGAAGAGGCTTCTGCAGAGTTAATGAATTCAGTCGGAGTTCCGGAAAAGCAGATGCAGATGTGCTGGGTGGCTTCTAGAGATTTTGGACTTGGCATGTGACTGGCTGTGGTGGGTAAAACAGAGAACGAGATCCCATCACAGCTGGCTCTGGAGTTTCTGCCTTGAGAAGCAGAGATTGGTGCCAGGGCTGAGATGGAAACCCCAAGGGTGAACAATTTGTGGAGAAGCTGGGGAGTGTATCTGGGGGCATGTACCTTTTTAAAACGCAGATTGCTAGGTCTGTCAACCTCAGATTTTATAGGTTAGCAGTGGGGCCCAAGACTTTGTGTTTCTAACAAGTTTCCTGAGGTTACTGATAATGCAGGACCAGATGCCTCACTTGGAGAAGCACCAGTATGGAGAGTGAATAGGTAAAGGCCTGAAGAATCCCAGTGTTTTATGAGAAAATATAGGAAAAGTAGGAAGAAGCACTGGTGAGAATTGGCTCGGGAAGGAGAAAATTTCAGGAAACAAAGGGCCAAGTATATAGAATGTTGCTGGAGTATCAGGTGAAGACCAAAGAATGTACCTTGAATTTAGTGACAGAGGCCATTGGCGACTTTTTGAGTTCATTAAGACTTAGGGACTGAATGAAGGTTGGTATGAGTCTGGGACAAAATGGGACAAGAAGAGGAAAGGAAGTAAATTTAAGGAACTCTTTTGAAAAGAGATTTTATTCGAACTAGCCTCTTTGAATTTTTATGTTATTTCCAATTTTCCACTATACCCTTTCAGAGAGCATTGTTATACATGCATCAATGTGTATTTTACAGAAAAACTCCTAGAAAGAGAGTTGCTCATTGAAAAATTAGTCCTGTTATGACGTTTTAGCTATAGGTATGGAATATAGAAAGTCAATCTGCCCTCTGAAATTGACTGTTTCACTCATCAAGGGAGTTCTTTGGTGCCCTGCTCCTTCTCCAATACCCTGAGTTTTTGTTCAAGTTAATTCATGACCATATCATATGTCAAAAGTCATATTGTTTTAATTTTCAGTTCTTTGATATTTGAAGTGGAACAGTTTTTCATGTTTACTGGCTGTTTGTGTTTCTTCTTTCATAAGTTACAAATTTACCTTCCTCACACATTTTTCTTTGGAGGTACTCATTTTTTCTTCATATTGATTTATAAGAACCCTTTATATATTAGCTGCATCAATCTTGGTTGGTTCTGTGCATGGGAAATATTTTTCCCTCTTAGGTGTTTACTTCTGTATGTTTTAAGTCTTTGTTAATGAGAAAATACTATCTTTTATGTTATTAAGTTTATCCGTTTTTAATCATTTTGTCTTTGCAAGCTTCCAGTAGAGAAAGAAATTTCATACTTATCTGTGTCATTGTTTATTTGCTTTTGTACTACACTGAGTTTTATTCTAATTTTTTGAGGGGGCAAGATAGACTATTTTTCATATGTTTAACCAATTATGCCGATTTGTACTATTGAATAATCCAGTATTATTTTGCTACTTTGAAATGACACCTTTCGATTCTGATTATTTCATTTATTTGTGTGTTCGCTTCTGGACATTGTTCTACTCTCTCTGCTTTGTCTGTAACTACAGCCAACATACCTCCCTATTGGGAGTAAGGAAGCATTATTCTTTCATATGTGATTCCTAAGGCATCTGAAATTTCTCAAGAAGCTGGTATGAAAGTTATACTTTTATTTTTTATTACAGTCTCATCTTCATTAGGAACCAGCAAAAAATCTTCTAGTTTTTATGCTATTGCAGATTTCCCTATATTCCCTTAATCATTTACACAAGAAGCAGAGCATCTGTTGAAGAGAATGCTCTAGATATTAAAAAAAGAATTGTGCATAGCAATGCTGTAGTTATGGATCAATACTGATATATAAGAAACATATTGCTCATATTCATGTGCTGGTGAAGGTTTGTTACCCATCAGGCTACCTGTGCTACTAAATAAGAGGTTTAAGAATGGAACCTTGGGAAACCCAGCAAGTTAAGGCCCAGAAAAACGAAGTGTACTCAAAGATATGGGCACTCGAAGATAGAAATCAGATCAGTGTTCATCTAGGAAAGCCAAGACAGGAGACGGTTTCCAGGAGACAAACATAGGCAACCGTATCCTCATTCAGCAAGTAAGGTGATGGAAGGTTTTCTCAGAGACTTCAAGGGGGAGACTGTGGGTTAACAAACTTGAAATTGCCAGTGCATAATTTGAACTCTGAGATTCCAACTTCTTCCTGTCACAGATGCAGACAAGGACACCAAAAGCTTGCTCATTACACTAGATGAGCATTGACTAACACATTTTGCATGAGGGGAAAATGCACTTAGTCAAACAAACAACAACAACAAAAAATCTCTGTTTAGCCATCCATTTCAAATTTTTATAGAAAATTGTGTAGGCAGCATCAATTATGCTTGGGCAAATTTAGACTAATTAATGGGTTGACTGAGATAATTATTGAAATTTGTCTATGGATGAAAAGACGAAAGATTGCCTCAGAGTTTTATTCTAATTTTTTGAGGGGGCAAGGTAGACTATTTTTCATATGTTTAACCAATTATGCCGATTTGTACTATTGAATAATCCAGTATTATTTTGCTACTTTGAAATGACACCTTTCGATTCTGATTATTTCATTTATTTGTGTGTTCGCTTCTGGACATTGTTCTACTCTCTCTGCTTTGTCTGTAACTACAGCCAACATACCTCCCTATTGGGAGTAAGGAAGCATTATTCTTTCATATGTGATTCCTAAGGCATCTGAAATTTCTCAAGAAGCTGGTATGAAAGTTATACTTTTATTTTTTATTACAGTCTCATCTTCATTAGGAACCAGCAAAAAATCTTCTAGTTTTTATGCTATTGCAGATTTCCCTATATTCCCTTAATCATTTACACAAGAAGCAGAGCATCTGTTGAAGAGAATGCTCTAGATATTAAAAAAAGAATTGTGCATAGCAATGCTGTAGTTATGGATCAATACTGATATATAAGAAACATATTGCTCATATTCATGTGCTGGTGAAGGTTTGTTACCCATCAGGCTACCTGTGCTACTAAATAAGAGGTTTAAGAATGGAACCTTGGGAAACCCAGCAAGTTAAGGCCCAGAAAAACGAAGTGTACTCAAAGATATGGGCACTCGAAGATAGAAATCAGATCAGTGTTCATCTAGGAAAGCCAAGACAGGAGACGGTTTCCAGGAGACAAACATAGGCAACCGTATCCTCATTCAGCAAGTAAGGTGATGGAAGGTTTTCTCAGAGACTTCAAGGGGCAGACTGTGGGTTAACAAACTTGAAATTGCCAGTGCATAATTTGAACTCTGAGATTCCAACTTCTTCCTGTCACAGATGCAGACAAGGACACCAAAAGCTTGCTCATTACACTAGATGAGCATTGACTAACACATTTTGCATGAGGGGAAAATGCACTTAGTCAAACAAACAACAACAACAAAAAATCTCTGTTTAGCCATCCATTTCAAATTTTTATAGAAAATTGTGTAGGCAGCATCAATTATGCTTGGGCAAATTTAGACTAATTAATGGGTTGACTGAGATAATTATTGAAATTTGTCTATGGATGAAAAGAGGAAAGATGAACCATTTAAATTGCTTTTTGTGTGTGCCTGATGACTATTTCTAAAAGAATGAGCCCACTGGGAAGTGTATGAAATGGGAGTGGCCCAGTGCTGTGCAGGGTATGATGACAGAGTAACAAGGCAGATGTTTTCATCAACACAGCAGGATTAATGGCTTAAAAAGCCTAATGCGCATAAATACATATAGCACACACCTTATAGAGGGAGAGGTATAATTTACTGAGGGTCATCGATGTGTAGGAATCCTTCCAGATGTTTTATGTGTGTGATTATCTTTCATCTGTGAAATTTTTTATTTTTTTATTTCAGCTATAATTTTTTTTTCAATCTTAGACCAGACCACAGCACAGGTTCCCCATCACCCCAAATCTGAAACAGTTCATGCCCATTTTAAATTTGAAGCAGATTGATCTTTGTCTAATCACTTCTGGCTAAGTTCAAAATTATTCTTTCAGTCATGTAATGAGGTAGGCCCTTGAGATAGAAATGAATCATTTGTGCCCCTGAGAATGTCCTGATCATAACTTTCCCCAGTTTGACCAATGAGAGAGAGAGCAGTGGAGCACAGCCAGCAGTTTGACATTGTACATAGCATGAAAGACAGCCTTTGCCTCCCGTTCTGCAGCTGTAGTGGTGGACTGTTACCAAAGGAAATGCCTTCACATAGCGTTCTAAGTCGATGAAATGAATAAGCAGATGCCTCTTCGTGCAGGTGATTGAATGGTACTTGCTTAGTATTTTTTTGTAGAGATAAGAAACACTGCTTTTGGCCTCTTATGCAGATAGAGTTAATGATACCCCTTCATTTATGCTGTGTAACCACACCCATCTGTAAAAGAACCCCCTTCTTATTTTAATATTTATTTATTTGTTTATCTGTGCCAGGTCTTCAGTTGTGGGCATGTGGGGTCTAGTTCCCTGACCAGGGATTGAACCTGGGCCTCCTGCGTAGGGAGCACCAGAGTCTCAGCCACTGGACCACCCACCAGGGACGTCCCCCAGGCCCTTCTTATTTATTTGGTCATCCCCCTTGCATATGTCATTCTCCCCAAGCCCCACTGACTTTTAAATGCATTTAATTTATATTCCTTTGTGTTTTGGGGAAAATGCATTCTTAAAATTTCGAGTATTTCACATTTACACAAATTAATCTTTGATAGCTTATTCTGTTTCATCATTTTCTCCAGTCATTGTTATATTTTTAGAATTTCATCTGAGTTAGTATTTCACCCATTCCTTCTAAGCCTTGAATTATGTTCTACACTTATCTCTTCTACCAGAATGGGCGTCCAGATGTCTCTGATTCTCCTCTGCCACATATGACATCCTGATACACTTTAACTCATAGGGTTCTGTGAGAAGTTCTTTGGACTGTAAATCAGGATGTTATGTCTGGGTCATAGAGTGTATTAGTTGGAATGGCTACACTCCCAGGATTGTGGTTAAGTGTTCCCAGGTCCTCACAGCTCCGCCCTTAGCACTCTCCAGCATTCTTATATTTTTATCAGTCTCTTAAATGTAAATTACAGGACATTGTTTTGATTTTCATTTCTCTGGCTAGTAATAAATTTAAGCTTCAGTCCAATGCTTATTAGCATTTTTAGATTTCCTCTTTATTAATGGTCTATTCATGTAACTTCTGCTTGTTTTTTAGAGGAAGGATTCCTGTCTTTTTCATTAAATTTTCACAGGTTGAGAGTATATTGTAGATATTATTCAGCTGTTGATTTTAGACATTGCAGATAGCCTTTTCCTAATCTGTGTTCTGTTTTTATTGAACATAAATCCATAATTTTATATAACAGAATTCCTCAGTGCTGTGTGATGTGTACCTAAAGGTTTTCCAAAGTACTGTACCTTTAAATTGTAAAGGTATTCTGTTTTTTTCCTATCATCTTTATTCTTTTACTTTGCATGTTTTGGTATTAGATTCATTTGGAATCCACATTTGTGTATTACATTTTCTTTTTCTCCATAGGGTAAGACAGTATTTTTAATCCGTTTACTAATCTGTCCATTGCTTATTCATTGATGTGCAATTTCAACTTTTATCATTTAATACATTTTTATGTTTTCAATGATCTGTCTCAGAGCTTGCTATTCAGTTCTACTGTAACTATACCATTTTAATCTGTCTCAGTATTGGACAGAGCAAGTTTCCATACTCTGCCTTAGCTAGTGGTGGACTTTTATTATTTCTGATAAATTTTAAACTGTTTATCTACTTGAAAAAAGAACCCAATTTGAATTTTTATGAGATTGCATTGAGTTTGTAGATTAACTTAATAAAAAAGACTGGGGCTTACCCTGGTGGTCCAGTGGATAAGGACACCGCCTTGCAGTGCAACGGGCGCCAGTTTGATCCCTGGCCTGGGAAGATCCCACGTGCCGCGGAGTGGCTGGACCAATGTGTCCAGTTACCTAGCCGGAGCTCTGGAGCACATGCGCCCAGAGCCGGTGCTCTGCGACAACAGAGGCCACTGCTAAGGGAGGCCCACACGGGCCAAAGAACAAAGATGGATGAAAACAGATAAATGAAAGACCAATAGAAGTGGCCCGCCCGCTCCCCTCCCTCCCCAACCCGACCCCCGCCCAAAATAAATAAATAAATAAATCTTTTAAAAAAATAAATAAAAAAAAAAACTGGCATATTCGTTATGACATTTTCATTCTTTCCAAAAATGTGGAATGCCTGGGTTTGTTCCATTTTTCACATCCTTCATTAGATTTTTAAAAGTCATCTTTATTGAGGTCTTAGGACTTCTTGATTAATTCTTAGGTACTTTATATTTTTGTTGCCATTGTACATGATATCTTTTTTATTCTACTTTTACTTATTTATTGATGGTGTTGAAAATGGTATTGATTTTTTTGAGTTGAGATTGTATCTGGGTACCTAGTAAAACTTTGATTTATTGTATTGTTTGTTGATTGTTTGTTGCACTTTCTATATATATGATTGTATTATCTGAAAATAATGAAAATTATCTCTTTTCTTCTAGTATTTGCACCATAGTCTGTTGCTTTCCTCTTTTTTTTTTTTTGATAAACAGAACCAGCGATAGTATCTTTGTCTTGTTCCCAATCCTAAAAAGAATGTTTCTAAAGTTTCTCAGAAATGTCTACTATTTATTATAGGATTTAGGTAAAAATGTTATATTTCATTTTTGTTTTGCTTAGAGTTTTTAATCAACAGTAGAAGCTGAGCTTTATCTGTTTGTTTTTTTTTATCAGTTGGGATAATTTTATGATTTTTTTCTTTCAGTTTATTCTGAGACTCCACTTTTCTTTTAATGAAAATCGCCTGTTTTCTTATGTGCAAAATCTACTATATGCTACAAATACGCAGGCTTTCACTATTTTTAATTCTTTTGTTTTATAGTATTTCTTCCACATACACATGGAGAGCTTAATTCATATTAATTGAGGAAGGGAATAACTTCAGGGAATGTAGGTACATAGGATCATTCAAAATTAATGTTTCTTGGTTTCCATGTCTACCAAGTATTTTTCTGAACTTCTTGCTTACTCTACAGCACTTAAAATGGCATATTTAAAAGTTTTAAATTAATTCAGCATGTTGTAGTTTTACATAAGTGATACGTCTCTGAAGCTCAAAATTCAAAAGGCACAAGAGTGTACAATAAAAAGTAACTTGCCCTTCATCTATGTCCCTCAGCTATGCAGTTCCCTTCCCTGCAGTTAACCAAAGCGAAGAGTTGAGAGGTAGAGGAATATTCATGCGTCTGTTAGCAAACATGTACCTGGTGCCTCAGTGGTAGAGTCTGCCTGCTAATGATGGAGACCCAGATTTGATCTTGTGTCAGGAAGATCCCCTGGAGAAGGGAATGGCTACCGTCTCCAGAATTGTTGCCTGGAGAGTTCTATGGACTGAGGAATCTGGTGGGCTGTCGTCTATGGGGTCGCAAAGAGTCAGCCACTAACACACCACACACAAACAAATATGTGCATATAGCCTCCCAACACTTTTATTTAACAAAGATATTAATAAACCTACTTGCTTTATTCACTTAGCACTATAGCTTGAAATTTTTCAATTACATGAAGTTTTTTATGGCTCTTTATCATGATGTGGCTATAACAATGGATTGATATTATCATGCTAATGGATGTATAAGCAGCTTGTAGTTGTTCGTGTTTATAAACACTGTTTCATGTCTATGTCAGTATATAAGTCAGAAAAATTCTTAGAAGCAAAATTGTTGATCCCAAGGTGTTTGTGGATGTAATTTTCATAGATTGGCCAAATTATCTTCTCCATAGAGATTGTATAACATTGCCGTTTTTACAGAAGAATGTAAAAGCACTTGTTTTTTACACATACTCACCAAGAAAGTACATTATGTCCATTTTTAAACTTCTCCAATATGATATTTGAAAATTGTAGCTCAGTCAGATATCACTTTATATGACTGGAATCGTAAATTAATTTGAACATGTTTTCAGATGTTTGAGTCATTTATATTTTTTCCCCCTGGAAACTGTCTCCTGTGTCCTTTTTTCTGTTGGATGGTTGCTGTTGATTTTATTGATTTGTAGTGGTTCTTTCTGTATGAGGAGAACCATGAGCTATAATTTATTCCACTTTAAAGTCTGTTGACTTTGCTTTATAGTGATTTTAGCCATGCCGATTATTTTTTATTTCATGTAATACATTATCATTAGGTTTTCCTCTTAGGGCTTCTAGATTTTGTGTCACATTTGCACCCTCCCCACTCCAGCTTTATAAACAAGCAAAAGCCCCTTCTATTACTTTCTTACTTTCATCTTTTGCATTAAACATTTGATGCTTTGACATAAAAGTAACTTGCCCTTCATCGATGTCCCTCAGCTGTGCAGTTCCCTTCCCTGCAGTTAACCAAAGCGAAGAGTTGAGAGGTAGAGGAATATTCATGCGTCTGTTAGCAAACATGTACCTGGTGCCTCAGTGGTAGAGTCTGCCTGCTAATGATGGAGACCCAGATTTGATCTTGTGTCAGGAAGATCCCCTGGAGAAGGGAATGGCTACCGTCTCCAGAATTGTTGCCTGGAGAGTTCTATGGACTGAGGAATCTGGTGGGCTGTCGTCTATGGGGTCGCAAAGAGTCAGCCACTAACACACCACACACAAGCAAATATGTGCATATAGCCTCCCAACACTTTTATTTAACAAAGATATTAATAAACCTACTTGCTTTATTCACTTAGCACTATAGCTTGAAATTTTTCAATTACATGAAGTTTTTTATGGCTCTTTATCATGATGTGGCTATAACAATGGATTGATATTATCATGCTAATGGATGTATAAGCAGCTTGTAGTTGTTCGTGTTTATAAACACTGTTTCATGTCTATGTCAGTATATAAGTCAGAAAAATTCTTAGAAGCAAAATTGTTGATCCCAAGGTGTTTGTGGATGTAATTTTCATAGATTGGCCAAATTATCTTCTCCATAGAGATTGTATAACATTGCCGTTTTTACAGAAGAATGTAAAAGCACTTGTTTTTTACACATACTCACCAAGAAAGTACATTATGTCCATTTTTAAACTTCTCCAATATGATATTTGAAAATTGTAGCTCAGTCAGATATCACTTTATATGACTGGAATCGTAAATTAATTTGAACATGTTTTCAGATGTTTGAGTCATTTATATTTTTTCCCCCTGGAAACTGTCTCCTGTGTCCTTTTTTCTGTTGGATGGTTGCTGTTGATTTTATTGATTTGTAGTGGTTCTTTCTGTATGAGGAGAACCATGAGCTATAATTTATTCCACTTTAAAGTCTGTTGACTTTGCTTTATAGTGATTTTAGCCATGCCGATTATTTTTTATTTCATGTAATACATTATCATTAGGTTTTCCTCTTAGGGCTTCTAGATTTTGTGTCACATTTGCACCCTCCCCACTCCAGCTTTATAAACAAGCAAAAGCCCCTTCTATTACTTTCTTACTTTCATCTTTTGCATTAAACATTTGATGCTTTGATCCATCTTAAGCTCACCTTCATGTAAAGTATGGATCCCATTGCATTTTTCTTCCCTAAATGGCTAACCAGCACGATTTACTAAATAATTTATTTCTGTCCCCATTGATTTCTGTTCCAGCTATGCCATATTCTAAATCCATGGTGCATTTTGATCTATTTCTATATTTTTTATGTATTCCTCTTGTCCACCAGTGTTAGCAGAATCTACAACTTTATTTCCTAAAACTTACCCTAGACCTAAGCTATTCTTCCTGCCCCTCTGCACTCCCATCTTAATGTTCTTTTCAGGGTTTCTCAGTGTCCATATCTCTTATGAGATTTAGAATCACCACGTGGCATTTTTATTGGGATTACAGTACATTTGAATTAACCCAGGGAGTGTTGGTGTTGTATTGTGCAACTTTCTTTATATTTAAAACATTTTATCCAAGGTGTCCATGCCAAGGATCAAATTGTTCTTCACTATGTGTTAGGCATAAGGATAGCCCAATCCCTCTTCCCCATTAGAAAACACTTTTTACCTGCTTATGATTGTGTGTTAATCTTGTATTTTTAAATTAGCAAGTTTTATCAGTACTTGTAATTTTTTCATTTTGCCATTATCTCCTTTTTAAAGTATTATGTATTTGGCTTCATTGGGTCATTGTTGTAACATGTTGGAGTTATTAATTTTGGCATGCAAACTCTTAGTTGTAGCATGTGGGATCTAGTTCCCTGGCCAGGGATTGAACCTGGGCCCCCTGCACTGGGAGCACGAGTCTTAGCCACTGGAGATTTTTTTCCCCTTTGGAAAAACTGCATTTTCATTTATATTTTTCCCCTGAAACTGTCTCCTGTGTCCTTTTTTCTGTTGGATGGTTGCTGTTGATTTTATTGATTTGTAGTGGTTCTTTCTGTATGAGGAGAACCATGAGCTATAATTTATTCCACTTTAAAGTCTGTTGACTTTGCTTTATAGTGATTTTAGCCATGCCGATTATTTTTTATTTCATGTAATACATTATCATTAGGTTTTCCTCTTAGGGCTTCTAGATTTTGTGTCACATTTGCACCCTCCCCACTCCAGCTTTATAAACAAGCAAAAGCCCCTTCTATTACTTTCTTACTTTCATCTTTTGCATTAAACATTTGATGCTTTGATCCATCTTAAGCTCACCTTCATGTAAAGTATGGATCCCATTGCATTTTTCTTCCCTAAATGGCTAACCAGCACGATTTACTAAATAATTTATTTCTGTCCCCATTGATTTCTGTTCCAGCTATGCCATATTCTAAATCCATGGTGCATTTTGATCTATTTCTATATTTTTTATGTATTCCTCTTGTCCACCAGTGTTAGCAGAATCTACAACTTTATTTCCTAAAACTTACCCTAGACCTAAGCTATTCTTCCTGCCCCTCTGCACTCCCATCTTAATGTTCTTTTCAGGGTTTCTCAGTGTCCATGTCTCTTATGAGATTTAGAATCACCACGTGGCATTTTTATTGGGATTACAGTACATTTGAATTAACCCAGGGAGTGTTGGTGTTGTATTGTGCAACTTTCTTTATATTTAAAACATTTTATCCAAGGTGTCCATGCCAAGGATCAAATTGTTCTTCACTATGTGTTAGGCATAAGGATAGCCCAATCCCTCTTCCCCATTAGAAAACACTTTTTACCTGCTTATGATTGTGTGTTAATCTTGTATTTTTAAATTAGCAAGTTTTATCAGTACTTGTAATTTTTTCATTTTGCCATTATCTCCTTTTTAAAGTATTATGTATTTGGCTTCATTGGGTCATTGTTGTAACATGTTGGAGTTATTAATTTTGGCATGCAAACTCTTAGTTGTAGCATGTGGGATCTAGTTCCCTGGCCAGGGATTGAACCTGGGCCCCCTGCACTGGGAGCACGGAGTCTTAGCCACTGGAGAACCAGGGAAGTCCCTACAATCATCTGTTAATTTCTCACTGAGGAAGAGGATTTATCTCTCCCACTCGCCCACCTAATACACTCACAGGCCTTTCCACCCAGCTTCCTCACCCTTCTGATCAAATTATATCCTAATTTTGTTTAGATCAACATTCAGTGTTTACAGTATGTTGACCATGTAAATGCCATTTAAAACTGCACAAAGCAGTAAATTATGATTATTTTCTCTTCCTTCACAACTATTATGTTTTCCCTGAAGCTAACGTTTGTTTTGTTTGTGGTTTCTTTGCTTCATTTTTATGTTTTTATTCCTAATTCAGCCCAAACTCGCTGCCAGTTATCTAAAGCTCTTCTCAAAATATTCAGATTCATGTTGTTATTATTTTTTTAAATGTCATCCTCCTCCAGAAAGCTGTCTCAGAGCCTCTGGCCTGTTCTCTTCTCTCTGCCTGTGCTGTCAGCCTGGAATCTCCCTTCCCCATCAGCCCAGGGCTTCTCCCTATGAAACTCTGGATCTCTGCTCCCATGGCCTCTGTTCCCCTTTTTCTTGTTCCGAGTGCCAGAAGGTTACTATGTGCACTCCTTACTTAGTCAGCCCTTTACTAAACTGGTGATTTGACTGGAAATAATTTCCTTCCAATGAAAGAAATTCCAGTTGTATCCCAGCACCCAACATTGCTGTTTTGCTTTGTTTTGTTTTTAATTTGTCTGTGGTGGGTAGTAGTTGTGGCACATGCAGTCTCTGATCTCCTTTGAGGCATGTGGCATGTTCAGTTGCAGCATCGGGGATCTAGTTCCCTGACGAGGGATGGATCCTGGGGCTTCTACATTGGGAGATCAGAGTCTTAGCCACTGGACCACCAAGGAGGTCCCCCAAACTTTGCTTTCAAGAAAATAACCACGGATCACTTTCTGTCCATTTCAGCTGGACACGGTTGTGCTGTTTCATTCAGGCAACACAGGCCCTTGACTTGGAGGAAACTCCCTTAAACTCTTTTACTCATTTTCCTTTCCCTCCGTTTTCTCAGCTTTCCTTTTCTAGAACTTCAGTATTTGTTGAAACTCCTGGATTACTGGCTCCTAGGTTTGCTCTTTTCCAGGTCTTTGGCTTCATTGACTCTGCTTTTTAAGAAATTTCCTCAGTTTCAATTTCTGACTCTTCTATCGAATTTTAGTACATAAAATTTCCAAGGGCCTTTTCTTGTTTTTGGAATGCTTCTTTTCCCCCTAACATTTTGTCTGTAGTTCTCTTACCTCTCTGAGGATATTAATAATAGTTTTATTTCTTAATTTATCTTTGCCCCTGAACAGTCCATTTCCTCCAAATTGCTTTGCTCTGTTTGTCTTTTTTTGTTATTATGCTTTTGTATAGTTTATATAAATCATGATTCCCCAAAACAGTTAGATTATGGGGTTTTCTTAGTATTTTTATTTTTAAAAAAAATTTTTACTGAAATACAGTTGATTTGCAATGTTGTGTTAGTTTCAGGTATGAGTTAAGTGGCTCAGTTATATGTACCTATACATATATATTCTTTTTTACATTCCCTTTGTTACATTCTCTTCCGGTAAGATATCAGGAATAGTTTCCTGTGCTATTTAGTAGGTCCTTTGGTTATCTGCTTTGTTATATAGTAGTGTGTATATTTTAATCCTAAAATTCTAATTTATCCCTCTCCACCTTTGATAATCATACATTTGTTTTCTATGTTTGTCTGTTTCTGTTTTGTAGATGAGTGCATTTGTATCCTTTTTGTGGATCCCATATGTAAGCTATATCATGTGCTATTTCTCTTGAGCTTTGCTTCATGTTTGATGCATTCCCCAAATACCTCAGTCTCGTGAGGAATGTTGAGACTTAGACTCTGAGCACTCTGAAAGCGTTGTAATTATTAATAGGATCTGAGGACACAGCAGTGGAATGGCCTAGTATCTGATGCTGGGCTTCTGTTGCCAACTGGAAATAGAAGTTTGTATGTATCACTGTGAACTGCCAGAGGAGGAGAATTAGAGGCAACTCCACAGACTGGCAGGTATGGAAGGGTCTCCTGTGAGGGGGAAGACAGTGGGGGGGGGGGGCGTCAGTGCTGCAGGAGAGGGGCCCTGGAGGTGACAGATTGCTGTCAGTGAAACAGCCCAAATGGTTAGCTGCGTGAATAGCTCTGTCTAATACGCAGCACATACCTCAAGATGAAATAGCCCAGAGGAAGAGCCAGCCATCTCTGTGTCTAATACACAGTGAACACCTCAAGAAGCATAAGAGGAGGAAATGAGAGCATCAGAGTGTCCCTGTGGAGGCCAGTTGTCTCACCGTCTCTTCTCCTGAGCAGTGAGATTCCCAATGGTGGCACAGGTTAGTCCCTATGTGGCTTGATGTGTAACATTTTGAGTGACCATTTAATTCTGCTAATCACATTAGTGATAATTAGCAAGATGTGCCTCTGAGTAGGGGGCTGTGGCCAAGAGGCACTTACATACTTGGATTTGCTCAAAAATAAGTCCCTTCTTTCCATAGCTTGTTAATTTCCGCTAATAGGGACTGTAAGGTTTAGTTCCCAAAGAACGCATGCCTTCATCTTCTCTCTGGTCACCACTTACTCTTTTTTTTGGCCACTTCTATTGGTATTTCATTTATCCATTTTCATCCATCTTTGTTCTTTGGACTTTTTGGGCCTCCCATCGCAGTGGCCTCTCCCATGGCAAAGCACCAGATCTGGGCACATGTGCTCCAGGGCTCTGGCTCCGTAGTTGGACACATTGGTCCAGCCACACCGCAGCACGTGGGGTCTTCCCAGGCCAGGGATCGAATTGGCATCCCTTGAGCTGCAAGGAGGTGTCCTTACCCACTGGACCACCAGGGAAGCCCTAGATAGAGACTTTTCGCGGGGGGAGGGGGAAGGGAGGGGGCTGGCGGGCCACTTCTGTTGGTCTTCATTTATCTGTTTTCACCCATCTTTCTTCTTTGGCCCGTGTGGGCCTCCTATCGCAGTGGCCTCTGTTGTCACAGAGCACCGGCTCTGGGCGCATGCGCTCCAGAACTCTGGCTCGGTAATTGGACACATCAGTCCAGCCGCTCCACGGCACGTGGGATCTTCCCAGGCCAGGGATCAAACCGGCGCCCCTTGTACTGCAAGGCAGTGTCCTTACCCACTGGACCACCAGGGAAGCCCCACCACTTGCTCTTGAAAAGGAGCAACAATCTGATACTTGGTGAATATGCTCAGATTTCGTGGAAGGCTAGAGAAATAACCTTGATACATGCATACTCTGTTGCGCATTTTGGGACATTTCACTTGGAAGGCAGAGCATGGGAATCTCATGTTAGACATCAAGCGTGAAACTTTCCTGCATTGAACTTTGGCTCTAGAATTTACTAGCTGTAAAACCTCAAGCAAATTTTTACGGCTTTTTTTTTTTTTTCAATTTCTGTGTCTCACTATCCTCCTTTGTCAAATGGGGATTGTCATATCATCCGCTTCATAGGAATATCATGAAAATTAAAGGTTAAAGTATTTAAATGTTTGATGATACCTGGCACAAAGTTAATGCTCAGTCACCATTAATTTTGACTATTGATTGAAGAACCGATTGGGAGAATCAGAATCTTTGATCAGGGGCCAGGTGGCGCACCAAAGTTATCTCTACTTTGCTATGTGCCTCTGAGTAGGGGCTGTGGCCAAGAGGCACTTACATACTTGGATTTGCTCAAAATAAGTCCCTTCTTTCCATAGCTTGTTAATTTCCGCTGGGACTGTAAGGTTTAGTTCCAAAGAACGCATGCCTTCATCTTCTCTCTGGTCACCACTTACTCTTTTTTTTGGCCACTTCTATTGGTATTTCATTTATCCATTTTCATCCATCTTTGTTCTTTGGACTTTTTGGGCCTCCCATCGCAGTGGCCTCTCCCATGGCAAAGCACCAGATCTGGGCACATGTGCTCCAGGGCTCTGGCTCCGTAGTTGGACACATTGGTCCAGCCACACCGCAGCACGTGGGGTCTTCCCAGGCCAGGGATCGAATTGGCATCCCTTGAGCTGCAAGGAGGTGTCCTTACCCACTGGACCACCAGGGAAGCCCTAGATAGAGACTTTTCGCGGGGGGAGGGGGAAGGGAGGGGGCTGGCGGGCCACTTCTGTTGGTCTTCATTTATCTGTTTTCACCCATCTTTCTTCTTTGGCCCGTGTGGGCCTCCTATCGCAGTGGCCTCTGTTGTCACAGAGCACCGGCTCTGGGCGCATGCGCTCCAGAACTCTGGCTCGGTAATTGGACACATCAGTCCAGCCGCTCCACGGCACGTGGGATCTTCCCAGGCCAGGGATCAAACCGGCGCCCCTTGTACTGCAAGGCAGTGTCCTTACCCACTGGACCACCAGGGAAGCCCCACCACTTGCTCTTGAAAAGGAGCAACAATCTGATACTTGGTGAATATGCTCAGATTTCGTGGAAGGCTAGAGAAATAACCTTGATACATGCATACTCTGTTGCGCATTTTGGGACATTTCACTTGGAAGGCAGAGCATGGGAATCTCATGTTAGACATCAAGCGTGAAACTTTCCTGCATTGAACTTTGGCTCTAGAATTTACTAGCTGTAAAACCTCAAGCAAATTTTTACGGCTTTTTTTTTTTTTTCAATTTCTGTGTCTCACTATCCTCCTTTGTCAAATGGGGATTGTCATATCATCCGCTTCATAGGAATATCATGAAAATTAAAGGTTAAAGTATTTAAATGTTTGATGATACCTGGCACAAAGTTAATGCTCAGTCACCATTAATTTTGACTATTGATTGAAGAACCGATTGGGAGAATCAGAATCTTTGGATCAGCAGGCCACACGAGTGGCGGACTTTATGGGGATGAGCTCGACACCAACCTAGTTGTTTAGTTGTACTCTCTACTTTGTTTCAGATGTCAGTAAAGGGTAAGCTGTTCCCTGTGAAGCCCAAGCATAGCCCCCTGTGTAGTGAAGGTGTGTGGGTCTCTCTACTTTCCTCACTGGACTGTGATGCAGTGGATTCAGAGAATGCATCCTTCCTGTCCTCTAATGCGGCCCTGGTACCTAGCATGGCGCCCTGACTGCGAGTAGTGCTCAGTCTTGCTGAATGAATGGAGAGACAGAGAACAGAACCTGAAAGCAGAGAGCCAGTTTTCAGAGCTACATTTTTTTCCTTATGAACAGGGCAAGGTGGATACACTGAGCCTTAATTTCATTATCAGCATAGTGAAGATGATTGTTCCTATTTCAGTTTTTAAAAAGATGGCATGTAAAAGCATACTAATCAGAGTGGATACACATAAGCTTATTTATTAACTGATTCATTTCAAATGAAAACTCAGAACTAGCACTTAATATAATTATCACTACAATTATTTTACCTTTGTAAATATATAAATCAGATATGAATATAAATTTACCTTGTGAAAAATGAGAGCAGATTAGATAATACCAAGTCTGCTGCAACCTGTGGCCCTCCCCCACTGCTCCGTAGGTACCACGCTCATGAGTATAAAAGGCTTCATTTAGCGCTTTTCATACTTTTATATGTGTCTGTAACACACCTATTGTCATGTTTGAGTCTTTTAATGATGTTAGACTTGCTTTGAACTTTGGCGCTAGATTTTACTAGCTGTAAAACCTCAAGCAAATTTTTACGGCTTTTTTTTTTTTTTTCAATTTCTGTGTCTCACTATCCTCCTTTGTCAAATGGGGATTGTCATATCATCCGCTTCATAGGAATATCATGAAAATTAAAGGTTAAAGTATTTAAATGTTTGATGATACCTGGCACAAAGTTAATGCTCAGTCACCATTAATTTTGACTATTGATTGAAGAACCGATTGGGAGAATCAGAATCTTTGGATCAGCAGGCCACACGAGTGGCGGACTTTATGGGGATGAGCTCGACACCAACCTAGTTGTTTAGTTGTACTCTCTACTTTGTTTCAGATGTCAGTAAAGGGTAAGCTGTTCCCTGTGAAGCCCAAGCATAGCCCCCTGTGTAGTGAAGGTGTGTGGGTCTCTCTACTTTCCTCACTGGACTGTGATGCAGTGGATTCAGAGAATGCATCCTTCCTGTCCTCTAATGCGGCCCTGGTACCTGGCGTGGCGCCCTGGCTGCGAGAAGTGCTCAGTCTTGCTGAATGAATGGAGAGACAGAGAACAGAACCTGAAAGCAGAGAGCCAGTTTTCAGAGCTACATTTTTTTCCTTATGAACAGGGCAAGGTGGATACACTGAGCCTTAATTTCATTATCAGCATAGTGAAGATGATTGTTCCTATTTCAGTTTTTAAAAAGATGGCATGTAAAAGCATACTAATCAGAGTGGATACACATAAGCTTATTTATTAACTGATTCATTTCAAATGAAAACTCAGAACTAGCACTTAATATAATTATCACTACAATTATTTTACCTTTGTAAATATATAAATCAGATATGAATATAAATTTACCTTGTGAAAAATGAGAGCAGATTAGATAATACCAAGTCTGCTGCAACCTGTGGCCCTCCCCCACTGCTCCGTAGGTACCACGCTCATGAGTATAAAAGGCTTCATTTAGCGCTTTTCATACTTTTATATGTGTCTGTAACACACCTATTGTCATGTTTGAGTCTTTTAATGATATTAGATTATATTGTAGAGTGTACTTTTTTGCTATTTATCTACTGCTCAGAGAATATTCCACAGGATATACTAGAGTTATTTGGTCATTAGTCCATCAGTAGACATTCTGGTAATGGCTACTCACTCCAGTATTCTTGCCTGGAGAATTCCATGGACAGGGAAGCCTGGTGGGCTACAGTCCATGGGATTGCAAAGAATCAGACGCAACTGAGTGACTAACACTTTCACTTTCAGACATGAATTCTTTATATCTTTACAGAGTTTTGTTGTTTACTGCCACCCATCAGCCTGAATTAACCATAGGTCTACATATGTCTCCTCCCTCTTAAACTTCCCTCCCATCTCCCTCCCCATCCCCCACCTCCAAATTGTGACAGAGCCCCAGTTTGAGTTCCCTTAGTCTCACCATTACCAAAATAATTTCTTTTCTTTTTTAAGTCCCTTTACTACACAGCATGTGTGATCTTATTTCCCTGATCAGGAATCGAATCTGCACCCCCTGACTTGGCAGCAGAGTCCAACCACTGGCCCACCAGGGAAGTCCCCAAAGTAAATTCTTTAACTGTAAATTCTTTCCTCCCCTAACTTGCTTCCTGGGGCACAGGGCATTTCCCTTGGGTAACTGTACAGAGGTAAAATGTTAGATTTTGCTGCATCTTACCAAAGTGCTCTCCTAGGTGATTGTTTAATGGTGCTTCCATTCATGGTCTAAAAGAGTGTCTTTCCCTCCCATCTTTATCAACACTTGAACTTATAGGAGTATTTTCATTTCTGCCAATCTGTTAGCCCCAAACTGGTGGCACATCTACGCAACTAACAGGGAGCGTGAGGACCTCCTCGGGTGTTACGGCGGATGCTCTGTGCATGTGCTCAGTTCACCTTGAGACTGCCCAGGGAGTGAACTATCTTCCTGTTGCTGCTGCATAGCCAGAGAGCCATACGAGTCCCATCCTCGTAGCCCATGAGGTGAATAACGGAAAAATGACCACATTGCAGGAGCACCGTGTCTCCTAACAGGTGTGCAGAGGCACAGTAAAGAACCCCCACTCTAAAGGGCTTCATTTAGCGCTTTTCATACTTTTATATGTGTCTGTAACACACCTATTGTCATGTTTGAGTCTTTTAATGATATTAGATTATATTGTAGAGTGTACTTTTTTGCTATTTATCTACTGCTCAGAGAATATTCCACAGGATATACTAGAGTTATTTGGTCATTAGTCCATCAGTAGACATTCTGGTAATGGCTACTCACTCCAGTATTCTTGCCTGGAGAATTCCATGGACAGGGAAGCCTGGTGGGCTACAGTCCATGGGATTGCAAAGAATCAGACGCAACTGAGTGACTAACACTTTCACTTTCAGACATGAATTCTTTATATCTTTACAGAGTTTTGTTGTTTACTGCCACCCATCAGCCTGAATTAACCATAGGTCTACATATGTCTCCTCCCTCTTAAACTTCCCTCCCATCTCCCTCCCCATCCCCCACCTCCAAATTGTGACAGAGCCCCAGTTTGAGTTCCCTTAGTCTCACCATTACCAAAATAATTTCTTTTCTTTTTTAAGTCCCTTTACTACACAGCATGTGTGATCTTATTTCCCTGATCAGGAATCTAATCTGCACCCCCTGACTTGGCAGCAGAGTCCAACCACTGGCCCACCAGGGAAGTCCCCAAAGTAAATTCTTTAACTGTAAATTCTTTCCTCCCCTAACTTGCTTCCTGGGGCACAGGGCATTTCCCTTGGGTAACTGTACAGAGGTAAAATGTTAGATTTTGCTGCATCTTACCAAAGTGCTCTCCTAGGTGATTGTTTAATGGTGCTTCCATTCATGGTCTAAAAGAGTGTCTTTCCCTCCCATCTTTATCAACACTTGAACTTATAGGAGTATTTTCATTTCTGCCAATCTGTTAGCCCCAAACTGGTGGCACATCTACGCAACTAACAGGGAGCGTGAGGACCTCCTCGGGTGTTACGGCGGATGCTCTGTGCATGTGCTCAGTTCACCTTGAGACTGCCCAGGGAGTGAACTATCTTCCTGTTGCTGCTGCATAGCCAGAGAGCCATACGAGTCCCATCCTCGTAGCCCATGAGGTGAATAACGGAAAAATGACCACATTGCAGGAGCACCGTGTCTCCTAACAGGTGTGCAGAGGCACAGTAAAGAATGATTGGGCATAGGAAGCTGAATACAAATCATCGACAGCAATATCGGAGCTGGACAGCCTTAGGTTCTTACCTGGAGTTCTCACACTGCCAGCTTTCTGCCGTTGGGTGAATCATTTAATCTCTTGGGAAGATCAAGTTTTGATTTCTGTGAAATCAGAATGAGATTTATGTCATGGGATTGCTGTAAGGATTAAAGATAGCATTAGGGCACTGACAGCTTTTGGAGCATTAGCTGATCTTTTGCTTTGAAAAGGAAAAATCTTTCTAACCTGTGGGAAGCTATTGCTTATGGAATGGTTGAGTGTTGTCATACTTGGGTTTCTGCCCAGACGAGGACTTGAGGGATCCATCTCATGGGACATTTATTTTTTGCCTTAAACCGAGTCCAGGAAGTTTTTCTTTGATCTGAGAGAGAGAGTGTGAGGAATAACTCAACTGACCCATCAGCGTGAGTCCCCATAACCTCTTACTGATAAACAGGGTAGGTGTCCATATGCCCATTTTTACAGAGGGGTGAGATGGAGTGACTTCTGACTCAGATGAAGTGACAGCTCAGACTCAGGTTGAGACGGAGTGCCTTCTGACAGTCCCTGCTGTCTCTGTGGAGCGCCTGACCTTCTCCAGTGACTCCTGGTGGCCTTGGCGCGGGGGCTGGGTCTTCACCTGCCGCCTCTTTATGAATGAAGACCATTTCAAGACTTACCCTGGCATGAGGACCCCAGAGAGGTGCCCTCAGTCTCTTTATCCAGGACACCATCAATGTCCGGTCCCGCCCCCCGGCATCACTGTCTAGTTCCCATCCGTCCTTCATATGCTCTGGCACCCTTTTCAGGTTGGGAGCCCTTTTTCTTCCCGAAGCTTAGCACTTATGATAGCTGTCAAAGCAGCTGCAGTTTTATTCAGTGCTTATTATGTGCCAGGGTTTTGAAAAGAGGTCCTTATTTACTAGCTGTGTGACAAAGCTGAGTTCTTTTTTTCTCTTTTTCTTTTTTAAATTTTGGCCTCTTGTATTAGTTTTTTATTTATTTATTTTCATCCATCTTTATTCTTTGGCCTGTGGTGGCCTCGCGTTGCAGAGTACCGACTCAGGGTGCACGTGCTCCAGAGCACTGACTCCTAATTGGACACACTGGTCCAGCCGCTCCGCGGCACGAAGAATCTTGCTGGGCCAGGGATGGAACAGGCTCCCCTTGAACTTCAAGGCGGACTCTATCCACTGGACCAGCAGGGAAGCCCAGGGATGGGCTCTTTAACCCTCCTTTTTCTTCTGTTTTCTCATCTTCACAGTGGGGATGGAGAGTAGGGCTGACCACACACAGCACATGGGAAGGCTCGTGAGAGGGTGCACAGGACACGTTCAGTGCCAGGTGCATCCTGAGTGATCAACAGGGACTAACCATTGTTGCTCTGCCCCCAACATTGCCATATCTCCGTATTCTGTAGGCACAACAACTAGCCCCACTTCATAGAGGAAGCACTTGAGGCACAGGGCAGTTGACCGCATGTCATCAGGAAGTAGGGGAACAGGCATGGACCTCCAGTGCGGAGTCAACAGCTGTGAAGTGAGGACAGGCACAGCAGTCAGCATCTAAGTCGCCAGTGGTAATGCTGACGGTGTGGCCGTTGTTGTGTGGGTGTGGTCTCCAGCACTGCAGTTCTGTGTCTTGTCCTTGACGTCTTTGTCATGCATGAGGCTGGCCTTGTGGAAATCCACGCACATACCCTGCTGGTATCTGTTTGCCAAGGACTCAGAAGAACTCTCAGGGCCAAACATGCATGTGGTTAAAGATCCCAAGGAGGGGGCAGTACAGGCAGCAGCAGGCTCGAATAGAGGGGGACTCAGGCAGAATACAGCCAGCCTGACTTCTTTTTTTTTCTTTTTTTTTTTTTTGACTTCTGTTTTCTCCCCTGACCTTCACCGCCACTGGCCTGCAGGACGGCAAAGCAGACCCCTGTCTGTCCATCGTCTGTTTCCCAGATAGGCTAGCCCACCCTCTCCCAACCTATTTCCCCACACAGGTGACCCTGCCTTCCCTCTAGGTGGGTCTCTATGGAAACTGTGGCTGTGGTCAGAGAGGGCAGCCAGCTAGGCAGAGCTTTCACAGGGTTGGCAGCATTGTGAGAAGATGGACATGCTTCCAGCATTTGTTTAGCAGGAGAAGAAGGCAGTTGATGCTCACGGGATCTCTCAGGGGCCACACTGCGCATCTTCACCAGTTCACCTGCCCAGCAACCATGGCCCTCAGAAGGAACTGAGACTGAGGGAGCCCACGTGCCTGCCCACATGTAGGCAGGGCAAGCGAACACTCAGAGCATTCTCCGTGACCCAGAGATTGTTCGGGCAGCCTGAATGTACATACTAAGGCATTTAATCCTCACAGTAACCCTTGAGGCAGATACTATTAGAGTCACCCCCATTTTACAGATGAGGAAACTGAGGCACTAAAAGGAAGCTTGCCCAGGGTGACATCACAGTAATGGCAGAGCCATGATGTCAGCCAGAGTCTGTTCTTTCTTAAGCATCACATTCACCTATGGATACAGGCAAGTGCACATCCAACACCACACTCAAAGCCCTTCATGTCCCAGCCCCCAGCCCCTGCTGCTTCCTGGTAGATTGACTGACAGGCATCACGGTGTCTTGCCAGCTCCCTCTTCAGAAAGGAGAGTGAGATCCTCGAGAGGGACCCCTGCTGCAGGCCCCAGGCTGAGAGCTGGCAGTGCATCTTTTGATTGCCCAGTGCTGCAAAGGAACACTGAGGGTGTGGAACAAGCCAGCCTGAATTCCTCTGCTTGATTTTCTAGAATCAAATTAGGCTGGTGAATAGGCCAGTGGCGTTTCCATCAATTTCGCAGCCTTCCCTTGGAACTGAGCCTGATTTACTTGGCCTCCCGCGACGCTGCCTGCTGTTTACTGAGCAAACCAGCTCCCAGAACCGGCCCCACTTTAGCAATGCGGCAGGCCAACGTGGTGGAGGGAAGATTACAGGTATTAGAGGCCATTTAGGATCATTTAGAATCGAGCTGTTTTCGGAGCAGGCAATTAATCCAGTTGCATTAAAGGAGCTGCTGGAGCTCCCGCGCCTCTCCCTGTGTTAAGAAGGGCATTTGGGAGCCTTCTGTTAAATGACTTTCCCAGTTAGCTCTGGGGCTTAATGGAGCATCATTTGTAGGGGAGTGTAGATCTGGGGGCTTCTCTGTGAGAGCTGTAGGTCTGCTTTGGAAGGAGGGGAAACCCATGTGGAAAGATTGGGTTTGTACCTAGAGCCCATGACTTGCCAAGCTCAAGCAACTCCCAGGTTCTCAGAACAAAAGTTGTGATGGGGTGAGCGGGGAAGGCTAGTTTCACGTCTGGGGAGATTGTTGGGGCCCAAAGCAGCAAATGCATGTCCTCGGGACCTTCTCCTTTGTAAAGATGGAACTAGCTTCAGCTGGGTGTGTCCCTTTTATAGGAGGATGTTAGTAGATGCCTGAATGGCTAGAACTCATCTAGCCATACTGAAAGCCTACCATATGCTGAGGCCTTGTGTATGCATTATATAAGCCTTACAAACAATCCTGTGAGGTAGGAACTACAGACTTGAAGGCTGCGCCTTGAAGGACTTGAGGTGTGGGACTTGAACCCATATCCCATCTTCATCCATGGCTCTGCCCCTACTGAAAGGCCTCCGGTAGAGCTGGCAGTGTCTTGCCAGCTCCCTCTTCAGAAAGGAGAGTGAGATCCTCGAGAGGGACCCCTGCTGCAGGCCCCAGGCTGAGAGCTGGCAGTGCATCTTTTGATTGCCCAGTGCTGCAAAGGAACACTGAGGGTGTGGAACAAGCCAGCCTGAATTCCTCTGCTTGATTTTCTAGAATCAAATTAGGCTGGTGAATAGGCCAGTGGCGTTTCCATCAATTTCGCAGCCTTCCCTTGGAACTGAGCCTGATTTACTTGGCCTCCCGCGACGCTGCCTGCTGTTTACTGAGCAAACCAGCTCCCAGAACCGGCCCCACTTTAGCAATGCGGCAGGCCAACGTGGTGGAGGGAAGATTACAGGTATTAGAGGCCATTTAGGATCATTTAGAATCGAGCTGTTTTCGGAGCAGGCAATTAATCCAGTTGCATTAAAGGAGCTGCTGGAGCTCCCGCGCCTCTCCCTGTGTTAAGAAGGGCATTTGGGAGCCTTCTTTTAAATGACTTTCCCAGTTAGCTCTGGGGCTTAATGGAGCATCATTTGTAGGGGAGTGTAGATCTGGGGGCTTCTCTGTGAGAGCTGTAGGTCTGCTTTGGAAGGAGGGGAAACCCATGTGGAAAGATTGGGTTTGTACCTAGAGCCCATGACTTGCCAAGCTCAAGCAACTCCCAGGTTCTCAGAACAAAAGTTGTGATGGGGGTGAGCGGGGGAAGGCTAGTTTCACGTCTGGGGAGATTGTTGGGGCCCAAAGCAGCAAATGCATGTCCTCGGGACCTTCTCCTTTGTAAAGATGGAACTAGCTTCAGCTGGGTGTGTCCCTTTTATAGGAGGATGTTAGTAGATGCCTGAATGGCTAGAACTCATCTAGCCATACTGAAAGCCTACCATATGCTGAGGCCTTGTGTATGCATTATATAAGCCTTACAAACAATCCTGTGAGGTAGGAACTACAGACTTGAAGGCTGCGCCTTGAAGGACTTGAGGAGTGTGGGACTTGAACCCATATCCCATCTTCATCCATGGCTCTGCATTCCCATCTGAAGCATGAAACAAAGGGTCCCGTGGCCATGCCATGTGAGAGCCTTGCATATTCCCAACCCAAGTCTGTGCACCCCATAACCCTGTCATCACTTACCATGCTGCAGCATGGTCAACTGTTAGTTCGTGCATCAGTTTATCTCACCAAGCTTCCATGACGATGAGGGCCCTGTCAGCTCATCTTTCTAACTCCAACATCTGGCAGACAGACAAAAACACTAGTATTCAGATTGAACATGCTTGGCCGAGTCTCTTCCCTTTTCTGTATCTCAGTAAAATTAAATGGTTGAACTGCTTTCTGGGGGTTGGGGGCTGGAGACCCCTCTCATGTGCTGTGTAGGTTTGGGTGTGCAAGACTGTGGAGGACAGGCAGCGTCTATCCCCAAACTGACTTTCCCAGGATGTGGAATCCTTCTGTGTTGAGTCTCTTATAAGGGACATTATTCTTGAGCATCTACCCCTGGTCTGGATTCTGCTAAGGGTCACTTGCTCTCATAATTGACTGCATTCCCAAATGAAAGTACCAGCTGTGGGAATTAAGAGGGGCCTGGTAGTCAGGAGGCATTCAATACCTGTTTGCTCAATGAGTCCCTAAGAATAGCTGTTGACTTTCTTATGAATGTTCCCTGCGGTAAGTCATGCACATCTGCTGTCTCAAAGTGAAAACCATAGTCAATAAGAAGGTAATCAATTTATAGACGGCTCACTTCTTTTTCAATTTCTGGTGAAGCTCTTCTTTGGACTGTTCATAATCCCTTTTTACATAGTAGACTGCCCTACCACCCCACCCCCAGTAAATTTTCAATTTTCTATGATCTTTGTTCTGTTCTTCAGAATATAAAGAAGAGACGCTCATAGCAAAATGCTAACATATTAGAACATCTCAGCCCAGTTTAAACAGAGAAAGTCTTATCCAACTGAGGAAGCCACTGTTGGCACGTAAGCCTTTATTAATATCTCTTTAACATTTGGATTTTAAATTACTGACTTCCCTAGATTCTAAAGAAGATACATTCAAATCAAAGGAGTCTGTAACCAGGGGACAGCAGGAATTGTACTTGGTCTTAGAGCTTGAGTTTTTGGCTGCTCTTTCTAGTTTATTCAGTTGTGTCTTAGGCTTGAAGGTGTTGGACATTGTGCCAGGCCCTGTGTCATAGGGAAGACAATAGGACCATGTTTCTCCGAGTGTGTTCAGGGATCACTGGTGTCAGATTTATCTTGTAAATTGGGTTCTCATTTTTGTTCCTAAAAAGCAAGTGCTGGGCTCCACTGTAGCTCTACCAAGTCAGAATCTGTGCTTATGGATGTGTACCTTGTATTACTGCTAACTTGAAGGCCTGAATCCCACCTTCTACACCCCTTTCATTTGGCCTCATCTGATAGCTTAAGGTGATGACTGGCTGAGTCTCTAGGTTAGGGAAAAAAATCCCTGGTCCAAAGAAGCCTTACTTTACAGAGAAAGCCTCGTTACTCTTAGAAACACAGGGGAGATACCAGATAGGTAACACTGAACTTGGGCTTTCTGGTGGCTCAGTGGTAAAGAATCAGCTCTCTGATGCAGAAGACAAGCAGTCTGTTCCTGAGTCAAGAAGGTCTCCTGGAGAAGGAAATAGCAACCCAATCCAGTATTCTTTATTTTTGGTGGGGGTGGGGGAGGGTTAGGGAGGGAAGGGAGTGGGCAGGCCACTTCTGTTGGTCTTTCATTTATCTATTTTCATCCGTCTTTGTTCTTTGGCCCATGTGGGCCTCCCATCGCAGTGGCCTCTGTTGTCGCAGAGCACCGGCTCTGGGCGCATGCGCTCCAGAGCTCCGGCTCGGTAATTGGACACATCAGTCCAGCTGCTCCACAGCACGTGGGACTTTCCCAGGCCAGGGATCAAACCGGTGCCCCTTGCACTGCAAGGCAGTGTCCTTACCCACTGAACCACCAGGGAAGCCCCAATCCAGTATTCTTGCTGGGAAATCCTGTGGACAGAGGAACCTGGCAGGCTTTATAGTCCTGGCCTGTATAGCCTATAGGCTATATAGGGTTTGCAGAGGAGTCAGACAAAACATAACGAATTAAACAATAACAATGATGAACTCAGGGACTTCTGTTTTCCTTCCCCAATTATCCTGGTTAGTTTCTCTTCTTCCTCCTAATCTGATCCCAAAAGTCTTGTCCTTTTCAGAGTCGACTCCAAGATGTCCAAGCTAAGGGACCTGTCTCTGCAGTGCTCACACAGCCGTTCATACATCATTCAAGCATAGCACTTAACAGGTCACTTTGTGATTGTCTGGGTCTGCCTCTTGCACTGTGCTCTTCCTCCTTATGGGTGGCTGCTGTCTGGTCCAGGGCCTGGCTGACAGCAGGTATCAGTAACTGAGGAATGGATGGCCAGGTTAGTTAGGGAGGGTTCATAGACATTCCCAGCTTGGTCCCCAGATTCTGAAGAAGGTCATCCTAGACAGTGTAATCTCCCTCCAAAATTATTTATCAGTGAACTACTTCCAGTTTCTCATTGACTCTGTGGAAACTAATTCATCGGCCTATGGACAAGATCTTTATTTTCTTAAGATACTTGATATGACTAGAAGCAAGTAGCAAGTCTGTAGCCTTATAAGCTCATCCAGAGTCCACATAGCTTCATCTTGCAAACAGGCTTGATGTACTTCTGAACAGTAAAGACTTCTGACCACATTCTCTAGCCAATAGCTCATAAGGAAATGGAGGAACTGAAAAACACAGAGCTGGAGATGGGGGGAGAGTTGCTAAACAAACTCATCTCACAATAGCTCAGGTACTAATATTTCAATAAAAAGTCTGTTCTTGTCCCAAACGGCAAACCCATCAAGTCATCCTTTGGTTCTAACAAGTTGCTCAGAAGTAAAGGTAACTTCTTCAGGATTTTAAAATTTACTTAGAGCTGGGCATCCAGAGGACATTTCTAAACTTGATGGTAACTACTGTCACCAGTAGGTCCCTCTTTCTCCCTGCCTTCTCTCCATGGTGTAGCCATTCTTGGTACAGGCATCAGAGAGCTCATGAGATGTTGGTAGTCTTGGGGCACCCTCACCCTGTGCTGTTCACTGAGGCTTTTCACCCTGGGATGCCCTTCCTTACCTTGGCCAAACAGATCCTTCAGATGACCTTCTCTTTTGGATTCTGTACCTCTTTTTCTGAATTCAGCCGTTACTCCACGAGCCTTTCCTCAGGACCTACCAAGTGCCATACACTGTCCTGGATACTGTCCCACTCAACCTCTAACATGATGAACTCAGGTTTTCCTTCCCCTTCCTGGTATTTTTTGACCTCTTGCCAGAGTCGACTCCAAGATGTCCAAGCTAAGGGACCTGTCTCTGCAGTGCTCACACAGCCGTTCATACATCATTCAAGCATAGCACTTAACAGGTCACTTTGTGATTGTCTGGGTCTGCCTCTTGCACTGTGCTCTTCCTCCTTATGGGTGGCTGCTGTCTGGTCCAGGGCCTGGCTGACAGCAGGTATCAGTAACTGAGGAATGGATGGCCAGGTTAGTTAGGGAGGGTTCATAGACATTCCCAGCTTGGTCCCCAGATTCTGAAGAAGGTCATCCTAGACAGTGTAATCTCCCTCCAAAATTATTTATCAGTGAACTACTTCCAGTTTCTCATTGACTCTGTGGAAACTAACTCATCGGCCTATGGACAAGATCTTTATTTTCTTAAGATACTTGATATGACTAGAAGCGGGTAGCAAGTCTGTAGCCTTATAAGCTCATCCAGAGTCCACATAGCTTCATCTTACAAACAGGCTTGATGTACTTCTGAACAGTAAAGACTTCTGACCACATTCTTTAGCCAATAGCTCATAAGGAAATGGAGGAACTGAAAAACACAGAGCTGGAGATGGGGGGAGAGTTGCTAAACAAACTCATCTCACAATAGCTCAGGTACTAATATTTCAATAAAAAGTCTGTTCTTGTCCCAAACGGCAAACCCATCAAGTCATCCTTTGGTTCTAACAAGTTGCTCAGAAGTAAAGGTAACTTCTTCAGGATTTTAAAATTTACTTAGAGCTGGGCATCCAGAGGACATTTCTAAACTTGATGGTAACTACTGTCACCAGTAGGTCCCTCTTTCTCCCTGCCTTCTCTCCATGGTGTAGCCATTCTTGGTACAGGCATCAGAGAGCTCATGAGATGTTGGTAGTCTTGGGGCACCCTCACCCTGTGCTGTTCACTGAGGCTTTTCACCCTGGGATGCCCTTCCTTACCTTGGCCAAACAGATCCTTCAGATGACCTTCTCTTTTGGATTCTGTACTACTTTTTCTGAATTCAGCCGTTACTCCACGAGCCTTTCCTCAGGACCTACCAAGTGCCATACACTGTCCTGGATACTGTCCCACTCAACCTCATAGTTGAGGAAGTCAGATCAGGGTTATGTACTGAAACCAGAGCAAGTAAATTTAGACTGAAAAAGGTCAGTTCTATTTCACACAGAGGGTTATTAACTAAATTTTCCACAAGAGGTGGGCCTGGCAGAAAGCACAAAACAATTCAGTTGTGACAGACTGATGAGTGATGGGACCATAAATGGATAGTGGTCAAGGTTTATGAGAAAAAAAAATTAGGGCACAGAGCCAACAGGTGAGATGCTCTTTCTTGAGAGCAAGAGCCCAAAAGTTTAAAAAGTAAGACTATCTCAGAAAAGTTTTGGATATACGGCCACAGTTCTGTAATGTTGAAGTAGCGACATCTAGGACTGAATAATTGTAATGCAATTGACTTTGTATTCATTTTTTAGCTATTTGAACCTGTTTCCTCAAGGAATAAGATAATAGGTGTTTTAAATGACTTCTCAGAATGTGCACATAATTGTAATAAGGGCTACTTGTAGCATTGATGATCATGAGGATGAAAGTTAGAGTATATATAACATAGAAATGGTCTGTCTCAGACCCAGAGCCAAGATCGACTGGCCAAGGGCATGAGAAAATCTTCTCAGCTCCAGGCAAGCGAATTTGAGTGTAAGAACTCTTCTCTTTGACACAAAATATTTCATCATTTGTTTATTTATCCAACACATGCTTAATGGGTATCAACTATATGCAGGTACTGTGAGGGGTGCTGTAGATAATCATGAACAGAAATGAAGACCACGTGGTGTTTTTAGAAAGTCTCTAGTAAGGTTAGCTGGCTTGTTTTAAGGTCTATGAAGGTCACCCAAAGGAGACAAGATTTAGCCTGAGTTCTGAAGGATGAGTAGCCATTAATAGGCAAAGTGTAAGAGAAAGATGTTGTGTACATGGATCTCAGCTCCAAAGCTGGAAGAAGGAGGACCCATTTCAGCAACAATGAGAAGGCCACTTTGAGTAATGGTTCAAAATAGGAAGACAGCAGAGCAAGATCATGGGCCTCCTAGGCCTTGTTACGGATTTTGAGAGTAACGGTATAATACTGAAGGATTTCAAGCAAGAGAGTGACATAACTTTGCATTTTTAAGAACTTGGAATTCATTTTTCCATAGAAATAACATAATAAATGGTAGTTCTATGAAGCTAGAATAATGCTATTAGCACAGTGTATCCAGCTAAACAACCTATTGAAAAGCTGGCCTTGGTTGCCAACTACCGTTTATAACTTGGTTTCTAAAAGAAAATGCATTCTGAATTTCAGAGAACCTAATTACAAATGACACTTTGGGGGACAGCCTATAATCTATTTAGACTTGTGAAAAGCCTCCAACATTTTCCATACCAAAGGTTGTTAAGAAAGGTGAGTAGCAGACTTCTAATTTTGAGATGGCAGAGTAAAGATGCTTCTGCCTGCTTCTGCTCCGAGAAATTGCCCCTCCATTAAAAAAAAAAAAATCAGAAGAAAAGAAAATGCATGTTGTATGGTAAAACTAAGAAGTATATATGCTGGACAATAACTGTGAGGACAGTCATAGTGTGCTGATCAAGGATATGGTCAGATAACTGGGATAAGCGGCCTCAGTGTCCACAGGACGGCTGCGGAGGTCAGTAGTGTCTGCTGAGGGGTAAAATCCATCATTGCTTTGATGTCAATGCCAGGAATAAATAGGATAATCCCTGGACACAGTTAGGCAGCAGAGAGAAGCAATGAAGGAATGATTCCATGAAAAGCCAGGGAGGCCGTCTATTAATGCATCAGGGTAGAAGAGAATAAACTGTGTGCCATTGACTTTTACTTGGTAAAATATCTATTAATATTATATACACCCAACACTGTACCATAAGCAATTTTACTATGAATTAGGGAGAATTAGCTTAGAAAATGGCCCTACCCCACCCCACTGCTAATGAAATCTTCGAATAGCTAATGTGGGTCAGTCAAAGACTGGTTATAATGCTTATTTAAAAAGAAATCAGTGGGGACTTGACACAAAGACAGTACAGTAAAACTGAGGAAAGGAACAAGGAGATTTAAACACCCATACTCACACACTGCTAGAAACAATTACCACAAATACAGTGAACATTGGGACCAATGTGTCATCATGAGTTTAAAAAGAAATTTAAGCCATTACCTCTTTATACCAAAACTCAGCACAAAGGAAGGTCAGCAGAGAATAGAATATGATTGTGCTGTAGCAAAGTAAAACCACCACAGAAATGAAGGAGCCTTATTGGAAGCATTAAAGAGGAGAGTGGACAGTCCTAAAAATATCAGAGAGCATGAATAGCAGTGGGGAAAATGAAATGAAAATCAACAGAATGCTGAAAAACATTAGGGAGGGAACAATAGTTATGAAAGACAAGCAGATCCAATAAACACATATTTGGTGACACCAAAGAAAAAAACACGAAGAAATATAATAGAAAAAAATCAAAGATAAAAAACAATACTATCCTCCAGAAATTAAAGGAAACAGAATGAAAGATCACACTGTGTTTTAGGAAAGCACCATCTAGAATATTCAAAACAAAGATAGTTCGTAGTAAATTTGACGATTTTAAAATCTAAACAAAGAATAGTTTGTTGGTACAAAGAAGCATATCAAGTGGCCTATAAAGGAGAAGAAAAGGCTTTTCCATAAAAGTGCTAAATGACAGCAGGATAATATCTTTAAATGTCTCAGTGAAATAGCTTGACCATCAGAATCTGTGTCCAGTCACACTTGCATTCACGTATAAATATAAAGGACATAATCGAACACATGACAGTTCCAGAAGCATGATGCCCGTTGACATTTATTATTAAATTATTAGAAGATGAACTTCAACAGGTAAATGAATTCAATGTTCTCTGCCTACCCTTTTTGCTGTAATGTCTCCATTCAAAAGACCCTTGAAATTAAAATTACAGAAATGGAAATGCAGAAATTACCCAGCTGACTTCTACTATGGACAATATTGAAAATAAGACATTCCCCCCAAATCCTCCTGTGGCAATTACCTATTTACTGGAAAATCACAAGAATGCTTTTAAGTGAATAAGTGCGTGTTCATGTCCAACTCTTTACAACTCCAGGAACTCCTCTCTCCATGGACTTTTTTCAGGCAAGAATACTGGAGCAGGTTTCTGTTTCTTTCTCTGATTTTCCCAACCCAGGGATCTAACCTGTGTCTCTTGCACCTCCTGCATTGGCAGGCAGATTCTTTACCACTGAACCACCTGCAAAGCCCTTGTGTAAGTAAAGGAAGTATTCAGGAGAACAAGAAATTTAAGCCATTACCTCTTTATACCAAAACTCAGCACAAAGGAAGGTCAGCAGAGAATAGAATATGATTGTGCTGTAGCAAAGTAAAACCACCACAGAAATGAAGGAGCCTTATTGGAAGCATTAAAGAGGAGAGTGGACAGTCCTAAAAATATCAGAGAGCATGAATAGCAGTGGGGAAAATGAAATGAAAATCAACAGAATGCTGAAAAACATTAGGGAGGGAACAATAGTTATGAAAGACAAGCAGATCCAATAAACACATATTTGGTGACACCAAAGGAAAAAACACGAAGAAATATAATAGGAAACAATCAAAGATAAAAAACAATACTATCCTCCAGAAATTAAAGGAAACAGAGAATGAAAGATCACACTGTGTTTTAGGAAAGCACCGTCTAGAATATTCAAAACAAAGATAGTTCGTAGTAAATTTGACGATTTTAAAATCTAAACAAAGAATAGTTTGTTGGTACAAAGAAGCATATCAAGTGGCCTATAAAGGAGAAGAAAAGGCTTTTCCATAAAAGTGCTAAATGACAGCAGGATAATATCTTTAAATGTCTCAGTGAAATAGCTTGACCATCAGAATCTGTGTCCAGCCACACTTGCATTCACGTATAAATATAAAGGACATAATCGAACACATGACAGTTCCAGAAGCATGATGCCCGTTGACATTTATTATTAAATTATTAGAAGATGAACTTCAACAGGTAAATGAATTCAATGTTCTCTGCCTACCCTTTTTGCTGTAATGTCTCCATTCAAAAGACCCTTGAAATTAAAATTACAGAAATGGAAATGCAGAAATTACCCAGCTGACTTCTACTATGGACAATATTGAAAATAAGACATTCCCCCCAAATCCTCCTGTGGCAATTACCTATTTACTGGAAAATCACAAGAATGCTTTCAAGTGAATAAGTGCGTGTTCATGCCCAACTCTTTACAACTCCAGGAACTCCTCTCTCCATGGACTTTTTTCAGGCAAGAATACTGGAGCAGGTTTCTGTTTCTTTCTCTGATTTTCCCAACCCAGGGATCTAACCTGTGTCTCTTGCACCTCCTGCATTGGCAGGCAGATTCTTTACCACTGAACCACCTGCAAAGCCCTTGTGTAAGTAAAGGAAGTATTCAGGAACAAAAATGAAAAGCAAGTCAAGAACAGAGTAGCAGGCAAATGTCAACCACTACCTGCACTAGGGGAATTTTCCAGTAAAGAGGACCTAGATTTTGAGTTTTAATAGCCTTAAGGAGAGTTAGATGTAGGGTCCCATCCTCAGTGAAGTTCACATACTAGAAATGGGTTACCTTCAGTGATGACAGTAGGTTACCGTGAACAGTGTCAGATTCTTAATCTCTAATGGAGAAGAATTCACATTGGGATCAATAGACTCAGCAATGGTCACTCAGAGCTTCGTGCAGTGAGAAGTTGATTAAAATAAGAAAGGATAGAGAAAAGCTTCCAGCATAGACACTGGAAGGGGGATAGAAGAGTATCACTGTGAAGCCACTTTAGGTGTGGCATTTTATACTTTTTCAGTTGGTTATTAATAGTAGTTTAAAAGATTATATTGAGGTGATAAAGGTCTTACCAGACCCACACTCACAACATACATCTTTAGATAACAGGTAGAAGTTGAGACAATTAACATGTCATCCAGCAAGATACATTGTTGCACACCTTAGCTCTGGGCTTAAAAGAACATCTTAGGCAAAATGGATTATTGTCATTGATGTGGCAATCAAGGTGAAGGCACCTTGGCTAAAAATGTTTGTTCCTCACCCTCCTCCTCCTTGTCCTTGGAACCTGCTGGCCTTACCAAGTCTGTCTATGAACTCCTTTCATCAGTGAATAACTGAATAGATAGGAAGAATATTTAAAAGAATCAAAATGGGATAATAGCTCAAGAAAGCACCTGATGTGGTCAGGCATATTATAAAAAGCATCAAAATTTTGATAACAAAGTATAAACTCGATGGACATGTTATGTAGGAAATGAGACATACAGGATAAGAGAATTAATGACGTGGGAGACAGAAGTTAATAAACTCCCCAAGATATACTCAGGAAAAAAAAAAAGGCAAACCTGGAAGAGAATAGAAGAGAAGTGATACGGAGCTGAAAGACTCTCACAGGTATCTTCTGTTAGTGGAGTCCAGCAGAGGAGGTAGTATTCAAAGACAGATAGCTAAGGACTTTCTGGAACTGATGAAAGACAATTCTGTTTCAGGATACACAGTTAATCCTAAACTGGATAGATTAAATACATTTTTTAAGGTGTTGATAAAAAGACTTTTTGCATAAAATTTCAGAGCACCAAAAAAAAAGTCTTCAGAGAAAACTGGAAAAATATACAGAACACCCTGTCACACAGTGGCCAATCCATAACAGCTTTTCAACCCCAGCAATGGAAACCAGTGAAAAATTTGCATAGTGCAGAGGGAGGGAGAAACAAGGGAACTGTCAGTCGACTACATGGTTGAAAATTGCGATGAGAGATATTCTTGATAAATAAAAGCCAAGAGTAGCTGCCAGTGAAATCTCACTAGAGGAAAGTGAAAAGGTTTTGGCTCAAGAAAAAGAACATTGATCTACTCTAGGACAAAGGCCTAAGTGCAAAAAAAACGTGAGCCAGGAAATTGGTAAACAAAATAAGGCATTGAAATCAATATTGACTACATAAAGAAATAATGATGCTTGAATTGTTCTTGTGCAGGAAATATGACAGAAAAACTATTGGACAGCAATAATAATACGTGAAGTGGGAAGAAGTTGATTGATATAAAATGCCCTGACATTTTGGATCATTTGGGAAGTGGAGGTGCTGATAATATTTGACTTTAAATGAAATATGTATAATACTCTGAAGTAAGAGGTACAGGAGAGAGAGGATTGAATTAGAGAAAGTATAAAAATTGTTTAGAAATTATAGGACAAAGTAAAAATACAAAAGAGGATGAACTACTACCAGATTTATCAGTAACCATAATGTATGTCTCTGTTATCATACTAAATTCACCAATTAAGAGATACATTGTCTGGTTAAGTCATTTAAAAAAGAGAAGAAAAAGCTACATGCTGGAAAATGACATGTGATGTAGTTTTTGAATTTTCCCCAATTCCCTCATGCAGGTGGACAAAGAAACTCGAATAGCAAAACAAAAGCCCATGGATAATGTCTACAAAATACCTAGGTGACAAGCTCTCCTCATGAATTACAAATTCTGAGTGCCGAAAGTCAAAGCACTGACAACTGGGATGGCCAACACAGACATATTCGAATAAAATCTCTGGACTTTAAGAGAAAAATAAATCCTGTGCTTTCAGGCAAAACAGGCTAAGTCACGTATAAAGAAAAGATCAGATTATTATCAAGCTGACAGCTGCAAGACCTGAATGATATCAGAACTGTGCAGGAGGGAGGAAAGGAGAGCTGCAAGCCATCATAGGGACCTCAGGATCAATAACAGCAAGCAGGTACCACTGGAAAGCTTAACAATCAAACTGAGAACAGTAGTGAAAACTCAGAGGGATCTGACACACACCAGTAGTAGATGATTATAAGGAGTCCGCAAGAAAATCTGGACAAGTCTGGATCCTTTAAATTCCCTAAAGCAGAGATCCCCAACCTTTCTGGCACCAGGGACTGATTTCCCCATCATGCCTCTTTTATTTATATTTATTTTCGCTGATCTTTTTATTCTTTGGCATGTGTGGGCCTCCCATTGCAGTGGCCTCTCTCACTGCAGAGCCGCGGCTCTGGGAGCATGCACTCCAGAGCATTGGCTCGCAGTTGGACACACCAATTGTGCAGTGTCCACCTTGCAGTGTGAGGGCACTGGTTCAGTCCCTGACCCGGGAAGATCCTACATGCCGAGGAGTGGCTGGGCCTGTGGGTCCAGTTACAAGCCAGCACTCTGGAGTGCATGTGCCCAGAACAAGTGTTCTGCAATGAGAAAGGCCACTGAGATGGGTGGCCCACGACTGCCAAACAATAAAGATGGATGAAAAATAACTGATGACTTAGAGGCAAAAAAAAAAAAAAAAACAAGAGGACAGAAGTGATTGGAATCAGAACACATACAAAGTTCGTATCAAGAAAAAGAATAGCATCTCTACCAAGAGTAAAGTCATGCCAGATAACGCGGCTGTGAGTCAGATGAAAACTATAGTACCCTATGGCAGAATGTGCTAAAGACATGAAGGCAATGAGATGAGACCTGAAAAAACAATAAGCATCAGAATTAAAAAAACATGGAATGAGGTGGTGACACTCAGGAAAGAATTAGAAATTTAAGAAAATATATATGAATTGGCGGTAACCCAAAAGTAAATCAACACAACAGATAATGCCTGAAGAAAACAGATTAAAGAAGGAAACTTTCACAGAAGAAAGAAGTAAGTGGATTAAAAAGAAAATAAAAAATTTGGAAGATGAGCCAAAAACATCAGGCTATAATAGAGTCCCCCAGGAAGAAACCCAAAGCCAGGAGATAAATATCAACAAGTACACTCCAGGAGATTTTTACAGAAGTTAAAAGAAAAATTTATATACTGGAAGGGCACCACACTTACTTGAGAAAGTTGACTTGGCATGGCCAACACTGAGGTGTGTTTTAATAAAAGCTTTTGACTTTAGAAGGAAAAAAATCTCTTGTGCTTTCAGGCAAAATGGCTAAGTCACATATAAAGGAAATAAAATCAGATTATTATCAGACTTTGAAGGCAATCCTTTGTGCCAGATGCAAGTGAAGCAATACATTTGTCATACTTAGGAAAATGTGAGCCAAGCACTTTGTATACACCAACTGACTTTCAAGCCTGAAGACTGCGGACAAATGGCTATTCACATGCAAGAAGTTAGAAAATATTGTCTTTTTAGGTTCTTCTTGAAGAATGACTCAAGGATAGGCTTTTAAAAATGAATAAAATTTGAAAAAGAGTAAGTCAATCAACATAATTAGAAAGACATCACCATAAGGGGAGGGTGGGGGAGAGTAAATGCAAATTGAGGGGGAACTTACAGGCTAGAAGAGACTTGTTTATCTGTAAAACAACAACAAATAAACCAAAGCAAAAAGGAGTGAACTGTGGTGTTTGGGGATGAATATTTGGAAGATAAAGCTGTAAATAAAAGCAGAGAGGAGTTATAAAAGTCAGAATCCTAAATACCTTTTGGAAAAGAAAGGGGGTCTGTGGCTGGGACAGGGCTTCTAAGGTTACTAGCAAATTTTATTTATTTTTATTTAATTTTTTTAGAATATTTTGCTGTTTTTTGGGGAGAGGGGTTGCCTCTTAAGTCATCATTTATTTTTCATTCATCTTTATTTTTTGGCATGTGTGGCCCTCCCATTGCAGCAGCCTCTCTCACTGCAGAGCACCAGTCTGGATGCACATGCTGGCTCTCAGTTGGACAAACTGATCCAGCTGCTCCGTGGCACATGAGATCTTCCCCGGCCAGGGATCTAACCAGTGCCCCTTGCACTACAAGGTAGACTCTCTACCCATTGGACTACCAGGGAAGCCCCCCAAACTTAATTTTTTTAACTCAAGTATTGATTTCAAGGATATTTACCTCATAAACATACATTTTTGTCCTACATTTGTTTTATTCTCTTTTCTTTATTTGTGCTACAGTTTACAATAAAAATAGTTTATTTTTTAAGTTCCATTCTTTTTAAGAGACACATCTCAAATATAAGGATGCAAAGATACAAAGTAAAGAGACGAGAAAATGAACACAGTTTGTAAATAGGATAAAATATTCTGGGCAAAAACTAGCTGAGAGAGCCGATGTAGCTATAGTAATAAAAGGTAGAACTGGCCTTAAGGCAAAGAAATATGATTAATGAAATACAGGAAACTGTATGATGATCAAAGGATAAATTCAGTAGCAGATACAAAGAATTCTACATTTGTATGCACCAAATAGAGCAGCTTAAAACATGAAATAGAACTTGACTATACTTGGAGGGAAAGTGTTCAAATGTAGCATCACAGTGAGTGATTTTACATGTCTCAGTAATTGATAAATTAAGCATATAAACCATTAATGAGGATTTAAAAGATTTGAATAACAAAATTAAGATCTAGGGCTTCCTTGGTGGTCCAGTGGGTAAAAAGTCCACCTTGCAGTGCAAGGGGCACCGGTTTGATCCCTAGCATGGGAAGATCCCACATGCCTCTGAGTGGCTGGACCGTGTGTCCAATTACAAGCCAGTGCTCTGGAACACATGCGCTGAGAGCTGGTGCTCTGCAATGAGAAGAGGCCACTGCGATGGGAGGCCCACGCAGGCCAAAGAATTAAGATGGATGAAAATAAATAAATGATGGACCAATCAAAGAGGCCAAAATTAAAAAAAAAAAAAAGTCACATCTTTTTTGTAAAAAAATTAAGCTCTAACAGAACTATGGAGTCTTGAATTTAGAAAAGAGAATACATACTGCTTTCAAACACACATGGAAAACTTATAAGATTCATCAAATAAGGACAAATTTTACTATATTTTTAAGTGTTTATTTTTCTTTAGACCACACCAAGTCTTAGCTGCAGTATGCTGAATCTACAGTCTTTGTTGGGACACTTGAGGTCTTTAGTTCCAGTATGCAGGAAACTTAGTTCTGGCATGTCAGTTCTCAGGTCCCTGATCAGACATGGAACCCAAGCCTTCTGCGTTGAGAGCAAGGAGTCTTAACCACTGGACCACCAGGGAAGTCCCTGCAATTTTAAAATATGACGACAAACGCTGAAATTAATTACATGGAATGCAAATGTGTAATAGGAAAGATTGAAAAAGGGAAAGTTAGTTCTTTAATAAAAGCTAAAATAATTAACTAACCTCTTCTAAGTTTAAGTGAGAAAAGAATATTTACAAAGAAACCATATTACACTTGAAAAAGAAGACAATAATAAATACACAGTGATAAAAAATATCTTTAGTCTGAAAGAAAATAGGTGTAATGAGCACATTTTAGAAGAAATATCAACTCACTTAAGAAACAATAGAAAATCTAAATAGTCCTGAAAAATATAAAATTAAAAAAATTTACTTAATAATATCTATCTAATATCCCCACAAAGAAAACATAAGGTCTAACTGTTTTAATAAGAAGCTTTACTAAGTATTTAAGGAATAAGAAATTCTAATCTTAAATCTCAGAGAGGAGAAATAGTAGATACTTACCCTGATTGACTTTACAAAAGATATATAAACTTCATGCCAAAAGTAGCTAATGACAACATGAGAAAGGAAATTATAGCTTAGTTCTCTCTTGAGCATTCAGAAACCAAAAATTCATTTACCAGAAAATTGTTAGAATAAGCCATGGACAAAAATAACATGACAACTGAGGTGAGTTCATTTTTAGCATGGTAGCTTATTATGTAGATGAAATATTAGAATGAATGAGAATGTATCAGTGTTTCTATAAATTAGAATTATCAAAATATCAAGAAGATATCTTATTCTGATTAGATTTCTTGTATACTGCAAGCGAATCATGAATAGGCACTTTTGAAAACCAAAATCCTATGGCAGAACCTAACAATGCTAAAGATGTACATAACCAGCCATTCTACTCCTAGAAGCAAATTAAAAGAAATGAGAGCATAAGTATACAAAAAAGCATACTGGAAAATGTTCTTGGCAACCGTGTCTTCCGAACTAGCAAACTACGTGTCTTCCAAACTAGTATGCAGGAAACTTAGTTCTGGCATGTCAGTTCTCAGGTCCCTGATCAGACATGGAACCCAAGCCTTCTGCGTTGAGAGCAAGGAGTCTTAACCACTGGACCACCAGGGAAGTCCCTGCAATTTTAAAATATGACGACAAACGCTGAAATTAATTACATGGAATGCAAATGTGTAATAGGAAAGATTGAAAAAGGGAAAGTTAGTTCTTTAATAAAAGCTAAAATAATTAACTAACCTCTTCTAAGTTTAAGTGAGAAAAGAATATTTACAAAGAAACCATATTACACTTGAAAAAGAAGACAATAATAAATACACAGTGATAAAAAATATCTTTAGTCTGAAAGAAAATAGGTGTAATGAGCACATTTTAGAAGAAATATCAACTCACTTAAGAAACAATAGAAAATCTAAATAGTCCTGAAAAATATAAAATTAAAAAATTTACTTGATAATATCTATCTAATATCCCCACAAAGAAAACATAAGGTCTAACTGTTTTAATAAGAAGCTTTACTAAGCATTTAAGGAATAAGAAATTCTAATCTTAAATCTCAGAGAGGAGAAATAGTAGATACTTACCCTGATTGACTTTACAAAAGATATATAAACTTCATGCCAAAAGTAGCTAATGACAACATGAGAAAGGAAATTATAGCTTAGTTCTCTCTTGAGCATTCAGAAACCAAAAATTCATTTACCAAAAAATTATTACAATAAGCCATGGACAAAAATAACATGACAACTGAGGTGAGTTCATTTTTAGCATGGTACCTTATTATGTAGATGAAATATTAGAATGAATGAGAATGTATCAGTGTTTCTATAAATTAGAATTATCAAAATATCAAGAAGATATCTTATTCTGATTAGATTTCTTGTATACTGCAAGCGAATCATGAATAGGCACTTTGGAAAACCAAACTCCTATGGCAGAACCTAACAATGCTAAAGATGTACATAACCAGCCATTCTACTCCTAGAAGCAAATTAAATGAGAGCATAAGTATACAAAAAAACATACTGGAAAATGTTCTTGGCAACCGTGTCTTCCAAACTAGAAACTATTTAAAAAATCTATCATCATTAGGATGCATAAATTATAGTCTCATTGCACAACGTAAATCTCTACAGCAAAGAGAATGAACTGCAGCCACATTGAACATGGATGTATCTCACAAAAATGTAATATGGCAGGGATAAAAAAAGAATCTTTATATGAGGCAATCACTGTTTAGGGGGAAGTTCTCATGTCATAGGGTGATCTGATTCTTCATCTGGGTGCTGGTTGCCTTAGGTGTGTGCTCTTTGAAAATTTATACAGCTATAAATCTCTGATTTGTGTACTTACAAAGCTTATACAGAATCAATTGCATTTCTGTCCCCCAGGTGCAAACAGAAAAAATATTCAAAATATTGATAAAGGCAATGAAATACAACTTTCTGGGACTGAATAACGTTTGTTTACATGATCCTTATGAAGAAAATTGTAACATTCTATTTAAAGACATTAAACTTGACCTAAACAGATAGATATATTATTGGATAAAAAGGCTCAGTGTATTTTTAAGATGCCACTTGTTTAAAACTTAAATCTGTTGATGCAATTGCAATTAAATCAAAAATCCCAGGGCAATTTGACATGGGATGCTTTAGTACATACAAAATATGATTATCCTAAACGATGAAATCTTGGAGGGTTTGTCCTTCCTGTAGTAAAGGCATACTGTAAGTGGTAGAAATTAAGAGAATATAATGTTGGTACAAGATGGAAAAAAGGAAACAGAAAGTCCATAAATAGACCCATGCCAGAAGACCAAAAATTCATTTAAAAATTTTAGAATAAGCCATGGACAAAAATAACATGACAACTGAGGTGAGTTCATTTTAGCATGGTAGCTTATTATGTAGATGAAATATTAGAATGAATGAGAATGTATCAGTGTTTCTATAAATTAGAATTATCAAAATATCAAGAAGATATCTTATTCTGATTAGATTTCTTGTATACTGCAAGCGAATCATGAATAGGCACTTTTGAAAACCAAAATCCTATGGCAGAACCTAACAATGCTAAAGATGTACATAACCAGCCATTCTACTCCTAGAAGCAAATTAAAAGAAATGAGAGCATAAGTATACAAAAAAGCATACTGGAAAATGTTCTTGGCAACCGTGTCTTCCAAACTAGAAACTATTTAAAAAATCTATCATCATTAGGATGCATAAATTATAGTCTCATTGCACAACGTAAATCTCTACAGCAAAGAGAATGAACTGCAGCCACATTGAACATGGATGTATCTCACAAAAATGTAATATGGCAAGGATAAAAAAAGAATCTTTATATGAGGCAATCACTGTTTAGGGGGAAGTTCTCATGTCATAGGGTGATCTGATTCTTCATCTGGGTGCTGGTTGCCTTGGGTGTGTGCTCTTTGAAAATTTATACAGCTATATATCTCTGATTTGTGTACTTAGAAAGCTTATACAGAATCAATTGCATTTCTGTCTCCCAGGTGCAAACAGAAAAAATATTCAAAATATTGATAAAGGCAATGAAATACAACTTTCTGGGACTGAATAACATTTGTTTACATGATCCTTATGAAGAAAATTGTAACATTCTATTTAAAGACATTAAACTTGACCTAAACAGATAGATATATTATTGGATAAAAAGGCTCAGTGTATTTTTAAGATGCCACTTCTTTAAAACTTAAATCTGTTGATGCAATTGCAATTAAATCAAAAATCCCAGGGCAATTTGACATGGGATGCTTTAGTACATACAAAATATGATTATCCTAAACGATGAAATCTTGGAGGGTTTGTCCTTCCTGTAATAAAGGCATACTGTAAGTGGTAGAAATTAAGAGAATATAATGTTGGTACAAGATGGAAAAAAGGAAACAGAAAGTCCATAAATAGACCCATCCATGTAGAGGGCTGGTTTGTAAATTGACAGTAAAAGGATCCAGTACATAGCAGTGGGAAAATTGATTATCCACAGGGAGGAAATGATTTGGATACTCTCTCTCATAATGCACAGAATCAATTTCTGATGAATTAAGGGCTCATGTATAAAAAGGAATCATTCATATTTTAATACAAATGTATAGAAGATACTTTATGGCTTTGAGAGAAATATTTCTTAAAGATGACATGAATAGTAATGTTTGAGTTGATAAATTCAAGTATGTTAAACTCTGAATTTTTGTCCCTCAAAAGACAGTCCAAATGCATTAAAAAATGAACCACACACCAAGAACAAACATTTTCAACATACAAACCCAGCAGCAGCAAAGTGTCTAGAATATATAATGGATCTCAGTGAATCAATAAAATAAAAGTATTTACAAAGAAGAGAAAAAGTACAAAGACATTTTATAAAATGTGAATGACCACAAAGAATTGAAAAGGTGCTCAATTCTGCTAACATCATAGAAATGGATTATAAAAAGTTCTGTGTGACATGATTGCAAACTCTACATGTAAAAAAATTGTTTTTTTGGATCTGACATTGCTCCACACTCTTGCATAAGCAAGAATGTAGAATAATAGGGAGGCTTATACACGGCTGGGAGCTGGGACAAACTGGTGGAAGTACTGTGTATAATATCTGACATTTTATTGTAAAGCTAAAAATAAATGTATCTTCCATTTTAGCAGTTCCATTCAAATCTGGGTTACCAAGATAACTCTCATTTATTTATATCATGGGTTTTTGTTGTTGAGTCCCTAAGTCATGTCCAACTCTTTGCGACCCCATGGACTTCCTCGTCCTTGACCCTCTCCCAGAGCTTACTCAAACTCATGTCCATTGATGCCATCCAACATCTCATCCTCTGCTGCCCTCTTCTCCTTCTGCCTTCAGTCTTTTCCAGTATCATAGTCTTTTCGCATCAGGTGTCTAAATTATTGGAGCTTCAGCTTCACCATCAGTCCTTCCAGTGAGTATTCAGGGTTGATTTCCTTCAGAATTGACTGATTTGATCTCCTTGCTGTCCAGAAGACTCTCAAGAGTCTTCTCCAGCTCCAGAATTATAAAGCATCACTTTTTCAGCACTCTGTCCTCTTGATGTTCAATTCTCTCATTCATACATGACTACTGGGAAGACCATAGCCTTGACTATACAGATCTTTGTCAGAATAGCAATGTCTCCGCTTTTTAATACACTGTCTATGTTTGTCATAGCTTTCATTCCTAGGAGCAGTCCTCTAATTTCCTGGCTGCAGTCACCATCTGCAGTGATATTAGAACCCAAGAAGAGGAGATATGTGACTGTTTCCACCTTTGCCCTTTCTATTTGCCATGAAGTGATGGGACTCGATGCCATGAGCTTAGATTTTTATTATCAAGTTTTAAGCCAGCTTTTTCACTCTCCTCTTTCACCCTCATCAAGAGACTCCTTAGTTCTTTGATTCCTGCCATTAGATAGGTATTCGACAGTGTGATCCCAGATTTATGTAAAATGATGCTACTTTTGCACTCAGCATGCATGTGTATTGTCTCTTGGGCATATTCAAATTTAGCTAGAAACAACCTTCCACCCCATCCTTGCTCTGCCACTATGCTGTGTATTTTCATATTCTCAACTTCTTGAGAGCTTGTTTGGAGGTTCTAGCAGGCAAGCGCAGCTACTTGTATACCCTTGACTGAAGACAGGTCCTCTTCTGTTGGGGTTGGTTGTCCTCTTCAACTGAGCACGCTGCTTCGATAGGGATGTGCATGGAGTGGTGAGAGAGGAAGGGGACGCTGCCTAGCCACCCAGTAAAAATAAATGTATCTTCCATTTTAGCAGTTCCATTCAAATCTGGGTTACCAAGATAACTCTCATTTATTTATATCATGGGTTTTTGTTGTTGAGTCCCTAAGTCATGTCCAACTCTTTGCGACCCCATGGACTTCCTCGTCCTTGACCCTCTCCCAGAGCTTACTCAAACTCATGTCCATTGATGCCATCCAACATCTCATCCTCTGCTGCCCTCTTCTCCTTCTGCCTTCAGTCTTTTCCAGTATCATAGTCTTTTCGCATCAGGTGTCTAAATTATTGGAGCTTCAGCTTCACCATCAGTCCTTCCAGTGAGTATTCAGGGTTGATTTCCTTCAGAATTGACTGAGTTGATCTCTTTGCTGTCCAGAAGACTCTCAAGAGTCTTCTCCAGCTCCAGAATTATAAAGCATCAGTTTTTCAGCACTCTGTCCTCTTGATGTTCAATTCTCTCATTCATACATGACTACTGGGAAGACCATAGCCTTGACTATACAGATCTTTGTCAGAATAGCAATGTCTCCGCTTTTTAATACACTGTCTATGTTTGTCATAGCTTTCATTCCTAGGAGCAGTCCTCTAATTTCCTGGCTGCAGTCACCATCTGCAGTGATATTAGAGCCCAAGAAGAGGAGATATGTGACTGTTTCCACCTTTGCTCCTTCTATTTGCCATGAAGTGATGGAACCCGATGCCATGAGCTTAGATTTTTATTATCAAGTTTTAAGCCAGCTTTTTCACTCTCCTCTTTCACCCTCATCAAGAGACTCCTTAGTTCTTTGATTCCTGCCATTAGATAGGTATTCGACAGTGTGATCCCAGATTTATGTAAAATGATGCTACTTTTGCACTCAGCATGCATGTGTATTGTCTCTTGGACATATTCAAATTTAGCTAGAAACAACCTTCCACCCCATCCTTGCTCTGCCACTATGCTGTGTATTTTCATATTCTCAACTTCTTGAGAGCTTGTTTGGAGGTTCTAGCAGGCAAGCACAGCTACTTGTATACCCTTGACTGAAGACAGGTCCTCCTCTGTTGGGGATGGTTGTCCTCTTCAACTGAGCACGCTGCTTCGGGAGGGATGCACATGGAGTGGTGAGAGAGGAAGGGGACGCCGCCTAGCCACCCAGATCAGCCGAATCAACCCTGGGGATCAATGGGGTGAGAGATGTTGCAACCAGATCGCCCTCACATCCTATTCTCAACTTCTTGATTTTTAACAATGAGTTATCACCTCACACCTGTCAAAAGGATTATCATTCAAAAGTGTGCCCATAATGTTGGAGAAGATGTGGAGAAAGGGAAACCCTGGTACACATTTGATGGGAACATAGACTGGTGCCGCAAAAACAGTATGAAGTTTCAGTATGGAAAACAGTATGAAGTTTCGAGCTACCATGTTTTCAAGCATTTTCACTACTGGGTATATATCCAGAAAAAATGAAAGCACCAATTCAAAAATACATGTCCCAAGTGTTCATAACAGCATTGTTTAAAATAATCAAGACACGGAAGCAGCCCTAGTGCCCATAAACAGACAGATGAATAAAGAAGGGGTGTGTGTAATTGAACATTACTCAGCCATTAAAAAAATGAAAGTCTGCCATTTGCAGCAATGTGGTTAGACCTAGAGATTATTATGCTTAGTGAAATAAGTCAAAGACAAATGCTGTATGATATCACTTATATATGGAATCTAAAAACTAATACAAATAAATATATAGCAAAATGGAAATAAACTGACAGAAAACAATTTGTGGTTGCCAAAGAGAGAAAGAAAGTGGGGAGGGGCAGACTAGAGGTATGGGATTAACAGATACAAATTGCTAGGTATAAAATAGGTATAGGTAAACAACAAGAATATATTGTATATCAGAGGGAATTATGGCCATTGTCCTGTGTGTGTTCTTTAAACAAAGAATTTTTTCTTGATTTCCTTGATAGAGATGTAACACATATCAAACAATTTATTTTTTCATTTTATCAAAGTATAATTGACTTAAATAATTGATGAGTTGTACAGATCTATCTGCTATGCAACCACTGGCCCAATTAGTATACATTGGAAGGATTTCTGCCCTCTCACAAAGTCCCCTTCTATATTTTCAATCCAAATGACTCCCATTTGCCTCTCCCAGCAATCCCTGATCTGATTTCCATCATTATAAATTAATTTTACTTGTTTTGTAATTCATATAATGGAATTTATAGTGGATACTCTACTGTGTCTGGCTACTTTCAGAGTGGTTTTGTGATTCTTCCATATTTTTGCTTTTATTATTATCGATATCTTTTCCCTGCTAAGTAATCTTACATTGTATGAATCTACTATAATTTATCCATATCCCTTCTCTTGTGGTAACTTACAATGCAATGTTATCTTCAAAAAATACTGAATTGCAGTATTATATGCCTGAAACTAATATAATATTCAATATTATAAATTTACTATACTTTAGTAAAAAATTCTTAGTGTTTAGGGGGTAACCCTCTTGTATAGATGGGCTCTGAAGATGAGGTGACATATTCTGCTACAAGTGGAAGAGCTGGATTTTGTGACTTCACGGCTTCCTTTTTTTTTTTTCCCCCTTCTCAGTGATATCTCGTAACTCTGTGATCAGAAGGTCTCAGGGCTGTTGGGTCAGAATAGACTAAAACTACCGAGACCCTTCCCCCTAGGAAAGTGAAAGTGTTAGCTGCTCAGTTATGCGTGTCCAACTCTGCTGCCCCATGAACTGTAGCCCACCAGGCTCCTCTGTCCATGGGATTCTCCAGGCAGGACTGTTGGAGTGGGTTGCCGTTCTCTTCTCCAGGGGATCTTCCCAACCCAGGGATTGAACCCAGGGTCTCCTGCATTGCAGGCAGATTTTTCTTTTACCATCTGAGCCATCAGGGAAGCCCCTAGGATGGAGTAGTTGAAAAGCTGCAACCAGGACAGAAGTGGTTATCCTCAGAGAGACTACCCCAAGTGGGCACTCAGCACATATTTGCTGGATAACGAGAGCTGATATTATGTTTCTGTTCCTTCAGTTTTTAAAATGGGAGATGCAGCTTCATTTTATGGAGTAAGGAACTAAGGTTCAGAGTGATTTGCTTTCAGAATATAGAGATGATAAGCGTATTTAAAATATATATCCTAAACTATTTGGTAGAGTGAAATACAATGAGTACGAATAAAGTTCTGTATCAGGCACTGAGAAAAGAATCTGTAGAGCACTTTGTACCAGAAGGCAGGTCTACTAGAAACATCTTTTAAAACAAAAGGTGTTCTGATACCTTGTGAAGGTCAAGCAGGTTGTATGTGGAAGAGCCATGTCCAGTCCAGAAGCCAGGTCTGTTAAGTCAAAAATGAGCTTATGGGATCAATAACAGCAGCAGTTAACAGCTCACTTGTTTAGTGCACGGGCCCTGGTGACTGTCTAGGTTCTAATTCCAACTCTGCCACTTATTAGCTGTTGAACTAGCTGTGAGTAGGTTGGTTAACCTAGTCTTAATTTACTCATCTTAAAGCAGGAATATTCAGAGTACCTCTGCTGGTAAGCTTGCATTGAGGATGAAAGGAGTTAATGTTTTAAATCACTTAGAATAGTTCTTGGCCCATATTTAAGGCTGTTTAAGTGCTTGTTAAGTGAAATTACTTTTTAAGCATCTTTCTGTTTCTTCACAGCAACTTTATGAGAAATACTTGTATGCCATTTTACAGATTTAGAATCCAGCACGAGAGGGATCACACGACTAACCCTGCCTCACAAGACTGAAATTCAAACCCAGTTGGCCTGACACCAAAGCCAGGCTCTACACTCAAGCCCAGCTAGTCTACAGGACACTTAGAATCCACACCACAAAGTACACCTTCCTTTCCACTAGGCAGGCACTACTAAAACAAAAACAAATGCCAAAAAATGGCATTCTGAGTGTTCTACCTGAGTTTTGTTTTTTCCCCACATACCTAAAAGCCAAAATTAAGAAGGAAACAAAGATAATAATACAACACACACGCACACATATACACACAAAGGGTAATTACTGATTTTATTAAAAACATCTATCACAGAACCACATAACCATTATTATTTCAGGCCTGGGAATACAATGCACACTATTAAGCTATTTGAAGATTAAAGATAAAGCGTGATTAAATATGTTAATGAAAGCTCCAGGCTGCATTGAAATATACTCTGTTCTTTGGACTCCTAGAGGTGAGCTGCCTTTGTGACCCCTTGTGAACTTTCTCTTCACCTGCAATTTCCAGGTTAGTTATTTTCTGCTTTAAAAAAAAAAAATCCTCTGGGTGATGGAATTCTGTCTGACCCCTGGGGCTTGGCTGGCTCCGCTGGCCTCCTGCCCTTGGCTTCTGTTGCAGCCTGTTTTCATTCTCTTCTTAGCGGAATTAGAAGAGCATGTCCAGTGGGTCTGTTAAGTCAAAAATGAGCTTATGGGATCAATAACAGCAGCAGTTAACAGCTCACTTGTTTACTGCACGGGCCCTGGTGACTGTCTAGGCTCTAATTCCAACTCTGCCACTTATTAGCTGTTGAACTAGCTGTGAGTAGGTTGGTTAACCTAGTCTTAATTTACTCATCTTAAAGCAGGAATATTCAGAGTACCTCTGCTGGTAAGCTTGCATTGAGGCTGAAAGGAGTTAATGTTTTAAATCACTTAGAATAGTTCTTGGCCCATATTTAAGGCTGTTTAAGTGCTTGTTAAGTGAAATTACTTTTTAAGCATCTTTCTGTTTCTTCACAGCAACTTTATGAGAAATACTTGTATGCCATTTTACAGATTTAGAATCCAGCACGAGAGGGATCACACGACTAACCCTGCCTCACAAGACTGAAATTCAAACCCAGTTGGCCTGACACCAAAGCCAGGCTCTACACTCAAGCCCAGCTAGTCTACAGGACACTTAGAATCCACACCACAAAGTACACCTTCCTTTCCACTAGGCAGGTACTACTAAAACAAAAACAAATGCCAAAAAATGGCATTCTGAGTGTTCTACCTGAGTTTTGTTTTTTCCCCACATACCTAAAAGCCAAAATTAAGAAGGAAACAAAGATAATAATACAACACACACGCACACATATACACACAAAGGGTAATTACTGATTTTATTAAAAACATCTATCACAGAACCACATAACCATTATTATTTCAGGCCTGGGAATACAATGCACACTATTAAGCTATTTGAAGATTAAAGATAAAGCGTGATTAAATATGTTAATGAAAGCTCCAGGCTGCATTGAAATATACTCTGTTCTTTGGACTCCTAGAGGTGAGCTGCCTTTGTGACCCCTTGTGAACTTTCTCTTCACCTGCATTTTCCAGGTTAGTTATTTTCTGCTTTAAAAAAAAAAAATCCTCTGGGTGATGGAATTCTGTCTGACCCCTGGGGCTTGGCTGGCTCCGCTGGCCTCCTGCCCTTTGGCTTCTGTTGCAGCCTGTTTTCATTCTCTTCTTAGCGGAATTAGAAATTGGGCCCCTGGCTTGCTTCTACCAATTTCATCTGTTTCCAGATCCAGACCAGAGGAAACTAATATTTATCAAGTTCAGCCATTGGCCATACACTATGCCAAACACAGGTAGTAAAACATGGCTTCTCATTTAAGCCTAACCTTATCCTCATCAGTATCTTGATTTAACAAAGAAGATGGGGCATCTAAGTTACATAAGTTGGAGTGACAGTCATCTGTGAGGCTTCCCAAATGTCTTTGGTTCTCCTTCCCAGCAGATGATCAGATGACCCTTTTCTGCTGTCTTGGCCTAGGTGTGGCCATGTGAATGTAAGTGAGGTGTGTCTCCCCTGGATGGAACCTGAGATTATGGATTTCAGTGTGTTCTTTCTCCACACCTGTTTCATCAGTTTGAGTCCACATGATTAAGGCCAAGCAGGGCCCACTTCTAAATGGCCAATGGGTTTGTAACGCAAGTGGGAAATAACCATTTGTTGTTTTCAAGCCACTAAGATTTGGAACTTGTTCTCACTAATTAATATGCTTGGTCAGATTTCCATAACTTGGGTGGATCTGTGTACTTTTGTCTGTTTTCAAAGGCCTTCCTCTTTCTACTGCTTCAAACAGTTTTAGTAAGACAGACCCTAGGATCTGTGAGGACAGTGTCTACATTAGCCCCACCCTGTGAGGAACATGGAAAGGGCACAGATATGGCCAGTACAGCCCCTGGTCAGAGGATTTCTGTGGTCCCAGTGAAGATTCTGGCAGGGGAAAGCAGAGCACTCAAAGGGCACAGAAAAAACCTGGTTTCCAGGGTATCAGTCCTGGTCTGCTATTTGAACATTGTGAACAATTATAAGCTCGTGATTAAATATGTTAATGAAAGCTCCAGGCTGCATTGAAATATACTCTGTTCTTTGGACTCCTAGAGGTGAGCTGCCTTTGTGACCCCTTGTGAACTTTCTCTTCACCTGCATTTTCCAGGTTAGTTATTTTCTGCTTTAAAAAAAAAAATCCTCTGGGGGATGGAATTCTGTCTGACCCCTGGGGCTTGGCTGGCTCCGCTGGCCTCCTCCCCTTTTGGCTTCTGTTGCAGCCTGTTTTCATTCTCTTCTTAGCGGAATTAGAAATTGGGCCCCTGGCTTGCTTCTACCAATTTCATCTGTTTCCAGATCCAGACCAGAGGAAACTAATATTTATCAAGTTCAGCCATTGGCCATACACTATGCCAAACACAGGTAGTAAAACATGGCTTCTCATTTAAGCCTAACCTTATCCTCATCAGTATCTTGATTTAACAAAGAAGATGGGGCATCTAAGTTACATAAGTTGGAGTGACAGTCATCTGTGAGGCTTCCCAAATGTCTTTGGTTCTCCTTCCCGGCAGATGATCAGATGACCCTTTTCTGCTGTCTTGGCCTAGGTGTGGCCATGTGAATGTAAGTGAGGTGTGTCTCCCCTGGATGGAACCTGAGATTATGGATTTCAGTGTGTTCTTTCTCCACACCTGTTTCATCAGTTTGAGTCCACATGATTAAGGCCAAGCAGGGCCCACTTCTAAATGGCCAATGGGTTTGTAACGCAAGTGAGAAATAACCATTTGTTGTTTTCAAGCCACTAAGATTTGGAACTTGTTCTCACTAATTAATATGCTTGGTCAGATTTCCATAACTTGGGTGGATCTGTGTACTTTTGTCTGTTTTCAAAGGCCTTCCTCTTTCTACTGCTTCAAACAGTTTTAGTAAGACAGACCCTAGGATCTGTGAGGACAGTGTCTACATTAGCCCCACCCTGTGAGGAACATGGAAAGGGCACAGATATGGCCAGTATAGCCCCTGGTCAGAGGATTTCTGTGGTCCCAGTGAAGATTCTGGCAGGGGAAAGCAGAGCACTCAGAATCCTGGTCCATTAAAGCACACTGGGTCATTCTGTGACCTTTCACTAAAATCACCTAGTCTCAGTTTTTCACACATTGCTTGGGAATAACATCAAAGAATTCAAAGTTCCTGGTCTCCAGCGAGTCCAGATACTAAATGAGATCCTCGTTTTCTCTTGAGTCAGGAGACATTTTCAGGGATTATACTAGTTGACTGAAGTATTATTTGCTACCTCCAGTGGTAAAATACTCCAGAAATATCTGGAACTGAGTGGCAATAATCTAGGTCTTGGACGAAGAGAATTAAGAAGGAAGACAAAATAGGAAAAGACACTGAGAGTAAATCTGACTGAAAAACATAGTCATGTCATAAGCAATTAGGTCAATAAAGAAAGGCCAAGATATGAAATGGGATTATATGGCTGAGAGGGTCCATAGAGATGTGCTCAGAATGGTGTGGATGGGCTGTCAGGCTTCAGGATCTAGCCTTTAAACCGTTGGGCTCATGTGTTTTTTAATTGCAGATTTCATCACTAAAACATTTCTGTTTCTTCCACATACACATTTAATTACTCAAAAAGATATATATATATATATATATATATATATAAACACACATATATATATATATGTCATTCAAGTAATATATTAAGTGCATTATATATACACTTTTGTATATATAAAACATACAACAAAAGAGAAAGGTTAAAGGATGAATAACTAAATAGAAGTAGGCAATCTAATATGTTCTCCCCGCACCCTCCAGTGGATCATTGATGGCTTACTGAGCATGGATTAGGATGTATGTAACCCTTTACTGAATCAGCAGCTTTGTGACTCTCTGCCTGGATATGACTCTGTTGCTACCAGTTACAAAACCCACGGGGCAGGAGCACAGGAAAGATTTTCAGCTGCCTGGTTTGGCTCAACCTTTCACTGAGCTGAATGCCTTTAAAAAGGACAGTGAACAAAGTAAAATATTCTTTAATCAAATTCCATTGGAACGTACAGTCAAAGGGCAAATAGAACTCATGTCTCTTTTCTCTTTGCAATGTCATAGAGGATTCTGAGCCATCGGTGCCCCTTGGAGACCAAGCAGAAGGGTGGGCTCATCTTGATACGCAGAGAAGTGTTCATTTACATATTTAAAACAATAGTTCCTGTTGCTCATATCAAATTCACTCTCCGCCTATGACCCTAAAAATCTGTCATCTCAACAAAAAGCTGAGGAGTTCAATTTGTTGCATAGCCACTTAAAATAATGAAGTCACGAACTCTACCAGATATATTTCTTAAACTTAAGAACCTCTTGCTAAACACAGCAATATTCTTGGTGACTGAGTTGTTTGGTTGAAAATAGGGAGAGAGAAAGGGAGGTATCTCCTTCAATTGAAACTTACAAGTGATTTTCTTGGTGGGTTGAGTTAATATTGGATTCTATGAAATATTATTTTGTGACTCCTCTTTGCCCAGCTCCTAGAATGCATAACATCTCGAATGGATGGTGTATAAATGCACAAAGTTTATGGACATTTCTGCAAATCCCTGATGACCTTCAAAGTCTAGTAAAACATTCAGGTCAGTGACCGTATAATGAAAAATTTGTGTAAGTGACTTAGAATTGAATGATAGTGATGATAATATGAATATACCTAGTAGGATTTGGCTAAACCCATGCCAGGAAGGTTAATCTTATAGCTTCATTGTTGTTGCTCAATCCATAAGTTGTGTCTGACTCATTGTGACCCCATGGACTGTAGCAAACCAGGTTCCTTTGTCTCCTGGAGTTTGCTCTAACTAATGTCCATTGAGTCAGTGATGTTATCTAACCATCTCATCCTATACCACCTACTTCACCTTTTGCCTGCAGTCTTTCCCAGCATCAGGGTCTTTTCCAGCAAGTCAGCTCTTTACATCAGGTGGCCAAAGTATTGGAGCTTCAGCTTCAGCAACAGCCCCTCCAATGAATATTTCAGAGTGAAATTTCCTTTAGGATTGACTGATTTGATCTCTTTGCAGTCCAAGAGACTTATTCCTCTTGTGTATTTTATTCTTTTGATGTGATTTTAAATAGTAGTGTTTTATTGCTTTCTCTTTCTGTTAATTATTAGCATATAAAAAGCTATTCATTCTGTATATTAATCTTGTATCTTGCATCTTTACTAAATTCATTTGTTAGTTCTAACAAATTTTTGGTTAAGACTATAGGACTTTCTGTATATAATATGTCATCTGCAAATGGTGAGGGTTTTGCTTCTTCCCTTACAACATGAATGTCTTACTTCTTTTTCTTGTCTGATTGCTAAGTCTAGGACTTCTGATTACCATGTTGAGTAATAGTGACAAGAGTAGGCATCCTACTCTTGTTCTTGATTTTAGAGGCTTTCAGCTTTTCTTCATTGAATATGACGTGATGATGGTGTATGCTTCCTTCTATAGATTGCTGAACTTGATTTACTAGTATTTTCTTGAGGATTTTCACATCCATATTCATCAGAGCTATTGGCCTTTAATTTTCTCTTTTGGGGTGGTAATGTCTTTGTCTGGTTTTGATATCAGGGTAATGGTGGCCTTGTAGAATGAATTTGGGAATGTTCTCTCCTCTTCAACTTTATAGCAACATTTTCTAAATAGCTAATAACTTGAAATAAACACAGTGTTTCTCAACAATAGGATGACCTTCAAAGTCTAGTAAAACATTCAGGTCAGTGACCGTATAATGAAAAATTTGTGTAAGTGACTTAGAATTGAATGATAGTGATGATAATATGAATATACCTAGTGGGAATTTGGCTAAACCCATGCCGGGAAGGTTAATCTTATAGCTTCATTGTTGTTGCTCAATCCATAAGTTGTGTCTGACTCATTGTGACCCCATGGACTGTAGCAAACCAGGTTCCTTTGTCTCCTGGAGTTTGCTCTAACTAATGTCCATTGAGTCAGTGATGTTATCTAACCATCTCATCCTATACCACCTGCTTCACCTTTTGCCTGCAGTCTTTCCCAGCATCAGGGTCTTTTCCAGCAAGTCAGCTCTTTACATCAGGTGGCCAAAGTATTGGAGCTTCAGCTTCAGCAACAGCCCCTCCAATGAATATTTCAGAGTGAAATTTCCTTTAGGATTGACTGATTTGATCTCTTTGCAGTCCAAGAGACTTATTCTTCTTGTGTATTTTATTCTTTTGATGTGATTTTAAATAGTAGTGTTTTATTGCTTTCTCTTTCTGTTAATTATTAGTATATAAAAAGCTATTCATTCTGTATATTAATCTTGTATCTTGCATCTTTACTAAATTCATTTGTTAGTTCTAACAAATTTTTGGTTAAGACTATAGGACTTTCTGTATATAATATGTCATCTGCAAATGGTGAGGGTTTTGCTTCTTCCCTTACAACATGAATGTCTTACTTCTTTTTCTTGTCTGATTGCTAAGTCTAGGACTTCTGATTACCATGTTGAGTAATAGTGACAAGAGTAGGCATCCTACTCTTGTTCTTGATTTTAGAGGCTTTCAGCTTTTCTTCATTGAATATGACGTGATGATGGTGTATGCTTCCTTCTATAGATTGCTGAACTTGATTTACTAGTATTTTCTTGAGGATTTTCACATCCATATTCATCAGAGCTATTGGCCTTTAATTTTCTCTTTTGGGGTGGTAATGTCTTTGTCTGGTTTTGATATCAGGGTAATGGTGGCCTTGTAGAATGAATTTGGGAATGTTCTCTCCTCTTCAACTTTATAGCAACATTTTCTAAATAGCTAATAACTTGAAATAAACACAGTGTTTCTCAACAATAGGATGAATCAATGAAAAAATGCAGTATCATATAGCAATAAAAATGGGTGAAATCATGCTATATGTAACACTGTAGCAAATTCTTGCAAACTTAAAATTGAAAAAAATAGATACAAATACTTATTTATGATCCCATCCATATAAATGTTCAAAAGCAGACAATGATAATCTATAATAATTACCTTTTAGGGTACAGGACCTCCTTGGAGGGGTAAATGATTGAGAGGGATCATAATGGAGCTTCTGAAGTACAGATAACATTTTGACAATATTGGTTCTCGTTACACTGCTGTGTCCTGTGGAAATATATGAATATGCTTGCTTTTATGTACTTTTCTGCACATATGTGTCAGTTTAAAGTTTAAATTTAAAAAGTAGAAGAGTAAATAGGTGAATGTAAAATTAGGATTCGTTCAGAAAATGCAAGAGTTATCCAATATTGAAACTATATTAATGTAATTCCCATGTTAACCAATCCAAATAGAAGATTGAAAACTGAATAGATGCATAAAATCATTTGCTAAAATTAAAAACCCATTGGTAATAAGAAAAAAACTAATAAATCTGGGAATAGAAACTTAATAAAGGGCATCTTCAAAAAATCATATAGTAAGCATCATAATAAATGAAAATTTAGAACATTACATTTGAAACAAATAACTAAGGAAGGAATTCAATACCATTTCCATTTAATATAATATTGGAAACAGCCAATATGGTTAGACAGTTTTTTAAATATACTTACTAGAAGAGATGTAAAAAAAAAAATATATATATATATATATGTATATATATACACACTTGCATGTAACATGATTAACTGGAGAGAAAAATGTTATAAATTTAGTGATTTTATACTTATAGGAAATTTTAGCATTGTTGTTAAATTTCAGATCAATATAAATGTTATTTACTAAAATGATAGAAGCTGCTGAAGGATACATACATAATAGCTATAATACGGTTTTTAAGCCTTCATAGTAATTCTTTGTAATTCTTAGATACTTACATATGGAAAGGAAACATGAATAACTGCCTGGGAATGCTAAATCCTAATTTCAGGGTCTAACGTGCTGGATTTGGGGGTGTTTGGTTTATTTTGACTTGTACTTTTCCATGTGTCTTAAATACCTCATATTGAAATTATTTTTAAAGCTAAGCTCCCTCCTCCTTACGGGAGCACTGTGACCCTGGTGACAAAGCTGAACGAGGCTCTGCACACATTTATTAGAAAACCTCTTGGGAATGGTCTGTGTACTTTTAGACAATGGCCAGAGAATCGTTTTACTTTCTCTCCTCCTTGTTAATTCTTTGGGCATAAAGATAGGACGCCACGTTTAAGTACATGCAAAATAGAAGAGAAGGTGCAGCTCTTGCCTGTGCTTGCCTTTCCTTCCTGCTTCCTCCAGAAGCTGAGTAGATACTGTGAGTACAGATGCAGAAAGCACTGCCCTGTGACCCAGAGAATAGGACTCGAAGGTCTAGGTACCCAGGAAAAGTGCTCGACCTGCCACAGACTAACCCCATGTCATAAAATCATTTGAACAAAGAAAACCTGGTTTGGAGAATGTAACATTTTCCTGCATTGTCTTTGCTATTGGGTTTAGATAGATCAGGCTTCCTTTGTATCTTAGGTGGTAAGGAATCCGCCTGCAATGCTGGAAGCCCTGGTTCAACTCATGGGCCAGGAAGATCCCCTGGAGAAAAGAGAGGCTACCTTCTCCAGTATTCTTGCTTGGAGAATTCCATGGCCCATCAATGGGCCACAAAGAATCAGGCACAACTGAGTGACTTTCACTTTCAGATAGATCACATCTGGGCTTCTTATTGTTCTCATGTATAAGAGGACCTGATGATCTATCAGTTCTTTCCTCCTCTGAGAGTTTACGAGTTCAGCACTCAAGGACCTTGGATGCCAGTGGAGGGAGAGAGAGGAAGACAGTAAATACAAACAGCTGCAATGTTAGGATGACAAAGCTTAGTGTACAGTGACAGGTATAAATAACTTTAGGAAATGAGAAGAGAAAGACTCACCAGTATCTGAGGAAACAGGAAAGGTTTCTAGGAATAAATGATGCTAACATAACCTATTTTTTTTTTCTAACCAGAGAAGGAATTTTTGATCATTACAGGAAATTTGGAGATCACAAAAAAATGGAGATAAACATGTATTCCACGTATCCATCTATTCATCCAGCTGAACATTTGACTATGTATTATGTGCTAAGTGTGATTCTAGGAACTAGGGAAGGAGCAGAAAACCAAATCTACAAAGTTGTCGCTCTTGTGCAATTCATTTTTCAGGCTAGGAAATCAGGCAAGTAAGCACTTCCATAAATAAATGAATGAGATAATTTTTGCAAGTGACAAGTGCCAAGAAAATAAAGAAGATTGGTGTGATAGTGACATGGTGTTTGACTGAGGTTATTAAAGGCCTCTTTGACGAGACATCACTTGTGACCTCTCACTCAGAGTCAAGCATTCGTATCTGGTGACTTTCCTTCCTCTGACTTTCGCTGCCCCCCCCTCTCCACTCAGAAGCCTTTCAGAGAATAGGAAACTCGAAGGTCTAGGTACCCAGGAAAAGTGCTCGACCTGCCACAGACTAACCCCATGTCATAAAATCATTTGAACAAAGAAAACCTGGTTTGGAGAATGTAACATTTTCCTGCATTGTCTTTGCTATTGGGTTTAGATAGATCAGGCTTCCTTTGTATCTTAGGTGGTAAGGAATCCGCCTGCAATGCTGGAAGCCCTGGTTCAACTCATGGGCCAGGCAGATCCCTGGAGAAAAGAGAGGCTACCTTCTCCAGTATTCTTGCTTGAGAATTCCATGGCCCATCAATGGGCCACAAAGAATCAGGCACAACTGAGTGACTTTCACTTTCAGATAGATCACATCTGGGCTTCTTATTGTTCTCATGTATAAGAGGACCTGATGATCTATCAGTTCTTTCCTCCTCTGAGAGTTTACGAGTTCAGCACTCAAGGACCTTGGATGCCAGTGGAGGAGAGAGAGGAAGACAGTAAATACAAACAGCTGCAATGTTAGGATGACAAAGCTTAGTGTACAGTGACAGGTATAAATAACTTTAGGAAATGAGAAGAGAAAGACTCACCAGTATCTGAGGAAACAGGAAAGGTTTCTAGGAATAAATGATGCTAACATAACCTATTTTTTTTTCTAACCAGAGAAGGAATTTTTGATCATTACAGGAAATTTGGAGATCACAAAAAAATGGAGATAAACATGTATTCCACGTATCCATCTATTCATCCAGCTGAACATTTGACTATGTATTATGTGCTAAGTGTGATTCTAGGAACTAGGGAAGGAGCAGAAAACCAAATCTACAAAGTTGTCGCTCTTGTGCAATTCATTTTTCAGGCTAGGAAATCAGGCAAGTAAGCACTTCCATAAATAAATGAATGAGATAATTTTTGCAAGTGACAAGTGCCAAGAAAATAAAGAAGATTGGTGTGATAGTGACATGGTGTTTGACTGAGGTTATTAAAGGCCTCTTTGACGAGACATCACTTGTGACCTCTCCACTCAGAGTCAAGCATTCGTATCTGGTGACTTTCCTTCCTCTGTGTATTTCCTTTCCTACAAGCTTGCCCATCTACCACCCTCCCTCTCCCCCAGCCTCAGGAAAAGGCTCTCTTTCATAGCCCTGATTTCATTACTCTCTGTAACTAGGGCCTCCCCATGCATTGTCATAACATTTGCAGTGAGAAAACTTGTTTCCTAATTTTGAAAGAGATCAATAAAACAAATTAAAGCAGAGGACTCGAGGTGTCTTTTTGCCACATTATTTTCCCAAGAACAAAAGATATAGTGATCTCATCTTTATTTCTCCAGAGGTCTTTAGGCATAATACAAAGCCATTTAGTGCAGCTTAACATGGTAATAACTCACTGCTTCTCTCTTTCCTCCAGGGAACCCTGGGGAGGGGGAAGCAGTGAGTAGATAAAAGGGTCGAGGTAAGTGAGAACAGCCCACACCTCCATGTTTAAAAGATACTGGAAGTTGCACCTGGCTTTGCAGTCGTTTTTATGATGGAACTTTCCCAGGAGAAAACAGGAGAGGATCAGCCATGTGAGGGTGGGTTGTGTGTGTACTTGCCTAGGAAATGGGGAGTTTAGTAGGGAAAAGCAGTGAAGAGAAAGAAATGAGCTGAGAGTGTGAAAACACCTCAGACAAGGGCTAAGGGTTGCATTTTGCAGGGTATTAGCACTTATGAAAAGTTAAAAAGAGGATGCTCTTCTTCAGATGCCAAGTGATTGGAAGAAGTGATTCTATCAAGTAAGAGAAGCAAAGGACTTCTTTAAGGAGTCCCCTGAGTCATCCAGAGGACCATGAGCAGCGTGTTGCTTCCTCCCTCTCAAGGCTTGTGTCTGGCTACATGAACTATTGTTTACAAAGCCTCCAGTTCAGTGCAGGAGATCTAGAGTAAGAAGATAAGTCAGGGAGTCCCTGGAGAAAGAAAACCAGGAATTGCTTTGATGATGTGAGAGAAACCATTTTGGCCTAAGCCATTTGTGACCCAAGCCTGGTCTCAGTTCTTGCCCTTGAAGAGATAATTTTGCAAGTGACAAGTGCCAAGAAAATAAAGAAGATTGGTGTGATAGTGACATGGTGTTTGATTGAGGTTATTAAAGGCCTCTTTGACGAGACATCACTTGTGACCTCTCCACTCAGAGTCAAGCATTCGTATCTGGTGACTTTCCTTCCTCTGTGTATTTCCTTTCCTACAAGCTTGCCCATCTACCACCCTCCCTCTCCCCCAGCCTCAGGAAAAGGCTCTCTTTCATAGCCCTGATTTCATTACTCTCTGTAACTAGGGCCTCCCCATGCATTGTCATAACATTTGCAGTGAGAAAACTTGTTTCCCTAATTTTGAAAGAGATCAATAAAAACAAATTAAAGTAGAGGATTAGAGGTGTCTTTTTGCCACATTATTTTCCCAAGAACAAAAGATATAGTGATCTCATCTTTATTTCTCCAGAGGTCTTTAGGCATAATACAAAGCCATTTAGTGCAGCTTAACATGGTAATAACTCACTGCTTCTCTCTTTCCTCCAGGGAACCCTGGGGAGGGGGAAGCAGTGAGTAGATAAAAGGGTCGAGGTAAGTGAGAACAGCCCACACCTCCATGTTTAAAAGATACTGGAAGTTGCACCTGGCTTTGCAGTTGTTTTTATGATGGAGCTTTCCCAGGAGAAAACAGGAGAGGATCAGCCATGTGAGGGTGGGTTGTGTGTGTACTTGCCTAGGAAATGGGGAGTTTAGTAGGGAAAAGCAGTGAAGAGAAAGAAATGAGCTGAGAGTGTGAAAACACCTCAGACAAGGGCTAAAGATTGCATTTTGCAGGGTATTAGCACTTATGAAAAGTTAAAAAGAGGATGCTGTTCTTCAGATGCCAAGTGATTGGAAGAAGTGATTCTATCAAGTAAGAGAAGCAAAGGACTTCTTTAAGGAGTCCCCTGAGTCATCCAGAGGCCATGAGCAGCGTGTTGCTTCCTCCCTCTCAAGGCTTGTGTCTGGCTACATGAACTATTGTTTACAAAGCCTCCAGTTCAGTGCAGGAGATCTAGAGTAAGAAGATAAGTCAGGGAGTCCCTGGAGAAAGAAAACCAGGAATTGCTTTGATGATGTGAGAGAAACCATTTTGGCCTAAGCCATTTGTGACCCAAGCCTGGTCTCAGTTCTTGCCCTTGAAGAGATCTTGGCAATTAATGATCTTTAGCTTGGTCGTATCTGTTGGCTCAACACCTACCAAGAAACAAGCCCAGTTTTGGGATAACACTAGGTCTAATAGTGTGATTAGGAAATAGGTCTTGGAGTCATTGAGTTCATATCCTAGCTGAGAAATCTGTCTGAGCCCTCTGTAACATTAGGATTTCATTACCTAACTTTGAGGGGGGCGGGGGGCTGTGAGGATAAAATAGGTTCACGCACGTGCAGTGTTAGCACAGAACCAGAACTTACATAGCAAGAGCTTGCTAAACACTAACTCAGACAGTAATAATGACAGAGAATTTCTTAGCCTAAAAACAAGCCCTAAAGGTCCTCAGAGGATGGGAAGGTCCCTCTCCTTTTGCAAATGAACAAGCTAAGTTTGATAGTAGAGTCATTGAAAGTGTGAACTTAAAGGGCAAATCTGTGTTGAGCTGGGTGCATGATGTAAGTCTGCTATTTGCTGGGTGCATTATGTAGTCACTTTGCTTCTAGACCCACATTTTCCTCATCTGTAACTTGGAGACATTGAGAATTATTGTGAGAAGTAAATGTGCTATAAGCAAAGTGTTAAACCAAGTGCCTGGTGCACAGAATTTGAAACAGCATGTGAAACAGATAAACATTCACAAATTATGGTTGTTGTTATGCAATCATTCTTGGTAGAAGAAATTTACTAATCAAACTAGGAGATCATTCTATCTAAATGGAATAATATCAAATATACAAAAATAAATAGATGTTGAAGACATAGAAATATCCATAAATTCAAGTTTATTAACATAGTGTCAAATTAATATTAAATGATTTTAATGTATAGAATTCTACACTTAGAGAATTCCTTGGCGGTCCAGCTTTCACTGTCAGGGACTAGGACCAGTGGCTGGTTGGGGAATTAAGATCCCAGAAGCCACATGAGCAGAACCCTCCTCCTGCCATAAAAAGAACTCTACACCTAAACAAAGAAAACACATCTTTTGAGCCTGCACAGAACAGTCACAAAAATACAATATGTGTTAAGGTCATAAAAGAGGCCTAATTAAATTCTAAAGAATCTGTATCACACTATTTTACAATAAAATTTAGAAATTAACAACTAAAGGACAACTTTAAAAATCCCATGAAACTGACAACTAAATAACATATTGAATGATCTTTTTAAGAGATCTTGGCAATTAATGATCTTTAGCTTGGTCGTATCTGTTGGCTCAACACCTACCAAGAAACAAGCCCAGTTTTGGGATAACACTAGGTCTAATAGTGTGATTAGGAAATAGGTCTTGGAGTCATTGAGTTCATATCCTAGCTGAGAAATCTGTCTGAGCCCTCTGTAACATTAGGATTTCATTACCTAACTTTGAGGGGGGCGGGGGGCTGTGAGGGTAAAATAGGTTCACGCACGTGCAGTGTTAGCACAGAACCAGAACTTACATAGCAAGAGCTTGCTAAACACTAACTCAGACAGTAATAATGACAGAGAATTTCTTAGCCTAAAAACAAGCCCTAAAGGTCCTCAGAGGATGGGGAGGTCCCTCTCCTTTTGCAAATGAACAAGCTAAGTTTGATAGTAGAGTCATTGAAAGTGTGAACTTAAAGGGCAAATCTGTGTTGAGCTGGGTGCATGATGTAAGTCTGCTATTTGCTGGGTGCATTATGTAGTCACTTTGCTTCTAGACCCACATTTTCCTCATCTGTAACTTGGAGACATTGAGAATTATTGTGAGAAGTAAATGTGCTATAAGCAAAGTGTTAAACCAAGTGCCTGGTGCACAGAATTTGAAACAGCATGTGAAACAGATAAACATTCACAAATTATGGTTGTTGTTATGCAATCATTCTTGGTAGAAGAAATTTACTAATCAAACTAGGAGATCATTCTATCTAAATGGAATAATATCAAATATACAAAAATAAATAGATGTTGAAGACATAGAAATATCCATAAATTCAAGTTTATTAACATAGTGTCAAATTAATATTAAATGATTTTAATGTATAGAATTCTACACTTAGAGAATTCCTTGGCGGTCCAGCTTTCACTGTCAGGGACTAGGACCAGTGGCTGGTTGGGGAATTAAGATCCCAGAAGCCACATGAGCAGAACCCTCCTCCTGCCATAAAAAGAACTCTACACCTAAACAAAGAAAACACATCTTTTGAGCCTGCACAGAACAGTCACAAAAATACAATATGTGTTAAGGTCATAAAAGAGGCCTAATTAAATTCTAAAGAATCTGTATCACACTATTTTACAATAAAATTTAGAAATTAACAACTAAAGGACAACTTTAAAAATCCCATGAAACTGACAACTAAATAACATATTACAAAATAGCAGTTGGGTTAAAAAGGAAATCATATAGAATCATGAAGTGAATAACAATGAAAGCAGAACATTTCTGTACTGTGGAACAGAGCTGAAACAATGCTAAAGGAAAATCTGGAGCTCTAGGTTCATTTACTAGAAAACAAAAGTTAAAAACAAATGAGCCAGGTATACAGATGGCAAAAAGCACATGTAAAGATGTTCAACATCATTAGCCATTAGGGAAATGCAAATTAAAACCCTGAGGCATCACTATACACCTCTGTGAATGGCTAATAAAAATAATAGTGACGATACCCAATATCGTTGAGGATGTGAAGAAATGAGATGGTTCGTACGCCACTAGAGGGAAGGTAAACTAGTTCAGTCACTCTGGAAAATAGTTTATCAGATTGTTTTGAAACTAAAAATGAATTTACTATAACAATTCAGCAATTCTTTAGGCCTTTACCCCAGAGAAATAAAAAAGCAAAGCTTCTGTTTGCCTAGAAACTTGCATGTGAATACTCCTGGTAGATTTCTTCATAATGATCCTATTGATATTGTGATTTACAATAAGGTGTACTATGCCCCCATTTCTGGCACAGAGCTCCTAAAACCCTCAGGCGTTTCCTGAGAGACAGGGGCACTCATGGTGACTTTTTTTATGCTAATGAGGTGAGTTTTTGATGCACCCAGGAATGGGGGTTTTGGCCAGGGCACTATTCAGAGAACCAACCTGGTAATTGAAAGGTTGGAGCATTCCAGCCTCTGGGGAGGGGAGAGGAGTTAGAGATAGAGATTAATTGTCAGTGGACAGTGATTTAATAGTCATGACTGTGGAATGAAGCTTCCATAAGTTTTTCAGAGGGGACTTTCACTGTCAGGGACTAGGACCAGTGGCTGGTTGGGGAATTAAGATCCCAGAAGCCACATGAGCAGAACCCTCCTCCTGCCATAAAAGAACTCTACACCTAAACAAAGAAAACACATCTTTTGAGCCTGCACAGAACAGTCACAAAAATACAATATGTGTTAAGGTCATAAAAGAGGCCTAATTAAATTCTAAAGAATCTGTATCACACTATTTTACAATAAAATTTAGAAATTAACAACTAAAGGACAACTTTAAAAATCCCATGAAACTGACAACTAAATAACATATTACAAAATAGCAGTTGGGTTAAAAAGGAAATCATATAGAATCATGAAGTGAATAACAATGAAAGCAGAACATTTCTGTACTGTGGAACAGAGCTGAAACAATGCTAAAGGAAAATCTGGAGCTCTAGGTTCATTTACTAGAAAACAAAAGTTAAAAACAAATGAGCCAGGTATACAGATGGCAAAAAGCACATGTAAAGATGTTCAACATCATTAGCCATTAGGGAAATGCAAATTAAAACCCTGAGGCATCACTATACACCTCTGTGAATGGCTAATAAAAATAATAGTGACGATACCCAATATCGTTGAGGATGTGAAGAAATGAGATGGTTCGTACGCCACTAGAGGGAAGGTAAACTAGTTCAGTCACTCTGGAAAATAGTTTATCAGATTGTTTTGAAACTAAAAATGAATTTACTATAACAATTCAGCAATTCTTTAGGCCTTTACCCCAGAGAAATAAAAAAGCAAAGCTTCTGTTTGCCTAGAAACTTGCATGTGAATACTCCTGGTAGATTTCTTCATAATGATCCTATTGATATTGTGATTTACAATAAGGTGTACTATGCCCCCATTTCTGGCACAGAGCTCCTAAAACCCTCAGGCGTTTCCTGAGAGACAGGGGCACTCATGGTGACTTTTTTTATGCTAATGAGGTGAGTTTTTGATGCACCCAGGAATGGGGGTTTTGGCCAGGGCACTATTCAGAGAACCAACCTGGTAATTGAAAGGTTGGAGCATTCCAGCCTCTGGGGAGGGGAGAGGAGTTAGAGATAGAGATTAATTGTCAGTGGACAGTGATTTAATAGTCATGACTGTGGAATGAAGCTTCCATAAAAGTGTTTGGCCATGTGGCTGCCCTGTAGAATTAAACCCGTAAGAACCCCCCAAAGGAGGGGGTTTGGAGAGCTTCCAGGTTGGTTAACACACAGAGGGGCCGGTTAGGGTGCTGTGCTAGTAGAGGGCCTGGAAGTGCCACACTGTTTTCCCAGACCTTGTCTTGTACATGGCTTCCATCTGGCTGCTCCTGCCTTACATCCTTGTGTAATATTCCAGTAATCTATAAGAAAAATGTTTCTTTGAGTCCTAGGAGCTGCTCTGGCAAATTGACTAAACTTGAGAAGGAGGTCATAGGAACCTCTGATTAACACCCAGTTGGTCAGAAGTACACGTGACAACCAGGATTTACCACTGGCAGTGGAAATGCATGTTTGTGGGGTGAAGGTTGGGGTGTATTCTTGTAGGACTGAACCCTAACCTGTGGAATCTGATGATATCTCAGGGTAGATTGTGTCAGAATTGAGTTGAACTATAGGACACCCAGCTGATGTTCTACTGTTGGTGCTGTGTGTGAAATGCCCACCTCCACACACTGAAATTGGAACCGGGCCTGTTTAACCACCAACTGGAAACAACCTGGATGTCCCTCAGTTGGTGAATAATTAGACAAACTGTAAGACATCCTTACTCTGATATAGTACTCAGCTGTAAAAATGGAACATCTATGACTAAAAGCAATAAATTAGATGATTGTTAAGGGGATTATACTAAGTGAAAAACCTCAAAATGTTACATACTATATGATTTCATTTATATACCATTCATAGAATCATAAAATTATAGAGGTAGAGGACAACTGGGTGGCTTCCAAGGGTTTGAGATGGTAGGGAGGAGAGGGTCGTGTGTCTGTAAAGGGCCAGGTTTATGAGGGGAGAGACCCATGTCTCAGTGGTATTGATATTTACATGAAGCTACACACAAGAGGGTGTTGCATACAGTCAAACACAATTCCTGGTAGTGATGAGTTGGAAGGAAACTGCATGTCCATTGAGAGCAATAGGTGAACGTTATGGAGGATATTCACCAAGGGACACTATGCAAGACAGAGAGTAATGGACTGAGGGCACAGTGGCAGCATGGATGAATGTCAGAACTTAAGTGCTGAGTGACGAAAAGGGGAAGGAGCTGAAACACATCCTTCCTTAATTAATTAATATGTGTACATCCTAGACAGTGACATGCATTTTAAAGAATTCATTCAAGCAAAGGAACATAATGTGAAATATATAATAATGTGTGCTGTGAAGGAAAGGCAATGAAAGTGAAGGGGTGTATAAAAATACAGAAATAAACAGAACAGTAGTTGAGGGTTAGTTTCTTATTCTGGAGGTCAGAAGTCTAAAACTAGGTCTGCCAGACTGTGTTCCTTCGGTGGATTCTACGAGGTGATCTGTTTATTTGTCTTCTCCAGTTTCTAGAGGCTGCTGTATTTTCTGGCTTGTGGCTTCTTCCTCCATACTATCCCCTTTCTGACCTCTGCCTTATAAGGACCCTTGTGAGAATGTTCAGCCCACTCAGATAATTCAGGATAATCTTCCTTAACTTAATTTTAAGATCCTTAATCCCATATGCAGTGTTTCTTTTGCCATGTAAGATAACCTCTTCACAGGTTCTGGGTATTAGAATGTGGACATCTTTGGGAGGTCGTTATTTTGCCTAGCACAGGAGTTTGGATTTGGTGTGCAAGATGGCAGGTTATGTGGAGGGGTGTGGTCTGAACCAGCATTTGGAAAGTGAGGACAAGAATGACTTACCTGATATAGTACTCAGCTGTAAAATGGAACATCTATGACTAAAAGCAATAAATTAGATGATTGTTAAGGGAATTATACTAAGTGAAAAACCTCAAAATGTTACATACTATATGATTTCATTTATATACCATTCATAGAATCATAAAATTATAGAGGTAGAGGACAACTGGGTGGCTTCCAAGGGTTTGAGATGGTAGGGAGGAGAGGGTCGTGTGTCTGTAAAGGGCCAGGTTTATGAGGGGAGAGACCCATGTCTCAGTGGTATTGATATTTACATGAAGCTACACACAAGAGGGTGTTGCATACAGTCAAACACAATTCCTGGTAGTGATGAGTTGGAAGGAAACTGCATGTCCATTGAGAGCAATAGGTGAACGTTATGGAGGATATTCACCAAGGGACACTATGCAAGACAGAGAGTAATGGACTGAGGGCACAGTGGCAGCATGGATGAATGTCAGAACTTAAGTGCTGAGTGACGAAAAGGGGAAGGAGCTGAAACACATCCTTCCTTAATTAATTAATATGTGTACATCCTAGACAGTGACATGCATTTTAAAGAATTCATTCAAGCAAAGGAACATAATGTGAAATATATAATAATGTGTGCTGTGAAGGAAAGGCAATGAAAGTGAAGGGGTGTATAAAAATACAGAAATAAACAGAACAGTAGTTGAGGGTTAGTTTCTTATTCTGGAGGTCAGAAGTCTAAAACTAGGTCTGCCAGACTGTGTTCCTTCGGTGGATTCTACGAGGTGATCTGTTTATTTGTCTTCTCCAGTTTCTAGAGGCTGCTGTATTTTCTGGCTTGTGGCTTCTTCCTCCATACTATCCCCTTTCTGACCTCTGCCTTATAAGGACCCTTGTGAGAATGTTCAGCCCACTCAGATAATTCAGGATAATCTTCCTTAACTTAATTTTAAGATCCTTAATCCCATATGCAGTGTTTCTTTTGCCATGTAAGATAACCTCTTCACAGGTTCTGGGTATTAGAATGTGGACATCTTTGGGAGGTCGTTATTTTGCCTAGCACAGGAGTTTGGATTTGGTGTGCAAGATGGCAGGTTATGTGGAGGGGTGTGGTCTGAACCAGCATTTGGAAAGTGAGGACAAGAATGACTTACCTGACACGTTTGGCTAGTGAATCAGAAGGTTCATATTGAGATTGTGAAGAATCAGACATCAGTTGCATCCTCCAGGTCTGTGTGTCTGTCAGACTTCTGGCCTCATCCTCAGGGACACATCACAGAATGGTCCACCTAGAGGTAGAGCAGGCACCTGTGTGCACCTTGTGTTTTCAGCAGAATCTTCTGGCTCCCCAGAGACCAGATTCAAAATCAAACTTTTTCTCCTCTCCAGGGACCAAATCTGTAGTATGTGAAGAAATGCTGGCTGGTCATGTTAACCCAAACATAAACCCATATTGATCTGTGATAATTGGGGTTATCATTCACCAGATATCCACCTCCTCAACCCCCACCTCCCCACCTTGGGAGGCTCAGCCCTGTTGATGTTGGGCTTCTCTAGACACTTGCCTTGGCCAGTATGGTAGACATGTCCAGGTCAGGACATGATAAGAGGGAGAGCTAGCCAGCTCCACTGGTCAGAGGGACTCTGGTGCATCCAGTGTGGAAAGAACATGCCCCGAGTCACCTCTGACCTCTTACACAGTGCAGACCTGAGCCCAGCCTGGATCAGACAAGCAGATGCATGGGCTCAAGAATAAATGCCTGCTGTTATAAACTATTGACTCTGGGGGCTGCCTGTTACACAGCAACATCCCACTAGCATATGATCACTATAGTTTCATTTTCATCTCACAGGAATCCTAGGAGATCCATAGCATTAACTTCACTTTAAATATTATTAATATAAAACTGAGGCTTAGAAAGGATAAAGAGATTCAAGATCATGCAGTTCATAAGTAAGTTTTGATGGACCAGAAAGAAAGTGTGACAGCGTCAGGCATCCAAGTGGGAAGGATTATTTGTAGGTCGGCAGGGAAATGAAAAATGGGAATGTTATCATTTGACTGATAACACTTAAGAAAAAAGCTCACATTGTAATTTTGGAAGCCTGAACTAGATCTTCACAGGTTCTGGGTATTAGAATGTGGACATCTTTGGGAGGTCGTTATTTTGCCTAGCACAGGAGTTTGGATTTGGTGTGCAAGATGGCAGGTTATGTGGAGGGGTGTGGTCTGAACCAGCATTTGGAAAGTGAGGACAAGAATGACTTACCTGACACGTTTGGCTAGTGAATCAGAAGGTTCATATTGAGATTGTGAAGAATCAGACATCAGTTGCATCCTCCAGGTCTGTGTGTCTGTCAGACTTCTGGCCTCATCCTCAGGGACACATCACAGAATGGTCCACCTAGAGGTAGAGCAGGCACCTGTGTGCACCTTGTGTTTTCAGCAGAATCTTCTGGCTCCCCAGAGACCAGATTCAAAATCAAACTTTTCTCCTCTCCAGGGACCAAATCTGTAGTATGTGAAGAAATGCTGGCTGGTCATGTTAACCCAAACATAAACCCATATTGATCTGTGATAATTGGGGTTATCATTCACCAGATATCCACCTCCTCAACCCCCACCTCCCCACCTTGGGAGGCTCAGCCCTGTTGATGTTGGGCTTCTCTAGACACTTGCCTTGGCCAGTATGGTAGACATGTCCAGGTCAGGACATGATAAGAGGGAGAGCTAGCCAGCTCCACTGGTCAGAGGGACTCTGGTGCATCCAGTGTGGAAAGAACATGCCCCGAGTCACCTCTGACCTCTTACACAGTGCAGACCTGAGCCCAGCCTGGATCAGACAAGCAGATGCATGGGCTCAAGAATAAATGCCTGCTGTTATAAACTATTGACTCTGGGGGCTGCCTGTTACACAGCAACATCCCACTAGCATATGATCACTATAGTTTCATTTTCATCTCACAGGAATCCTAGGAGATCCATAGCATTAACTTCACTTTAAATATTATTAATATAAAACTGAGGCTTAGAAAGGATAAAGAGATTCAAGATCATGCAGTTCATAAGTAAGTTTTGATGGACCAGAAAGAAAGTGTGACAGCGTCAGGCATCCAAGTGGGAAGGATTATTTGTAGGTCGGCAGGGAAATGAAAAATGGGAATGTTATCATTTGACTGATAACACTTAAGAAAAAAGCTCACATTGTATGGAGGCAGCTTTGTTGGCATATGTAAGAGCCTGAACTAGATTTGTGCCTCACAGTGTCACGGTCAGGGGCCCCTTTCTGTTAGAAGAGTCAGCTACAGAACACCTGTACCCCTCACCTTTGCTGAGAGGTGCTCATGCTACACAAGTGAGTGAGGCAGATAATTGGAGGTAGATGGTCTTCTAGCTTCTCTTCTTCTGTGCCTGCTCTTGTGCTGGGTTTTCTTCTTGGTGTTTTGCCACAAGGTGACCAGAAAAGACACCTTTTGCTTCATCATGTGCCCTTTCTCCTTGTGTAGGTGAGTGTCAAGTGAGACTCAACAGAGTCTCACCACCTTTCACTGATGGTGGTTTTGTTTGAAAAGTTTCCTTCAATGTAATGCTACTCTTGTACATTTCCAAATAATAAAAAAGCTTTGGACATCATAAGAAAGCTTGGTAGGCATTTCTGGGGCTGCTGACACAGCAAGACTCTCCAAGGTCCAGTAGTCCTGAGGCGTGCCTGTGGATTAATGCGATTCTTTGGAAGATCAAGAACGTCCTGGGAGACGGACTATTAGGGTCCAATCAGGAGATGTTTGGTTTGTTTGAAATATTCTAGAAATAATTAGATTTACATTATAAATGGGTTCTTCCCAGTGTCACTGCGAAGGCGCACTAAGGACTGTTTCCTAATTCCAGGGCCCATGTTGTTCAGAGTCAGGCAGTCTGTCACAGGGAGAAAATGTTCAGAATGCATGATGTACCTTGCATGGGCTCAGCTCTGGGTAGCTTTGGATCATCAGAGTTGTTTCAGGTTGTATTCTTTCTCCCCACACTTTTTTTTTTCCTCCCTCTCCCTGCCCTTTTTTAAGGGGCAAGGGTACTTGCCATGAATTAGGTGTAAATTGAAGCAAAACCCCACCCTATTCTGAGACTCTTTGTTTCTGTGGAAACTGAAACTGTAATTTAGAAATTGCTTCTCTTTTTCCAACCCAGTTTCCTCTGCCACAGAAGTGATTTTGTTTTTTTTAATTTTTGATCTCTTTTATTGGTTATATTTATTTGTTTATTTTTCATCCATCTTTATTCTTTGGCCTGTATGGACCTCACATTGTAGTGGCTTCTCTCGTTGCAGAGCACCTGCTCTGGGTGCATGTGCTCCAGAGCGCTGGCTCTAATTGGGCACACCGGTTCAGCCACTCTGCAGCACATGGGATCTTCCCCGGCCATGGATTGAAGCAGCGCCCCTTGCACTGCCAGGCGGACTCTTTACCCAGTGGACCACCAGGGAAGCCCCAGAAATTATTTTTAAGCATTTTAAAGCTTTTATTTCCAATCTGCAATCTTGAACCTGTGTCCATTTAATTCTTCCTGGCGTTTGAATGGCTAAGCCATTGATATGGCAGAGGTTGTGGCCAGCCACCCACCCTGCTTTTCACTCAGCAGCTGTCCAGATGGCCGCATCTGGATGGGAGCAAGAGGGAAGAGGCGGAGCTGGAAAGCAGAGCACAGCCAGCTAGGACAGGGGATTTGCGGGCAGGGCAGGCAGAGTAGAGCATGGGGACACCAGGGAGGGGCACTGAACAATCAAGTGCAGGCACTCAGGTCTTGCATCTGGACCAGACAGGGTCAAGTTTGAGTTTCATTACACACTTGCTTTAAAACAGAGAGGGGGCTTCCCTGGTGGTCCAGTGGGTAAGGACACCGCCTTGCAGTGCAAGGGGCGCTGGTTTGATCCCTGGCCTGGGAAGATCCCACATGTTGCGGAGCGGCTGGACGGATGTGTCCAACTACCGAGATGGAGCTCTGGAGCGCATGCGCCCAGAGCTGGTGCTCTGTGAAGAGAAAGGCCACTGTGATGGGAGGTCCACACAGGCCAAAGAACAAAGACGGATGAAAATAAATAAATGAAAGACCAATAGAAGTGGCCAAAAAAAACCCCAAAAAGAAATGAAAACAGAGAGGATTGCCTAATATGAGTTGTTAACCACTGTGGTTCTCAAACTGTGCTGAACCGCCTAGGCCACCACAGTGAACTCACCAAGAGGGCGTATAGAATTTCAGTTTTAAGTGATCCTGAGAAACCGCACCATCTGTCAGACATTGTACCAACTACTAAGTTGAGGTGATCCATAGTTTCAGCATTAGATTGGGCTCCATTCTTTTCATGACATCATATCTTTGCAACGCTGAGCTTTCTGCTGTTCCTGAGGTAAAAGACAAGTATTACAGGAAAATCAACATGGGGCAGGCAGTAGCGCAGTGATTTTTAATCTGAATCCACAGTTTGATTAAGTTGTGTAGGGCCTGACAGATGCAAGTATCCTATTAGTAAGTAATTGTGGGTATTTTAGAAGGGAATTAAAATATGTTTTATTTTGATTTGTCGCGTTTTCTCAAGCCACTATTAAGTGCTTAAGCTATAAATACTTATTAAATTGTTTGGACTAACTAATGAATGAAACTAGTAGGTGTTTTTTTTTTTTTTTTTTTCTGGCTAGGAACTCTGTAAAGAGTGACTAGAACACCAAGGTCCCAATGAAAGCTTGGAAACCTCTGGTTAGCTATATATAAAGAATTGACTTGAAAACTAAAAAGGTAAAAGAATGTAAAAGTATGATACCAATATAGCAACTGTGGGAACAGGTACTGCTGAGGCTGGGGCGAGCAAGAGAACAGACGGAATCAGTAGCATGTAAAAAGTTGGCAGAGGGAGCACTTTTTGGCGAGTGCTGGGTTCTCTGAGGTTCTGCAGTGAATCCTGCTCTTTAAGTGTTAGAGAAACTGCAAGCTAGATCCACCTGTTGTGGCAGAATGAACTTGCCCAGGGTGGAGAAGCAATACTGGAGTGAGACTCTGAGGAACAGGAAGCAGTCTCTCCTTTCTCCTAAAGCAGGAGTCCCCATCCCTGGAGCCACAGACCAATATCCAGCCTGTGGCCTGGTAGAAACTGGCCCACACAGCAGGTGAGCTTTTGCATGACTCTCTAACCTCTGCCTCCCATCAGATCAGCCTCAGCATAATAAATATAATGTGCTCGAATCATCCTGAAACCATCCACTCCTTTGTCTGGGGCTTAACCTTCCCACTCCCTGCCTTCATCCTCTGTGCCCTCATACCTTGTCCCTTTACCTGGTTAGGAGCATTCTTTGCCCAAGGCCCACTCCTTCAGGACATCCTTCTTGGCCTCTAGACTCCACATTTCACTGTTGGTGATTTACTTTCAAATATTTACCAAAAGGGTTTCAGCATTAGATTGGGCTCCATTCTTTTCATGACATCATATCTTTGCAACGCTGAGCTTTCTGCTGTTCCTGAGGTAAAAGACAAGTATTACAGGAAAATCAACATGGGGCAGGCAGTAGCGCAGTGATTTTTAATCTGAATCCACAGTTTGATTAAGTTGTGTAGGGCCTGACAGATGCAAGTATCCTATTAGTAAGTAATTGTGGGTATTTTAGAAGGAATTAAAATATGTTTTATTTTGATTTGTCGCGTTTTCTCAAGCCACTATTAAGTGCTTAAGCTATAAATACTTATTAAATTGTTTGGACTAACTAATGAATGAAACTAGTAGGTGTTTTTTTTTTTTTTTTCTGGCTAGGAACTCTGTAAAGAGTGACTAGAACACCAAGGTCCCAATGAAAGCTTGGAAACCTCTGGTTAGCTATATATAAAGAATTGACTTGAAAACTAAAAAGGTAAAAGAATGTAAAAGTATGATACCAATATAGCAACTGTGGGAACAGGTACTGCTGAGGCTGGGGCGAGCAAGAGAACAGACGGAATCAGTAGCATGTAAAAAGTTGGCAGAGGGAGCACTTTTTGGCGAGTGCTGGGTTCTCTGAGGTTCTGCAGTGAATCCTGCTCTTTAAGTGTTAGAGAAACTGCAAGCTAGATCCACCTGTTGTGGCAGAATGAACTTGCCCAGGGTGGAGAAGCAATACTGGAGTGAGACTCTGAGGAACAGGAAGCAGTTTCTTCTTTCTCCTAAAGCAGGAGTCCCCATCCCTGGAGCCACAGACCAATATCCAGCCTGTGGCCTGGTAGAAACTGGCCCACACAGCAGGTGAGCTTTTGCATGACTCTCTAACCTCTGCCTCCCATCAGATCAGCCTCAGCATAATAAATGTAATGTGCTTGAATCATCCTGAAACCATCCACTCCTTTGTCTGGGGCTTAACCTTCCCACTCCCTGCCTTCATCCTCTGTGCCCTCATACCTTGTCCCTTTACCTGGTTAGGAGCATTCTTTGCCCAAGGCCCACTCCTTCAGGACATCCTTCTTGGCCTCTAGACTCCACATTTCACTGTTGGTGATTTACTTTCAAATATTTACCAGGGGAATGTTACAGATGAGTTATGGGTTAGTCTCTAACCCACTGCTGCCGGCCTTCCCTTCAAGACCATACTGGTCGAAGAAGGACCCTTGGTATTCCAGCTGAGAAGTGCTTCTGACACTGTGTCTTGATCCACAACCTTCATTTTGCTAATCAGCACACTCACTGCCAGAAATTGATTGTTCTGGTGCTAATCAGGGACGAATAAACTAGTGTAAGTTTTGTAAATGGACTCAGATGAGTGAAATTGAAAGTATTCAAAATACATGGGTTGGCCAAAATATCATGAAAGCCCTTTCCAAATGTACATAATAGGGGAGAACCCAGTACGACCTTTAGCTCTTAGCCATAGGGATGGTGTCTAAGCCTTGATTTCCAGACAGTCCTGTGTCACCTATTAGATGAGGAGGATCCCAATTACCTGAGGAGTCTGTAGTGGTTCTTGATTCTGCTCCTCAGACACGAGCAGGCAAAGTCCAGCCCATGGTCTTGTCTAGCTTCCCCCTCCCCGCCCTCTCGCCCTTTTTTCTTCCATGGAGAAACGTTTTATTTTAAAATAAACCCTCGTTTACATTTCAGTCCCAAACTACCAGTCTGTCACTATTGTTGTAAATCAGCTTTCATTGAAACACAGCCATGCCAATTGTCTAGACATTGTCTGTGTCTGTTTTTGCATTACAACAGAAGAGACAAATAGCTACAACAGAGACTGTCTGGCCCACACAGCTTAAAATATTTACTATCTAGCCCTTTACCAAAACAACAAAAAAAGTTTGTCAACTCCTATCTGAGAATGCTGTCGTAACTGCCTTATGAATCTTCACGCAGGATGGGAACCAAATCAGCTAAAAAGACACGGACAGGCTGCTCGGATTTCACTGAGCTTTAGGGGGTGGGTTGTATGACCCCTCTTGTGTCTGCTTGCTAATAAAAGTTTGTGTAATAAATGCTTATCTGTGTAGTAGAATTTGACCTGAGATTTGCTTTTATTTATAACCTAATAATGCGATTATGGAGGCATCGTTAAACTTCACTCACCTCAGATTTCTTCGGTGGCTTCTGATTTCTATGAAAAAGAGTGTAAGGTCGTGCATGAGTCATGACTAACTTGGCTTAGATGAGTTTCCAGTGCAAGGCTGTGTCCTTCCAACACGTGTTGCCCGGAAGCCTAGCACTTTCCCTGCAAAAGATCCGTCAGGCTTCATCATTCTATCCTTCACAGCTGTCGTGTCTGCAACCCTGTCTGGAGCCTGAATCTCATGAAGTGTCTGTCACATTCCCCTGCATCCTTAAAAGCCTGTCCCATCTCAGAGGCCCAAGGCATGTTTGTAGAAAGAATAGATAGCCATATAAATATGCATTAATGGAGATTTGCTAACTCAAAACTGTAGTCAGTTATAAAAGCAAGAACCCAGTAGTCAGCTGGACTAAGAACCAGGCCAGGGATCCACCATCATCTTCAGGACCCCTGTTTTATCTCAGTGGCTCCCCTGGCTCTCCTCCCTTCTGGAGGTGGGAGCTGTATTTAAGGGAGCACAGCTGTGTCACATACCATCCAGGAACTTGGTGAACACTGTCTCCTTAATTCACCTGATAGCCCTAAAAATCAAGGAAGTGCCATCCTTGTTTTACACATGAGAAAAATGATGCAGATGGGGCAGGTAGCTATTGTTAGATCCAGGTGAAAACAGAACTAGGGTTCTTTTTTTTTTCTAGTGTTCCTTTCCACATCATTTAGGAGCATTTTTTCGTGGGTGAGCCAATGAACATGTGAACAAAATTTCCCCTGAGTTACACAGAGCTTACAACAGAGACTGTCTGGCCCACACAGCTTAAAATATTTACTATCTAGCCCTTTACCAAAACAACAAAAAAAGTTTGTCAACTCCTATCTGAGAATGCTGTCGTAACTGCCTTATGAATCTTCACGCAGGATGGGAACCAAATCAGCTAAAAGACACGGACAGGCTGCTCGGATTTCACTGAGCTTTAGGGGGTGGGTTGTATGACCCCTCTTGTGTCTGCTTGCTAATAAAAGTTTGTGTAATAAATGCTTATCTGTGTAGTAGAATTTGACCTGAGATTTGCTTTTATTTATAACCTAATAATGCGATTATGGAGGCATCGTTAAACTTCACTCACCTCAGATTTCTTCGGTGGCTTCTGGTTTCTATGAAAAAGAGTGTAAGGTCGTGCATGAGTCATGACTAACTTGGCTTAGATGAGTTTCCAGTGCAAGGCTGTGTCCTTCCAACACGTGTTGCCCGGAAGCCTAGCACTTTCCCTGCAAAAGATCCGTCAGGCTTCATCATTCTATCCTTCACAGCTGTCGTGTCTGCAACCCTGTCTGGAGCCTGAATCTCATGAAGTGTCTGTCACATTCCCCTGCATCCTTAAAAGCCTGTCCCATCTCAGAGGCCCAAGGCATGTTTGTAGAAAGAATAGATAGCCATATAAATATGCATTAATGGAGATTTGCTAACTCAAAACTGTAGTCAGTTAAAAAAGCAAGAACCCAGTAGTCAGCTGGACTAAGAACCAGGCCAGGGATCCACCATCATCTTCAGGACCCCTGTTTTATCTCAGTGGCTCCCCTGGCTCTCCTCCCTTCTGGAGGTGGGAGCTGTATTTAAGGGAGCACAGCTGTGTCACATACCATCCAGGAACTTGGTGAACACTGTCTCCTTAATTCACCTGATAGCCCTAAAAATCAAGGAAGTGCCATCCTTGTTTTACACATGAGAAAAATGATGCAGATGGGGCAGGTAGCTATTGTTAGATCCAGGTGAAAACAGAACTAGGGTTCTTTTTTTTTTCTAGTGTTCCTTTTTCCACATCATGATGCCTCCCTGCTCAGGAGCATTTTTTCAATAGTGGGTGAGCCAATGAACATGTGAACGATAGACATCCTCTGAGACCTCTCTGCAAAAGGGTGACAACCGAGTCAGCTCTCACAAGGGAACGTGTGCTACCTTAGGGTGATTCTAGTGACAGGGTATTTAGGAGACAGTGACCGTGGAAGGTGAGGCTACCAGTATCCCTAAGTGAAGCCTCTGGATTCCTCTCCTCATGTACCTTCATAAGGCTTCCCTGGTGGCTCAGTTGGTAAAGAATCTGCCTGCAGTGCAGGAGACTGGCGTTCGATCCCTGGGTTGGGAAGATCCCCTGGAGAAGGGAATGGCAATCTACTCCAGTCTTGTTGCCTAGAAAATCCCATGGACAGAGGAGCCTGGCGGGCTGTAGTCATTGGGGTCACAAGAGTTGGACATGCCTTAGTGACTAAACCACCACCACTTTCACAAGGAAATCTGTGATAATATTCAATGAATTCTCATCTTCTACCAAACATCTGCAATAAAGTAGAGGTGGAGGCGGAAAGGAAGCATGAGAGCAGGTTTGGATTATGCTGAAAGAAGATAGATTTTAATTTTGTTCCTTTTACCTTTTTTTCCTTCGTGTATCATTTCCATTCTGAAATTGCAAATTAATGGTCACATCAAACTATCTGTCAATGTATTACTGCTCTTGCACTATCAAATTATGTTGGCAATAATGTTTCCAGCTGCCTAGGACTCCATTGCAATTTAATTTGAAAGGAACTCAAATTGCATCCCCAAATGGATAAAAAATTAATTTTACATACAAGCTATCCACCTCCACATTTTCAGCCCCGTGCCCCCAAAATTATATCAATTTAGGTTCAGCTTTGAACAGTACATATGTTACAGCCAACTCCACATACAAAGATGAATACATAGGGAGTTCATGAATTGGAAATCTGCTTTGCTACCCCTTTTTTAAAAAGAATACAAGATGTTCTGCCTTGATTAAGGTCATTAGGAGATTCTCCTGTTATTGCCTTTGATAGCAGGAATGAAGGCTGGGTCCCTATGAAACAAAAGAGGCTGAAATTCTAACTTAACCACATGATTGCCTTAACAGTCAGAGTGTAGAAAGAGTCTGGATTCACCCCTTCACTTGCTGCATTTCCCCTGCAGGATGTTAGAGCCTGGATTCTGATTCAGTCCTTAACCTGTACTTTCTATATTGACTCATCCTTATTTATTAATCAGCTATAAGTTCCAGTTATAAAAATGAGGAGATCTAGGTGCTCACGGGTGAGGTGGCAGGTGAGGTCATTGTGAATCAAACATGCAGACAATCTGCAATTTGATAAGGACTGTGGAAGAACTAGTGAAGAAAGTAGATGATGATTCGTTCTGCCTGGGCAAGGAAGGTGTTTGGAGACGGTTACAAAGAAAGGGTGGCTTTGGAGTCAGGCCTTGAATGTGTTGAATAGGGATGTGCCAGTGGCAACCCAAGCAGAGCATGGAGGTATAAAAGGATCAAGGGTGCGGCGTTCTGGTTTAGGAGCATAGGGTTCAAAGAGTGAGCAGTGGAAAGTTAGGAGGGAATTGGGAGGTGGGAGGGTACAAGCTGCAGGTTGCATTCTCTGTATGGGGCTGAAAATGGTACTTCAGGAGGAAGTGATATTTTGGTACTTTAATAAGATCTAACATGGAAAAGGGACACATGATCGAGGTGAGGAGGTCCACCCTGCCTTCCAGAGGTAGCTGCAGAATAAAGAAGCTTCTGGAGATAAGAGTCAGTAATGCACTCTCTCTCTCTCTCTCTCTCTCTCTCTCTCACACACACACACATACACACACACACTCTGTCCCTAACATATCAGAATACAAAAAGGTCTGGGACAAGATACACATAGAGACCTGTGATCTCTTTCCTTCTTTACCTGACTTCTTTCTTCCCCCAAAAGGTCTGTTCCTCCAAACAGCTGTCCTTCATTCACCCTTTGGGTCTAGGGATGCATACATGGAATATAGTCTGACCTTGAGGGGCCAGACCAAGGGAAGAGGTTCAGACAAGCCCTGGAAGTGAGTCTGGGGCCACTGGGACAGGGAATTCTGAGGTGCTGGGCATCTGGAGCCTGGTCCAGAATGGGGACCAGGTTAACACATTGGCCCATTGACTCCTGCTCCAGGAGAAGGGCTTGGTCTGCAGAGGGCTGGAGTGTGCAGAGGGCTTGGGACAGGCCCCCCACTGCCAAGTCTAAAAGCATAGAGACCGTGAACCAAGAGGTCACGCTACTGTGATTTTCCGTCAGAGGTGGACTTTGCATTGTCCCAAGTAAGACACACTCTCTTCCCACTGTTTGCTATCTCAGTGGCCTGTAGGCTCTTACTCAAGAAGGTCATGGACAGAGCTTTATCTGAAGGCAGAAAACATAGGCTCTAGGTTTGGACATATTTACACGGGGATGTAAATTCAACAAATCAATTTCCACTGCACACACAAGGCTTTCTCAGCAATTTCCAATGTGTTTGAACCAACTGGAATGTAAACCTGAGACTCTCCCTGCTGTAGGCAATTACGAGAGCCGAAGCTGGCTTTAGCATCTGAGGTCTGGGAGGGTCAGAGTGAAAGCGTGAGTGCTTCCATCCTGCATTTTGAAAACTAGTTTCCATCGTGTAGGATTTCAGGACATTCTCTTGCTTGAACACAAAAATGGATAATGTTTACCTTAAGGACTTGGTGATAGGCTTGCAGGGGACAAAACAGAGAACTGCGGAGTCAGGGGGTCCAAGCCCAGTTCTCAAAAATAGGTCACCATCTGTTCATCTCAGTTTAACCAACACAAACTAGGCCCCTTGACAGGCCTGGTGCCATGTGCTGGGTTGCTGGACAAACAGCATATGGTCCCTCGTGGCCTGGGAGGAGTGACGATGATACATGAACAAGCAATTCCTGGAAAGCGTGGCAGGTGCTGACTGGGCTGGACAGCTGTGGAAAGTGTCCTGGGAGGCCAAAACTGGGGACCTGCTTAGTTGTGTGGCCTTGGGTAAGTTGTGTCCCTTTGTTGGTCTCAGTTCCCCATGCTGGATGCTTGTTTTCAGCATGCAACTGCCCAGTCCTTAGGTAACAAATAGCCAGTTTTGCCTCCTCTTGGATGGGAGTGCTCAGGCTGAAACGTTTCTAACCACAGGGGCCCCAGAGGTCTTGTCTTTTGTACTTGAACTGAGATTTCCTTGAACCTCTGATTCCATAGCCTGAGAGAGCCCGAGATTATCTTTCAAGTGTCAGTAACACATGTGTGTGTTTTTCCCAAGTCCCCTTTGCCTCTAGTCTGTTTGTTCCCATGGGGCATCTTATTTGGCTCAATCGAGGCATTCAGATCACAGAAGCCACAAGAAATGCAATCGTAGCCGGTCGTTTGTAGTATTTTGAGGACCTTGTTGAAGACTGGGAGTCACGTGAGAACAGTCCCATCGGGCTACACCCAATATTCTACCATCGTGTCCCCCTCGTCCCTCTCCTGTTCAGCCCCAGCAGCCAGTGAGTTCATTTTCCTCTTCCTGTAAAGGCTCAGCACATCTGATCCCAAGGCCCTGGGAAGGCAGCTTCTACTCCAAGCTTCTGAAGCTTTTTGTCCAAGAAGGGCCTTTCTTTCTAAGAGGAATGCCCACTGTTAAGACAGAAGCAATTTTTTCTCTCTCTTTACAGTTCATTTTGTACTCATTAACAGCCCTCTGAGATTAGCGTGACAATTTCCACTTTATAGACGAAGAACTAGAGGCTCAGAGATGAAGTGCCCTTGCCCCCAAGAGCATCTGAAGCCTTTCTGTTAGTACAAAGGATGACAACCAAAAAAAATCGGAGTCAGGGGTCCAAGCCCAGTTCTCAAAAATAGGTCACCATCTGTTCATCTCAGTTTAACCAACACAAACTAGGCCCCTTGACAGGCCTGGTGCCATGTGCTGGGTTGCTGGACAAACAGCATATGGTCCCTCGTGGCCTGGGAGGAGTGACGATGATACATGAACAAGCAATTCCTGGAAAGCGTGGCAGGTGCTGACTGGGCTGGACAGCTGTGGAAAGTGTCCTGGGAGGCCAAAACTGGGGACCTGCTTAGTTGTGTGGCCTTGGGTAAGTTGTGTCCCTTTGTTGGTCTCAGTTCCCCATGCTGGATGCTTGTTTTCAGCATGCAACTGCCCAGTCCTTAGGTAACAAATAGCCAGTTTTGCCTCCTCTTGGATGGGAGTGCTCAGGCTGAAACGTTTCTAACCACAGGGGCCCCAGAGGTCTTGTCTTTTGTACTTGAACTGAGATTTCCTTGAACCTCTGATTCCATAGCCTGAGAGAGCCCGAGATTATCTTTCAAGTGTCAGTAACACATGTGTGTGTTTTTCCCAAGCCCCCTTTGCCTCTAGTCTGTTTGTTCCCATGGGGCATCTTATTTGGCTCAATCGAGGCATTCAGATCACAGAAGCCACAAGAAATGCAATCGTAGCCGGTCGTTTGTAGTATTTTGAGGACCTTGTTGAAGACTGGGAGTCACGTGAGAACAGTCCCATCGGGCTACACCCAATATTCTACCATCGTGTCCCCCTCGTCCCTCTCCTGTTCAGCCCCAGCAGCCAGTGAGTTCATTTTCCTCTTCCTGTAAAGGCTCAGCACATCTGATCCCAAGGCCCTGGGAAGGCAGCTTCTACTCCAAGCTTCTGAAGCTTTTTGTCCAAGAAGGGCCTTTCTTTCTAAGAGGAATGCCCACTGTTAAGACAGAAGCAATTTTTTCTCTCTCTTTACAGTTCATTTTGTACTCATTAACAGCCCTCTGAGATTAGCGTGACAATTTCCACTTTATAGACGAAGAACTAGAGGCTCAGAGATGAAGTGCCCTTGCCCAAGGTCACCCAGCTAGTGAGCATCAGAGTCTGGCTTTAAGCCGTGCTCTGCCCAGCTCCACTGTTCCCTGCGGCCTGTCTGATGACAGTCTCACCTGCCTCAGAGGGAGCAGGTCCCTTTTCCTGTGCCCTGACCTTCCCACTCTAGGAGGGAGTCTCTTTGCTCTGTGGCAAGCTTGCGACACCCCTGGCCTTCTTTGAAAAGGTGCCCTTGTCTGCTCCTTCCTTGAAGAACAGCAGAAAGGTGTTTATGCACAGACCTTCACAGGGGAGCAGGGGGAGAGGACTCTAGCGGCAGAAGGCCAGGAGTGGGGAGACAGGCCAGTACCCAGCTTGGCCCCAGTGTGATGAAGGGCCTGTGTCACCCTCCTCAGCGGGCCCCAGGCTCCTGAGGATTAAGCCGCTTCTGCCTTAGAGTTCTCAGCTTTCTCATTACATTCTCCCCAGGTCTCCCCAGATTCCTGTTGACATGACAGACCTCGTATTCATGTCCTTTTCCTTGGTCTCCTTCCGGTGTCACACTACAGAGAAAACACAGAGACCCTGGGCCCAGAGCCTTCAGATCTCAGCTGTGCTGCTCACTCTGTGGCTTCAGGCCCGTCCTTTCACCTCACGGAGCTTTGGTTTCCTCTAGGACAGGGCTAGAGGTTTGGCGGTGATAGCACAGGTGGTGGTAATATTTACAAAGTAGATCATTCTTTCAGCTGGTACTCTGGGCGCAGGCTGGGGGAATGAGCAGAGAGTACCGTGCGCTCCAGGAGCTTACATTCTAGCATGCAAGGACAGTTTTTTAAAAAGCTATCGTGCTGAACTTACCTCTTGTCAGTCTACACGAGTTCCTGAACCTCTCTGGCTTGAGTTTATTCATCCATGAAGTGGGTTTGGCAGTCTCTCCCTTATGGGGCCACTAGGTGGCACAGGTGATAGAACCCAACACTGGCTGTTGGCCATTGAAGTTGTTTTGCTTATTGTTTCATTGGCTCTTGTTTATTGGAGATTCCCAAATGTGTATTTAACGGGGCCTGAGGTACATTTTAAGATGCTTACAGCCTCTTTCTGTGCCCTAAAACCCTTGCCCAAGGTCACCCAGCTAGTGAGCATCAGAGTCTGGCTTTAAGCCGTGCTCTGCCCAGCTCCACTGTTCCCTGCGGCCTGTCTGATGACAGTCTCACCTGCCTCAGAGGGAGCAGGTCCCTTTTCCTGTGCCCTGACCTTCCCACTCTAGGAGGGAGTCTCTTTGCTCTGTGGCAAGCTTGCGACACCCCTGGCCTTCTTTGAAAAGGTGCCCTTGTCTGCTCCTTCCTTGAAGAACAGCAGAAAGGTGTTTATGCACAGACCTTCACAGGGGAGCAGGGGGAGAGGACTCTAGCGGCAGAAGGCCAGGAGTGGGGAGACAGGCCAGTACCCAGCTTGGCCCCAGTGTGATGAAGGGCCTGTGTCACCCTCCTCAGCGGGCCCCAGGCTCCTGAGGATTAAGCCGCTTCTGCCTTAGAGTTCTCAGCTTTCTCATTACATTCTCCCCAGGTCTCCCCAGATTCCTGTTGACATGACAGACCTCGTATTCATGTCCTTTTCCTTGGTCTCCTTCCGGTGTCACACTACAGAGAAAACACAGAGACCCTGGGCCCAGAGCCTTCAGATCTCAGCTGTGCTGCTCACTCTGTGGCTTCAGGCCCGTCCTTTCACCTCACGGAGCTTTGGTTTCCTCTAGGACAGGGCTAGAGGTTTGGCGGTGATAGCACAGGTGGTGGTAATATTTACAAAGTAGATCATTCTTTCAGCTGGTACTCTGGGCGCAGGCTGGGGGAATGAGCAGAGAGTACCGTGCGCTCCAGGAGCTTACATTCTAGCATGCAAGGACAGTTTTTTAAAAAGCTATCGTGCTGAACTTACCTCTTGTCAGTCTACACGAGTTCCTGAACCTCTCTGGCTTGAGTTTATTCATCCATGAAGTGGGTTTGGCAGTCTCTCCCTTATGGGGCCACTAGGTGGCACAGGTGATAGAACCCAACACTGGCTGTTGGCCATTGAAGTTGTTTTGCTTATTGTTTCATTGGCTCTTGTTTATTGGAGATTCCCAAATGTGTATTTAACGGGGCCTGAGGTACATTTTAAGATGTTTGACAGAGTGAGGTCATAGCCTTGGACTTCACAGGGTCTTAAATGTTCCTGTTCTTACTCAGCAAGGTGAGCCAGGAGGGCGTGAGGGCGGTCGACTTGCTGGACGAAGTGGAGTCCATTCTGAAGGTGCACCCAGAGGAAGGTCGGTGAGCTTCTGAGCTGGGTGGGTGGCCTCCCTGCCAGCAGCATTCCGGCATCTGGATGAGCAGAAAGGCTCCTGCTTGGTGGTGCTGGGGCCACGCTCGGGACTTCCCAGGAACACAGCTTTTCCCCATTCCTCTGCCTGTGTTTTTGTCCTCGTGTGAAGCGAGAAGCAGTGGCAGCCATGCCAGGTCAGAGCTCCCCAGCTCCGGGGACCACCCTTCTCACCATTCTATCCACGTGGGCTCTGAACAGCAGCTTTCATTCAGTGTCAGTTCAGCTCAGTTGCTCAGTCGTGTCTGACTCTTTGCAACCCCACGGACTGCAGCAGGCCAGGCTTCCGTGTCTTTCACCATCTCCTGGAGCTTGCTCAAACTCAGGTCCATCCAACTCACTGAGGCCATCCAACCATCCCATCCACTGTCGTTCCTTCTCCTCTTGCCTTCTATTTCTCCCAGTGTCACCCTTTTGCTTTTGGGATGCAGGCCCTCCTTTATATAACATGAATAACTGGGCTGTAAGAGTGACCGTAAGCTCAGGAGTTGAGCAGGGCCAGGCTTCCCTCCTCTCCACTGCAGTGCATGGGAAGTCTGGGCTGGCTGCTAGGCTCCTGGCATTTATTTTTAAGCATCCTTCTCCAAAGAGGACCGAAGTGTGGCCCTGGTACAACTCTGACATGGGATGCCCATATGCAAGGACAGTTTTTTAAAAAGCTATCGTGCTGAACTTACCTCTTGTCAGTCTACACGAGTTCCTGAACCTCTCTGGCTTGAGTTTATTCATCCATGAAGTGGGTTTGGCAGTCTCTCCCTTATGGGGCCACTAGGTGGCACAGGTGATAGAACCCAACACTGGCTGTTGGCCATTGAAGTTGTTTTGCTTATTGTTTCATTGGCTCTTGTTTATTGGAGATTCCCAAATGTGTATTTAACGGGGCCTGAGGTACATTTTAAGATGTTTGACAGAGTGAGGTCATAGCCTTGGACTTCACAGGGTCTTAAATGTTCCTGTTCTTACTCAGCAAGGTGAGCCAGGAGGGCGTGAGGGCGGTCGACTTGCTGGACGAAGTGGAGTCCATTCTGAAGGTGCACCCAGAGGAAGGTCGGTGAGCTTCTGAGCTGGGTGGGTGGCCTCCCTGCCAGCAGCATTCCGGCATCTGGATGAGCAGAAAGGCTCCTGCTTGGTGGTGCTGGGGCCACGCTCGGGACTTCCCAGGAACACAGCTTTTCCCCATTCCTCTGCCTGTGTTTTTGTCCTCGTGTGAAGCGAGAAGCAGTGGCAGCCATGCCAGGTCAGAGCTCCCCAGCTCCGGGGACCACCCTTCTCACCATTCTATCCACGTGGGCTCTGAACAGCAGCTTTCATTCAGTGTCAGTTCAGCTCAGTTGCTCAGTCGTGTCTGACTCTTTGCAACCCCACGGACTGCAGCAGGCCAGGCTTCCGTGTCTTTCACCATCTCCTGGAGCTTGCTCAAACTCAGGTCCATCCAACTCACTGAGGCCATCCAACCATCCCATCCACTGTCGTTCCCTTCTCCTCTTGCCTTCTATTTCTCCCAGTGTCACCCTTTTGCTTTTGGGATGCAGGCCCTCCTTTATATAACATGAATAACTGGGCTGTAAGAGTGACCGTAAGCTCAGGAGTTGAGCAGGGCCAGGCTTCCCTCCTCTCCACTGCAGTGCATGGGAAGTCTGGGCTGGCTGCTAGGCTCCCTGGCATTTATTTTTAAGCATCCTTCTCCAAAGAGGACCGAAGTGTGGCCCCTGGTACAACTCTGACATGAGACACAGGCCATCTGCCCATATGCAGGGACAGATTAGGAGACTCAGCTCCATCAATATCACCTTCTTTTTTTCTTTCTGGCCATGCCATGTGGCATGCACGATCCTAGTTCTCCCAGCAGGGATTGAACCCATGCCCCTTGCAGTGGAAGAGCAGAGTCCTGATCACTGGAATGCCAGGGAATTCCCCACCCTCCCTTTTTATTGCCGCATTAACGCTGAACCTGCCATACCCCTAAACGCGCGGAGGGGACCAGAGAGATGACTGAATCCATCCTTTTGCATAAGGGTGCTACCCAGTACTACCACATATAAGCTGTTCCGGGTAGATACAGCATGTGAGGGCTTATTATTATTTTTAGTTCTTTCCCTTTTACTGCAAAAGAAAAACTGCCAAATACTGAATACGTAAATTCCAGGTATAATTCTAAGAGCTTTGCAAACATCCCGTTTAATGGTCCCCCACCCCCTGCTTAAAGTTAACTACTATCATTACATCTGTTTTGCAAATGAAATAGAAAATGGACCCAACAAGGTGATATAAATTGGTAAAACCCTATAGGTAGCATGAGGGAAAATATACTGATTGAATCTCTAGTCTGGGCTTAACTTCTCCTAGTGAAGAGAACCTGACAGAAAAACTTATGGGGGATGCTGATCATGAAAGTAGTTGTGTTTCTATTATAATAAATGCCTAAACCTTAGAGAATGAGCTTTGCATAGGGATATTTTTAAAAAATAGTTTTATTTGTTATAGTTTGTTTTGTAGAAAATCATCTGCTTCATTTGTGTAAAGTATAAATAGAACGTTCATAGTAAAATAAAGATTGCCAGTGTTTCATATATGAGGGTCTGGGACCAAGATAAGTAGGGAGGGATGGAATGGGAGGCAGCCCTGGGGTTTGAAGACATGATGAGATCTGGTTTTAATTTTTATTTTTTCATTCCTTTTAAAAATTATATATTGTCATATCACTTTCTGTTATGACTTATTATAGGATTTTTTTTTAAAAAAAAATTTGGCCTCTTTTATTGTTTTTTTATTTACCTATTTTCATCCATCTTTATTCTTTAGCCTGTGTGAGCCTCCCATTGCAGTTGCCTCTCCCATTCCAGAGCACCGGCTCTGGGCACATGCGCTCCAGAGCACTGGCTTACTGTAATCAGACACACTGGTCCAGTCAGTCCATGGCACATGAGATCTTCCCAGGCTAGGGATCAAACCTGTGCCCCTTGCACTGGAAGGCAGACTCTTTACTCGCTGGACCACCAGGGAAGCCCTTATTATAGGATTTTGAATGTAGTTCTCTATGCTATTAAGTAGAACCTGTTGTTTCTATGTATAATAACTTGTATCTGCTAATCCCAAACTCCTAATTCTTCCTGGTCTTGTCCCCCTCCCCCTTGGCAATCACAAGTCTGTTCTTTCAGCATATGAGTGTGTTTCTGGTTTGTAGATAAATTCATTTGTGCCATTAGATTCCACATGTAAGTGATACCTTATGGTTCTTTCTTTTTCTGACTGACCGCTTATCTCTAGGTCTATTCATTTAATGACAAATGGCATTCTTTCATTCTTTTTTATGACTGAGTAGTGTTCCATTGTATATATGTGCCACATCTTTATCCATTTCTTTGTTGATGGACATTTAGGTTCCTTTCACATCTTGGCTGTTGTGAGCAGTGCTACTTAAGGAACATTGGGATACAAGTGTCTTTTTGATTTATAATTTTGTCCGGATATATGCCTAGGAGTCGGACTGCTGTATCAGATCTTTTTTTAGAGTGATATCCTTTGAGAGGCCTGTTTGGTTGAGAATGCAGAGGAGAGAAGGAAGAGTTGAGAGCTGGTGTGGAAGTCTAGGAAAGGATGAGTTGTGTCTTCAGTGAAGGGAAAAGAGATTCCAAAGCCTTGTCCACTGGTCACAGTGGCAGCCTGGGTACTGTGTGTTGAGGATGCAGCTCAACTGGCAGCCTGTGCTCTTCGGTGCAGCAAACTGAAAAGAGGGGCTGGTTTCTCAAGGGGAGGGATTTGACCGGATGAAATGTAAAAAGATGGAACAGAACTCTCACATCCTTCTCAGTGACCTCCAAAGCATTGTGTGTGCTGTTGGAAGGATCCAGAGTGGTACCGTGATGAACCTTGACAAGTTTAACAACTCTGCATTTTTAAAAAATGGTTAATATTTATTTATGACAAGTGATTCAGGTTTTCCCTTTACATAGGTTTTCTTTTAGATGCTTAGAAGTTTAAGTTTGATTTATAGAAAAATGTTAATTAAATAATTCTAAGTGGTGAAATCAGGAAGGCAGTGGCTGAATTGGGGAGAGCTCCCCTGTTTTAGCGGAGCCCCCACCCCTCCTTCGAGCCAGCCTGCTCAGAGCCCCATGTCTTGGTGTGTGTCCTGCAGACCCAGTGCACGGCCCACAGAATGTGGAGATTGTGGACATCCGAGCCCGGCAGCTGACCCTGCAGTGGGAGCCCTTTGGCTACGCGGTGACCCGCTGCCACAGCTACAACCTCACAGTGCAGTACCAGTACGTGTTCAACCAGCAGCAGTACGAGGCCGAGGAGCTGATCCAGACCTCATCCCACTACACCCTGCGGGGCCTGCGTCCCTTCATGACCATCCGGCTGCGGCTGCTGCTGTCCAACCCTGAAGGCCGGATGGAGAGCGAGGAGCTGGTGGTGCAGCGGAGTCTTTCATTCTTTTTATGACTGAGTAGTGTTCCATTGTATATATGCCACATCTTTATCCATTTCTTTGTTGATGGACATTTAGGTTCCTTTCACATCTTGGCTGTTGTGAGCAGTGCTACTTAAGGAACATTGGGATACAAGTGTCTTTTTGATTTATAATTTTGTCCGGATATATGCCTAGGAGTCGGACTGCTGTATCAGATCTTTTTTTAGAGTGATATCCTTTGAGAGGCCTGTTTGGTTGAGAATGCAGAGGAGAGAAGGAAGAGTTGAGAGCTGGTGTGGAAGTCTAGGAAAGGATGAGTTGTGTCTTCAGTGAAGGGAAAAGAGATTCCAAAGCCTTGTCCACTGGTCACAGTGGCAGCCTGGGTACTGTGTGTTGAGGATGCAGCTCAACTGGCAGCCTGTGCTCTTCGGTGCAGCAAACTGAAAAGAGGGGCTGGTTTCTCAAGGGGAGGGATTTGACCGGATGAAATGTAAAAAGATGGAACAGAACTCTCACATCCTTCTCAGTGACCTCCAAAGCATTGTGTGTGCTGTTGGAAGGATCCAGAGTGGTACCGTGATGAACCTTGACAAGTTTAACAACTCTGCATTTTTAAAAAATGGTTAATATTTATTTATGACAAGTGATTCAGGTTTTCCCTTTACATAGGTTTTCTTTTAGATGCTTAGAAGTTTAAGTTTGATTTATAGAAAAATGTTAATTAAATAATTCTAAGTGGTGAAATCAGGAAGGCAGTGGCTGAATTGGGGAGAGCTCCCCTGTTTTAGCGGAGCCCCCACCCCTCCTTCGAGCCAGCCTGCTCAGAGCCCCATGTCTTGGTGTGTGTCCTGCAGACCCAGTGCACGGCCCACAGAATGTGGAGATTGTGGACATCCGAGCCCGGCAGCTGACCCTGCAGTGGGAGCCCTTTGGCTACGCGGTGACCCGCTGCCACAGCTACAACCTCACAGTGCAGTACCAGTACGTGTTCAACCAGCAGCAGTACGAGGCCGAGGAGCTGATCCAGACCTCATCCCACTACACCCTGCGGGGCCTGCGTCCCTTCATGACCATCCGGCTGCGGCTGCTGCTGTCCAACCCTGAAGGCCGGATGGAGAGCGAGGAGCTGGTGGTGCAGACGGAGGAGGATGGTGAGTCAGGGAGTGGGTGTGCTTCCTCAGGGACGGGGAGGTCTGGGCCAGCTCAGGGCACCTTCCCGAACCTAACAGTTAGGAGGGTTTATTTTTTCTGCATCTTTCGTCTCTCTGTTAGTGTAAGAGCCTCCTTTCTAAGTTCTCTCTTTTTTTTTTTTTTGGTGGGAGGCGGGTTGATGAGGGAGAGGAGTGGGCGGGCCACTTCTATTGGTCTTTCATTTATCTGTTTTTCATCCATCTTTGTTCTTTGGCCTGTCATCGCAGTGGCCCCTGTTGTCACAGAGTACCGGTTCTGGGCGCATGTGCTCCAGAGCTCCAGCTCAGTAATTGGACACATGGGTCCAGCCACTCCGCAGCATGTGGGATCTTCCCAGGCAAGGGATTGAACCGGCGCCCCTTGCACTGCAAGGCGGTGTCCTTACCCACTGGACCACCAGGGAAGCCTTTTCTAAGTTTTTCAATAGCTGTGTAGAGGGTATAATGCATAACTCCAGGGGGCACTGTCCCCCTAGACAGTGACACCTCTGCCACAGACAGACGCTCATCCACATCCCTCCTCTCACTTTATACCATGCTATGTCAGCATTTAACCACACTGATGCCTCTCAGAAGAGGCAATGTGTATTGACTGCACTGTTGAAGCATGTTGAGTTTGGGAGTCAAACAGCTCTGGATTCTCTTAAAAATTAGGATCAGAAAACATACATAAAGAACTTGGCACCCCATTGACTGCACCCAGAACCACATATTCACCTGTATCTCCAACAGATGTCTCAAAAAAGTATCCAAGAACGAACTGATACCCTCTTCTACTGACCTTTCTCAGACAACTGCATCTACTAAGTGCAAGTTTTTTTGCCTCATTTACATACGTGGGTCCTGCAGCCCCCCCCTTAGATGCACCCATGTCTTGTGTGTCCTGCAGACCCAGTGCACGGCCCACAGAATGTGGAGATTGTGGACATCCGAGCCCGGCAGCTGACCCTGCAGTGGGAGCCCTTTGGCTCGGTGACCCGCTGCCACAGCTACAACCTCACAGTGCAGTACCAGTACGTGTTCAACCAGCAGCAGTACGAGGCCGAGGAGCTGATCCAGACCTCATCCCACTACACCCTGCGGGGCCTGCGTCCCTTCATGACCATCCGGCTGCGGCTGCTGCTGTCCAACCCTGAAGGCCGGATGGAGAGCGAGGAGCTGGTGGTGCAGACGGAGGAGGATGGTGAGTCAGGGAGTGGGTGTGCTTCCTCAGGGACGGGGAGGTCTGGGCCAGCTCAGGGCACCTTCCCGAACCTAACAGTTAGGAGGGTTTATTTTTTCTGCATCTTTCGTCTCTCTGTTAGTGTAAGAGCCTCCTTTCTAAGTTCTCTCTTTTTTTTTTTTTGGTGGGAGGCGGGTTGATGAGGGAGAGGAGTGGGCGGGCCACTTCTATTGGTCTTTCATTTATCTGTTTTTCATCCATCTTTGTTCTTTGGCCTGTCATCGCAGTGGCCCCTGTTGTCACAGAGTACCGGTTCTGGGCGCATGTGCTCCAGAGCTCCAGCTCAGTAATTGGACACATGGGTCCAGCCACTCCGCAGCATGTGGGATCTTCCCAGGCAAGGGATTGAACCGGCGCCCCTTGCACTGCAAGGCGGTGTCCTTACCCACTGGACCACCAGGGAAGCCTTTTCTAAGTTTTTCAATAGCTGTGTAGAGGGTATAATGCATAACTCCAGGGGGCACTGTCCCCCTAGACAGTGACACCTCTGCCACAGACAGACGCTCATCCACATCCCTCCTCTCACTTTATACCATGCTATGTCAGCATTTAACCACACTGATGCCTCTCAGAAGAGGCAATGTGTATTGACTGCACTGTTGAAGCATGTTGAGTTTGGGAGTCAAACAGCTCTGGATTCTCTTAAAAATTAGGATCAGAAAACATACATAAAGAACTTGGCACCCCATTGACTGCACCCAGAACCACATATTCACCTGTATCTCCAACAGATGTCTCAAAAAAGTATCCAAGAACGAACTGATACCCTCTTCTATACTGACTTTTCCTGTGTTCCTCATCTGAACGAACTGCATCTACTAAGTGAAGCGAGAGATCTGCCTTTGTCCTGGGTGCCTCCATCTTGCCCACCCCAACCCCCACTCACATCCAGCATGTTCTGCTACGTTTGCCTCTGCGATTCATGTTCCAGCCCACCTCTTTTTTTTTTTTTTTTTTTTTAAAGATTTATTTATTTATTTACTTTGGGCCTGGGGTCAGGTTGGGGAGGGAGGGGAATGGGCGGGCCACTTCTATTGGTCTTTGATTTCTCTATTTTCATTCGTCTTCGTTCTTTGGCTCCTGTGAGCCTCCCATCGCGGTGGCGTCTGTTGTTGCAGAGCACCGGCTCTGGGCGCATGTGCTCCAGAGCTCCGGCTCAGAGATTGGACACATCAGTCCAGCCGCTCCGCGGCACGTGGGATCTTCCCAGGCCAGGGCTCGAACCAGCACCCCTTGCACTGCAAGGCGGTGTCCTTACCCACTGGACCACCAGGGGAAGCCCCAGCCCACCTCTTAATAAGACTTCAGGAGTAGAGCCTGATCGGGTGTACTTCCCAGAACACATCATTTTGCCTCTCTGTGTGTCCCTGTCCATGCCTTTCTGTTCCTCCTGCTCTGAAGGACCTCTGCATCCCCTTTTGTGGGACAGACTCTATAATATTTCAACTCTTTGCTCATTTTCTGCTTCCTCTGGGGAGCTTTCCTTGCATGCCCCAAGCCCACTTAGGTGTTCCTCCTCAGGCTTTCACTGTATTCTGCATGTAACTCAGCAGTCACCCTATTTCCAGGAGGGCAGAACTTGCTGATTCTAGGTCTTATCTGAGGAAAACTTCTCTGTGGCCATATTTCAGTTTGCCCTCTCACCAGCTGACCTAATTTTCCCCCAACCATGCTATGTCAGCATTTAACCAACTGATGAAGAGGCAATGTGTATTGACTGCACTGTTGAAGCATGTTGAGTTTGGGAGTCAAACAGCTCTGGATTCTCTTAAAAATTAGGATCAGAAAACATACATAAAGAACTTGGCACCCCATTGACTGCACCCAGAACCACATATTCACCTGTATCTCCAACAGATGTCTCAAAAAAGTATCCAAGAACGAACTGATACCCTCTTCTATACTGACTTTTCCTGTGTTCCTCATCTGAACAAACTGCATCTACTAAGTGAAGCGAGAGATCTGCCTTTGTCCTGGGTGCCTCCATCTTGCCCACCCCAACCCCCACTCACATCCAGCATGTTCTGCTACGTTTGCCTCTGCGATTCATGTTCCAGCCCACCTCTTTTTTTTTTTTTTTTTTTTTAAAGATTTATTTATTTATTTACTTTGGGCCTGGGGTCAGGTTGGGGAGGGAGGGGAATGGGCGGGCCACTTCTATTGGTCTTTGATTTCTCTATTTTCATTCGTCTTCGTTCTTTGGCTCCTGTGAGCCTCCCATCGCGGTGGCGTCTGTTGTTGCAGAGCACCGGCTCTGGGCGCATGTGCTCCAGAGCTCCGGCTCAGAGATTGGACACATCAGTCCAGCCGCTCCGCGGCACGTGGGATCTTCCCAGGCCAGGGCTCGAACCAGCACCCCTTGCACTGCAAGGCGGTGTCCTTACCCACTGGACCACCAGGGGAAGCCCCAGCCCACCTCTTAATAAGACTTCAGGAGTAGAGCCTGATCGGGTGTACTTCCCAGAACACATCATTTTGCCTCTCTGTGTGTCCCTGTCCATGCCTTTCTGTTCCTCCTGCTCTGAAGGACCTCTGCATCCCCTTTTGTGGGACAGACTCTATAATATTTCAACTCTTTGCTCATTTTCTGCTTCCTCTGGGGAGCTTTCCTTGCATGCCCCAAGCCCACTTAGGTGTTCCTCCTCAGGCTTTCACTGTATTCTGCATGTAACTCAGCAGTCACCCTATTTCCAGGAGGGCAGAACTTGCTGATTCTAGGTCTTATCTGAGGAAAACTTCTCTGTGGCCATATTTCAGTTTGCCCTCTCACCAGACTGCTTCTGGCCTTGGTGACTGTCCTTTAGTTAGTTCTTTGACATCAGATTCTGGGATGTGGGTCAGTGTACAAATAATGAAGGAAGTGTTCCCAGGGGAGACTGGAGACAGCTCAGGGGAGCAGGGCAGGGAAGAGGAGGTGCCGCTTGAGACCAAATCCAGGAGCTGTTACCTGGGCCTGCAGGAGAACTCCACAGGGCAAGTTCTGTCTCGTTCGCGTTCCACATCAGGGAAGGGGACTGCCAGCCAGTGGTTAGGTCTGGAATGGGGAGAGAGGATCGAGAAGTAAATTCTCAGAAACTTATAGCTTTACACATGCAGCCAGGAAGTCAAAAGGCACAAATAATGATATAATATGATTAGAAGGGATCTGAGCAGAGCTGTCATTGTCACCCCTGATGCAGATTCTCACACTTGACTCAAAGCATAGCTCTGCCGTGACCTTCCTGTCCAGTGCTCCTGCTTCATATGCCAAGTCCAAGGACCCCAGAGTCACAGTCCTGGGTGGGATCCAAATCTACATCGTCAGCTACTAACTTCCACAAGCACATAGATGAAATCACTCCAGCCTCTTTCTTACCTTGTGCCCCCATTCCGTCCATCTTAAAGTTTTGTCACATCTGCCTTCGTAACAAACCCTCCCTGATTCCTTTTAAATTCATCCCCACAGCTACTCTCTTTGCAGCCCCTCCAGATTGTGCTTCTGGGTCGCACCATGGTGGGCATTCAGCCTCTGTCCCGTTTTACTCCTGTCTTCATATCTTGCAGTGAACCTCAGTCTCCTGTGGGCGTAGCTCTCACCCAGGTCAGCTTCTCCAGAAGATCTGAGTGCCCTGCTCCCTGTGAGCCTACCCTTGTCCAGCCTCTAGCAGAGGGTCAAGCATCTCATCTTGGCTTCATTCTGCAGCCCAGGAGCTATGCTGTTGGATTTGGTTTCTGATGAGGCTGCCAGAACTTTCTCTGGGTTTGGCGCCATCGTATCAAAGATCTCCAGCATGTAGTCTGAGAAGTCAGAAGACTCTAGAGCCGCATATGCCTGGAGAAAGTTTTTTAACCTCTCAGTGCCTTGGTTCCTCATCTATAAAAATGGAGATAAATTGGGAATTCCCTGGTGATCCAGGGAATAGGAGGGTTTGGCCCAGGAACAGCTCAAGGAATTTCTTGCCGAGATGCTCTGTCTACCTTGGGCTGCTTTTTGAGAATTACCTATATGTGCCATTGCAAATCCCAAGTCCCATCTTTAAGTCATGCCCCAAACTCTCTATTTCTTCTCATCACCGGGGTAGGGGGCGGATCACAAGGTCTTTATCAAATAAATTGAGAGCAACAATGCTTTGCCAGAGTGGTTAGGTCTGGAATGGGGAGAGGATCGAGAAGTAAATTCTCAGAAACTTATAGCTTTACACATGCAGCCAGGAAGTCAAAAGGCACAAATAATGATATAATATGATTAGAAGGGATCTGAGCAGAGCTGTCATTGTCACCCCTGATGCAGATTCTCACACTTGACTCAAAGCATAGCTCTGCCGTGACCTTCCTGTCCAGTGCTCCTGCTTCATATGCCAAGTCCAAGGACCCCAGAGTCACAGTCCTGGGTGGGATCCAAATCTACATCGTCAGCTACTAACTTCCACAAGCACATAGATGAAATCACTCCAGCCTCTTTCTTACCTTGTGCCCCCATTCCGTCCATCTTAAAGTTTTGTCACATCTGCCTTCGTAACAAACCCTCCCTGATTCCTTTTAAATTCATCCCCACAGCTACTCTCTTTGCAGCCCCTCCAGATTGTGCTTCTGGGTCGCACCATGGTGGGCATTCAGCCTCTGTCCCGTTTTACTCCTGTCTTCATATCTTGCAGTGAACCTCAGTCTCCTGTGGGCGTAGCTCTCACCCAGGTCAGCTTCTCCAGAAGATCTGAGTGCCCTGCTCCCTGTGAGCCTACCCTTGTCCAGCCTCTAGCAGAGGGTCAAGCATCTCATCTTGGCTTCATTCTGCAGCCCAGGAGCTATGCTGTTGGATTTGGTTTCTGATGAGGCTGCCAGAACTTTCTCTGGGTTTGGCGCCATCGTATCAAAGATCTCCAGCATGTAGTCTGAGAAGTCAGAAGACTCTAGAGCCGCATATGCCTGGAGAAAGTTTTTTAACCTCTCAGTGCCTTGGTTCCTCATCTATAAAAATGGAGATAAATTGGGAATTCCCTGGTGATCCAGGGAATAGGAGGGTTTGGCCCAGGAACAGCTCAAGGAATTTCTTGCCGAGATGCTCTGTCTACCTTGGGCTGCTTTTTGAGAATTACCTATATGTGCCATTGCAAATCCCAAGTCCCATCTTTAAGTCATGCCCCAAACTCTCTATTTCTTCTCATCACCGGGGTAGGGGGCGGATCACAAGGTCTTTATCAAATAAATTGAGAGCAACAATGCTTTGAAATTAAACTTTAATCAGACACTGTTAATGACAGTACATCCATCCTTGCTCTTTCAAGCTGTGTGGGCATTATCACAGTAAAAACACTGGCAGTCAGGACACCAGGCCCCTGACTTGCAGCTCTCCTTAGGCAGCACTTCAGGACCACAGGACTACAGGAAGGTCTCACAGGAGCACCAGCCTCTGTGCATGCTGGGGTTAGGTTCCATTTCTTGTGAAGAGGAGAGAGGTACCATCTGTGTTAGCTGGGAACTCATCCACCTCAGGGTCTAACTGCGGATGGAGCTCAGCTTTAGTCCATTAACTGAAACCCCCTTCAGGGAACCAAGGAGCAGCTTGCGGGTAGAGCTGGCTGGACTCATGCTGTTTTCATCTGTGCTACAAAATTGTCTTCTGGGGAAATGTGTGGAATTTGTAATTCCATCACCCCCAGTGCCTCTGTGAGCTGTGAAGTAATCCACCACTGGTGAGGGCAGCTCATGGCCACTGAGCCCTGATGCTTCATCTGCAAAGGAGATGTTAATAGGAGACTAAATGGCTTCTTTATTGATCCCTTTTTCTTCACAAATGTTTCAGACAAAAACCACAACTCAGCTTTCTTGGTGGTTACTTCTCTGCCTTTGGCCAACCACAGCCAAGAATATGAAATGGAATCTCCGAGGTCCTGAAAGAGGAAATCAAAATGGACAATGGTTTCATTTTGGCTGCAGATTATGGAGACCTATACTGTACTAGGCACACACCGGCATGCAATATACAATGACTCATACTTGAGTTAACTTTGAAGTGTTTCAGAGCCATAGGAAAATGGAAAGAAAAGTATAACCAAGATCTATAAACCTCTCACTAGACTCAACACTTATGAACACCTTGCTATCTACTTTTTCATATGTATATATGATAGCTCTGAATTCTATATTTGATATTAAAATACCACATGTAAACATATATATAATATTTAAAGCTATTTGAAGGCAAGTGGCTGAAGTCATGATGTCTCACCCCTAAATTCTTTAGCATACATGACAGTTAATGATAGGGACATGGCTCCTCCATGCCCACAATGCCATAGAACATCTAAGAAACTCCACATTAATTTAAAATAATCAAATAGATAGTCTACATTCATATTTCCAATAACATTAAATCCGATTTTATGAGACAGACCAGAATATGAGACATGTTTGGCAAAAATACTGTATAAGTTGGTGATGTATGTTTCTCACTGTAACATATCAAGAGGTACATAATGTCCAGGATCCCCTCTACTGAGGATGCTGTATTAGTCCTTTAGATAGAATGGGGACCACCCAGTATCTTCATGGTAAATGTGGCTCATTTTCTTTTTGTTAGTTGGGTCACCTGTGCAATGATGGTTTGCAATCTTTGAATATCCTATTCCCCAAGAACTTTAAAAAAAAATTACTGAAGTATAGTAGATTTACAATGTTAATTTCTTATGTACAGTAAAGTGACTCAGTTATATGCATATATATATACATATATATATGTATTGTTTTTCATATTCTTTTCCATTATGGTTTGTCGCAAGATACTGAATATAGTTTCCTATGCTACAAAGTAGGACTTTGTTGTTTATCCATCCTATACATAATAGTTTGCAACTACTAATCCCAAACTCCTGATTCTTCTCTCCCCTACCTTCTCTCCCCTTTGGCAATGACAAGTCTGTTCTCTATATCTGTGAATCTGTTTCTGTTTTGTAGATAAGTTCATTTGTGCCATACTTTATTTTATAACTTGTAAGTGATATCGTATGGAATTTATCTTTCTCTTTTTGATTTACTTTGCTTAGTACAATAGTGTATACACACACACACACACACACACACAATATACCACATCGTCTTTATCCATTCATCTGTTGATGAGCATGTAGGTTCTTTCAGTGTCTTGGCTGTTGTAAGTAGTGCTACTATGAGCATTGAGCGCATGTATCTTTTTTGGATTAGAGTTTATCTAGGTATATACCCAGGGGTGTGATTGCTGGATCATATGGCAACTCTAGTTTTAGTTTTCTGAGGAGCCTCCATACTGTTCTGCATAGTGGCTGCACCAATTGGCATTCCCACCAACAGTGTAGGAGAGTTCTGTTTTCAACACACCCTGTGCTGCATTTGTTATTTGTAGACTTTTTAACGATGACCATTCTGACTAGTGTGAGGTGGTACTGCATTGTAGTTTTGATTTGTATTTCTCTAATAATCAGGTATACTGAGAATCTTTCATGTGCCTATTGGCTATATGTATGTCTTTTTTGGAGAAATGTCTATTTAGGAGTCTTCTGCCCATTTTTCAGTTGGGTTGTTTGCACTTTTGTTGTTAAGTTGTATGAGCTGTTTGTGTACTTCGGAAATAAGCCCTTGCTGGTCACACTGTTTGCAAATACTGTCTCCCTTCACGGAGGACAGAGGAGCATGGTGGGCTGCACAGTCCATGGGCTCTCAAGAGAGACAGACAGCCTAGTGACTGAGCGTGCGTGTAGTTAGTCTTTTTCTTTTATTTATGGTTTCATTTGCTGTGCAAAAGCATGTACATTTGATTAGGTCTCTCTCTTTTTTTTTTTGGTTGGTTCTTATTTTTGTTTCTGTTGTCCTGGGAGACTGACCTAAGGAAACATTGGTATGGTTTATGTCAGAGAAGTTTTGACTTCAATCTCTTAGGAGTTTTATGGTGTCCTAGCTTCTCCTGCCTTCAATCTTTCCCAGCATTAGGATCTTTTCCAATGAGTCGTCTCTTCGCACCAGGTGGCCAAAGTATTGGAGCTTCAACATAAGTCCTTCCAAAGAACATCCAGGGTTGATTTCCTTTATGATTGACTGATTTGATCTCCTTGCAGTCCAGAGGACTCTCAGGAACCTTCTCCGGCACTGCAATTTGAAAGCATCCATTCTTTGGCGCTTAGCCTTCATTATGGTTCAGCTCTCACATCCCTGCATGACAAGTGGAAAAACCATAGCTTTGACAATCCAGACCTTTGTCAGTAGTCATGAACTCACACTAATTCAAATCCAGCACCTCAAGATTCTTCTGCACTTGCCTTTAGTCTATATATGTTTGTTTCCCCTACAATGTGATTGCTGGATCATATGGCATCTTTTTTCTGAGGAGCCTCCATACTGTTCTGCATAGTGGCTGCACCAATTGGCATTCCCACCAACAGTGTAGGAGAGTTCTGTTTTCAACACACCCTGTGCTGCATTTGTTATTTGTAGACTTTTTAACGATGACCATTCTGACTAGTGTGAGGTGGTACTGCATTGTAGTTTTGATTTGTATTTCTCTAATAATCAGGTATACTGAGAATCTTTCATGTGCCTATTGGCTATATGTATGTCTTTTTTGGAGAAATGTCTATTTAGGAGTCTTCTGCCCATTTTTCAGTTGGGTTGTTTGCACTTTTGTTGTTAAGTTGTATGAGCTGTTTGTGTACTTCGGAAATAAGCCCTTGCTGGTCACACTGTTTGCAAATACTGTCTCCCTTCACGGAGGACAGAGGAGCATGGTGGGCTGCACAGTCCATGGGCTCTCAAGAGAGACAGACAGCCTAGTGACTGAGCGTGCGTGTAGTTAGTCTTTTTCTTTTATTTATGGTTTCATTTGCTGTGCAAAAGCATGTACATTTGATTAGGTCTCTCTCTTTTTTTTTTTGGTTGGTTCTTATTTTTGTTTCTGTTGTCCTGGGAGACTGACCTAAGGAAACATTGGTATGGTTTATGTCAGAGAAGTTTTGACTTCAATCTCTTAGGAGTTTTATGGTGTCCTAGCTTCTCCTGCCTTCAATCTTTCCCAGCATTAGGATCTTTTCCAATGAGTCGTCTCTTCGCACCAGGTGGCCAAAGTATTGGAGCTTCAACATAAGTCCTTCCAAAGAACATCCAGGGTTGATTTCCTTTATGATTGACTGATTTGATCTCCTTGCAGTCCAGAGGACTCTCAGGAACCTTCTCCGGCACTGCAATTTGAAAGCATCCATTCTTTGGCGCTTAGCCTTCATTATGGTTCAGCTCTCACATCCCTGCATGACAAGTGGAAAAACCATAGCTTTGACAATCCAGACCTTTGTCAGTAGTCATGAACTCACACTAATTCAAATCCAGCACCTCAAGATTCTTCTGCACTTGCCTTTAGTCTATATATATTTGTTTCCTTCCCCCTACAATGAGAACCCCAGTTCCCAGTATCCACATATTTTTTCAGTTGCTCCATAATACAATACATACAGAGTAGTTTCAGAGTTACAGTACCAGCCCTCTTAGCAAACAGGAAAGCTACTAAATGAGATTAAATATTTTCTTTTTCGTTTTTGTCACCTTCAGCAGTCAAGATACCATGTCCAAAGGTTCATTCTTTTCTCTGGATGGTTATATTATCAATTTGATACAGAATTATGTTCATTCATTTCAATTTTAAGGTTTGCCTCCCCCTTATCCTCTTTGGTTTAATATCCTTGTTTTAAATATCAGGTTTCTTGGTTCAAAAGTCAGAGCTCTATAAAAAGGTACACCAGAGCAGTATTGCCAGCTCTCTGTTGCACAGTGTCCCTATCCATACCTGAAAGTTAACCACTTGTAAAATATTTATTTCAGATGTATTGTTCCTATATACAGTTTATTTTGCAAAAAGGTAAAAACTGTTTTTCTTACTTTTATATGTAAAAAACATAATAAGTATATTGTGCATCTTGTGTTTTTGTTCATTTAATATAGATCATGGAAATAAGTCCATGTTTTTTTGTACAGATTTGTATCATTCTTTTATAGCTGTGTGGCACTTCATTCTATGGAGATAGCAAGTTAATTCAAGCAGAACCCTCTGGGCATTTGGTTGTTCCCTTCATTTGCTATGATAAATAGTGCTGTAGCCAGTATTGTGCATATGTTGTGGAATTGTGGAGCTGTCTTTTCATAAGATATGCCTTAAAGTGGGATTGCTGAGGTCTGTTTGTAAATGCATATGCATTTTTGTTAGATGATGACAAATACTCTTCCTTAGAAGTTTTATCATTTTGCATGTTCGTCAGCAACATAGATTCATTTGATCTTTTTTTTTTTGGCCACTTCTATTGATCATTTATTTATCTTTGTTCCTTGGCCTGTGTGGACCTCCCATTGCAGTGGCCTCCTTCTCTGCAGAGCACCGGCTCTGGGCGCATGCACTCCAGAGCCCCGGCTCAGTAGTTGAGCCGGACACATCGGTCCAGCCTCTCCGCGGCACATGGGATCTTTCCAGGGCAGGGATCAAAATGGCGCCCCTTGCACTGTAAGGTGGTGTCCTTACCCACTGGACCACCAGGGAAGCCCAGATTCATTTAATCTTAATATCAAACATGAAAAAGCAAACAATATCATTTTTATTTTATAGTGAGGAATTTAGACCCCCATATTATTTATAACTGTAAAAATCTAGTTGATTATGATTAATAATATATAGTAATATCTGATATATTACTGTAATTGATAATGTGCTTAATCACATATGATACATACGTTATTTCATGTAATTTGAGGCATGTACTTTCAGTGTAGAGAAGACTGACATATTTCAGGAATGAGCGCCTATTTTTCTGTGCGCTTCTGAAAGGGTTAATGATCTGCTTCCTCAGGTCATATGAAGGAGCCTCCATAGATGGAGGCTGATGTTGCTAGGGATAGGTGCTTGGACAGTAACAAGATGCAGTACCTAAAATCTGGAAAAGAAAAAAGTGAGAAGAAAAGTTTAAGAGGCAGTAACAACAAGGCAAGTACATAACGCAGTCTATAGCCATTTCATGGGAGGGTAGAAAGCCATACACATCTGAGTAAGTCCTGGGCCGTCATTTAACTCAGAGCTCAGATATGCTTGATGTTTAGAGAGATGATTGTGAGCTATCATAGAGACTAAGCAGACTTGCAGGTACAGTTTTAGAATGCCCACTATGAACTAAGTGTTGTCCTGTTACTCTTTATTCATGCGGTCAGTTCACAGCAGGTGGATGCTGGGTGGACGAGAAATCTGAGTCACAGAGAGTTTAAGGCTACCAGGTAGCAAGTGGAAAAGCCAATAGGTAGATACCCAAATCTTATCTCTGCTTTACCCCAACCCCATCAAAGACACTATCCTAACCTGGCCAATATCTCCCTGAACACTCTCTTGTTTTAATCTTTTCTGTAGTACTTATCATTATCTAAAATACTCGTGTGTGTGTGTGTGTGTGTGTGTGTGTGGTCTGCCTGGCACATAGTAGATGCTCATTAACTATTTGTTGGATAAATTAATATTTAATATAAAATCCCATGCCTCTTTCATGATATCACAGAACACTGTTTATATACACTAAGAAGGTCAAGAAGTGTATAATGAATTTTATTTATATTCAGATCCAGCTCATAGTGGCTTGATAGCCTCACTTCCAACCTCTGAATCCAGTGATATCACATTCATTGCTTGAAATCAACCGTGGCAGTGTTTATACCATGGAAATTGGCAGACATATTGAGGTTTTATTTTGTTTTGTTTTCCTGGAGAGCCGGCTGTGAAACATTTACTAATACACTACTGTATAGTTCCATTACAAAGGTATGTTTGACACCTTAAGATAGAAACATTTATCCAGAAAAAAATTATCTTGCCTTCAACAAGACTGGAAATTACAAAGTAGGTTGAAATTGTCTAAATCTGTCTTTTCTATGTGAGACTCCCAGGCTCCCCTGAACCATTTTCAAAGTATTTCAGTTTTCAAGTTAGTTTGGAACCTCTATAATGAATGACAGACCAACTAACCAATAAATATAGCACCTGGAATGGAGAGGCGAAAACCTAATCAATAAAGAAGATTTAGATAAGATCATAGGAAGGGAAGCTTCTGTTGCTGGTACAGGGCTCTGTGCTTTTACATAAACTAACTCTTACTTCGCACAGCTACTCTCAGTGCTCACCATTAGCCCCGCTTTTCAGATATGAAAATGGAAGGGAAAGAAAAGAAAGGGTAGGACAAAAAGAGGACAGGAGAAAACTTCCCTCGCTAACACTTTGTCCTCCTTTATATTAAAATGAAAATTTCCCTTAAATTGCCATCTGAGTTTTAGGCAGAAGAAAACATCTGGTTTAATTACAGTGAATTTACATGAACTTACTGACAAGAAGCACAGTTAAAATTAGCAATTTTAGTGTGCTTTTTTTTTTGTTTTAAAGAGGATGAAATTATAAAGTAATTAACCTTTGTTGTAGAACTCTGTCAAAAGGATGGAAAGTTCTGTGCTGTTAGAAAAAGAAATGAAATTGTGGAAAGGGAATACATGGATTCATTAAAAAATTATAAAGAGAAAAAAGAAGGGTAAAGCAACTTAGAGTTAGAAGATAAGACAAACTAGGAATCATTTCTCGAGAAGTGTTTTTCACAGTGGGGTTTGGGGGACACCTAGTTGACTCTAAAGAAAGTACAATCAGCCCTCCATACCCATGGATTCCATGACCATGGTCTCAATATTTGTGAGTTCCATATCTGTAGAATTGACCTAGAAATCAGTGGGCAGTTGGTTAAATACTCCCATGGGGAGCCCCCAATATGAAGAGAGAGAGAGAGAGAGTGTGTGTGTGTGTGTGTGTGTGTTAGTTGCTCAGTTTTATCCAACTTTTTGCGGCCCCGTGGTCTGTAGTCCACCAGGCTCCTTGGTACATGCAGTTTGGCAAGCAAGAATACTGGAGTGGATTGCCATGCCTTTCTCCAGGGAATCTTCCTAACACAGGGATCAAACCCACATCTCCTGCATTGCAGGCAAATTCTTTACTGTCTGAGCCACCAGGGAAGCCCCAGTATGGAGAGTGGCTTTATGTAAAGAATTGGAGGGCTTCCCTGATGGTCCAGTGGGTAGTGAGTCTGCCTTGCAGTGCAAGGGACACCAGTTCAATCCCTGGGCCAGGACTGGGAAGGGGCTGGACTGGTATGTCCAATTGCGAGCCATCACTCTGGAGCACGTGCACCCAGAGCTGGTACTCTGCAATGAGAGAGGTCACTGCAGTGGGAGGCCCACACATGCCAAAGAATAAAAGATGGATGAAAATAAATATAAAAATAAGAGAGGCATGATGGGCAAAAAAGAATTGGAGCTTCAGTGAATATTGTTGTTTTGCTGTCCTGGGTTCAGTCCCTGCAGACACTGAGGGTGAACTATGAGTCAGCTTCATTGAAAAAGACTTCTTGACTTGTGGAGGAGGAGTGAGATTTGGTAAAAAGAGCCTTGGCCTAGGGCCAAGATGTCCTGATTTTGCCACTAATGTGACTCTACTGTGACTTGTCTTTGAGCCTTTCTAAACCCACATGTCTACCAGGTGATGGAAGAAAGGGGTGAATCAGAGAATAATGTGGAGTCAGAAAGATCTGGGCTATATGCGGACTCCATTCACTACTTTGCAGTTAAATTTCTTGAATTCTGTATGTGTTGGTTCCCTCATAAGTAAAATGGGAGGTAGTCATCCCACTAGTATACTGCATGAATGCCTATACATAAAGCATGTAGTTTACTGTCTGCCGTGAGCCATATTAAGTGGTGTGTAGCCAGTATCAGACCTGGCGGACTCCTTTTTGTGTTTGCTTTTACCATGCCACATGGCTTGTGGGATCTTCATTTCCCCTCAGGGACTGAACCCGAGCCCCAGGCAATGAAAGCAGAGTCCTAATCACTGAACAACTAGGCAATTCCCTCACAGACTGTTTCTTTAAAAAAAAAAAAAAAAAAAAAAACTTTTTATCTTTTCTTGAGGTATAGCCAGTTTACAAACATTGTTGTGATAGATTCAGGTGAACAGAGAAGAGACTCAGCCACATGCCCGCACGTATCTTTAGAAGACTGCTTTTTAATCAAGAGTGTGTGACTTGGAAAAACCAAACCAGGGATCTGTGCAAGATTTCTGTTAGTCTTGGGCAAGGGACCATCTTAAAATTGCCTATAATACTTCCATAATTCCAATTTTAAACATCTCACTCAGACCCTAGAAATGAATGGGTGTGGCAGTGTCCCAGCAGAGCTTTATGTACAGAACAAGCAGGGGGTTTCATTTGGCAGTGGCCAGAGTTTGCTGACCCTTGATTCACACTTATTCCTTTAATTATTTTCTCCAATCATTTGGCTTTGAAATCCATCCATATGCCAATGATTTCTTCAGTTGATATCTCCAGGCCAGATCTTTCCACTGCTCTCTAGAGTCATCTATCTGGTCGCCTATTAAATCTTTCTACCTGAATTGCTTATCAGCCACGGAATTAGACACCGACAGAGCTGACCTCTGGATAGCCCCTCAACCACCACCAAACTCTTTTCTTCTCATAGGCTTCTTCACTTCAGTTAATGACAACTCCGTTTTATTAATTGCTCAAGCCAGAAGCCTCGATTCCTCACTTTTGTCACATCAAAAGTCCCAGATTGCAGACTCCAGGTAACACCCTTCACCCTGTATTTTCTATGATTGACACCCCCTCGCTTTGTGCAAAGCAGCAACCCTACTCACTCTGCATATCCCATCCATGAGCATGTTCTCTTGACTTGTCTTCCAGTATATAGCAAGAGCTTGATCAATTTTTTACAGTCTCTACTCCCGACTCTTGGTTCCAAGCCATTGAGATATCCAACCTGGATTCTTAGTCTCCAAAATGGTCTGTCAACTTTAGTCCTGGCTCTCAGTAGCAGCCAGAAGAACTTGTTGAACCATGAGGCAGATCACAACATCACCCCTCTGTGTGTCACCTTCCAGTGGTTTCTCGTGTCAGTGAGATGAAAAACTCAAGCCATAGGATGGCTTCTCAGGTCCCATGTAACCATACTACCACATCTGGTTGCCTCTCTGATCTCATCTTCTTCGACCTCTGCCTTACTGCGTAAAGCTAGCCCTTGTTCTCCAGGAACATTCCACATGTGCCCCTGCCTCAGAAAGTGTACGTTTGCCATTTTTCTAACCAGGGTAATCTTTCCACAAAAATACAGGGATTGTTTCTTCATCTTCTTTGCAGCTTTGCAGATGTCACCTTTGAGGAAGGTTAACTCAGAGAACCAGGGATCTGTGCAAGATTTCTGTTAGTCTTGGGCAAGGGACCATCTTAAAATTGCCTATAATACTTCCATAATTCCAATTTTAAACATCTCACTCAGACCCTAGAAATGAATGGGTGTGGCAGTGTCCCAGCAGAGCTTTATGTACAGAACAAGCAGGGGGTTTCATTTGGCAGTGGCCAGAGTTTGCTGACCCTTGATTCACACTTATTCCTTTAATTATTTTCTCCAATCATTTGGCTTTGAAATCCATCCATATGCCAATGATTTCTTCAGTTGATATCTCCAGGCCAGATCTTTCCACTGCTCTCTAGAGTCATCTATCTGGTCGCCTATTAAATCTTTCTACCTGAATTGCTTATCAGCCACGGAATTAGACACCGACAGAGCTGACCTCTGGATAGCCCCTCAACCACCACCAAACTCTTTTCTTCTCATAGGCTTCTTCACTTCAGTTAATGACAACTCCGTTTTATTAATTGCTCAAGCCAGAAGCCTCGATTCCTCACTTTTGTCACATCAAAAGTCCCAGATTGCAGACTCCAGGTAACACCCTTCACCCTGTATTTTCTATGATTGACACCCCCTCGCTTTGTGCAAAGCAGCAACCCTACTCACTCTGCATATCCCATCCATGAGCATGTTCTCTTGACTTGTCTTCCAGTATATAGCAAGAGCTTGATCAATTTTTTACAGTCTCTACTCCCGACTCTTGGTTCCAAGCCATTGAGATATCCAACCTGGATTCTTAGTCTCCAAAATGGTCTGTCAACTTTAGTCCTGGCTCTCAGTAGCAGCCAGAAGAACTTGTTGAACCATGAGGCAGATCACAACATCACCCCTCTGTGTGTCACCTTCCAGTGGTTTCTCGTGTCAGTGAGATGAAAAACTCAAGCCATAGGATGGCTTCTCAGGTCCCATGTAACCATACTACCACATCTGGTTGCCTCTCTGATCTCATCTTCTTCGACCTCTGCCTTACTGCGTAAAGCTAGCCCTTGTTCTCCAGGAACATTCCACATGTGCCCCTGCCTCAGAAAGTGTACGTTTGCCATTTTTCTAACCAGGGTAATCTTTCCACAAAAATACAGGGCTTGTTTCTTCACCTTCTTTGCAGCTTTGCTTAGATGTCACCTTTGAGGAAGGTCTTCCTCTCCCTTTCTATGAGCTGGACTCTTCTAACACCACACTCCTTGTCCTTCTTCCCAGCACTGGGTATCTCCTTAGGATATCGTTTGACATGCTGCCTATTTCACTTCACATTTAATTCTGTTTCTCCTCCCACTAGCTTGTATACTGAGGAGACAATGATGGATTTCTTCTATTTTTGTTTACTGGTACTTCTAAGCACTTAGAATGGTGCCAGGTAGATAATAAGCATGCAATAAATGTGTTATTGAATGAATGAATCATGACACTCTCCTCAGAGACAAAACAGATTTTTAAATAACTCACATAGAAATCAGAAGGTGGTTTTAGAAAGCTATTAAACATACTCAGTAAGCTACGAGAAGATATGGCTTCTATGATTAGCAATATGACACTATTCAGAGACCACAGATAGATATAAGGATACCAAGGGAAATAGTAGCAATTCTGATTCTGCAAAACAACCAAATGGGTGATCTCCAGGCTGCACTAGAGCAGTTCTCAGAGAATGTGATGGGACCAGGGGGAGGAGCAAACACACAGAGGAGCGAGTTTGTGCCAGATGCTTTGCTAGGCACTTAACATGTATTCACATACTGAGTCTCCACAGTAACTATGAATGAGGTATTGGGTTGGCCAAAGAGTTTGGATTTTTTTGTAAGCTGGTGTGGAAATGCCCAAATGAACTTTTTGGCCAACCCAGTGCTATTTCTATCGTCATTTTATAGCAAGGAAACTGAGTCACAGAGAGGTTAATCAACTTCCCCAGGTTGTACAACAAATAAGCAGTGAGTGAACTAGCCAGGCCTTCTGGCTCAGCCCATGATGTCAGTACTACCACATCTGGTTGCCTCTCTGATCTCATCTTCTTCGACCTCTGCCTTACTGCGTAAAGCTAGCCCTTGTTCTCCAGGAACATTCCACATGTGCCCCTGCCTCAGAAAGTGTACGTTTGCCATTTTTCTAACCAGGGTAATCTTTCCACAAAAATACAGGGCTTGTTTCTTCACCTTCTTTGCAGCTTTGCTTAGATGTCACCTTTGAGGAAGGTCTTCCTCTCCCTTTCTATGAGCTGGACTCTTCTAACACCACACTCCTTGTCCTTCTTCCCAGCACTGGGTATCTCCTTAGGATATCGTTTGACATGCTGCCTATTTCACTTCACATTTAATTCTGTTTCTCCTCCCACTAGCTTGTATACTGAGGAGACAATGATGGATTTCTTCTATTTTTGTTTACTGGTACTTCTAAGCACTTAGAATGGTGCCAGGTAGATAATAAGCATGCAATAAATGTGTTATTGAATGAATGAATCATGACACTCTCCTCAGAGACAAAACAGATTTTTAAATAACTCACATAGAAATCAGAAGGTGGTTTTAGAAAGCTATTAAACATACTCAGTAAGCTACGAGAAGATATGGCTTCTATGATTAGCAATATGACACTATTCAGAGACCACAGATAGATATAAGGATACCAAGGGAAATAGTAGCAATTCTGATTCTGCAAAACAACCAAATGGGTGATCTCCAGGCTGCACTAGAGCAGTTCTCAGAGAATGTGATGGGACCAGGGGGAGGAGCAAACACACAGAGGAGCGAGTTTGTGCCAGATGCTTTGCTAGGCACTTAACATGTATTCACATACTGAGTCTCCACAGTAACTATGAATGAGGTATTGGGTTGGCCAAAGAGTTTGGATTTTTTTGTAAGCTGGTGTGGAAATGCCCAAATGAACTTTTTGGCCAACCCAGTGCTATTTCTATCGTCATTTTATAGCAAGGAAACTGAGTCACAGAGAGGTTAATCAACTTCCCCAGGTTGTACAACAAATAAGCAGTGAGAATGAGACATAAGCCTAGGCCTTCTGGCTCAGCCCATGATGTCAGTACTGCCTTACTGGTCTGCGTGATGAAAATGAGAGTTCTGATTTGTGGTGGTCATCTGATGATTCTTCTTAAGCTCACCTCCCAAAGAGATAGAAAGAAAAAGGCCTTTCATTCTGCCCTGAGAATTATAAGACTTTGCTGTACCCATGCTTAAGGAATTAATGCAGAACAGTGTTGGAGGAAGGGGACCTACATGGAGAAAAGATGACTGAGTTATGACTTCATTAGAAGACCCCTAGCGCCAGGTCCTTGGGTCACAAGAATAAGGGACTATGAAGCTCAGTTGCATAAATACCCTCTAACTCTGCACAGAGCTAAACGCACAGATGGATTTTGGTGCTGGTAGATAGGACTTAGGGGGTCAGGGGATCAGGAGGTCTTAAAGTCGAGGCATCTTTGTATGCCAGTCCACAGAGCAGAGGATGAGAGCCCACAGTCCAAGCCTGTGTCTTCTAAAGCAGGAAAGCAGAGACGTGAGGAAAGGGCATCTTTTGGAAGAAGCATGTCAGTTCAAGGTAGGGGAGAGTGCTCTAGGTAACTTCAGGCTGCTCCCCACTCCCAAAGCCAAAACAAGCCCTCTTTTTGTAAAGAAGCTTCCTGATTATATCTCTCCCCTGGCTTTTCTCCATCAGCCCCCACCTCCAAGCAAGTAGACCTCTTATCTGGCCAAGTAATGATGGGCATACCTAAATTCTACCTTCCTCTATAGATTAGGGATATTGAAAACAGAGACATACAATCACTAGCAGAACATATCTCAATGGACCAAGTTAGATCAATCTGTTCCAACTCCTACAAGGTTGCATAAACAAAGGTTACTGGACAGGTACAAACATACTTTCATTCTTATTAAAGAGGTCTAATCCGATAATGCAAAGCAAACAGCCCATAGGAAAAATAACAAGATTTAAAAGCAGGGGCTTCCCTGGTGGTCCAATGGGCAAGGACACCGCCTTGTAGTGCAAGGGGCACCGGTTCGATCCCTGGCCTGGGAAGATCCCACGTGCCGTGGAGCGGCTGGACCAATGTGTCCAATTACCAAGCCGGGGCTCTGGAGCGCATGCGCCCAGAGCCAGTGCTCTGCGACAACAGAGGCCACCATGATGGGAGGCCCACATGGGCCAAAGAACAAAAATGGATGAAAATAAATGAAAGACCAACAGAAGTGGCCCTCCCGCCCCCTCCCTCCCCAACCTGCCCCCTCCGATAAATAAATTAATTAATTAAATCTTTAAAAAGATTTAAAAACATAATAAAAGCTGTATTTTTAACAGGATGTATTGATAGAAAAGATGACTGATAACTTCATTAGAAGACCCTAGCGCCAGGTCCTTGGGTCACAAGAATAAGGGACTATGAAGCTCAGTTGCATAAATACCTCTAACTCTGCACAGAGCTAAACGCACAGATGGATTTTGGTGCTGGTAGATAGGACTTAGGGGGTCAGGGGATCAGGAGGTCTTAAAGTCGAGGCATCTTTGTATGCCAGTCCACAGAGCAGAGGATGAGAGCCCACAGTCCAAGCCTGTGTCTTCTAAAGCAGGAAAGCAGAGACGTGAGGAAAGGGCATCTTTTGGAAGAAGCATGTCAGTTCAAGGTAGGGGAGAGTGCTCTAGGTAACTTCAGGCTGCTCCCCACTCCCAAAGCCAAAACAAGCCCTCTTTTTGTAAAGAAGCTTCCTGATTATATCTCTCCCCTGGCTTTTCTCCATCAGCCCCCACCTCCAAGCAAGTAGACCTCTTATCTGGCCAAGTAATGATGGGCATACCTAAATTCTACCTTCCTCTATAGATTAGGGATATTGAAAACAGAGACATACAATCACTAGCAGAACATATCTCAATGGACCAAGTTAGATCAATCTGTTCCAACTCCTACAAGGTTGCATAAACAAAGGTTACTGGACAGGTACAAACATACTTTCATTCTTATTAAAGAGGTCTAATCTGATAATGCAAAGCAAACAGCCCATAGGAAAAATAACAAGATTTAAAAGCAGGGGCTTCCCTGGTGGTCCAATGGGCAAGGACACCGCCTTGTAGTGCAAGGGGCACCGGTTCGATCCCTGGCCTGGGAAGATCCCACGTGCCGTGGAGCGGCTGGACCAATGTGTCCAATTACCAAGCCGGGGCTCTGGAGCGCATGCGCCCAGAGCCAGTGCTCTGCGACAACAGAGGCCACCATGATGGGAGGCCCACATGGGCCAAAGAACAAAAATGGATGAAAATAAATGAAAGACCAACAGAAGTGGCCCTCCCGCCCCCCCCCTCCCCAACCTGCCCCCTCCGATAAATAAATTAATTAATTAAATCTTTAAAAAAAAAGATTTAAAAACATAATAAAAGCTGTATTTTTAACAGGATGTATTGATAGAAATAAATGCTGAGTTAGAACTTGTTCATGAAATGGAAATTACTGATGTAAAGAAAAGACGTTCATTCTCCCACACTGGTCTTTTTAAGAGGTTAGCACTATCTGTTATATGTATTATTTTTATTTCATAATAAATTCCACAGTGCTTAGGGATGTATGTTTAAGGAAGAAAAGCTATAATGAAAAGCAAAGTCCTGATTATTAAGAAGTTAAGAGAGTGATGTCCCTGCAAAGTAGTGAAGAGTACAACTGCAATTAAAATTCTGATGGAACATTTTGAAGTTTTGTAAAATTATTCCAGTATTCTTTCAGAGGAATGCATGAGTAGTGATAGTACAGAAAACTTTGCAAAAGAATGATGGTATTTGGAAAGGACCTGTTCTACTGAATATTAAAACATGTTATATCAGCACAACAGAGAGATACTATCAGAATAGAAGCTATGACTCAGTGAAGTAGAGCAGAAAGCCAGCAACATATGCTGGAATATAAAATTTATTTAATGTGGTAATAAAATAGCATTTTAAATCACTGGGGAAAATTTTGACTGGTCAATTTATTGTCCTAAGAATATTGTCAGGAACTCTAGTTAGATTTCCACTGTATACAATACATAAAGTTGATCCCAGATGGATTAAAATGTTAGGTTTAAGAAGAAAAAGGGTGGAAATAATGCATGAAGTAGAAGGAAGAAAACACAGATGACTGTTGTCTGGGTTGAGAAGGACACGTTCCTCTGAGCTGGTATGAAAGCAGGAACCCAGGTGGTGGTCCCAGCTTGACATTCCCCCTCAGAGTTTGCGTCCCACAGACCTTTCTTAGCGAGCAGCACTGGCATCTCTCCATTCTGCTTTCTCTTCACCTCATAAAATTTCTCCCAATTCCCCATGGAGCTCCTCCTCCAGAACACCTTTGGAATGCGCCCAGAGCCAGTGCCCACAACAGAGGCCACCATGATGGGAGGCCCACATGGGCCAAAGAACATGGATGAAAATAAATAAAAAAAGGTGGCTCGCCCCTCCCCAACCTGCCCCTCCGATAATAAATTAATTAAATCTTTAAAAAAGATTTAAAAACATAATAAAAGCTGTATTTTTAACAGGATGTATTGATAGAAATAAATGCTGAGTTAGAACTTGTTCATGAAATGGAAATTACTGATGTAAAGAAAAGACGTTCATTCTCCCACACTGGTCTTTTTAAGAGGTTAGCACTATCTGTTATATGTATTATTTTTATTTCATAATAAATTCCACAGTGCTTAGGGATGTATGTTTAAGGAAGAAAAGCTATAATGAAAAGCAAAGTCCTGATTATTAAGAAGTTAAGAGAGTGATGTCCCTGCAAAGTAGTGAAGAGTACAACTGCAATTAAAATTCTGATGGAACATTTTGAAGTTTTGTAAAATTATTCCAGTATTCTTTCAGAGGAATGCATGAGTAGTGATAGTACAGAAAACTTTGCAAAAGAATGATGGTATTTGGAAAGGACCTGTTCTACTGAATATTAAAACATGTTATATCAGCACAACAGAGAGATACTATCAGAATAGAAGCTATGACTCAGTGAAGTAGAGCAGAAAGCCAGCAACATATGCTGGAATATAAAATTTATTTAATGTGGTAATAAAATAGCATTTTAAATCACTGGGGAAAATTTTGACTGGTCAATTTATTGTCCTAAGAATATTGTCAGGAACTCTAGTTAGATTTCCACTGTATACAATACATAAAGTTGATCCCAGATGGATTAAAATGTTAGGTTTAAGAAGAAAAAGGGTGGAAATAATGCATGAAGTAGAAGGAAGAAAACACAGATGACTGTTGTCTGGGTTGAGAAGGACACGTTCCTCTGAGCTGGTATGAAAGCAGGAACCCAGGTGGTGGTCCCAGCTTGACATTCCCCCTCAGAGTTTGCGTCCCACAGACCTTTCTTAGCGAGCAGCACTGGCATCTCTCCATTCTGCTTTCTCTTCACCTCATAAAATTTCTCCCAATTCCCCATGGAGCTCCTCCTCCAGAACACCTTTGGAAGATAGTTTCTCTCTCTTCTCAAGAAAAGAGTCATTAGGACCCCTCAGCTGCCTTCTCCAAAATATGTATACGTTTTCTTCCTCTTATCTCACAGAGGGAAGGATGCTCTCTTCCCACCTGCCCCTGCTCGGGCATTCTCAGGACCCTACTAAGGTCACTTATTTCCTCTCTCTTTCCTACCCTTCTACTTCTTAGGTCAATTTCAGATTTTTCCTGGCTGTCTTTAACCATGCCATAACCTCTCCCGTCTTCGGGAGGAGCAGTACTTGGCTCCATGTCTCATTCCTGTTCCATGGCTCCTTCTGGCCTTCCCTTTCCCTTCACACCAAAACTATTTACTTGTCTCAGCACACTCCCTCAGCTTCTGCTCTCTTCTCTACCCAGTAAGCGAGGACTTGACACCAGTGATCTCCCTAAATTATTCTTGCTCCACTCACAAGTAGCCTTGAAGACACTACATTCATTGAACAAATATAAGATGGCATCTCACTCAGCAGCCACAGCGGTCACTGTTAACCAGGTACTTTTTGATCTTCCCTTGGCTGCTTCAGTGGCAATCCCCCTTCTTGTGTACTGTCACCTCTCTGAACATGGCTTCCCTGTTTCTAAATTTCTGTTTTCCTTCTTAAGCTTGTAGTTCCTCTTTACCTTAGTCCTAAACTTGCCTCTTTTGTTCTCCTCTGCCCTTTTTTCTATAAGATCGATTCCCTGCCCATGGTTTCAGTGTTTAAATAGCCCCCCCCTTGGTACATGTCCACATACTCGTCCAATGAATTTACCTTAAATGCACTGAAGCTGAGTAAATGAAAGCAGGAATGGATTAAAATGTTAGGTTTAAGAAGAAAAAGGGTGGAAATAATGCATGAAGTAGAAGGAAGAAAACACAGATGACTGTTGTCTGGGTTGAGAAGGACACGTTCCTCTGAGCTGGTATGAAAGCAGGAACCCAGGTGGTGGTCCCAGCTTGACATTCCCCCTCAGAGTTTGCGTCCCACAGACCTTTCTTAGCGAGCAGCACTGGCATCTCTCCATTCTGCTTTCTCTTCACCTCATAAAATTTCTCCCAATTCCCCATGGAGCTCCTCCTCCAGAACACCTTTGGAAGATAGTTTCTCTCTCTTCTCAAGAAAAGAGTCATTAGGACCCCTCAGCTGCCTTCTCCAAAATATGTATACGTTTTCTTCCTCTTATCTCACAGAGGGAAGGATGCTCTCTTCCCACCTGCCCCTGCTCGGGCATTCTCAGGACCCTACTAAGGTCACTTATTTCCTCTCTCTTTCCTACCCTTCTACTTCTTAGGTCAATTTCAGATTTTTCCTGGCTGTCTTTAACCATGCCATAACCTCTCCCGTCTTCGGGAGGAGCAGTACTTGGCTCCATGTCTCATTCCTGTTCCATGGCTCCTTCTGGCCTTCCCTTTCCCTTCACACCAAAACTATTTACTTGTCTCAGCACACCCATCAGCTTCTGCTCTCTTCTCTACCCAGTAAGCGAGGACTTGACACCAGTGATCTCCCTAAATTATTCTTGCTCCACTCACAAGTAGCCTTGAAGACACTACATTCATTGAACAAATATAAGATGGCATCTCACTCAGCAGCCACAGCGGTCACTGTTAACCAGGTACTTTTTGATCTTCCCTTGGCTGCTTCAGTGGCAATCCCCCTTCTTGTGTACTGTCACCTCTCTGAACATGGCTTCCCTGTTTCTAAATTTCTGTTTTCCTTCTTAAGCTTGTAGTTCCTCTTTACCTTAGTCCTAAACTTGCCTCTTTTGTTCTCCTCTGCCCTTTTTTCTATAAGATCGATTCCCTGCCCATGGTTTCAGTGTTTAAATACTGCTACCCACCCCCTGCCCCACTGGTACTCAACATTGCTCCACATACTCGTCCAATGAATTATGACAGAGCTGAGCTTGCCAGCTTCCTTTCCAAAACTAGTCATCCTCTAAGGTTTCTTTTTTGGAAAAGCACTCAGATCCATCCTATTTGTATAGGACTAAAGAGCTGAGATCTTTCTTGACACATCTCTTCTCTCCATCACTGCCAAATCACATGAATTTAGCTTCCCTCCCACCCCCAAACCACTGACACAGTCATATTCTCTCCTGCATGACCCTGATCCAAGATCCCATCTTTCCCCCCACAAGATGACTGTTCCTTTCTACTCTTTTCCCCACAAAACCATCTGCCACACCCCAACATCCACTCTTCCCATGCTTGTCCTAATAGCTTCTCCCTATCTATCGACCCTAACTTACTTTCCATGTGTTACCCTGACTAGATAATATGCCAGACTAGGTCTTCTCTGCTGGTTATAATTCTTCTGACACCTTGTGTGTTTGCCTCAAAGCCCTGATAACAACTTTAAAAAGTCTAATTATGAGTGTAATTATTTACTTAATGTAGTTTCGCTTTCCAGAATACAAGGATTTGAGTTTATCTTTCTTTGTCACTGGTGTATCTGTAATGTCTGTGACCAAGTCCCTTGGTCATATTAGGTATTCAGTAACTATTTGTAGAATGGATAACTGGATAAGGAAAAGCATTAAGAGATCTGAATACTTAGAAGCATCTACATACCTAAAAGATTTAAAAAGAAAGTGAAGAAAATAACTACAGGATTTGGAAATCTCATAAAGAATTCTTTTTACCTTTGTCTCAGCACACCCCTCAGCTTCTGCTCTCTTCTACCCAGTAAGCGAGGACTTGACACCAGTGATCTCCCTAAATTATTCTTGCTCCACTCACAAGTAGCCTTGAAGACACTACATTCATTGAACAAATATAAGATGGCATCTCACTCAGCAGCCACAGCGGTCACTGTTAACCAGGTACTTTTTGATCTTCCCTTGGCTGCTTCAGTGGCAATCCCCCTTCTTGTGTACTGTCACCTCTCTGAACATGGCTTCCCTGTTTCTAAATTTCTGTTTTCCTTCTTAAGCTTGTAGTTCCTCTTTACCTTAGTCCTAAACTTGCCTCTTTTGTTCTCCTCTGCCCTTTTTTCTATAAGATCGATTCCCTGCCCATGGTTTCAGTGTTTAAATACTGCTACCCACCCCCTGCCCCACTGGTACTCAACATTGCTCCACATACTCGTCCAATGAATTATGACAGAGCTGAGCTTGCCAGCTTCCTTTCCAAAACTAGTCATCCTCTAAGGTTTCTTTTTTGGAAAAGCACTCAGATCCATCCTATTTGTATAGGACTAAAGAGCTGAGATCTTTCTTGACACATCTCTTCTCTCCATCACTGCCAAATCACATGAATTTAGCTTCCCTCCCACCCCCAAACCACTGACACAGTCATATTCTCTCCTGCATGACCCTGATCCAAGATCCCATCTTTCCCCCCACAAGATGACTGTTCCTTTCTACTCTTTTCCCCACAAAACCATCTGCCACACCCCAACATCCACTCTTCCCATGCTTGTCCTAATAGCTTCTCCCTATCTATCGACCCTAACTTACTTTCCATGTGTTACCCTGACTAGATAATATGCCAGACTAGGTCTTCTCTGCTGGTTATAATTCTTCTGACACCTTGTGTGTTTGCCTCAAAGCCCTGATAACAACTTTAAAAAGTCTAATTATGAGTGTAATTATTTACTTAATGTAGTTTCGCTTTCCAGAATACAAGGATTTGAGTTTATCTTTCTTTGTCACTGGTGTATCTGTAATGTCTGTGACCAAGTCCCTTGGTCATATTAGGTATTCAGTAACTATTTGTAGAATGGATAACTGGATAAGGAAAAGCATTAAGAGATCTGAATACTTAGAAGCATCTACATACCTAAAAGATTTAAAAAGAAAGTGAAGAACTGGCCAAAATTATTATAACCAATACAGAAAAGCTTATTTCCCTAAAAACAGGCTATAAGTCATAAGACAACAATAAAAAGAAATGAAGAGCCATTCAGGGGAATGAGAGCATGTTCATAAAAGAATCAATGGAAATGGCCAATTAAACTGAAAAACATATGCGTTATCCAGTATTCTAAAGAAGACCCACATGTATGCACTTACTCATTTAAATAGTCATTGTTGGCATGAGTTGGGAATTGACATATTCTTCTGTTTGGGGAGCTCAGAATGGTGCAAACTTTATGGAAGGAGGTCTGTTAAAAGCCTTAAAGATAAAATAATTCATCTATTTTGACCCAATAAATTCATTTCCAGGAATTTATCTCTAGGGATATCAGCAGAGTTACAGGCAAATACTTATTTTTAAGAATGCTTATTGCAGTGTTACTTATAATCAGAAAGAATTCAAACCAACTTTAATACCCAATAATCAAGGATTGGTGACTAAACTGGAGAGTATCCTGCTCTAAGCACCCATTAAAATGCATGGCCCCAAAGAACATTTAAGGATTTTTTAAACTGTGATTTGTTTAGCTACAAAAGAAGGTCATAACACAATATGCAGAGTAGGAGTTTAATTTTTTAAAATAAGATATGTGTATGTATAGGCATAAAAATACTGGAAAAATGATCTCAAGTTATGAGGATTACAGTGATTTTGTTCTTTTTAAAAAAAACCTTTTTTGTAGATTTTTAATATTCAACAAATTTTGTGTATCATGTCATAATGAGAAAAACTAAATATATTTTAATTTAACAATAGGGAACTGATTGCAACATATGGCTATGACCATATCTAGAGAAGCATAGCATGATGATTAAGAGTGTATGCATTGAAGCTCACAGACAGGTGTTCATTTCCCTCTTTACAACTTAAGAGCCATATGACCTTGAGCAAATTATTTAATTCTCTTAGCCTCAGTTCCCTTATCAGCACAAAGGAGATGATATATACTGGGCAGAGCTGTTCTGTGGCTTAAATGAAATAATGTATGTAAAATTCTGATCAAAGAGTAAAAAAAATACCTGTTTTTATAATGCCAAAATATAAATAGATTCCATAATGATTTACATGTATTCATGATCCTCTAGGGAATTATAACGGGAAGTTAGGAGAATCATTATTTTATAGTTCAGCATCTTCCAGGCTGTTGTAATAATGGTGGAATTCAGCAAGAAAGATTCTGGCAGAAAGACTTCTCTGAGTACAGAAGTGGCCCAGGAAGGGTTTTGCTCATTAGGGCAAAATGCTGGCAAAGGTCATCGACTCACCTATGAGTCTAGCCAGCAAATGGTTATTAGGCATCTATCATGCGGCAGGCATTGGAGACTCAGCAGTGAGACAAATAAGATGCATCCTTGGAGCCTTCTAATTAGATGGCGATTTCAAGGCACATAGTTCCTGGTGGATTCAGGGGTGAGGGAACTATGAAAGCACTTCCTACAGTCGGAGAAATCTTGAAAGGTTTAGAAAAATGATCGTGCCGTTTGTGTTGCATTCCTCAAGTACCAGTCCTAAGCCAAGAGTCTGTTACCAGAATCCCACCTCTTGGCAGGTCTGGGCTAGGGTGAGATGTCCTCTTTATCCTGGTCAGCTGCCAGGACAGACTTGTTCCGAGTCTGCAGATGAAAAGCTATTGGCCTTCCAGGAAAACAGAAAACGATGGCCATGTTAACTCCATAGGAGTTTAATTTTTAAAATAAAAGGCATAAAAATACTGGAAAAATGATCTCAAGTTATGAGGATTACAGTGATTTTGTTCTTTTTAAAAAAAACCTTTTTTGTAGATTTTTAATATTCAACAAATTTTGTGTATCATGTCATAATGAGAAAAACTAAATATATTTTAATTTAACAATAGGGAACTGATTGCAACATATGGCTATGACCATATCTAGAGAAGCATAGCATGATGATTAAGAGTGTATGCATTGAAGCTCACAGACAGGTGTTCATTTCCCTCTTTACAACTTAAGAGCCATATGACCTTGAGCAAATTATTTAATTCTCTTAGCCTCAGTTCCCTTATCAGCACAAAGGAGATGATATATACTGGGCAGAGCTGTTCTGTGGCTTAAATGAAATAATGTATGTAAAATTCTGATCAAAGAGTAAAAAAAATACCTGTTTTTATAATGCCAAAATATAAATAGATTCCATAATGATTTACATGTATTCATGATCCTCTAGGGAATTATAACGGGAAGTTAGGAGAATCATTATTTTATAGTTCAGCATCTTCCAGGCTGTTGTAATAATGGTGGAATTCAGCAAGAAAGATTCTGGCAGAAAGACTTCTCTGAGTACAGAAGTGGCCCAGGAAGGGTTTTGCTCATTAGGGCAAAATGCTGGCAAAGGTCATCGACTCACCTATGAGTCTAGCCAGCAAATGGTTATTAGGCATCTATCATGCGGCAGGCATTGGAGACTCAGCAGTGAGACAAATAAGATGCATCCTTGGAGCCTTCTAATTAGATGGCGATTTCAAGGCACATAGTTCCTGGTGGATTCAGGGGTGAGGGAACTATGAAAGCACTTCCTACAGTCGGAGAAATCTTGAAAGGTTTAGAAAAATGATCGTGCCGTTTGTGTTGCATTCCTCAAGTACCAGTCCTAAGCCAAGAGTCTGTTACCAGAATCCCACCTCTTGGCAGGTCTGGGCTAGGGTGAGATGTCCTCTTTATCCTGGTCAGCTGCCAGGACAGACTTGTTCCGAGTCTGCAGATGAAAAGCTATTGGCCTTCCAGGAAAACAGAAAACGATGGCCCATGTGTTAACTCCAGCCTTTGCCTATTTCTAGGAATAAAGGATTTTTTTCTTGAACATAGACATTGCCATTTGTTTATAGATTGTCTGTGGGTTTCTTTGTGTTACAAGTGCCAAATTGAGTAGTTTGAATAGGGATCGTATGGCCCGAATGTGTGATATCACAGTGAATGATAGTCGCTCAGTTGTGTCTGACTCTTTGCGACACCATGGACTATAGTCTGACAGGCTCTTCTGTCTGTGGAATTGTCTAGTCAATACAGGAGTGGGTTCCCATTTCCTTCTCTAGGCCCACAAAGCCTGAAATATCTATTATCTGACGCAACAGAATGATTTTGCCAATTCCTATTGTAGGTCATTGAGGCTAGGGACATGAGATGAAAGGGGACATCTGATTCCTAACCTGTTTCCTCCTGTAGTTCCAGGAGCTGTTCCTCTGGAATCCATCCAGGGAGGGCCCTTTGAGGAGAAGATCTACATCCAGTGGAAGCCTCCCAATGAGACCAATGGGGTCATCACGCTCTATGAGGTAAGAAGGCCGCTTTGGCTGTGTCACTTGGCTTTATTCAGTTAACCTCAGCCTGGAGTTGGCAGATACTACTGCGTGTAGAGCTCCATGAAGGGCACAAAGGTGAGTGAGAAACAACGTACCAGAAGGCTTCTGATAACATAGTGGGGAGGACTTATGTAGCACAACAACATCAATTGAGCTGTCTTGATAGCCCCAATGAAAAGAAAATTGGATCTATCTTGCAGTGATGGGATTACCCATCTCTCCGTCTCTTCAAAGAGTCAAGGTTGTCCTGGTGCAGCTGAGCAGACTCAGACCTGGCAAACAGGAGTTGCAGTTTCTCTGGAAAGTCGTAACAGTCATGTGATGTTCATGGTACCCTGGGCTTCCAAGAGGACCTCAGGGTCATTCTCTAACCCCGGGGGTGCATCATTCTTGAGCTTTAACATTGCTCTGTGGCCAGGGCATACTGTATTGGCACGCAGGTGACCGTGTTGAAAGCCCTTCTCCCAGGCTCATCAGGGCCTTCTATCAGAGATGGAGCAGAAAGTCCTTGGACAGGACAAAAGGCAGTGTTTCTGGAAACTTTCAAAGTTAGAACAAATGATATTAGAAGTTCATTGCAGAACAAAAGTGAACAAATAGTAATGCTTCAGTAAGGTGTGTAGCTAAATGCTAATGTTGGGATATAGGCAGGGTTGACTCTCTTCCCACCCCTTATATTCTGAGACACCCTGAGACTGTGATGTGGGTACGGTATAAACGCACAGCAGTGCAAATGGAAGGGCATAGAAGCTGAAGCTGAACAGACGGAGTCTGCTGTCATAGTAGTAGCTCTGCCAAAGACTCAGGGGGCCCTTGGCCAGTTCATCCTCTCTTCAAGTCTCAGTTTGCTTATCTGTAAGATGGGGGTGGTGTTAATTATTGCTGCAGGGTTCCCCTAGGGAGTCTGAGGGAGGAAAGGTGATAAACATCCCAGACTGAAATGCACTGTAGACTCCTGGAGGGACCAAGGACTCTGAATTCTCCTGCAGAAAGGTACATCTGTTGAGAGAGAGCCTTGGGAAGCATATCCTTGCTGTAAGGGAATATGAGGTCTGGGGAGGAGCATCAGGGAGTCTTGATAAGGGCACAATATTCAGGGTGAATCTGATGGACACAGAAATTCTCTGGAGAGACCTGGACAGACCCAATAGCTCTCTGAAGGAGGAGAAAACTGTCTGTCATGTACAGGGTGCTGGAGAAAACACCTTCAAGAGACACCTTATCTCACTCCATCCAGTACTTCTCAGAAGCGGAGCTCTCCAGCATCTCGTCTATCTTGGACCCTGGAGTTGGGAGAAGTATCTTTCCAGGAGATGCTGCTGAAGGAGAGGAGGTACTCATCTTGAAGGACCTTGCCTGGGACACATTCACAGCTTTGTCAGGGAAGAGAGGGACTGGACATTCCACCAAAGCAAAGCCCAGTCATTTAAAAGCTATACACTGTTGTTTGTAAAGTGCAGGCCATGATCGTCACACTCACACACTAATGAGCCCCCATCTTTGTCAAGCAAAGAGAAAGAACAAATTAAAAAGGCTTGTGCCAGTAGATTGCACCGGGGTTGAAAGCCCTTCTCCCAGGCTCATCAGGGCCTTCTATCAGAGATGGAGCAGAAAGTCCTTGGACAGGACAAAAGGCAGTGTTTCTGGAAACTTTCAAAGTTAGAACAAATGATATTAGAAGTTCATTGCAGAACAAAAGTGAACAAATAGTAATGCTTCAGTAAGGTGTGTAGCTAAATGCTAATGTTGGGATATAGGCAGGGTTGACTCTCTTCCCACCCCTTATATTCTGAGACACCCTGAGACTGTGATGTGGGTACGGTATAAACGCACAGCAGTGCAAATGGAAGGGCATAGAAGCTGAAGCTGGACAGACGGAGTCTGCTGTCATAGTAGTAGCTCTGCCAAAGACTCAGGGGGCCCTTGGCCAGTTCATCCTCTCTTCAAGTCTCAGTTTGCTTATCTGTAAGATGGGGGTGGTGTTAATTATTGCTGCAGGGTTCCCCTAGGGAGTCTGAGGGAGGAAAGGTGATAAACATCCCAGACTGAAATGCACTGTAGACTCCTGGAGGGACCAAGGACTCTGAATTCTCCTGCAGAAAGGTACATCTGTTGAGAGAGAGCCTTGGGAAGCATATCCTTGCTGTAAGGGAATATGAGGTCTGGGGAGGAGCATCAGGGAGTCTTGATAAGGGCACAATATTCAGGGTGAATCTGATGGACACAGAAATTCTCTGGAGAGACCTGGACAGACCCAATAGCTCTCTGAAGGAGGAGAAAACTGTCTGTCATGTACAGGGTGCTGGAGAAAACACCTTCAAGAGACACCTTATCTCACTCCATCCAGTACTTCTCAGAAGCGGAGCTCTCCAGCATCTCGTCTATCTTGGACCCTGGAGTTGGGAGAAGTATCTTTCCAGGAGATGCTGCTGAAGGAGAGGAGGTACTCATCTTGAAGGACCTTGCCTGGGACACATTCACAGCTTTGTCAGGGAAGAGAGGGACTGGACATTCCACCAAAGCAAAGCCCAGTCATTTAAAAGCTATACACTGTTGTTTGTAAAGTGCAGGCCATGATCGTACACACTCACACACACATAGATGAGACATAAACTTACCATCTGATCTTTGTCAAGCAAAGAGAAAGAACCAAGGACTTAAGAGAGTTAGGTTGCTTGGTGGCCTTATGTGAAAGGCTCTCCATGCCGCACGTTGAAGACTTTGGGAGTTCACAGGACAGTGAGACCTCAAATGGCTTGAGGGAACCAACATAGAGGACTTTGCCATGTTTTATCAACATCATTTCACAAAAGACAATTATAAAAATATAGAGAGGATATAATCTCAGAATAAAAGGTAGTCCTTTAAATTGAATAAATTTGGCTCTATGGGTCGCTCATGAGGAGCGCCTTATGTTTTCCTCATTTTGCCGTGAATTGAGAACAACTCAGCTTGAAAAGACCCTCATTCTTGTACCTGCCTGCATTTGGAAACACTGGTGGAGGCCACGCTGCCAGTGGAGTCAAATCCCTCCTCTTCCTCAGGAACAACATCCCTCTTCCTCTAAGAGGATTCTGAAGTGGGCTCCGCCACGAAACCCTTGATTATGATTCCACAACAAGAAGAAACGGATGGAGAGAGAACAAGAGTGTAAGCGCAACTGTGGGTTAGACACGCCGTTTGAGCAATAAATCCCTGACAGAGTTACCCAACTCAGGTTCAGCTGCTCGCTGCTTGAAAGCCAGTACTCAAGAGACAAGCTTTGATTAGAAAGAGAAGGTTGCTTTATTCACGAGACTTGCAACCTGGGGGAGAGGCTAGACTCGTGTCCAAAAGCCACCTCCCCACTGCCATTTGGGCTGGGGACAATAGCTTTTAAAGGGGAGTTTCAGAGGCGTAATGGCAGTAGGAGGAGATTATTGATTATGTGCAGGAAAACACAGTGATCACTGATAGTCATCTTTGAATTGGTCATGAGGTGATCCAGTTGGCATCATTGTGGGGTTTTTGGTTTGTTTTGTTTTGTTCTTTGTCAGTTCTATTCATTCATTTATTTGGCTGTGCCAGGTCTTAGTTGCAGTATGTGTAATCTAGTTCCCAGATCAGTGATTGAAACCAGGCCCCTTTTTGGGAGGACAGAGTGTTAGCCACTGGCCAAGGAAGTCCCCTATTGATTGTTTTCAGTGCAATTGATCTTCAGTTCTAGGGTCAGTTTGTTCCCATTTCCTTGAGGCCAGTTCTTGGAATTGTGTTTAGATGCAGCAGCTTGCATCATGAGAGCAATCTGGTCATCATGGATTAACTTCTTCCTGGTGAGCATTTCAGTATCTGCATGAGATAGCTCAAAGGATGTAGCTCAGAATATTATCTGGTAGCTCTTGAGGAAGAATATAGGTCCTTGATTTTGCTTAATAGCTGAACTATTTTGGTTTATCTGACTGCATTCCTTTGTTTCTGCATTTCCTCACTACTTTGATTAAATTCATTCTTCAGCTACAGTTTTTCTACACACACGAGGCAGGCAGAGGATATGAGGGGGTTGAGTCTTAGGAAGGCCCCATGGGTCCTCCCTCTGTTATGAAGGTGAGGACTCATCTGTCACACGCTGTCAGGAGCTCTGGGCCCAAAGGTGCCCCCGATGAAGACAGGACACCCTTCTTCTCACCTCTGTGAACCCAGCGCCTTATGGGTATTCAAACACCAGCTGTTGTGATGCTGGCGTTCCCATGAGGCAGTCTCCTGGAAACAGCTGTTGTAAGACACCTTCATGTGGTTTCTTGACTGCACCTTGCGCTGTAATAGAGAGCCAGAGCTGCCGCTGTCCCACTTGTTTGTGCATTTAAGGTCACCATGGGGAGATACACCGAAGCTCTTGGATGACGCTCTGAAGGGACCTAACGAGGTCATGGGTTTAGGCCTTGCATTTTTACCATGAACATGGCTGAGATCACATGTGTCACAAGCCAGTGAGGCCTCAGAAGGTTAGAATGTCGACTCTGAAGGTCAAACAGCCTAGATCTTAGTCCCAGCTCTACCACTTCTTTTCTGCATCGCTTTGGGTACATTAAGTAACTGCTCATTTATATTGATTAATTAACATTAATATGTGTTTAGTACTGTGTTTGATATTTAGAAATAGCACTGATAAATGTTAGCTCTTAGCATTATATAAAAATGAGACAATGGAGATTTGGAGAGGTGAAATATAAAGGCAGAGGATATATATATACACACACACACACACCCACATATATATATATATAACTTAAGGGCCCTGAATTCAAGTTTGAATGTCTAGCCTCTTAACTCGGTGTGATCCATGGACCAGCAGCATTGGCTTTACCTGGGAAATGGTTAGAAAACACACCATTTCTGACGTTACCAAACTTCCTGTATCAGTCTTCATTTTAACAAGATCCCTGAGTGATTCACATAGGCATTAAAGTTTGAGAAGAATTGCTCTAGACCACACTATTCTTTAGAGAATTTCAGGACTTCCTTGATGGTATAGTGGGTAGGAATCTGCCTGCCAATGCAGCCAGCGGACATGGGTTTTATCCCTAATCCAGGAGGATTTCACATGGTGCAGAGCAGTTAAGTCTGTGCACCACACCTACGGAGCCCGGGTGCTGCAGCTGCTGAAACCCATGTGCTTTGAGCATGTGCTTCGCCACAGGGGAAGGCACCGTGATGAGAGGCCCACACACTGCAGGGAAGGGTGTCCGCCACTCGCTGCAACTAGAGAAAGCCTGCACGTAACAGCAAAGGCCCAGTGCAGACAAAAAATAAAGAAGTGAAAGTTTCAGCAACTGATAACGGAGAATGTCCTTCTGAGCAGAAAGAAGGGGAGTCTCCCCAACTCTGGGCTCAACCCAGTCCTGCCTCAGATAGTAGCAGACCTTGCTTTTAAAGACATTTATAACAGAATATGTGTTTATGAGGCAATTTCCAAATTTAATTAGATGAAACCAATTTGATTTTTTAAAATGAGGTTCTGGTTGTAATTTCTAGAGTGAAATCCATAAATTACAAATCACCCTCTTCAGATCTCAAAAAGTGTATTTTATGGGAAAGAAAAATCAGACAACACAAGTGAAAGGGAAATCTGGGGTTGTGGATGCCTTCCCACGCATAACCGTGGACTTAGCAAAGTCAAAACAAGCCGTAAAAGTGAAGGAGGGAAGAAGAGTTTTGACTTTGTAAATAGTGTAAAAATTGGTAAATGCAGGAGATCTAAGTAGTTTGTAGTTTGTCATATGTTAAGATTCAGTTATTTTCCCCAGGAGTGCACACCATTTCCTGAACCTCTCTCCCCTCCCCCAGAAAAAAATACATACATAGATATATTTATATATATACACATATACAGATATATATAGGGCTTCCCAAGTGGTGCTAGTGGTAAAGAATCTGCCTGCCAGTGCAGCTGTACTCAAGAGACAGGTTCGATCCCTGGGTTGGGAAAATCCCCTGGAAAAGGAAATGGCAATCCACTCCAGTATTCTTGCCTAGAGAATTCCATGGACAGAGGAGCCTGGTGGGCTACAGTCCAGACATGACTGAGCGACTGGGCATATACATGGGTCCAAGTCCTAACCTCTGGGTCCATCCTTAGACAGTTCTGCCCTCCAGAATCAGAATGGCTTTGATTGTGTCTCATCTGTTCTCTGTGCTTCAGCCCCCTCTTTATAACATGAAGGTGTCATACTGTTCTAGGGTAAACGTCAAGAGAAAGATAGGGCTTCCCTGGTGGTCCAGTGGGTAGAGAGTCCGCCTTACACTGCAAGGGGCACCAGTTTGATCCCTGGTCCAGGAAGATCCCATGTGCCATGGAGCGGCTGGACCCGTGTGTCCAATTATGAGCTAGAACTCTGGGGCTCATGTGCCCAGAGCCGGTGCTTTGCAACGAGAAAACCACTGTGATGGGAGGCACACACAGGCCAAAGAATAAAGATGGCTGAAAATTAAAAAAACTAAAAATAAAAAAGGCCAAAATTAAAAAAAGAAAAGAGAAAAATAAACCCACAGCAGACCCACAGAATCAAAGTTTTATACCTCATTTTGTATTTGCTCCACTGTTGAAACTGTGCCTGGTGCCATAGACTTCAAAGGCAAATCTGTGATGACACTTAAGGACAACATCCAGTGCAAAGGCCCTGCAGTAGAATGATGGGCCCATTTGCCAAATAGGAAGGAGGGTCAAAGGGACTGAAGCCTTATGAGCAGTGTGGACAATGATGAAGCCCTGTGGGGGAGGAGTGGGCAGGGTCAGGTGATGCAGGGCATCTAGAGTCTGTGCTTTCTCCAAGAGGAACAGAATATCTTATGAGGATTTTAACCGGAGGAATGAAGAAGTTTCCCTGGCTGTTGTGTGAATAATGGCCCTGGGCAGCATAAGCATCTCAGGAACACCTGGAAAATCTGCCGACGCAAGGACATTGAACTCATGGATGATATTGCAGTGTTGTTGCCTGGGAAATACCCACGAACAGGGGGGCTGCAGTCCATGACATGGCTTGCAGAAGAGTTGGACACAACTTGGCCACTGAAACACAGCAATAGATACGGCAGTGGGGGCTCAGCCATTTTTTGGAAGACCCTGCATCCAGCTGGAAGAGGAGCACACTTTGCCTCATCTGTTTCCTTCTTGCTGCTTCTGTCTGAGCTTTGATACCTTCCTTTCAGTCTTTTGTTCTTATCTTGAAGAGCTCCCTGGAGCCCTGGATTGTTAGGTTCTGGCCTCCCATCCCTAAGGGCTGGGAATCTAGCCCCTCCCCTGACGCTAACCTAGAGCTGTGCAGCAGCCCGTTTCTCCAGCAGCCATGCCCTCTCCCTGCCCACTGGAGCCGGAACTCAGAATGCTCATCAGAGCCCACTGGAGCCAGCCTCGCCTCTGCTACAGGAGCACTTACCAAGGTGCACGGGCCCTGGCCTCATATCTCGGGGATTTGTACTTCATTGGAAATGCAGAGCATACTGCTTTGGTCATTTCCCCAGCAGGGTGACTGACAGTGCGTGGAGAGAAGTCATGTCAAAGGCCTCAGGTCTGCACACCCACAGATCAGCATCACCTGTGAGCAGGTCAGACCCACTGAATTAGAGTCTGTGTTTGAAGCTGATTCACATGCACTTCAACATGGGACAAGCGCTAGTATAAGATACATCCTAAAATGCCCTAATCTAGATCTGGAGAGCTCTGCTTGACACAGACATCAGTCCTTGTTTGAGTAATGTGACCACTAAATGAACTGAGGGATGTCCCTGCTTACATGGGGTCGAAAGCGCTGAGGCGTTTCATCGGGGATGTGGAAATCATACTCTGCATAGACTCTTCTGGAGCCCTGGTTGGATTTGATTAGATAGATATCAAGGTACCCTAATCAGGGCCTATATGTGAAGAGGGTTGGTGTGGCCCCTTCCATTCCAGCTCTGGTCTTGTGCACAATGCGACTCCATGAAAGAAGACCAGACAAATGCAGTCAGGTACACAGAGCCCAAATGTGGTCACAGGGGAAACAGTCCAGCCAAGAAGTTGCCTAAAAATTCTTCAGCAAAATCATTCAGAGACAAGCTGTTCAGAGTGCAGGAAAAACAGTAATCAATATGTGTTTCTATTCAATTAATTTTTTTAGTCTCTGTCCAAAAATAAGTATCACACAGTGTGAGGGATTTGGGCCAGAAGATGTTACACTGGCAACTGGGTTAACGATGTGTGAAAATATTTAAAATGCAGACATGTGAAGCTTCCCAGTAAGCCTTTATGTTTAGCAGTCAAAATCACCACGTTTCTAATTACAGTGTATAAATCTGAGAAGCTTAAAGGGAATGAGAGGACCCTAATGAGGCAGGAATGGGTGTCTTGATTATGCTAGAGTTGATTGACATTTATCTTGCCAGCTATTCTAGGCTCCTGGCATTCAGAGTTAAAGAAAACACAGACTTTGCTTCAATAAAACAAGGTGGCATTCCCATGCAGAATCCTCTTTGGAAGGTAGGACAGATCAGAGGGTCATCAATATTTTTCTGTTATACAGATAGTTGCTTTTGATCTGAATAGAAAACACGGGCTCCAGGCATCAGCGTTCCATCAGAGCATTGCAAGAAGGCCGGGTGCATATTTGGAACCTGAGAAGAGTTCTGCATGGGCCAGGGTAGACACATGTTGATGGAGAGAGGGGCCCGATGAGCTCAGAGCAGGCTGTCAGAGAGAGAGGCGCTGGGAGGTACTGGCTCGCTGGGGTGCTCAGGCTCCTCCTCGTCCCTTTTCACTTGGCCACAATGGCCTCTCACCCTAGACATGCTCAAGCCTCCGGGCTAGAGGGTCAGTAGGGCGGATGGGATATGGTCCTTGATGGGCAGGTGGCAGGAGAGACAAGAAATGAAAAACCCAGCCCAAAGCAAGAATTTGCATAGACTCTTCTGCCGGTTGGATTAGATAGATACGTCCCTATGGCCAATGTGAAGAGGGTTGGTGTGGCCTTCCATTCCAGCTCTGGTCTTGTGCACAATGCGACTCCATGAAAGAAGACCAGACAAATGCAGTCAGGTACACAGAGCCCAAATGTGGTCACAGGGGAAACAGTCCAGCCAAGAAGTTGCCTAAAAATTCTTCAGCAAAATCATTCAGAGACAAGCTGTTCAGAGTGCAGGAAAAACAGTAATCAATATGTGTTTCTATTCAATTAATTTTTTTAGTCTCTGTCCAAAAATAAGTATCACACAGTGTGAGGGATTTGGGCCAGAAGATGTTACACTGGCAACTGGGTTAACGATGTGTGAAAATATTTAAAATGCAGACATGTGAAGCTTCCCAGTAAGCCTTTATGTTTAGCAGTCAAAATCACCACGTTTCTAATTACAGTGTATAAATCTGAGAAGTTTAAAAGGGGAATGAGAGGACCCTAATGAGGCAGGAATGGGTGTCTTGATTATGCTAGAGTTGATTGACATTTATCTTGCCAGCTATTCTAGGCTCCTGGCATTCAGAGTTAAAGAAAACACAGACTTTGCTTCAATAAAACAAGGTGGCATTCCCATGCAGAATCCTCTTTGGAAGGTAGGACAGATCAGAGGGTCATCAATATTTTCTGTTATACAGATAGTTGCTTTTGATCTGAATAGAAAACACGGGCTCCAGGCATCAGCGTTCCATCAGAGCATTGCAAGAAGGCCGGGTGCATATTTGGAACCTGAGAAGAGTTCTGCATGGGCCAGGGTAGACACATGTTGATGGAGAGAGGGGCCCGATGAGCTCAGAGCAGGCTGTCAGAGAGAGAGGCGCTGGGAGGTACTGGCTCGCTGGGGTGCTCAGGCTCCTCCTCGTCCCTTTTCACTTGGCCACAATGGCCTCTCACCCTAGACATGCTCAAGCCTCCGGGCTAGAGGGTCAGTAGGGCGGATGGGATATGGTCCTTGATGGGCAGGTGGCAGGAGAGACAAGAAATGAAAAACCCAGCCCAAAGCAAGAATTTGCATAATTAAAGCTGGATTTCTGTTAATTAGGATACACAGTTTGCATTAATGCAGGCAGCTCGTGGGTAGAACTTGAGTCAGGCTGTTAACCAGAAAAAAACAACAACAACAAAAAAAACAAAACAAAACTCTTGCTTCATTTGAATTCTTTAAGCCATAAAAGTAGGAATTACCATTCCTCCCCACCTGCCACACATCAGTTGCTCTAGAAAGTTCCACCGTTTCTCCTGCCAGTATAGACACAGGTCGGGGCACACAGCACTCCAGGGCCTCCCTGCCCATTTCCCATTCACATTTCCCCTGTTTCACTTCCCTGGTCTGCAGCCAAAAAGAGCATCATGGAAGGTATATTCAGTCATGTTACTTCCCTTGCTTTCGCTTCATCCTAATTTTGGATCCCTAAATGATGTGGCCCCTCTGACTCTGTTCCCTGCCTCACCTGTGTACCAACCCCTCCAGCTTTCTAACACTTTCTTAAGCTCATTCACTTGTTTGCAGTCCATGTGATTTTCTGTCATCCCTTCTGCCTAGAACACTTTATACTTCATATTTCTTGGGACTGGTTCCTACCTATTCTTCACCTCCAGGAGACTTTTATGCTCTGCTGTCCACTTTATCCAGGAAATGGCTTATTTCTGTCATACTATTTTCACAGTTTGTACCCATTTGGTTGGTACCTTTTGGTACCATCTACTGGAGTTTTAACCTCATAAGGGTCACATGATGGTTATTTTATGTATCAACTTGGCTGAGCCGTGATGCCCAGATATGGGATCAAACAGTATGCTGGATTTTTTTGTCAGGGTGTTTTTAGATGGGTGAACTTTGAGTGAAGCAGATTGCCCTCCATAATATAGGCGGGCCTCCTCTAATCAGTTGAAGCTTAGCATGGAACAAAAGACTGAGCTCCCCTAAGCAAGATGAACTTCTGCCCAAGGTCGACCCTCAGAATTGAACTGTGACAGTAGCTCCTCCCTAGTTCCTCAGCCTGATGGCCTTTGGTCCTGAACTGATTTTAGCCATACTTATTTTTGCTTTTTAGTGTGTCCTCAGGACCTAAAAGAATGTTTGCACATAGCATGTACTCAATAAATATTACTTATATGAATGATGTGTACTTTATGTTGGTAAGGGGTACATGGTGAAATTTTTGTCTAGTAAGTTATATGGTTCTCAAGCCTGGCTGAAGATGTAGACTCATACTTTGAGAACCTCCAAACATATGGATAAATACATACATAGGTAGACACACAAATGGATATATGGATGTTTAGGCATCATTGCATTCCAAATAAATCAGAATCTCTGGGGGTGAGGTTCCATCCATATGGACTTTTTTGTTTTTTAAAGACACAGGTCGGGGCACACAGCACTCCAGGGCCTCCCTGCCCATTTCCCATTCACATTTCCCCTGTTTCACTTCCCTGGTCTGCAGCCAAAAAGAGCATCATGGAAGGTATATTCAGTCATGTTACTTCCCTTGCTTTCGCTTCATCCTAATTTTGGATCCCTAAATGATGTGGCCCCTCTGACTCTGTTCCCTGCCTCACCTGTGTACCAACCCCTCCAGCTTTCTAACACTTTCTTAAGCTCATTCACTTGTTTGCAGTCCATGTGATTTTCTGTCATCCCTTCTGCCTAGAACACTTTATACTTCATATTTCTTGGGACTGGTTCCTACCTATTCTTCACCTCCAGGAGACTTTTATGCTCTGCTGTCCACTTTATCCAGGAAATGGCTTATTTCTGTCATACTATTTTCACAGTTTGTACCCATTTGGTTGGTACCTTTTGGTACCATCTACTGGAGTTTTAACCTCATAAGGGTCACATGATGGTTATTTTATGTATCAACTTGGCTGAGCCGTGATGCCCAGATATGGGATCAAACAGTATGCTGGATTTTTTTGTCAGGGTGTTTTTAGATGGGTGAACTTTGAGTGAAGCAGATTGCCCTCCATAATATAGGCGGGCCTCCTCTAATCAGTTGAAGCTTAGCATGGAACAAAAGACTGAGCTCCCCTAAGCAAGATGAACTTCTGCCCAAGGTCGACCCTCAGAATTGAACTGTGACAGTAGCTCCTCCCTAGTTCCTCAGCCTGATGGCCTTTGGTCCTGAACTGATTTTAGCCATACTTATTTTTGCTTTTTAGTGTGTCTTCAGGACCTAAAAGAATGTTTGCACATAGCATGTACTCAATAAATATTACTTATATGAATGATGTGTACTTTATGTTGGTAAGGGGTACATGGTGAAATTTTTGTCTAGTAAGTTATATGGTTCTCAAGCCTGGCTGAAGATGTAGACTCATACTTTGAGAACCTCCAAACATATGGATAAATACATACATAGGTAGACACACAAATGGATATATGGATGTTTAGGCATCATTGCATTCCAAATAAATCAGAATCTCTGGGGGTGAGGTTCCATCCATATGGACTTTTTTGTTTTTTAAAGTGCTTTGGGAAATTTTAGTGTCCATCCAAGGTTGTGAAGAAGCATTGCATAATATGAATCCAGTCAATGCATTCTAATATATCATCCCAGCCAAATACATAAATACCTGCTAAATGAGCACAGCCATGACTCTGGCTTTATCCTGCCTTTATTTTCCACTTTTCTGGAATTCAACATTGCCTGATGCTATGCTATAAGCAACTCACGCATGCACATGCAGGTGCTAGGCACTAGTTATTTTAAGGCTCAGATTCATGATACATCAGCCTTTTCCCGTCAAGATTGCTAAACAAACAGTTTGCAGAATAATGGAAGACGCCCATGGCCTTATAGGTCTGTCAATATCCCTTTGCATTTCACAAATGGTATCTTGCAGCTCTGGTGTCAGAGCCTGCCACAGACTTTACCTCACAAACATTTTCCCTTCTCCTTTTATGGTAGAAGGAAGTTCTGTTGTTTATTTGTGAGATTAAAAAAGATACACACGCACACACTACACACACCCCCTACACACACACCACACACACACCACACTTTTATAGGTTTGCCCAGAGGCTTTTCCTAAGCCTTGAAAGTCAGACCCCTGAGTTATCAAGGAGCCATTTTTCATAACCCACAGCCCATCACTCATCCTCCATAGGGTGTTTCTCTTCCAGCGACTTTAAAAATGCAGGCATCCCTGGGTAGATGGCATACATTGGGATGGTTTTCAAGCAAGATGAACTTCTGCCCAAAGTAGGTCCACAGAATTGAACTGTGACAGTAGCACCTCCCTAGTTCCTCAGCCTGATGGCCTTTGGTCCTGAACTGATTTTAGCCATACTTATTTTTGCTTTTTAGTGTGTCTTCAGGACCTAAAAGAATGTTTGCACATAGCATGTACTCAATAAATATTACTTATATGAATGATGTGTACTTTATGTTGGTAAGGGGTACATGGTGAAATTTTTGTCTAGTAAGTTATATGGTTCTCAAGCCTGGCTGAAGATGTAGACTCATACTTTGAGAACCTCCAAACATATGGATAAATACATACATAGGTAGACACACAAATGGATATATGGATGTTTAGGCATCATTGCATTCCAAATAAATCAGAATCTCTGGGGGTGAGGTTCCATCCATATGGACTTTTTTGTTTTTTAAAGTGCTTTGGGAAATTTTAGTGTCCATCCAAGGTTGTGAAGAAGCATTGCATAATATGAATCCAGTCAATGCATTCTAATATATCATCCCAGCCAAATACATAAATACCTGCTAAATGAGCACAGCCATGACTCTGGCTTTATCCTGCCTTTATTTTCCACTTTTCTGGAATTCAACATTGCCTGATGCTATGCTATAAGCAACTCACGCATGCACATGCAGGTGCTAGGCACTAGTTATTTTAAGGCTCAGATTCATGATACATCAGCCTTTTCCCGTCAAGATTGCTAAACAAACAGTTTGCAGAATAATGGAAGACGCCCATGGCCTTATAGGTCTGTCAATATCCCTTTGCATTTCACAAATGGTATCTTGCAGCTCTGGTGTCAGAGCCTGCCACAGACTTTACCTCACAAACATTTTCCCTTCTCCTTTTATGGTAGAAGGAAGTTCTGTTGTTTATTTGTGAGATTAAAAAAGATACACACGCACACACTACACACACCCCCTACACACACACCACACACACACCACACTTTTATAGGTTTGCCCAGAGGCTTTTCCTAAGCCTTGAAAGTCAGACCCCTGAGTTATCAAGGAGCCATTTTTCATAACCCACAGCCCATCACTCATCCTCCATAGGGTGTTTCTCTTCCAGCGACTTTAAAAATGCAGGCATCCCTGGGTAGATGGCATACATAGGTCTGCTGGACTTGACAGGCTGGTTGACAGGTGTTTCAGTAGAAACAGCTCTGGCTGAAAAGAATGATTTCTGGCACTCTGCGTCTGGAAGGAAGTTGCGTTCTGCTGTGAGTAAGTTGCATTTATGTAAGTGGGGCCGTTAGAGCTGCCTGTCATTCACTTGTAACATACCAAGAAAGCCTATATATTTGCCTCAGGATGTTTCTTTCCTTTTTTTTCTTTTTTGTTACAACACCGACATGTGTGATGGAGCCAGGTAACATTACAGTAGGAATCAACCGGTGCATAGCACTTGTTACCTAAAGAACAGCAAATCAACATTAATCATTAATCTTAGCTGCAAAAAAAAAAAAGCAAAACAGAAGTTACTGGATGGGAAAGTATTCCTGCATTGAACCCGTGTGGATCAGTATATTTGTCTTGGTGTGTTTGTGTAGAAGCAGGTAGGTTTGTGAGTTGGTGTATCTGTAGGCTGACAGGTGTATGCTTATGTGTATTTATGTGTTTGTTCTCAGGTACGTGTAAAGCCTTTACCCTTGGACTGTACCCTTAATCTCAGTTGTGTCCTGGGAACTGCTGGGGTTTTTTCTTCTTTTTTTTTTTTTAAAGGGATTTCACTCTAGTAGATTTCAGAGGCACAGAGCTCTGTTTTCTCCTTGCCTGAAGAAACTCTCCGTCACTTCCTATCCATGTCACAGGAATCACTCTGTGGACTCCCAGCTGTTTATCATGAACTTCTGCCATGGTTCCTCTCCAGAGCATTTGCTAAAAGAAACTTATGAATTAAAAAAACAACCTGCAGGTAGAATTTAATCTGTGTATGGATAGCTGTCGTAGGAGAGTGGAGGGAGAGAGGTGAAGAGTTAGTTCAGCAGGTGGCACAGTCATCACTCTCCCTCGCGTCCATTCTGTGGGAGGCAGACATGCTCTGTTGCTCTGCACACCCGGAGGATGTAGTGAGGAGCGGGCTGTACACACAGCCACGTGGTTATCAAGGAGCCATTTTTCATAACCCACAGCCCATCACTCATCCTCCATAGGGTGTTTCTCTTCCAGCGACTTTAAAAATGCAGGCATCCCTGGGTAGATGGCATACATAGGTCTGCTGGACTTGACAGGCTGGTTGACAGGTGTTTCAGTAGAAACAGCTCTGGCTGAAAAGAATGATTTCTGGCACTCTGCGTCTGGAAGGAAGTTGCGTTCTGCTGTGAGTAAGTTGCATTTATGTAAGTGGGGCCGTTAGAGCTGCCTGTCATTCACTTGTAACATACCAAGAAAGCCTATATATTTGCCTCAGGATGTTTCTTTCCTTTTTTTTCTTTTTTGTTACAACACCGACATGTGTGATGGAGCCAGGTAACATTACAGTAGGAATCAACCGGTGCATAGCACTTGTTACCTAAAGAACAGCAAATCAACATTAATCATTAATCTTAGCTCCAAAAAAAGCAAAACAGAAGTTACTGGATGGGAAAGTATTCCTGCATTGAACCCGTGTGGATCAGTATATTTGTCTTGGTGTGTTTGTGTAGAAGCAGGTAGGTTTGTGAGTTGGTGTATCTGTAGGCTGACAGGTGTATGCTTATGTGTATTTATGTGTTTGTTCTCAGGTACGTGTAAAGCCTTTACCCTTGGACTGTACCCTTAATCTCAGTTGTGTCCTGGGAACTGCTGGGGTTTTTTCTTCTTTTTTTTTTTTTAAAGGGATTTCACTCTAGTAGATTTCAGAGGCACAGAGCTCTGTTTTCTCCTTGCCTGAAGAAACTCTCCGTCACTTCCTATCCATGTCACAGGAATCACTCTGTGGACTCCCAGCTGTTTATCATGAACTTCTGCCATGGTTCCTCTCCAGAGCATTTGCTAAAAGAAACTTATGAATTAAAAAAACAACCTGCAGGTAGAATTTAATCTGTGTATGGATAGCTGTCGTAGGAGAGTGGAGGGAGAGAGGTGAAGAGTTAGTTCAGCAGGTGGCACAGTCATCACTCTCCCTCGCGTCCATTCTGTGGGAGGCAGACATGCTCTGTTGCTCTGCACACCCGGAGGATGTAGTGAGGAGCGGGCTGTACACACAGCCACGTGGCTAGTGGTGGAGCCCTCTCTGTGGCTACGTGGTCCTTTCAATAAACCATGCCCAGAGGCGGTGTTAAGCAGCCAAGTTTCTCTTTAAACATCAGAAGTTGTTCTCTTTTCATCTCAGATGTTGTACCTTGTTACTTCTGTTGGAATTCCACCTGGACAGGGCAGTGCAGTGTGGATTTGCCGCTTTTAACTGACTTCCTCTGTTTTGGTCAGAATGGCTCTTTGTTTGGGACTAAAAAATAAAGGAGGATTGCAGGTGTTCACCTATCATCAGAGCATTTGGAGTCTTCATCCTGCAGTCTCCGGAGGCTGGAATTCAAATTTATGATTCAGAGACTATCAGTGGCTTCAGAAGGTGGCAGGTGGATTTTTTCCCCTCATTCCAGTCTTTTTCTTTGGCTACTTTAAAAAAAAAAAATTAATTTGTTTTGGCGGTGCTGGGTCTACGTTGTTCCATGTGGGCTTTTTCTCGTTGCCCTGAGCGGGGCCTGCTCTCTGTTTATGGGTGGTGCCTTCTTTTGTTGTGGCACACAAGCTCTAGGGCCCGTGGGCTTAGTAGTTGCAGCACATGGGTTTAGTTGCCCCGTGGCATGTGGTATCTTCCTGGGCCAGGGTTGGCCCTGCATTTTCAGCCACCGGACCACCAAGGAAATCCCTTTGGCTGCTTTTTCTTCGCTCTTTACCAAGAGAATAGGAGTTCCTTAAATTTTACAGCCAAGTACGAGACCTTGGCCTATATTATTACAGACTCCATGTGAGCGTACTTGCACACCAGGTCTTTTTCGGAGCCCTTTAAAATACATGTCATAAAAGTTCCCACTGCTTTGCTTTTTGGTGTCTTTTTTCTTCTTTGCATTGTTTTGGTACCTGTGTATCATTGCAAGTCAAATAGTGAATTATATTTGAAAGAAATTTATTAAATGTTACTATTAGTGACATTATAGCAATATTACATGGTGTTAGAAATATATAGGGAATGGAAAATCAGCCTGCATTTCCACTGCCTAGCAGACCAACCATTTTCATAAGGGTTTATTTATTTTTTCTGAGTTTTGTGCGCATTGCTTTCCTCGCGTCCATTCTGTGGGAGGCAGACATGCTCTGTTGCTCTGCACACCCGGAGGATGTAGTGAGGAGCGGGCTGTACACACAGCCACGTGGCTAGTGGTGGAGCCCTCTGTGGCTACGTGGTCCTTTCAATAAACCATGCCCAGAGGCGGTGTTAAGCAGCCAAGTTTCTCTTTAAACATCAGAAGTTGTTCTCTTTTCATCTCAGATGTTGTACCTTGTTACTTCTGTTGGAATTCCACCTGGACAGGGCAGTGCAGTGTGGATTTGCCGCTTTTAACTGACTTCCTCTGTTTTGGTCAGAATGGCTCTTTGTTTGGGACTAAAAAATAAAGGAGGATTGCAGGTGTTCACCTATCATCAGAGCATTTGGAGTCTTCATCCTGCAGTCTCCGGAGGCTGGAATTCAAATTTATGATTCAGAGACTATCAGTGGCTTCAGAAGGTGGCAGGTGGATTTTTTCCCCTCATTCCAGTCTTTTTCTTTGGCTACTTTAAAAAAAAAAAATTAATTTGTTTTGGCGGTGCTGGGTCTACGTTGTTCCATGTGGGCTTTTTCTCGTTGCCCTGAGCGGGGCCTGCTCTCTGTTTATGGGTGGTGCCTTCTTTTGTTGTGGCACACAAGCTCTAGGGCCCGTGGGCTTAGTAGTTGCAGCACATGGGTTTAGTTGCCCCGTGGCATGTGGTATCTTCCTGGGCCAGGGTTGGCCCTGCATTTTCAGCCACCGGACCACCAAGGAAATCCCTTTGGCTGCTTTTTCTTCGCTCTTTACCAAGAGAATAGGAGTTCCTTAAATTTTACAGCCAAGTACGAGACCTTGGCCTATATTATTACAGACTCCATGTGAGCGTACTTGCACACCAGGTCTTTTCGAGCCCTTTAAAATACATGTCATAAAAGTTCCCACTGCTTTGCTTTTTGGTGTCTTTTTTCTTCTTTGCATTGTTTTGGTACCTGTGTATCATTGCAAGTCAAATAGTGAATTATATTTGAAAGAAATTTATTAAATGTTACTATTAGTGACATTATAGCAATATTACATGGTGTTAGAAATATATAGGGAATGGAAAATCAGCCTGCATTTCCACTGCCTAGCAGACCAACCATTTTCATAAGGGTTTATTTATTTTTTCTGAGTTTTGTGCGCATTGACATCTTTAACATAATTATCACCCACCTTGCAAAATTTGGATTGTCACTATGTCAGACATTTTCCAGTTTCGGTGTAATTTACTTAACTATCCCATCTAATGGCTGCCTGATCCCCTGAGCACATAGGCCAGACTTTGCTTTCTAATCATTCTATTTTAGGGTATGTTGATTGATCTTCCTCAAATGTAAGACACAGTTTTTAGGGTAGACTAAGAGGGACCCGGATCATTGTAAGCAACTGGTTAGCAGAGTTTGAACTATGCTTTCTGCTTCCTTCTCAACAGATTTGTTGGTCACAATCAGAGCCAGTTGCATGCCTTCCATTGATCATAGTACTGTGCTCAAAATAATAGTTCTCTCTTTTCAGTAGGAGTGGATCTTAGGAAAGAGAGTAAAACAATATGTACAAATGCAGATAGAAATTTATAAACCCTATGTTAGAAGTGTCTAGGGCTTCCCTGGTGGTCCCGTGGATAAATAGTCTGCCTTGCAGTGCAAGGTATGCTGGTTTGATTCCTGGAAGATCCCACATGCCACAGAGTGGCTGGACTGGTGTGTCCAATGATGTATCAGCGCTCTGGAGCACATGCACCCAGAGCTGGTACTCTGCAACGAGGGAGGCCACTGCAATGGGAGGCCCACACAGGCTGAAGAATAAAGGTGGATGAGAATCAGTGAATAGAAAATCAATAAAAAAGGCCAAAATTAAAAAAAAAAAAAGAAGAAGTTGTGGCCATATTTTCCACCTTGCACTAAAATTTGTTTCCATTTGCATCTTAACGAATGGAGGTGATATGTGGCCTGTGCATCCGCACTCTTCCGTAATATCATTCCCATGATAGACATGCATAACTGTTCAGGACACGATCTTCCTTTGAACTCTGACATGGCTTCCCTCTTTAAAAAAAAAAAAAAAAAAATTCTGACTGTGCGAGGTCTTCGTTGCAGTGTACAAATTGTCTCTAGTTGCAGGGAGCAGGGACTGCTCTCTAGTTGCAGTGCATGGGCTTCTCACTGTGGTGCCTTCTCTTGTTGCAGAGCATGGGCTTAGTTGTCCCGAGGCATGTGAGATCTTCCTGGATCAGGGATTGAACCTGCATTGGCAGACTGACTCTTAACCACTGGACCACCAGGAAGAGTCCCAGAATCCCTCTTGACTTGGCCCTCTAGTGGTCGTGGCATCTCTGATGTTCAGTTGCCATCTTTGTCATTCCATACCTTCTGTATAAACGTGCTACCTGCAGTTATGGAGGGTAATTCCTTTAATAACTGTGCTACTTCTTGGAATAAGAGACCAGCACGATGGAGTCCTTCCCGAGGAAGGTGCCAGAGGTGACAAAGTCTCCGCCAAAACAACTCCTCTAGAGAGCTTTCAGGACTGTATCTAAAACACGGAGCCCCAGGAAGACAGGAGCGAATGTAGAGGTTTCACGACCATGTTGGAGCTTTCTTTAAGGACCAGCTCTGTACACACACAAGTACACATGTTCTGTAATCTTAACCTCCTCTAGCCAGTTATTATGGCAGTATTATAGGAAGTTTGGCTATCAGAGGAAAAAACACCTATAATCTCTTCCCGTAGCACAACAATTATTATGCCCTGTATTTTATCTTGGTTAATGTGCATACGTCTTTTGCCTAAGTATAATTACATAACATTTGCTATCGTAATTTCTTATTAAGCATTTTTATCACAATCATGATGCTTTTATAGCACCATGGAACAGCTTATCTTTTCTAATGATTGTGTAATTGTCCATTGAGTGTATATACCCTAATTTACTTATCCCTTCCTCTATCATTTTTCCTCATTTCTGATAATGCTGTATGAACCTCATGTGTACAGTGGTGGATGTATCACGGTGCAAAGAGCGTGGACGTCAGATCATACTGACCCGAACCCAGAATCCAGGTTCTAATGTTATCTGAATGGAAGACTTTGGGGACATGTTAACCACTCTGAGACTGAGTTACCGCATATGCATCAATTTTTAAAAACTTATGTAGAAGTAATATCAAGCCTGCAATTTGGGAGTATTGAAGAATTAGATATATGTTGCCAATAACCCTTCAATGTTATATCTGGTTTTCTTTCCCCTCTATTTGGGTATTTCTTTTTTTTTTCTTTTTTTTAAAACATTTATTTATTTATTTATTTTTTTGGGGGTAAGGTGGGGAGGGAGTGGGGCAGGTGGGCCACTTCTATTGGTCTTTCATTTGTCTGTTTTTCATCCGTCTTCATTCTTTGGCCCGTGTAGGCCTCCCATCGCGGTGGCCTCTGTTGTCGCAGAGCACCAGCTCTGGGCGCATGCGCTCTAGAGCTCCGGCTCGGTAATTGAACACATTGGTCCAGCGGCTCCACAGCACATGGGATCTTCCCAGGCCAGGGATTGAACCGGCGCCCCTTGCACTGCAAGGCGGTGTCCTTACCCACTGGACCACCAGGGAAGCCCGTTGAGTATTTCTTTTTTTTTTTGATTAATTAATTAATATATTTGGCTATACTGGATCTTAGCTACAGCTTGGAAACTCTTAGTTGTGCTGTGTGGACTCTAGTTCCCTGACCAGGAATTAAGCCTAGGCCCCCTGCATTGGGAGCATGGAGTCTTAACCACTGGACCATCAAGGAAGCCCCTAGTCAGTTTATTTTTATTTTAGATATTCCCCCACATGTAATTACAGGATTGAATAGAACAAACATTTTTGTAACTCTTGAAACATATTGCCAAATTGTTCTCCAAATAGATTGCCTCAAGGTGGGCATGTGCTTTGAGCCCTGTGTTGAGCTGGTCACTGTTTCTGGGAAGCAGGTCTTTGGCAGTGCACCAGAAATTTATGGCAGCTTCCGGATCACCTCAGAGCAGACTGTGGTGTGAAAACCCCATCACACGTGTTGGCAGAGCCATTTGCACTCTCCAGGGATGTGCTGGAAACACTTAGGCCTCATCAACTGATTGTTCACACCCCCACTTTGCTTTCAAGGAGCAAATACAGTTCCTGACTTCCAACCATCTCCCAGAAGGTCCTGGGGACCCCAAAGGAGCTCTGAATTGCACTCTGAATTGCCCAGTTACATCTGTGGACCTAGATGCCACTTCTTAAGGGTTAAAGTCATTAAAACCAATATCTTTTCCTTGAGGTGACCAAAACCATTTTTCCTGAGATAGTTATCTTACTAATCACTCCACTGTTTAAAAATCCAGCTCTAGATCCCAGTGGCTCTTAAGAGAAAAAAATCTGAACTTTTCTCTAACTTGACTAAAAGGTCCCTCTATGAATGACCCAGCCATTGCTGCCTTTCCCATCATCCTCCCCTTCTTTTATACCCACACCTCCAAGTCCATAGGCTTTGCCTATGGATGCACATATCACACTCCAGCTGTTTTTGTCTTCCTCTGTCTAGGATGCTCTTTCTTAATGCCTCCTTTCTTGCTTGTAAAGGCTGTGTATCCTTCAGCATCCTGATGTCTCAGGGATTCTCTCAGGGAACACTTTTTCTGAAATACCTGGTCTAGAAATTCCTTGTTGATAGGTTATAATGGTACCTATTGCCCAATACTGTTATACTTTATTTGTAATTACATCTAAAATGAGGCTCAGAATTCTTAGATTTCCAGGAATCTCTTGGCCAACAGCTTATTGGAACAGACTTTTTGGCCAACCCAGTAACTTACTCCCTATTGAGTTCTCAGGAGCTGGCCTGTGGCAGGTCTTCCATGAATGGCAGTGGCGAATATACAGGTCCCTCCCCTTCCTTCCTCCAAATCTGTCTATCCTTCTTTACCTGCTCTCTGACTCAGGACATAGACTCTCAGTGAAGGCATCAGTGACCTGCCTTGCCTTCTTAGCTTCTGTTCAAGAAGCTAAAGAAATGTCCTGATACAGATGTAAAGAGCAGGGACGAAGGGGAGAAGGACTGATTACTGCGCCTGCAACCTCAGGGAGGGTCACAGTTCCTCTCAAAGTGACCTTTCAGATTCTTGAACTTGCTCCTTCCTCCACCACTCTCTTCCTTACTAACTGCCCCGCAACCGCCGGCCTCTGCCTGGGGCCTTTCTCTGATCACCTCTCCAAGGGTGTAAATAGTTCTTTCATCAAACTCTGCTTGGATTCAGTCAGTCAGTTCAATTGCTCAGTTGTATCTGACTCTTTGCAACCACATAGACTGCAGCATGCCAGGCTTCCCTGTCCTTCCTCATCTCCCAGAGCTTGGTCAAACTCATGTCCGTTGACCCAGTGATGCTATCCGACCATCTCCTTCTCTGTCTCCCTTCTTCTTCTGCCTTCTATTGTTCCCAGCATCAGAGTCTTTTCCAATGAGTCATCTCTTCGCATCAAGTGGCCAGAGTATTGGAGCTTCAGCTTCAGTATCATTCCTTCCAGTGAATATTCAGGGTTAGTTTCCTTTAGGATTGACTGGTTTGATCTTATAGTCCAAGGGACTCTCAAGAGTCTTCTCCAACACCACAGTCCAAAGGCATTTTTCTCACCAAGACCCCACCGAGAGCCCTGTTACCAATGTCTATGCATACCTGATGCTCTTTCTTAATGCCTCCTTTCTTGCTTGTAAAGGCTGTGTATCCTTCAGCATCCTGATGTCTCAGGGATTCTCTCAGGGAACACTTTTTCTGAAATACCTGGTCTAGAAATTCCTTGTTGATAGGTTATAATGGTACCTATTGCCCAATACTGTTATACTTTATTTGTAATTACATCTAAAATGAGGCTCAGAATTCTTAGATTTCCAGGAATCTCTTGGCCAACAGCTTATTGGAACAGACTTTTTGGCCAACCCAGTAACTTACTCCCTATTGAGTTCTCAGGAGCTGGCCTGTGGCAGGTCTTCCATGAATGGCAGTGGCGAATATACAGGTCCCTCCCCTTCCTTCCTCCAAATCTGTCTATCCTTCTTTACCTGCTCTCTGACTCAGGACATAGACTCTCAGTGAAGGCATCAGTGACCTGCCTTGCCTTCTTAGCTTCTGTTCAAGAAGCTAAAGAAATGTCCTGATACAGATGTAAAGAGCAGGGACGAAGGGGAGAAGGACTGATTACTGCGCCTGCAACCTCAGGGAGGGTCACAGCTCCTCTCAAAGTGACCTTTCAGATTCTTGAACTTGCTCCTTCCTCCACCACTCTCTTCCTTACTAACTGCCCCGCAACCGCCGGCCTCTGCCTGGGGCCTTTCTCTGATCACCTCTCCAAGGGTGTAAATAGTTCTTTCATCAAACTCTGCTTGGATTCAGTCAGTCAGTTCAATTGCTCAGTTGTATCTGACTCTTTGCAACCACATAGACTGCAGCATGCCAGGCTTCCCTGTTCTTCCTCATCTCCCAGAGCTTGGTCAAACTCATGTCCGTTGACCCAGTGATGCTATCCGACCATCTCCTTCTCTGTCGTCCCCTTCTTCTTCTGCCTTCTATTGTTCCCAGCATCAGAGTCTTTTCCAATGAGTCATCTCTTCGCATCAAGTGGCCAGAGTATTGGAGCTTCAGCTTCAGTATCATTCCTTCCAGTGAATATTCAGGGTTAGTTTCCTTTAGGATTGACTGGTTTGATCTTATAGTCCAAGGGACTCTCAAGAGTCTTCTCCAACACCACAGTCCAAAGGCATTTTTCTCACCAAGACCCCACCGAGAGCCCTGTTACCGTTGCAATGAATCACTCAGGGTGCTTGTCATCATGGATCTATCTCATGCCTTACAACTCTTCAAAGTGAGGATCATTGTTCCTGTTAACCCAGAGGTTTAAAGAAACAATGTCATTTGCTTAAGATCACCTAACTAGTAATTAGGTAATAACTAGCCATTAATAATTCCCACCAGCTTTGATTACAAAGTATCACTTACCTGAGTAGCCACTGTGCTTTCTCTGAAGGCACTCAATAAACAATCATGAAATGGATCTGAGTTTCCCAGTTATGCCCAGTCCACCAGACTGGTGGCCATGAGCTTGCAGATGGGATTAAAGGGGAAACCTTGGGACAAGGAGGGGGACTGAAGTCTGGGACCTGCCTTGGCCTAGGAACTTTCCATGTTTTATCTTCCCAGCTAGAGCTGTCAATATCTTGAGCAACCGTGCTCAGTCAGTATTGATGGACACAGGCTGGCACAGGGTGGTGGGCAGGGGAAAGCAGGTGTATTCAGATTGGGAGGAGGCAGCTTCATCATTGTGGTTTCTATCTGCAAATCCCATTCAACCTGAACATTTCGGCAGCTGAACAGAGATGCTCAAAGCCCCACCCCTCCTTATGCAGCTGAATGGTGTGCATGACCCAGTGGATTATTTTGCGGGAGAGGGAGGGTTCTGGCATGAATATCTGACACTAATATGCACTGCCTAGTGTGTCAGTATCAAAGGAAAACTGCAGAAGGAAAATTGGGGTAATATTTCTCAATACTGGAAAAAAAGTTACCATTTCAAGTCGGTTTTGAAAAAAGAAAAAATAAAAACCTTTTCAAACATCTAGCAATGTCAAAATATGCAGGTCTATCTATAAACAACCATTGCCATTTATGAAGTTTCACATTTTTGAATAATTGCTGTCTTTAAATAAAAAGGACACCTGTCCTGGGTCCAGGATGATAATTTCTATAATCAAAATGCTGACAGGAGAGCCCAGTGACCATTTCAGTGTGAAGTTCCAGTCAAGTAAAAACACCGGACTCTCAAGAGTCTCCAACACCACAGTCCAAAGGCATTTTTCTCACCAAGACCCCACCGAGAGCCCTGTTACCGTTGCAATGAATCACTCAGGGTGCTTGTCATCATGGATCTATCTCATGCCTTACAACTCTTCAAAGTGAGGATCATTGTTCCTGTTAACCCAGAGGTTTAAAGAAACAATGTCATTTGCTTAAGATCACCTAACTAGTAATTAGGTAATAACTAGCCATTAATAATTCCCACCAGCTTTGATTACAAAGTATCACTTACCTGAGTAGCCACTGTGCTTTCTCTGAAGGCACTCAATAAACAATCATGAAATGGATCTGAGTTTCCCAGTTATGCCCAGTCCACCAGACTGGTGGCCATGAGCTTGCAGATGGGATTAAAGGGGAAACCTTGGGACAAGGAGGGGGACTGAAGTCTGGGACCTGCCTTGGCCTAGGAACTTTCCATGTTTTATCTTCCCAGCTAGAGCTGTCAATATCTTGAGCAACCGTGCTCAGTCAGTATTGATGGACACAGGCTGGCACAGGGTGGTGGGCAGGGGAAAGCAGGTGTATTCAGATTGGGAGGAGGCAGCTTCATCATTGTGGTTTCTATCTGCAAATCCCATTCAACCTGAACATTTCGGCAGCTGAACAGAGATGCTCAAAGCCCCACCCCTCCTTATGCAGCTGAATGGTGTGCATGACCCAGTGGATTATTTTGCGGGAGAGGGAGGGTTCTGGCATGAATATCTGACACTAATATGCACTGCCTAGTGTGTCAGTATCAAAGGAAAACTGCAGAAGGAAAATTGGGGTAATATTTCTCAATACTGGAAAAAAAGTTACCATTTCAAGTCGGTTTTGAAAAAAGAAAAAATAAAAACCTTTTCAAACATCTAGCAATGTCAAAATATGCAGGTCTATCTATAAACAACCATTGCCATTTATGAAGTTTCACATTTTTGAATAATTGCTGTCTTTAAATAAAAAGGACACCTGTCCTGGGTCCAGGATGATAATTTCTATAATCAAAATGCTGACAGGAGAGCCCAGTGACCATTTCAGTGTGAAGTTCCAGTCACTATGGACCAGATCCAGCCCCGGATATTTCATGATGCTCAGACAGTGCTTCTCCAACTGAAGTCTCTGGAATCCTGCAGTGTGGGGTATCCGCACGTCTCTGATTGAGAGTATGCAAGACCTTCAGTTTGAGAAATATTGAAAGAGTGAGTGGGACTTCCCTGGTAGCCCAGTGGTGAAAAATACACATACCAGTGTAGTAGATGCAGATTCAGTCTCTGGGTCCGAGAGATTCCCTAGAGAAGGAAATGGCAACCCACTCCAGTATTCTTGCCTGGGAGATTCTGTGGACAGGGGAGCCTAGCAGGCTACAGACCATGGGGTCACAAAGAGTAAGACACAACTGAACAGCTGAACAACTAACAAATGATTGGCCTTTTTCCTTTTCTTTATTCTGCTTCCATGGTACTTTTTAGCATTAAAGAATTCCTGCTCTGTAAGAAGTGCTTAACAGATAATTTTAGAAAGGATGGAAGAGGAGTTTCCCTGTGGTCTGATGGTTAAGACTTTGCCTTTTGATGCAAGGAAGTATGAGTTCGATCCCTTGTCGGGAAGCTAAGATCTTACATGCCTTACGGCCAAAAAACTGAAATGTGAAACAGAAACAATGTTATAACAAATTCAATAAAGACTTTTACAAAAATAAGGAAGGAAGGGGAGAAGGGAGAACAAGAGAGAGGGAAGACCTGACATTCCAAATCGACGGCTTTCAAACCCTGGAGTTTTACAGAGACAAGGAGGTCTAGTTCCTCCTTAAAGCTATTGAATCAGAAGCTTTAGGGGCAGCGTCAGGACATATGTATAACTGGAGCCCATAAGAGTCAGATTTGAGAGCTACTGCTGTCTCTGTGAACTTCTCCTCCTGCCTACCTTGTCTGTGGTTGGGGGTGTCTCAGTTGTTCTGATTCCTGCCTCTATCTGCTAGATCTTCCTGTGCTTGGTCATCTGTCTCCAAGCTCTGCCCTCCACAGCCACCATCAGAGTCACCTGTCAAACACTCAGACCAGCAAACATGGACAGCCTGCCACCAGCAGAACCCCTGTGACCTCTTTCGTCTCCTTTCTGGACATGTCCTACTTCTAACTCAGTATTCCAGCAGCTCCACACTGTTTATTGGTGGCTCCTGACAGAAGCTGCTCTTCACCTCCCTTCCTTTGTGCATGTGATACTCCACCGTCAGGGTCCTTCTGCTTTACCGTCTCTCTTCCTGTTGGCTGGGGTGATGCCTGCTCCCCAGGCATCTCAGTTACCTCCTCTTCAAGAAGATTGTGACTCACTCTCAACTGGTTTAGACACTCCCTGTACAGTACTCTGGAGGATATTTGTCACTTCATTATGGTGATGTGCGAGTGTCACTAGACCTCACAGCAAGGAATTTGTCTTATTCACCTATGTTCACCTATGTTTCCCCAACATCCACAACCATACCTAACACATTAATGGACACTCAAGGGATATTTGATAAATCACATAACTTAATTTGGCCTCCTCTCCTCTGCCCAAACTGACTTATTTAATGCTCAGTTGGACTGAGCATTGACTGCTCAGTTGGAGCAGTAAGTTACTTAAAGTCAAAGAAAATATGTAAAGGAAGACTGCCTCACATTTTCTTTTGCCTTGTTCATTTCTAGTCCTTGTCTGTTTGCCCAACTCCATGCTGTTTCATGCACGTATCTGCACCTCTCTTTGTCTTAGAATTCTTCCTGGAACGCTTGCCCTGTGTCATACCTAGATCATCCTCAACTCCCTCCTGCATTCCTGTCTGGGGAAGAAAGATGTGCTACACACGGTTTTATATTTGTGTCCTCACCTGAAAAAAAATGCCCATGGCAGCAGTGATAAAATCTATTTCCCCGTGCCCAGGAGCGCTGCAATTTGCTGTAATTGCACTGTGCTTGGTGTGGTCTGATGGCTGTCACATCATCCCCATAGACACTGAGTCCAGCGACACCAGTTAATCATGCCCGAGCTTCAGTCACACGCATAAATGAGAAAATCGTCCCCAAATTAGGCCCTGAGTAGGTCAATGTGATTGCTGTTTGAGGCTTTTGAGAGGCACAATTCCTCCTCTACCCACTTGCTGACTCCATAGGACCAGTATCACTCAGCAGGAGAGTGAGATGGAGCTTTGCATTGTTAATGATCAACCCTGGTATTTTCACCAGGGGTTCTGGGGTTCAGGAATCCACTGGTGGGAAACATATGACCTGACCTATAGGAGTCTTGGGGTGGCAGCATCCTTGGTATGACCTTGAATGCTGCACTTCTGTCTTCGTTAAGTCTCTATCAGTAAATTCACAGTGTTGCACAGGAAACATGTACCTGTGATATTGGATTCCAGCTGAGAAAAGCATCTTTTGTAGAGGTTCAAACAGTGTCACGATTTTTGACCCCCACTGCCCCAGGCATCTCAGCCCAAGGATTTATCTTAGTTACACTCCTGTACAGTACTCTGGAGGATATTTGTCACTTCATTATGGTGATGTGCGAGTGTCACTAGACCTCACAGCAAGGAATTTGTCTTATTCACCTATGTTCACCTATGTTTCCCCAACATCCACAACCATACCTAACACATTAATGGACACTCAAGGGATATTTGATAAATCACATAACTTAATTTGGCCTCCTCTCCTCTGCCCAAACTGACTTATTTAATGCTCAGTTGGACTGAGCATTGACTGCTCAGTTGGAGCAGTAAGTTACTTAAAGTCAAAGAAAATATGTAAAGGAAGACTGCCTCACATTTTCTTTTGCCTTGTTCATTTCTAGTCCTTGTCTGTTTGCCCAACTCCATGCTGTTTCATGCACGTATCTGCACCTCTCTTTGTCTTAGAATTCTTCCTGGAACGCTTGCCCTGTGTCATACCTAGATCATCCTCAACTCCCTCCTGCATTCCTGTCTGGGGAAGAAAGATGTGCTACACACGGTTTTATATTTGTGTCCTCACCTGAAAAAAAATGCCCATGGCAGCAGTGATAAAATCTATTTCCCCGTGCCCAGGAGCGCTGCAATTTGCTGTAATTGCACTGTGCTTGGTGTGGTCTGATGGCTGTCACATCATCCCCATAGACACTGAGTCCAGCGACACCAGTTAATCATGCCCGAGCTTCAGTCACACGCATAAATGAGAAAATCGTCCCCAAATTAGGCCCTGAGTAGGTCAATGTGATTGCTGTTTGAGGCTTTTGAGAGGCACAATTCCTCCTCTACCCACTTGCTGACTCCATAGGACCAGTATCACTCAGCAGGAGAGTGAGATGGAGCTTTGCATTGTTAATGATCAACCCTGGTATTTTCACCAGGGGTTCTGGGGTTCAGGAATCCACTGGTGGGAAACATATGACCTGACCTATAGGAGTCTTGGGGTGGCAGCATCCTTGGTATGACCTTGAATGCTGCACTTCTGTCTTCGTTAAGTCTCTATCAGTAAATTCACAGTGTTGCACAGGAAACATGTACCTGTGATATTGGATTCCAGCTGAGAAAAGCATCTTTTGTAGAGGTTTGACAAAGCCTAAGTGTCCAAAGTCACTGATAGAGCAGCAACAAAAATATTCTCTGGGGCAAAGAAACAGCTCGAGGTTGATCCCGCCCACATCTCCTTAACATTTGGTTGGTTCAGCAGATGCCAAACAAATCAAGATCCATGGCAGGGCAGTTAACTTGGATTTTTAGCATAAACCTTAAATTTGTAATCAAAAGTTAGTGGCTTCTAGTCATCAAATGTGATAATAGTAACAGAGGAAAAAAATAATTTCAGTTACTCAGAATCTCACATTTTTCTTTTCCTGTGCCTCCTCCTCGTTGCTGACTCTCTGTGTAAGAAATTACTATATAGTTGTAATTATTGCATCCCTATAGGTTTTAATGCTTTTTTCCTCGCTGAAAAGTATTTCATAGTTATAATGTTATTAGCATTTTAACAGCTGCATAATGTCCCGTCAAGTGGCCTGAGCACGATTTACTTGGCTGTACTGTCTAGGACATCCACACAGTCTCCGGAATTGCCCCAGGATAGATGAGGGTGCAGTAAATGGCTTCATGGGTATGCTTTTGCCTTTAACATAATTTTCTTTAGATACTTTTTGCAAATTAATGATTATGCTATCAAAGAGCAGAGCCACCTGATGTTTTTCTGGGCTTATACTCCCTGCCTTTAGTGGTATTATCATATCAACCCATGCTCTGGTCAGAAGGGCTACTGGCCTAGAGGCCTCAGCTGGAAGGAGGCTGAGGTCAGAGAGGTGCCTGGAACAAGGAGAGGCACAATTCCTCCTCTACCCACTTGCTGACTCCATAGGACCAGTATCACTCAGCAGGAGAGTGAGATGGAGCTTTGCATTGTTAATGATCAACCCTGGTATTTTCACCAGGGGTTCTGGGGTTCAGGAATCCACTGGTGGGAAACATATGACCTGACCTATAGGAGTCTTGGGGTGGCAGCATCCTTGGTATGACCTTGAATGCTGCACTTCTGTCTTCGTTAAGTCTCTATCAGTAAATTCACAGTGTTGCACAGGAAACATGTACCTGTGATATTGGATTCCAGCTGAGAAAAGCATCTTTTGTAGAGGTTTGACAAAGCCTAAGTGTCCAAAGTCACTGATAGAGCAGCAACAAAAATATTCTCTGGGGCAAAGAAACAGCTCGAGGTTGATCCCGCCCACATCTCCTTAACATTTGGTTGGTTCAGCAGATGCCAAACAAATCAAGATCCATGGCAGGGGCAGTTAACTTGGATTTTTAGCATAAACCTTAAATTTGTAATCAAAAGTTAGTGGCTTCTAGTCATCAAATGTGATAATAGTAACAGAGGAAAAAAATAATTTCAGTTACTCAGAATCTCACATTTTTCTTTTCCTGTGCCTCCTCCTCGTTGCTGACTCTCTGTGTAAGAAATTACTATATAGTTGTAATTATTGCATCCCTATAGGTTTTAATGCTTTTTTCCTCGCTGAAAAGTATTTCATAGTTATAATGTTATTAGCATTTTAACAGCTGCATAATGTCCCGTCAAGTGGCCTGAGCACGATTTACTTGGCTGTACTGTCTAGGACATCCACACAGTCTCCGGAATTGCCCCAGGATAGATGAGGGTGCAGTAAATGGCTTCATGGGTATGCTTTTGCCTTTAACATAATTTTCTTTAGATACTTTTTGCAAATTAATGATTATGCTATCAAAGAGCAGAGCCACCTGATGTTTTTCTGGGCTTATACTCCCTGCCTTTAGTGGTATTATCATATCAACCCATGCTCTGGTCAGAAGGGCTACTGGCCTAGAGGCCTCAGCTGGAAGGAGGCTGAGGTCAGAGAGGTGCCTGGAACAAGGAGAGCTCTGCAGGTTAGGACAGCCTTAGAAAGGACAGTGGCCTAAGAACCATACTGTTATTCTTCCAACATACAGGCTAGGTCCAGGGCCCCCGGAATCACTGATTCAGCATCACCCAGGGTCTGTGGCCAGATCAGACTGGGTCTCTCCTCCTTACATGGTTCATAGGCCAAGTTCTGTGGGGGAAGCGGGTCTAAAACAGAACCATCCCAGAGAATATACCATGGATATATATTTACCCGCCCCTCCCCCCAATCTGGCTCTTTCCTGCTGTCTCTGCCCTTGATGGCACCTGGAATTCCTTCCTCCTCCACTCAAGGCTGAGTTGCTCCCACACCCAGGCAAATCATGTGTACATGCAACCAGACTTGAACTTGATTCCAGGCCTGGTAAGCCGGGCTGAATCTCTGGCCGTGACACACACACTGCTCGTGGACCTCCATGAGCAGTTGTACTGCTGAAACATAGGGGCCCTTGGGGCCCACACATAGTACATGCTGTGACACACAGTCACACGTGTACTTTCACAGCAAAGCCCAGCCTGACGACAGCCAGCACAGTCTCTCCCTGTAGACAGCACTCTGTGGGAAGTCATTCATTCATTCATTTGCTCACTCATTCAGTATTTATTGAGCAGTTACTATATGCTAAGACTGTCTCCTCTTGGAGCTGATGTTTGCGTTATAACAGGAGGCATCCCTGTGACAACTTTGGGGAGCCTTTGTCAAAGACAAGAGGAGCCAGATTTGAGTTTTCAGTGGCCTCTGCCTCCGCCAGCGCCCGGGCCCCATGGCAGGGTCTTCCCGCCAAGACAGCCTCTCCCATGGATGAGGCTGGGTATGTGCCATAGCAGGGACTTCCTGACCTGGCCTGGTGCTCCTGGCTGGCAGATCCTGCTCTCTATTGGAGCAGCAGATGGCCCAGTCCTGATCTTCTAGAAGCCCTGCTTCCCTATCCGGGTAATTTGCATCCCTCTGATCTGATTTGCATCCTTCTGATCTGATTTGTTCATCGATTCTGAGGGCAAACTGATCACCACATTCCTCTCATTGTAGCAGCTGCAAACTGCCACATTGATTACAGAGTAGAGTAATTTTTCCCCTTGTATTTGTTAACTGTTTGTGCATTACTTCTGAAACACGGTTTTCTAACTTGTGTTCTTCACTGTGGAGGCAGAGACCCAGGGAGGAAACACATGAATCAGTATGGAGTCTTAATTCTGGGTCTGAATACAATCACTTCTAGTAGCTGCATTAAAATAAAAAAGAAACAAAAACCAATTTTAATTTTAGTAATATATTTCATAACTCATTAGATCCAAAATAGAATTGTTTTAACATGTAGTTAATATAAAATATTGAGATATTTTACACTTTTTATGCACAGAGTTTGAAGCACAGTGTGTGTTTTCCACTTGTAGTACATTTCAGTCTGTACTTTGTCCACACCTTTTTATGGCACCTGGAATTCCTTCCTCCTCCACTCAAGGCTGAGTTGCTCCCACACCCAGGCAAATCATGTGTACATGCAACCAGACTTGAACTTGATTCCAGGCCTGGTAAGCCGGGCTGAATCTCTGGCCGTGACACACACACTGCTCGTGGACCTCCATGAGCAGTTGTACTGCTGAAACATAGGGGCCCTTGGGGCCCACACATAGTACATGCTGTGACACACAGTCACACGTGTACTTTCACAGCAAAGCCCAGCCTGACGACAGCCAGCACAGTCTCTCCCTGTAGACAGCACTCTGTGGGAAGTCATTCATTCATTCATTTGCTCACTCATTCAGTATTTATTGAGCAGTTACTATATGCTAAGACTGTCTCCTCTTGGAGCTGATGTTTGCGTTATAACAGGAGGCATCCCTGTGACAACTTTGGGGAGCCTTTGTCAAAGACAAGAGGAGCCAGATTTGAGTTTTCAGTGGCCTCTGCCTCCGCCAGCGCCCGGGCCCCATGGCAGGGTCTTCCCGCCAAGACAGCCTCTCCCATGGATGAGGCTGGGTATGTGCCATAGCAGGGACTTCCTGACCTGGCCTGGTGCTCCTGGCTGGCAGATCCTGCTCTCTATTGGAGCAGCAGATGGCCCAGTCCTGATCTTCTAGAAGCCCTGCTTCCCTATCCGGGTAATTTGCATCCCTCTGATCTGATTTGCATCCTTCTGATCTGATTTGTTCATCGATTCTGAGGGCAAACTGATCACCACATTCCTCTCATTGTAGCAGCTGCAAACTGCCACATTGATTACAGAGTAGAGTAATTTTTCCCCTTGTATTTGTTAACTGTTTGTGCATTACTTCTGAAACACGGTTTTCTAACTTGTGTTCTTCACTGTGGAGGCAGAGACCCAGGGAGGAAACACATGAATCAGTATGGAGTCTTAATTCTGGGTCTGAATACAATCACTTCTAGTAGCTGCATTAAAATAAAAAAGAAACAAAAACCAATTTTAATTTTAGTAATATATTTCATAACTCATTAGATCCAAAATAGAATTGTTTTAACATGTAGTTAATATAAAAATATTGAGATATTTTACACTTTTTTATGCACAGAGTTTGAAGCACAGTGTGTGTTTTCCACTTGTAGTACATTTCAGTCTGTACTGTCCACACTTGAAGTGTTCAGTAACCAGATTTCAATTTCTTCCTTTGTATGAGAATATGAATACCTGTTCTGTATCACTAAGAGGAGAACATGAGTTCATATATGAGATCTCCTGAAAAATTGTAGGAATCAATAAATGTCAGACTTCCTCACCTCCAAATTATTCATCCATTTTGAGTGTGTTGGGCAGGAACTCGTGTTTGCCTGAAAATATAAATGAGATTTTAAAATGTAGTAAATATTAGCTTATCCATTATTTTGCGTTGTATTCTTATTTCTCTCCAGCTGTTGTTATTTTCTTCTTCTTTTATCTCTAAAAGGTCCAAGAATCTTACTTTCTATAGTAGTTTGAATTGCAGCATCTCCCTCAAAGATAAGTTAACATCCCAACCTTTAGTACCTATGAGTGTGACTTTATTTAGAAATAGGGTCTGTGCAAGTGGAAAATACGTTAAAGTGAGGTGATACTGGGTTAGGGTTTGGGCCTGCTGTGGAGAGAACACAGGAATGTGGATTGCAGACATGCACAGGGAGAAGACCGCATGACAACAAAGGAAGAGATTGGACCGATGTGTCTACACATCAAAGAATGTCAGGGTTGATTGGCAGCCACTAGAAGGATCCTCCTCTAGAAGGATCTTCCTCTGAAGCCTGCAGAAAGATGATGGCCTGCCCATCTTGATTTCATAGTTCTAGAGTCCAGAACTGTCCAAAAGTAAATATCTCTTGGAGAGTCACTCAGATTATGATAATGTGTTACCACAGCTAAAGGAAACTAATACATTCTCAATGAACAGTTTCTACTCCCTCTCCCTCCCCTTCACTCCTCAACCCACTGCACTTAGACTTTCACCTCCATCACTCATTCATATGATTTATTCTTAACACTTTTCTAACTTGTGTTCTTCACTGTGGAGGCAGAGACCCAGGAGGAAACACTTTCTTGAAGGTCAACAATCACTTATAGTCGCTGCATTAAAATAAAAAAGAAACAAAAACCAATTTTAATTTTAGTAATATATTTCATAACTCATTAGATCCAAAATAGAATTGTTTTAACATGTAGTTAATATAAAAATATTGAGATATTTTACACTTTTTTATGCACAGAGTTTGAAGCACAGTGTGTGTTTTCCACTTGTAGTACATTTCAGTCTGTACTGTCCACACTTGAAGTGTTCAGTAACCAGATTTCAATTTCTTCCTTTGTATGAGAATATGAATACCTGTTCTGTATCACTAAGAGGAGAACATGAGTTCATATATGAGATCTCCTGAAAAATTGTAGGGAATCAATAAATGTCAGACTTCCTCACCTCCAAATTATTCATCCATTTTGAGTGTGTTGGGCAGGAACTCGTGTTTGCCTGAAAATATAAATGAGATTTTAAAATGTAGTAAATATTAGCTTATCCATTATTTTGCGTTGTATTCTTATTTCTCTCCAGCTGTTGTTATTTTCTTCTTCTTTTATCTCTAAAAGGTCCAAGAATCTTACTTTCTATAGTAGTTTGAATTGCAGCATCTCCCTCAAAGATAAGTTAACATCCCAACCTTTAGTACCTATGAGTGTGACTTTATTTAGAAATAGGGTCTGTGCAAGTGGAAAATACGTTAAAGTGAGGTGATACTGGGTTAGGTTGGACCTGCTGTGGAGAGAACACAGGAATGTGGATTGCAGACATGCACAGGGAGAAGACCGCATGACAACAAAGGAAGAGATTGGACCGATGTGTCTACACATCAAAGAATGTCAGGGTTGATTGGCAGCCACTAGAAGGATCCTCCTCTAGAAGGATCTTCCTCTGAAGCCTGCAGAAAGATGATGGCCTGCCCATCTTGATTTCATAGTTCTAGAGTCCAGAACTGTCCAAAAGTAAATATCTCTTGGAGAGTCACTCAGATTATGATAATGTGTTACCACAGCTAAAGGAAACTAATACATTCTCAATGAACAGTTTCTACTCCCTCTCCCTCCCCTTCACTCCTCAACCCACTGCACTTAGACTTTCACCTCCATCACTCATTCATATGGTGCTGTCAGAGGTCACCCTGCCCTTGACATCACCACAGCCCACGAACCTGAAAGTCTGGCTGCCCTTAGGTCCTCTGCACATGGCCTGGAATATTAGAGAGGCAACACCAGGGAAGCAGGCCAGTCTCCAGGATTCTGAGCTGCATGTGGCCTCCTGGGACAGGGTGTATTTTTAAAACTCTGTGTCTGGCTATACAAACTCAAGATTTCTTTTGGAAACACACCCAAGAAATGGGGCTGACAAGGGATCTCCCCAGAGACTTAAGGATGGGTTTTTACTCAAGCTGAACTTTCAAGATTGGCCAGGCAGCTCTTTTGTTCCAAAACAGAAGGGGCAAAAGGACAGCCTCTTTAGTATGTATGTTTGCAGGGAAAGGAAAAAATGGAGTGTTCCGAGAACTCAAGAGGGATCCTCGTGCGAAGGAGCACAGGTGTTGGGGGTGGGGGTAAGATCCAAGAGAGCCAGGTTGTGAGCAGCCTGGGACACAGAGCTGCCCGTGGGTTGTGTCATACCCAGTGCTGGATCAGATTTACTAAGAAGTTGCCAATTCGAACATGAGCCTCATTCAAAAATACAAGACTCCATACTGAAATACAAGATGTCCAGTCCTCCTTCAGGACAAAATAGTCGAGTTTTGAAACAAGATCCTTTGCTTGGTGATGTTCTACTTTTGTTTCTCTGTTTTGTTTTTAATGTTTTAAAAATGTAGACCATTTTTAAAGTCTTCATTGAGTTACTTATACTTTCTTTTTGACCACAAGGCATGTGGGATCTTACCTCCTGACCAGAGATAAAATCCACCCCTTGCAGTGGAATGAGTTGGCAGCCACTAGAAGGATCCTCCTCTAGAAGGATCTTCCTCTGAAGCCTGCAGAAAGATGATGGCCTGCCCATCTTGATTTCATAGTTCTAGAGTCCAGAACTGTCCAAAAGTAAATATCTCTTGGAGAGTCACTCAGATTATGATAATGTGTTACCACAGCTAAAGGAAACTAATACATTCTCAATGAACAGTTTCTACTCCCTCTCCCTCCCCTTCACTCCTCAACCCACTGCACTTAGACTTTCACCTCCATCACTCATTCATATGGTGCTGTCAGAGGTCACCCTGCCCTTGACATCACCACAGCCCACGAACCTGAAAGTCTGGCTGCCCTTAGGTCCTCTGCACATGGCCTGGAATATTAGAGAGGCAACACCAGGGAAGCAGGCCAGTCTCCAGGATTCTGAGCTGCATGTGGCCTCCTGGGACAGGGTGTATTTTTAAAACTCTGTGTCTGGCTATACAAACTCAAGATTTCTTTTGGAAACACACCCAAGAAATGGGGCTGACAAGGGATCTCCCCAGAGACTTAAGGATGGGTTTTTACTCAAGCTGAACTTTCAAGATTGGCCAGGCAGCTCTTTTGTTCCAAAACAAAAGGGGGCAAAAGGACAGCCTCTTTAGTATGTATGTTTGCAGGGAAAGGAAAAAATGGAGTGTTCCGAGAACTCAAGAGGGATCCTCGTGCGAAGGAGCACAGGTGTTGGGGGTGGGGGTAAGATCCAAGAGAGCCAGGTTGTGAGCAGCCTGGGACACAGAGCTGCCCGTGGGTTGTGTCATACCCAGTGCTGGATCAGATTTACTAAGAAGTTGCCAATTCGAACATGAGCCTCATTCAAAAATACAAGACTCCATACTGAAATACAAGATGTCCAGTCCTCCTTCAGGACAAAATAGTCGAGTTTTGAAACAAGATCCTTTGCTTGGTGATGTTCTACTTTTGTTTCTCTGTTTTGTTTTTAATGTTTTAAAAATGTAGACCATTTTTAAAGTCTTCATTGAGTTACTTATACTACTTTACTTTTTGACCACAAGGCATGTGGGATCTTACCTCCCTGACCAGAGATAAAATCCACACCCCTTGCAGTGGAAGGTGAAGTCTAACCGCTGGACCACCAGGAAAGTCCCTGATGGGTGATGATTTACTAGCTTTGGTGACCGTTTTGTTTTCTTTTTTTCACTCTGGCACAAACATTCCTAAGACTGTAAATGCAAGGAAGAAGAAACACTCCCACCATCCCAGGGCCTAAAAAGGCAATCTGTTCTAAGCCCTGGCCCACATGTAGGAAGAATTTTTTTATACTTATTATTAAATGGCAGATATGATCTGATAACATACTTTCTTCCACTTAGTGTTATGTCAGAACTCTTTTCTCCCCTACATTGCTAGTGTTTATCATGATCTTTCTCAGAGACGATGTAATATTTCATCAGGTTGATGGGCCCTAATTTACTTATCCATTTCCCTATTATTGGACTCTGTTGCTCTAATACAGATAGCACTATTATCTCTCTAACTGGTGGATCAAAAGCTGACAAAGCAGGTACAGCCAGAGTCAGCCATGAATTATGCATATGATCTGGTCGCAGGCAGTTTCTTCTGTTTAGCTTAGGGACAGGAAATAACGACCACTGGGTTCTGGGGTGGGAGCGTGGGGAGGCGGGAGCTGAAGGACATGGTGAGTGAGAGGCTTTTCAAAGACACTTACTGGGATTTGATGAGCTTGGGAAGGATGCTGGCTTCCTGTGACTTGAAACAAATTACCACAAATTTGGTGGCTTAGAAAACAACAGGCATCTATTCTCTCTCAGTTCTGGAGCCTGAAGTCCAAAGTCAACGTATTGTCAGGGTTGGATCCTTCTGAGGGCTCTGGAGAGGATCTGCTTCATGCCTCTTTCCCAGCTCCTGGCAGAGGCCTCCAGTAATCCTTGCCTTCCCCCAGTTTGTATTCACTTAAGTCCCATCTCTGCCTCCATTGTCACATGGTCTTCTCCTCTGTGTATCTTACACCCCTCTCTTCTTTCATGAGGACTCTTGTCATTGCATTGAGGGCTCCCCCAATCTGCAAAAACCCAATTTCCCTGTAAGGTCACAGTTACAGCTTCCCTGTGAACATATATTTTAGGGGTCACTATGCAACCCACTATAGGAAGGGGAGGCATGAACACAATAGTATGTTCTGGGTTCCTGTTACCTACATGGCACTCTACCATCTACTTATCTTTGTTCAACAATATGTTAGGAATATCTTTCCATATCAGAGTGCAGGGATCTCCCAGATTCATTTTTTATTCACTGCTGAGGACTGCATAGCATATAGGTACATGAATGAGGACTTCCCAGGTGGCACAGTGTTAAATAATCCGCCTGCCAATGTAAGAGACATGGGTTCAGTCCCTGGGTTGGGAAGATCCCCTGGCGGAGGAAATGGCAACCCACTCCACTATTCTTGCCTGGAAAATTTCATGGAGAAAGGAGCTTGGGCGGACTGCAGTCCATGGAGTCGCAAAGAGTTGGACACGACTGAGCATTCATACACTTCGTGTACACTTAACCAGGTTTTTCTCAATCTTGTGAACTAATTATGTTTCATCATTATAAGTAAAGGTGGAGCTCTGCAACAACAGATGCCACCGCGATGGGAGGCAGCCAAAGAACAAAGACGGATGAAAATAGAGAAATGAGGGACCAATAGAAGTGGCCCGCCCACTCCCCTCCCTCTCCAACCCCACCCCCGCCCAAAATAAATAAATAAATAAATCTTTAAAAAAATAAATAAATAAGTAAAGGTGGAAATGAATGTCCTCATGTATACATCACAAGCATATGTGCAGTTTGTCCAAGATCTATAACTAGTTGTCAAAACACCACATCTTTTCTCTTCAAGCTTAATTTTATATACAATTATATGTGTATTTATCTGTATGTATATGTGTATATAATAACATTAATTGAACACTTGCTGGCAGATGTCAGGCCCTGTGATAATATTTGTGTGCATGTATATATGTTAATGTAGATGCCAATGTAGAGAGTGGCCATGTAGGCACAGGGTGGGGAAGTGTGAATTGGGAGATTGGAGTAGATACCATATACTTTTTTTCTTTTTTGGGGGGGTGGGGTGGATGGGGTGGGGAGGAAGGGGGCGGGCAGACCACTTCTATTGGTCTTTCATTTGTCCATTTTCATCCATCTTTGTTCTTTAGCCCGTGTGGGCCTCCCATCCCGGTGGCCTCTGTTGTCGCAGAGCACCGACTCTGGGCACATGCGCTCCAGAGCTCTGGCTCGGTAATTGGTCACATTGGTCCAGCGGCTCCGCGGCACGTGGGATCTTCCCAGGCCAGGGATCGAACTGGTATGCCTTGCACTGCAAGGCGGTGTCCTTACCCACTGGACCACCAGGGAAGCCCCCACCATATACTTTTAACACTGAACTTTGCTAGGACACTGCTAATATATGTAGACCTATCTCCATTTTCTTTTCCAAAATCTTCCTGGATCTTCTCACCTATTTATTTTTTGAGATAAGTGGTAGAGAATATTGTTAAGTTGCAATATAAACCCTATTGAGTTTATATTGTACCTGCATTGAATTTATATATTAATTTAGGAAGACTTGGTACTTTTATAATAACTTCCTATCCAACATCTAGTTATGACACCATAATTTATCTTTTTATATTTCTGAATAGAACTGCATAGCTTTATTCCTGTAGCTGTATTCATTCACATTTCTATTTAAGCTTGTTTCTAGATTATTTTTTTCTATTGACTTTCAGGTATAGGATTTTTTCTTATATTACATTTTCAAACTGATCATTACTCCATTGTATTTTCTATTTGTTGTGCATTGTGAAGCTATTGGCTTTTTTATATTATTTTTGTAACTAGCCACCTAAGTAAATTTTTGTGTTGTTTTTCTAATAGGTTTTTCAGCTAATTCACCAAGGCTGACTTGCACATAATAATTGTCTTAACAGCAGACATACCTTGTATTTCATCCTCTTGTTTAATTGCTTTGGCAGTGATACCCAGAACAGAGGACATCCACATCTTGTTCTAAGCTAATAGAAAGTTTTGCATTATTTCAGCATTATATATGAAGCAAGATTTGGACTTAAGATTTCTTTCTTCTGTATCATGTTTAAAAGCAGCCATTTATTTCCATCTTACCAAGTTTTCCTCTATGAGATATGAGGGTTGAGTGTTTTTTTAAAGAGCCTTGTAGGTAGCTACTGACATTCATGCATCCAGTAATGATTGATTGTGTGGGACCAGGCAGTCCTGTACAGTAAGCAATCCTATACAGTAAGCCAAGTGCCTTCCTGGTGAGTGACAGTGCTAGATTGGAAGGGAAGTGAAATTTCGAAGAATTTAGTTTGACAAACTTCTGATTACCAAAAGGGTAGTGGGAACGGGGAGGGATAAATTAGGGGTTTGGGATTAAATATACACACTGCTATAGATAAAACAGGTTACCAACAGGGACCTGTTGTATAGCACAGAGAACTATACTCAGTATTTTGTAATAATCTATAATGAAAAAGAATCAGAAAAAGAGTGTGTGTGTGTGTGTGTGTGTGTGTGTGTGTATTTTACTGAATACATATATGTATGTGTGTGAGTATATATAGGACTTCCCTGATGGTTCAGATGGTAAAGAATCTGCCTGCAGTGTGGGAGACCTGGGTTCAGTCCCTGGGCTGTGAAGATCCCCTGGAGGAGGGCATGACAACCCACTCCACTGATCTGAATTTTGTTCCTATAGTTGAACTGTTTCCAGAATGTCATATAAGTAGAATCCCACAGGATGTAGTGTTTTGTGTCTGATTTCTTTCAAGAGGCATAATGTTTTCAGGGTTTATCCACATTATTGTCTCTAGTTTATCTGTTTTTCTCTCCAATTTTACAGACATATAATTAACATAGAACATGATATTAGTTTAAGATGTTCAGTGTAATGATTTGATATATGTATATATTGCATAAATAATTACCACAGTAAGTTTAGCTAACACTCCTCTTGTTTGTTTCCTGTTTGTTGAGTAATATTTTATTGTCTGAAAATATCATGGTTTATCTATTCATGGCTGGGCCATGTGGGTGGCTTCCAGTGTTGTGTACTGTAAACACAACTACTGTGAATATTTGTCCTGTAGACATTTAGCTTTAACTGTCTCATTTCAATATCCAAGATTGAGTGTGTTTGGTTATATGTAGAGTGTACTAGTATGTTTATTACTATAGTGTTTTCCAAAGCAGCTGTACTATGCATTCCCAACAGCATCCCAGTCATTGCACACCCTTGACAGCACTTTGCCTTGTCTTCCCTTCTCTTTTGACCATACGAATAGGTGAGTGGGTGACGTCTAAGATCTTGTTATGATTTGAATTTGGGTTTCCCTGAATGACTAATGTCAGTGAGTATTTTTCATGGGTTAATGCTTTCTACATATCTTCATTGGCAAGGTGTTTGTTCACATTACTTGTCCATTTTAAATACTGGGTTATTTTTAGATTACTGAGTTTCAAGAGCTCTTTATATAATATTCTGGATAGTAGGGTTTTTTTTTTTTTTCAGATAGAGGTTTTACAAATATTTTGTCCCTATCTGTTTTTATTTCCTTGAAAGCATGATTGGAAGAATAGTTTTTTAATTTTGATGAATTCTCATTAATCACAAATTATTTCTGTTTTGTGTTTTTTGTATCATATCTCAAAAAAATGTTGACTTAACCCAAGGTCATGAAATGTTTTTTGTTGATTGGTTTATAGATAGATAGATAGATATAGATACAGATACATAGATGTATCTATATGTATATTAGATATATCTATCTATATATATATATATTTTAGTTTTTGGCCTCTTTTATTGGTCCTTCATTTATTTATTTTCATCCATCTTAATTCTTTGGCTTGTGTGGGCCTCCCATCTCAGTAGCCTCTCTCGCTGCAGAGCACGGGTCCTGGGCACATGCACTCCAGAGTGCTTGCTCGCAATTGGACACACTGGTCCAGCCGCTCTGCGGTGTGTGGAATCTTCCCAGGTCAGGGATTGAACTGGTGCCCCTTGCACTGCAAGGTGGATTCTTTACCCACTGGACCACCAGGGAAGCCCCTATATGTATAATTTTATTTATTTATTTATTTTTGACTTTTCTGGGTGTCCATTCCTGCATGAGGGCTTTTCTCTAGTTGCAGTTAGCAGGCTTCTCATTGCAGTGGCTTCTCTTGTTGCAGAGCATGGGCTCTAGGGCACATGAGCTTCAGTAGTTGTGGCATGTGGGCTCAATATTTGTGGCTCCTGGGATCAGTTGCTCTGCAGCATGAGGGATCGTCTCAGATCAGGGATCGGACCTGTGTCTCCTGTGTTGGCAGGCGGATTATTTACCACTGAACTACAAGGGGAGCCCTTTAGTTGGTTCATTTTTTACATATGGACGTTTATTCCAGCATCACTTATTAAAAATGCTGCCTTTCTCTTACATTATTTTTTTCGTTCAATCTTTGGTAGAAGTCTCTAGTGAAACTATTTGAGTATGGATTTCTCTTTGCAGAAAGGCCTTTAATTACAAATCCAACTTATTTAATGGATAAGTGGGTAATTATGTTGTGCTGTGTTGTGCTTAGTTCCTCAGTCAAGTTTGACTCTTTGCAACCCATGGACTGCAGCCCACCAGGCTCCTCTGATTTCAAGAGCTCTTTATATAATATTCTGGATAGTAGGGTTTTTTTTTTTTTTCAGATAGAGGTTTTACAAATATTTTGTCCCTATCTGTTTTTATTTCCTTGAAAGCATGATTGGAAGAATAGTTTTTTAATTTTGATGAATTCTCATTAATCACAAATTATTTCTGTTTTGTGTTTTTTGTATCATATCTCAAAAAAATGTTGACTTAACCCAAGGTCATGAAATGTTTTTTGTTGATTGGTTTATAGATAGATAGATAGATATAGATACAGATACATAGATGTATCTATATGTATATTAGATATATCTATCTATCTATATATATATTTTAGTTTTTGGCCTCTTTTATTGGTCCTTCATTTATTTATTTTCATCCATCTTAATTCTTTGGCTTGTGTGGGCCTCCCATCTCAGTAGCCTCTCTCGCTGCAGAGCACGGGTCCTGGGCACATGCACTCCAGAGTGCTTGCTCGCAATTGGACACACTGGTCCAGCCGCTCTGCGGTGTGTGGAATCTTCCCAGGTCAGGGATTGAACTGGTGCCCCTTGCACTGCAAGGTGGATTCTTTACCCACTGGACCACCAGGGAAGCCCCTATATGTATAATTTTATTTATTTATTTATTTTTGACTTTTCTGGGTGTCCATTCCTGCATGAGGGCTTTTCTCTAGTTGCAGTTAGCAGGCTTCTCATTGCAGTGGCTTCTCTTGTTGCAGAGCATGGGCTCTAGGGCACATGAGCTTCAGTAGTTGTGGCATGTGGGCTCAATATTTGTGGCTCCTGGGATCAGTTGCTCTGCAGCATGAGGGATCGTCTCAGATCAGGGATCGGACCTGTGTCTCCTGTGTTGGCAGGCGGATTATTTACCACTGAACTACAAGGGGAGCCCTTTAGTTGGTTCATTTTTTACATATGGACGTTTATTCCAGCATCACTTATTAAAAATGCTGCCTTTCTCTTACATTATTTTTTTCGTTCAATCTTTGGTAGAAGTCTCTAGTGAAACTATTTGAGTATGGATTTCTCTTTGCAGAAAGGCCTTTAATTACAAATCCAACTTATTTAATGGATAAGTGGGTAATTATGTTGTGCTGTGTTGTGCTTAGTTCCTCAGTCAAGTTTGACTCTTTGCAACCCATGGACTGCAGCCCACCAGGCTCCTCTGTCCATGGGGATTAACCCCAAGTGGGTAATTGGGGTTGTCTGATTGTTCTTGAGTGAATTTTGGTATTTTATGTAGAGACAACTTGCTTCAATAATTTATGCTATCAAATCTATTGGCATAAAGTTGTTTATAATACTCCCTTTTTATTTTTAATATCTCAAAGATATGTGTGATGTGTCCTCTCTCATTCTTGATATTGTGATTTGTATCTTTCTTCTTTTCTTTTTATGGTCTGTCTGGCTAGTTTGTCATTTTTATTGACTTTTGTTTTTTAAGAATCCAGTTTTGATTTTATCACTTGTCTCCACTGGTTTTCTGTTTTCAATTTCATTGACGCTTCTTTATTATTTCCTTTCTTCTGCTTCCTTTATATTTAATCTACCCTTCTTTTTCTAGTTTCTTATGTTCAACTTAAATTTTTGATAGAACTTTCTTATGTTCTAATATGGGTAATTTAATGCTATAAATCTCTGTTAAAGGACAGCCTTCACTGTCTCCCGCTATTCCACATAGTTGAACATACCGTTTTCATTTTCAGTCAATTCATTACGCTTTAGCTTCCCTGGTGATTTATTCTTTAACCTATGGAAAGAATTGGGTTTTGTGTGATTTACAAGTATGGGGGTACTTTCAGATATCTTTCTGTTCATTTTAAATCCACTGTGATCAGAAAAATACGTTTTCTGTGATTGCAGTTCTTTTATATTTACTGAGATTTGTTTTATAGACTAGTATATGGTCTATTGTGGCAAATGTGCCAGGTGCACATGAAAAGAATATGTAATTTGCTTTTGTAACATATGATGTGCCAGAAATGCTAATTAGGTCAAGTTGGTTTGTGGTTTTGTTCAGGTATTCTCTAGTTCTAGTGATTTTCTTTATTGTTCTATCAGTTTCAAGTAAAAGTTATTGAAGTGGCCAGCTATAATTGTGGATTTGTATATTTCTCTTTTAAGTTCTGTCAATTTTGTTTTATATGTTTTGGTTGGTTGATATGTTTTTCTTTAGTCTTAGGTTGTTGTTAGGTGCATTTTAAAATATTTTTATGTTTTTATTTTTAATTGATTTTATGAGCTGTTGGCTCATCTTAACCTTTCATCTGTTTGTTTTCCAATGAATTCAGTCTTATATATCCTTTGAATCTTTTTTTTTTTGTAATTCCTCCGACTCCTCTGTTTACCTCAGATTTTCATGTTTTTTTTCTGTTTTAATTAAATGCCTTCAATAATTTATTTTCATTCATTCTGTATGTAATGAAACAGTAAAACATGCAGTTTGGGCAGCAGATTTTTTTATGGAGCATAATAGGTATTGCTCTTTTCTGAAATTTCTGGTACAAACTGTGGTTTTGAATTTTTTTCCTTTGAATTAAATTTTGATTGAATATTTTTACAGGTGGTTTAGGTTCTTATTTCTTCCCTCTTTTGTAATTTCTTCCTAAATTCATTGAGTTGTCAGAGATTGTAATCTGTATTTTTAAAATGAAATAAGGTTTCTTTAAGACCCAATACATAAAAATATGATTGTGAAAACAGTCATAAACAATAGGTAAAAGCTTATATGGTCATGTTCCATTAAAACTTTACTTATAAAAACTAGAGGAGGCAAAATTTGGCCCATGGGCTGTGGCAAAGCCTGTTCTAAAGGGACCAATAAAATGCTGACTGGCATTATTAGTCCTCATATTTCCTTTAACATATTTAAGCATATTTCCTTCTGAGACTAAAATTGGAAAACAAAATGCAGTCACAAATGATTTGAGGTTAATTCACCTTTCAAATATTTTGCTTTCCAACAGCCTGTGGATACTCTTGTAACGCATGAACATGTGTGCATGCGTGTATGCTCAGTCGTGTCCAACTCATTGCGACTCATGGACTGTCACTCACCAAGGTCCTCCTCTGTCCATGGAATTTTCCAGGCAAGAATACTGGAATGGGTTGCCATTTCCTTTTTGAGGATCTTCCTATACAGGGATAGTTCGTGGGTTTTAGCTTAGTTTTATATGTTTTGGTTTGGATTTGTATATTTCTCTTTTAAGTTCTGTCAATTTTGTTTTATATGTTTTGGTTGGATGATATGTTTTTCTTTAGTCTTAGGTTGTTGTTAGGTGCATTTTAAAATATTTTTATGTTTTTATTTTTAATTGATTTTATGAGCTGTTGGCTCATCTTAACCTTTCATCTGTTTGTTTTCCAATGAATTCAGTCTTATATATCCTTTGAATCTTTTTTTTTTTGTAATTCCTCCGACTCCTCTGTTTACCTCAGATTTTCATGTTTTTTTTCTGTTTTAATTAAATGCCTTCAATAATTTATTTTCATTCATTCTGTATGTAATGAAACAGTAAAACATGCAGTTTGGGCAGCAGATTTTTTTATGGAGCATAATAGGTATTGCTCTTTTCTGAAATTTCTGGTACAAACTGTGGTTTTGAATTTTTTTCCTTTGAATTAAATTTTGATTGAATATTTTTACAGGTGGTTTAGGTTCTTATTTTTTCCCCTCTTTTGTAATTTCTTCCTAAATTCATTGAGTTGTCAGAGATTGTAATCTGTATTTTTAAAATGAAATAAGGTTTCTTTAAGACCCAATACATAAAAATATGATTGTGAAAACAGTCATAAACAATAGGTAAAAGCTTATATGGTCATGTTCCATTAAAACTTTACTTATAAAAACTAGAGGAGGCAAAATTTGGCCCATGGGCTGTGGCAAAGCCTGTTCTAAAGGGACCAATAAAATGCTGACTGGCATTATTAGTCCTCATATTTCCTTTAACATATTTAAGCATATTTCCTTCTGAGACTAAAATTGGAAAACAAAATGCAGTCACAAATGATTTGAGGTTAATTCACCTTTCAAATATTTTGCTTTCCAACAGCCTGTGGATACTCTTGTAACGCATGAACATGTGTGCATGCGTGTATGCTCAGTCGTGTCCAACTCATTGCGACTCATGGACTGTCACTCACCAAGGTCCTCCTCTGTCCATGGAATTTTCCAGGCAAGAATACTGGAATGGGTTGCCATTTCCTTTTTGAGGGGATCTTCCCTATACAGGGATAGAACCCTCATCTCCTGCATTGGCAGGCAGATTCTTTACCACTAAACCACCTGGGTAAAGTTGTTAATTTGTCAGTTTTTGCAAACACTGCATTCAGTTTAACTTTATTACTGATTTTTTTCCCAGTTTTTCTTGCAATACTGTAACTCCATCTTTGGACGATGACATTAGTATTCTCAGATATAATGGATGTGTCAGTTATCTTCCCCCCATCATGTTGTCATATTGTAAGGTAAATTGGACTGTTATCAGGTTTAACTCTGGTCACCCATGGATAGGCAGCATATAATTTTCTCTTAATAGGAAAAAAATTCAGGGTTGGGTTTAATATAAAGGGACCCACTCCCTATCTAAGGGAGGGTTGATTCTTTTAGATGGATCATCCTTGATATGCCTTTCAGAATTTCTAAATATATTCTGACCCTTAGTATTTCTTTGTTATCAGTTTTAAAGTCTCCTCTTTCATTTTTCATTTTATTAGAGTGTTTTCTTAGTTTGTCTAGTTAAAAGTTTGCCCATTTATTCATCTTCTCAAAAAACTAATTATTAGTTTCATTGATTTTTATACTGTCTTTCTAGGTTCCCTTTCTTGATTTCTTAAGCATATAGTTTTACATATAAGCTTTAAAATAGTTTGGTAGTTAACTTTATTAATTAAATCCATAAAAATTCTGAATAAAATCTTATTCCATTGATGTATTGGTTTAGGAAGGACTGATATATTTACTGCTTTTTTCCTTCATATGTATTGTATTTCTGTTTGTTCAGGGCATGTTTTTGTCTTCAATAAAATGTACTGCTTACTGTTTTCTTTTTTCAGGTATAGATCCAGAACCATTACTGTCAAATGTATTCTTGTCTCATTTTAGTCTCTACTGTGAAGTGACCTTCTATTTCTTATTATTGCTATTGATCTTTGTGTATTTAGATCAGTCCTAGTCAAATTAGGAACCCCTTGTATGAATTTCAGTTGTTTTTGCAACAGTCTCTCATATATTCTAAGTTTACTGTCACATAATTTGTAGATAGATACAATTTTTTCCCTTCTTTCTCAGCATTTTTCCTGATAATTTCACTTCTTATCTAAGTGCATTGGTTTAAACCACCAAAGCAATAATAAATAGAAATGGAGATGGTGGACCTGCCTATCTTCTTCATGATTTTAGAAGAAAGGACTTCAGTATTTTATCTTTTAATATGAAGTTTTTTGAGGTTTATTCTTTAAAACAGCCTTTATTATATTTAAGAAGTGCCCATCCAAAAATTTTCCATTTTGCGTACCCATCGACTGACATTAGTATTCTCAGATATAATGGATGTCAGTTATCTTCCCCCCATCATGTTGTCATATTGTAAGGTAAATTGGACTGTTATCAGGTTTAACTCTGGTCACCCATGGATAGGCAGCATATAATTTTCTCTTAATAGGAAAAAAATTCAGGGTTGGGTTTAATATAAAGGGATCCACTCCCTATCTAAGGGAGGGTTGATTCTTTTAGATGGATCATCCTTGATATGCCTTTCAGAATTTCTAAATATATTCTGACCCTTAGTATTTCTTTGTTATCAGTTTTAAAGTCTCCTCTTTCATTTTTCATTTTATTAGAGTGTTTTCTTAGTTTGTCTAGTTAAAAGTTTGCCCATTTATTCATCTTCTCAAAAAACTAATTATTAGTTTCATTGATTTTTATACTGTCTTTCTGGGTTCCCTTTCTTGATTTCTTAAGCATATAGTTTTACATATAAGCTTTAAAATAGTTTGGTAGTTAACTTTATTAATTAAATCCATAAAAATTCTGAATAAAATCTTATTCCATTGATGTATTGGTTTAGGAAGGACTGATATATTTACTGCTTTTTTCCTTCATATGTATTGTATTTCTGTTTGTTCAGGGCATGTTTTTGTCTTCAATAAAATGTACTGCTTACTGTTTTCTTTTTTCAGGTATAGATCCAGAACCATTACTGTCAAATGTATTCTTGTCTCATTTTAGTCTCTACTGTGAAGTGACCTTCTATTTCTTATTATTGCTATTGATCTTTGTGTATTTAGATCAGTCCTAGTCAAATTAGGAACCCCTTGTATGAATTTCAGTTGTTTTTGCAACAGTCTCTCATATATTCTAAGTTTACTGTCACATAATTTGTAGATAGATACAATTTTTTCCCTTCTTTCTCAGCATTTTTCCTGATAATTTCACTTCTTATCTAAGTGCATTGGTTTAAACCACCAAAGCAATAATAAATAGAAATGGAGATGGTGGACCTGCCTATCTTCTTCATGATTTTAGAAGAAAGGACTTCAGTATTTTATCTTTTAATATGAAGTTTTTTGAGGTTTATTCTTTAAAACAGCCTTTATTATATTTAAGAAGTGCCCATCAGTTCCCATTTTAAAGTTTTTGTTAGAATGTGTCCTGGGTTTTATCAAACATGCCTTGGCTTACATGTCAGTGGAGATTTCCTATATGACAATTGCTGAGAAATCTTAACTCAAAATTGCTGAAGTGAAAAGCGAATATGTTGGGTTTTTTGGTTGTTGTTCCCTTATGAAGATCTCCTGAAGAAGGAAATGGCTACCCACTCCAGTATTCTTGCCTGATGAACTCCATGGACAGAGGCGCCCTGATGGACTGCAGTCCATAGGGTCACAAACAGTTGGATATGATTGAGCGATTAACACTACTTTCACTCCTAATATGTTTTTAACATTTTTATTGAAATATAGTTGATTTACAGTGTTGTGTTAGATTCAGATGTATAGTAAAGTGCGTCGGTTACACATATACTACATACATCCACTCTTTTTCAGACTCTGTTCTCATATAGGCCATTACAGAGTATTGAATAGAGTTCCTTGTGCTTTATAGTAGGTAATTAATAGTTATCTGTTTTATTTATAGTTTATAACTGAAAATGCTCAGAATGATGTTAACTTGAGGCCAGCTTCATATCAGGATTCACTAGGGTATGGTTAATCTACGGACTCTCCCCCTGTGACTTGCTGCTTGATAGGCTGCAACTCTTCTGAAACTCATGCATTTAGCTTCAGGCACAGGGATGGGGAAATGACTGGTATTCCTAGGATTCCAGAAACTATATTATTTGTTCTCACTGGCTTTGGATGGGTCATAGGCTTGCCCCATGTCAAAGCATCATTATAACCAGGGTAATGTGATGTGGAGCTTCCCAGGTGGCACTAGTAGTAAAGAACCCACCTGCCAATGCAGGAGACATAAGAGATGCAGGTTCAATCCGTGGGTTGGGTAGATCCCCTGGAGGAGGGCATGGCAACCCTGTCCAGTATTCTTTCCCAGAAAATCCCATGGACAGAGGAGTGTGACGGACTACAGTTGATCGGGCCATTGACTTATCATGCGTAGTGTGATGGGTGATCGGCTCACTTATAGAGCACAAGCTCCACCCTCGAGCTGAGTGGAGCCCCATCCAATACTCATTCACTGAGAGCAGAAGAGCAGGTGCATCCCCAGAGGAAGACTTTCATTTCAGTTACCAGAATAAGGAAAACAAATATTGGGCGGCACAATACCAGATGTCACATCATCATCTGTTGATTCAAGCATATGGCTCTTCCCATTAATTTCTGGTTGTAATACATTGTCTTGATGTGTTTATTGATGATAAACCACCCTTGGACTCATCCTTGCTTAGTCATAGCTTATCCTTTTGATGCAGTGATTAATTCTATTTGCTTAAGATTTTCGTTTTGTATTTATAAGTAAAATTGATGCCTATTTTCTACATTATATGTGCCATGGTTTTGGAATTAAGATTGTTTGATTCAAAATGTGAATGAAAACATTTTCTTTATTTTTAAATGGACTGAAATAATTTGAATATTATTAGAATCATCCTTTTTTTAGAAAGCTAGATCTTAAAGACCAGATAAATAATCTCTTTAAAATTATAAATGCATTTAATGTCTTTTATATCATAGTTGTTTTGCCTTTCTCTTTTTCTAATATTTTATATTATACTTTCTTTATCTTTGCTTTCTTCACCAAATAGGATTAAGTTTTTAAGGGGCTTGCTTTAAGGTCTTATTTACAGACATAGTTTTTCCTTTGTTTTGATATTTTGAGCCCTCATATTCTGCTAATTTCATTTAGTTTGTTTTGTGACTTCTTCCCAGTTCATAAAGTTGAAGTTCTTGGATCATTGTACTCTGGGTATTATCTGTTGTCACATGTTTTAGCATAAAATAGCTTTTTTTATTTTAAATTCATTACTTTCTCAATAACTTACAGTTTCCATTTGGATCTCCATGTCAAAGCATCATTATAACCGTTTTCCCAGGTGGCACTAGTAGTAAAGAACCCACCTGCCAATGCAGGAGACATAAGAGATGCAGGTTCAATCCGTGGGTTGGGTAGATCCCCTGGAGGAGGGCATGGCAACCCTGTCCAGTATTCTTTCCCAGAAAATCCCATGGACAGAGGAGTGTGACGGACTACAGTTGATCGGGCCATTGACTTATCATGCGTAGTGTGATGGGTGATCGGCTCACTTATAGAGCACAAGCTCCACCCTCGAGCTGAGTGGAGCCCCATCCAATACTCATTCACTGAGAGCAGAAGAGCAGGTGCATCCCCAGAGGAAGACTTTCATTTCAGTTACCAGAATAAGGGAAAACAAATATTGGGCGGCACAATACCAGATGTCACATCATCATCTGTTGATTCAAGCATATGGCTCTTCCCATTAATTTCTGGTTGTAATACATTGTCTTGATGTGTTTATTGATGATAAACCACCCTTGGACTCATCCTTGCTTAGTCATAGCTTATCCTTTTGATGCAGTGATTAATTCTATTTGCTTAAGATTTTCGTTTTGTATTTATAAGTAAAATTGATGCCTATTTTCTACATTATATGTGCCATGGTTTTGGAATTAAGATTGTTTGATTCAAAATGTGAATGAAAACATTTTCTTTATTTTTAAATGGACTGAAATAATTTGAATATTATTAGAATCATCCTTTTTTTAGAAAGCTAGATCTTAAAGACCAGATAAATAATCTCTTTAAAATTATAAATGCATTTAATGTCTTTTATATCATAGTTGTTTTGCCTTTCTCTTTTTCTAATATTTTATATTATACTTTCTTTATCTTTGCTTTCTTCACCAAATAGGATTAAGTTTTTAAGGGGCTTGCTTTAAGGTCTTATTTACAGACATAGTTTTTCCTTTGTTTTGATATTTTGAGCCCTCATATTCTGCTAATTTCATTTAGTTTGTTTTGTGACTTCTTCCCAGTTCATAAAGTTGAAGTTCTTGGATCATTGTACTCTGGGTATTATCTGTTGTCACATGTTTTAGCATAAAATAGCTTTTTTTATTTTAAATTCATTACTTTCTCAATAACTTACAGTTTCCATTTGGATCTCCTATTTGATCTATGGTTTAAGTATTTAGAATAAGATTTCTTGGTTAGATTATGACTGGGTAGATGACTTCTAAAAGAATTACTCCTAATAAAATTTATTAAGATTTTCTTTTCAACCAATAATATAACTTTTTTACATCATATATGAATATATATGTATATACATAGACATAAAGAAAGAATGTAAACTCATAGGACTTCAAGTTCCTTAAGTACATAAATGTTCTGCATGATACATTGCATATCTGTGTACATATGTATGCATGCATATGGTTTTATTAATTAATCCTATATGTACTGCAGTCATCCTATTGTACTTGGTCAAATTATGAAAAAAATTATGTTAAAATCTTATGCTTCAGTTGTGTTTATCACATTCTCTTTAAGCTTTCAGGAATTTTATGTTTGACTTCTGTATTGTTTATATCACTCTTACAACTTACATTTTGCATGTCATCACATTCAGCTGTGTTTTAGTCCCTTATATTTAAAGTTTTCTGTACTTAATGAACGAATCAAATGTTAGGACTAAAAAGTCTCGTGTGAGTTGTAGAATAGCCTCCTGGTATCACTGGAGAAACTGAGACCAAGAAATGAGAGGGGCCTTCTCCAGAGTTTGTAAAGTGAATTTGTTGAATCTGGGCTCCTTCTATACCAGACCACATCCTCCAAGTGCTACGTGGTCAAAATGCTACTGTGTGAACATAGCTGGTCTGATATATGTGAAAACTGGGCAGTGTAGCGTTTGCTCTAAGACGGTGAATGAATATTGGAAAGTGTGTGGGTGTGAGATTTTTCTCCACTCAGTCGCGGGGATCCAGGTTCTTTCTGTTTAATATCTCTGTTGCCCTGTGGGGCATCAGGTCATCATAGGATCTGGCTGGCAGACAAGGAAAAAGAGAGAGGAATGGGTTCTGTTAGACTGGCCAAAAAGTTGTGTTGTTGTTTTTTTTCTTTTTTAAACTGAACAAACTTTTTGGGTAACCCAGTCCATGAGGGTTTATGCGCTAGACCTAGAAGTGGCATACATCTCTTCCACCTGCTTTCTGTTGCCAGAACTAGGGCATAGCTGCAGCTCAGTGCATAGCTTTCTCTTGCTGCGTGGCCAGAAGGATGGAGCTTGGCAGACATCTAGCTAGCATCACTGCATCTTGTCCTCACGTGGAGAATAGCAGGAATTTGGATATGGGAGAAGAAGCTCAACAGAGCCCAGGGCCCCTCCTGATCTGATGTTTGCATATGAAAGGGAGCAATTGAAGATGGAAGGTCTTCAGAGCAGAGAGGAATTAACAGCTCTAGTATTAAAATTTAACCCTATGTTAAATTTAAACCCTATATTAAACCTACAGGTCCCCAAAAGGTCATCCACAAACCATGTCATCTATAACTCACATGTTGCTAGGAAAAGTAGTCATCTAGGAAACACTTGAGAAAGGGCATTGTTTGTGATACAGTCATTAATATGAGTCCACCATAGGCTTAAAATTAAACACTTGTGCTAACAAAGCCGATCGCTGTTGTATTATTTATTGTTGTGAAGAAACTACAGGGGGGAAAACAAACAAGAAATAGAAACCTTTTAGGTAAATGATGGTACTTGGCGTGATGGAATATTTCAGAGCCATCAAAAATGTTTATGAGGAGGTTGGGGAATTGAGGATGTAGGTTAATGTAATACGACAAGTAACAAAGGCAGGATTAAAATTCTGTGTCTAGAATGACTGAAACTGTAAAACTGAATAGGAAAATGAGAAGTAGAAGTAGACACAGTTTTGTAAAAATAGAGGGGCTGCTCGGATAATAGGACCAAGTCTTTTTATTCTCTTCCTTCTTCTTTGTATTTTCCAAATACCCTAAGTATTGCGTTTAGGTTAATGGAACTAACACCTTTCTAAAAATTATGTCATTGTTGGAGCTGATCACTTTGGCCATTCGTGAAGTCAAATGGGACTGCATTTCTTGCAAAGCTTACCGATTCATGTATGAACACATGTAAGCATGTGTGCATGTGCAAGCACACACACACACACACACCATAGTCCTTCAGAGACACCCTAGACCCAAGGCAGTGTGAGTAGCACCAGATGTTCTCACAAGTTCCTCAAGAGGAAACACCTTGTAATCCACACTACACATTGTTATCTGTCCTACTTTGTTGGAAACCAGATTGTTGTCCCCTTCTCTTTCATTCTCTTTCCCTTTCTCTCTCTTTTCCCGTCTCTCTCATAAATGCTGCATATTAATGGTAGAGGTCACTGGGTCAGACTCAGTTCCATTCAAAACTGACTCAGTCCTGTTGCCAACTTTTCCCTTTTTTTCCCTGCTGTATCCTCCATAAGAAAATAAGCCATCTTTCTGAGAATGAGCATATACATTTCTTTGCATTTCCCACAAACATGTTAGTTGTGTGCTTGCCTCCAGCCTCTTGGGCCCAATTATCTGAAAACAGACCCTCATCTGTTTTAGCCCAGACTTGGTTAGTTGCGAATAATAGAAACCCAGTCCACCTGGCTTAATCAAGAGTGGAAGAATTGCTGGAAAGGTACAAGGATAACTCACAAACCTCAAGTCAGTGAAGCTTCAGGGAATGAAAACTCATAACAGAAGCAGAGGCAGCAGCTGGCTGTGCCTCTCTTCATCCTTCTCACCTTCTCTCTTCACAGCTCCTCTGCTTTCTCTACACAAACCTACTTCCTTCTCTCCATTGATCACTTTCCTCACTTCCCCCGCCCCCCACTCCTTTGCATGGCAGAATGTGCCATTCTTTTCCTTTTTAACTATTCTTAGCTTGATTAGACTCCTAGAGAACCAGTTCCAAATTCTCAGGATGGAGAGTCTGATTGACAGGCCAGGTGTCCACCACCTGTGAACACTGGGGAAGAGAGTACATTCCAGACAGCAAAGGACTCCTGCTGACCATGCCCAGTAGGCACGAGCAGTAGTTATGAAATATTTCAATGTGATCTTAAAGAGTAATACTGCAAAAGTCCGTTCCGGTGGCTTTGGATTTGTTTAAATGACCAGCCTCCACTTCTGCCTGCTTGTTCAGGCTTGCCCTGACAGCAGTGATGCCTGGAATCTGAAGATCCTTTAGTTAAGCCGTTGCTGGACACATCCATTATAGCATGTGACCCTCACAGCAGTACTACTAACTGCATCTTATAGGACGGGCATGGGCCTTGGATAGAATGATGTTGCATCCAAGTTTCACATCTGCAGCATCTGCAGAGATGACGTTCAAATGCAATTCTTAGCCTAGGTTTCTTCTAACACTCAGTGGTTTCCTTTGTGTGTTATTGTGTGTGTGTTCTCCTCTGTTAAATAGTGCTTAAGAAATACTCCCTATATTTTCCTTGTTGTTGTTTAGTTGCTACGGACCCACCAGGCTCCTCTGTCTGTGGGATTTCCTGGGCAAAAATACTATTTGTTGCCATTTCCTTCATCTTCTCTCTACTGAATAGTCTTCCTTAGCCAGCAGGTCATGACTTCTTAAGAGCATCTTTCCTGACCCTTTTAGAGAAGGGTCGTCCTGTCCTCATCTAGACTCCTCTTGACTCCCCTGGTTTTGCAAATGCCTTTATATTGTCACTCCTTACAACATATAGCAGTGATTTAAATGTCATCTCTGGACTCGAGCTCCTTAAAGGCAGAAATGACAATATGTACTTGTAGTCCTAGGACCTGGCACAGGCCTTAGAAAAAGATGAGTTTTCAATAACAATGCATTAATCAGCTGTGCCCATCTAAAACCAGGCTTCCCTAGAAAAAAAGAAGCCATGTTAAAGTCCCGTTTGATTCTAACAATGATGGCTCTGAACCAGACACCAGACAAGTTTGCCTTCAAAGTCAGTGGTCAGTTTTACTCTACATTGCTGTCTCTTTAATAAAGAGAAAAATGTTATCCAGCCTGGAAACGTGCATGGCTCTGACTTGGGTTAAAGACACTGTGATGTATCTTAGGACCATATCAGATGTTGATGTGGACAGTACTGATGGGTGCATTCCGAAGTGGACTGAGGCTATTTCTTGTCTTCCTGGAATGACATCTGGATTCAGATGTTAATATTCAATCCAATTTGTTGCTAAGGGCATCCAGCCTCCTTTTTTTCCCTTCTGCCTGCTTGTTCAGGCTTGCCCTGACAGCAGTGATGCCTGGAATCTGAAGATCCTTTAGTTAAGCCGTTGCTGGACACATCCATTATAGCATGTGACCCTCACAGCAGTACTACTAACTGCATCTTATAGGACGGGCATGGGCCTTGGATAGAATGATGTTGCATCCAAGTTTCACATCTGCAGCATCTGCAGAGATGACGTTCAAATGCAATTCTTAGCCTAGGTTTCTTCTAACACTCAGTGGTTTCCTTTGTGTGTTATTGTGTGTGTTCTCCTCTGTTAAATAGTGCTTAAGAAATACTCCCTATATTTTCCTTGTTGTTGTTTAGTTGCTACGGACCCACCAGGCTCCTCTGTCTGTGGGATTTCCTGGGCAAAAATACTATTTGTTGCCATTTCCTTCATCTTCTCTCTACTGAATAGTCTTCCTTAGCCAGCAGGTCATGACTTCTTAAGAGCATCTTTCCTGACCCTTTTAGAGAAGGGTCGTCCTGTCCTCATCTAGACTCCTCTTGACTCCCCTGGTTTTGCAAATGCCTTTATATTGTCACTCCTTACAACATATAGCAGTGATTTAAATGTCATCTCTGGACTCGAGCTCCTTAAAGGCAGAAATGACAATATGTACTTGTAGTCCTAGGACCTGGCACAGGCCTTAGAAAAAGATGAGTTTTCAATAACAATGCATTAATCAGCTGTGCCCATCTAAAACCAGGCTTCCCTAGAAAAAAAGAAGCCATGTTAAAGTCCCGTTTGATTCTAACAATGATGGCTCTGAACCAGACACCAGACAAGTTTGCCTTCAAAGTCAGTGGTCAGTTTTACTCTACATTGCTGTCTCTTTAATAAAGAGAAAAATGTTATCCAGCCTGGAAACGTGCATGGCTCTGACTTGGGTTAAAGACACTGTGATGTATCTTAGGACCATATCAGATGTTGATGTGGACAGTACTGATGGGTGCATTCCGAAGTGGACTGAGGCTATTTCTTGTCTTCCTGGAATGACATCTGGATTCAGATGTTAATATTCAATCCAATTTGTTGCTAAGGCAACCAAGTCCAGGCCATCTTCAATTTACAAAAGGTGACATTGCCAAAGTCATTTTATAAGTCAGATATTTGAAAAATACACTACATTTTCCATGATGAAAAGTGATGTAAATGGTGGCTGGAACCTGCCGAATTATATTTAACCCATATTGTTGCATTACTTGTGCAAGATGAGTCAGTAGAAATATTCCGTATCTCCCAGGCAGGTCACAGCAACAGTCTTAAAGCAATCAGGCTGCCCATCCAAGACACGGGAAAAAGTAATCTCTCTTCAGTGTTCCCACACTTAGCCTGAGCCTTCAGGATAGCCTGTTTGTCCAGAGACTCTGAAACCTGGTTCAGCATCTGCATTACCTGGAAAGGAATTCATTAAAAAGAGGCACTGATTCAACTTCAGACCCATCCCATTACAATCAAAATCTACAGTGGACTCCATGAATATATACATATTTTAAAGACCCCTCCCTGCAATTCTGATGCTGTGTGTGAAATGCTAGCCAGACATTTTGGATAGCACTGCAGTTTTTCTCCTGTGATTTGGCACTGGGGGAAATGTCTCATTTCACAGCCCAGAGTCAGAGCTGTAGGTGTGTGGGTGATGGCCTTTGAGGGTGCCATAGTTCTTGCCAAAGGTGATACTGGGTGTTCTTCAGCAGCACTGACATGGAACCAGTCGTGATGTCAAGATCGATCCTGCTGATGCTCACAAGGGTAGGCTCTTCCATCCCTGCTAAAGAAGATGACTGATAACCCAAACATTGAGTCCAGTGATGCTACAAGCACCCATGAGGTTATCAATATCCTGGTTAATCCACTTTTAAAATAATTTAAATAGCTTTTTTTCTCCCCTGCCCTTCTTATCCTAGGAATTAGTCAGGAGTCTCTGGGGCAGCCTGAATATAAAACACCATATCATACACAGGATAACTCCTCCCCAGACACTAGCCTGGGATCATTGGGTATTACATCATCTCTGTAGCTGTCTTTGCTCTCACAATAAGCTACAGTGATGAGCCCACTGTGCCTTTTGTGCATAACAAAGTCCTGGGGGACACACCTTACCATTTTGCAGAAAATCCCAGACAACTAAACCCAAAAATGAACCTAAATTGGGTTCAAGAGAGGATTCCGAGGGTGCCTATTAAGTTTGGGGGAAAATGGAATCATTTGTTACGGTTAATCTGTTAGATATCTTAAGTGTGTGATAGTAATGACTCTCAATGAATCACAGCTCCCTGTGCAATGTAAATTGGGTTTTTTTTCCCATCACAAGGCGTGTTGGGATCTTAGTTTCCCAACCAGGAATCAAACCCATGCTCCCTGCAGTAGAAGCATGCAGTTTTAATCACTGGACTGCCAGGAAAGTCTCTCCCATGCTGCTTTGTAACGTGGCATTGCCATTCTTCCAAGAAAGAGGTGGGATCTAGTTTCTCCACCCCTTTAAATTTATGGATTACTTTGACCAATAGAATGTGGGAGAAATAATTACATGCAAGTCTGGAGTCAGGGTCTTCAAAGGTCTTGACTTGAAATGTTCATTCTCACCTCCTTGGGCCCTAAGGCCACCATTCTGTGAAGGAGCCCTGTCTAGTCTAATGGAGAGAGACAAAGCAAATGAGGAGAACCAACGTGTTCTGATAGTCAGCACTAACTGCCAAACATGTGGGTGAGGCCATCTTGGAAGCTCCAGCCCAACCAAGCCTTCAGATGACTAACAGCAGCCAGTTGAGTGACCCTGATCAAGTCCAGCAGGACAAATCTGGATTGTCAAGTCACAGAACTATGGGAAGTAATTAATTGGTGTCTTAAGCCAACTGCATGTTAGGGTACCAATAGAGATCTGATTTGGTACTATATTTTTACATAAAAGTTGAAATTTAACATTGTCACATATAATCTGCCTGTGCAGAGGTAATTTTTAAAAGTTCTGTCCTTCCAGAATTCTAACATTCGAATGGAAACATATTCAAAGTGTTTTTGGTTTTTTGTTGATGCATAATTGAAATTCCACTGTACATCCCTGTTTTGTAGCCTGCATTTTCCATGTAATAATACACTCATCATTTTCATCTCTCATAAATACTCTTTTACATAATTTTAATGACTTCATAATACTCCATCGTTAAGATGTGCATAATTTATGTAACCAGCTTCTGTTACTGGGTATTTTTTCACTGTTATAATCAATGTTTTGATGGAAATCCTTGCCCATAAATCTTCCCACACATAAATGATCAGTTTGTTAGCATATTATAGGCATTATTGCTTAATTCTTTTTGCCAATATAATATGAAAGGCAGAATATCTTAGTTATTTTAATTTTCTTTCATTTTGCTAACAGAAGTTGATTAGATTTACACGTGTCTGATGGCTATTTCTATTTCTATGTTGTTTTGTTAAGGAATGGTGCTTTCATACATGCAAAAAAGGTGTTTTTTTTTTTTTTTTTTTACCACTTGTAGTTGTACATGACACACACACATATGCACAACTTGAAGCAGTGAACCACAGAACATGGGGCCTTCAAACCAGATAAAACTGGGTCACTTCCTACTGTTAATACTTTCCTATTTTCTAGCTATTTAACACAGAGTAAATTAATTATACTTTTCCAAGCTTCCATTTCCTTACGTGTAAAATGGAAATAATAGTACCTGATTTCTAGGAGTGTTGTGATTTTGATAAGGGATGAAAATGCTCAACAGAATTACTGTAGACAGGATTCTATAAATATCCCATTTAATATAGACTGTTTCACAGAATCAGGCACATCTATATTTAAATTTTCCTGTGTTTAAATGAATAATTATTTTTGTTCATTCAGTAAATACTTAAATACACACTGTGGGTCCAGGATTGTCCTAGGCACAAAAATAACCGTTGAAAATAGAATTTCTATTCTCATAGAGCTTATGTTCTAGGGAAGAGAGGCACATAATCAATAAGCAATTAAATGTGTAGCATACTGAATGATGATAAAACTGTAGAAAAAAGTGAAGTAGGTGAAGAGAATATGGCGTAGCAGGTGTCTGTGTAGGAAGAACTTGTGTTAAATGTGGTGGGGGCGGAGGGTCTGACTTAGAGGCGGCATCTGAGCAGAGATGTGATGGAAGGGAAATGTTCTGGAGGATACACTGTTTCAAGCAGAGGTAACGTCAAAGGGTCTTATAAGGGAGCATGGCTTCCGCATTGTAAGAATGATAAAACCTATATGGTTGGAATAAGTGAATGAGGAAAAGAATGGAAGGCAAGATGTGACTTTTTTTTTTTAAAGGACCCCTTTGTCTGTTTGCTAAGAATGGCATGGAGGAGAGGAAGAGTAAAAGTGGGAGTCCTAATTGAGAGGCAGTTGCAATAACACGAGTAGAAGACAGTGTCATAGGTGAAGGTAGGAGAGACTGATGAGAAGTGGCAGAATTTTGGATTTTGAAGGCAGAGACGGTAGAATTTGGAAACAAACAAGGTTTAGGATGTGAGAGATTTAAAAGAAAAAGAAGTGAAGATGAAAAAAGAAGGAGTCAAAGTATTTTGAACTGGGTAAACAGAAGCATAAAGCTGCCATTAACTGAGATGGCAAAGAGGCAGTAGAAGGAACATGCTTTGAGGAAATGATTAGGTGTAGATTTTAGAGTATGTGAAGTTTCAGAGTAATGTTAGGTGTCTTGGGTGAGACCTCAGGCAGGCAGTTGGGCATATCAGCCTGAAGTTCAGGGAAGAAGTTCAGAGTGGAAATGTTAGCTGGTGAGTCAGCTGATCGATGGAACTCATGCCCATGAAGCTGGAGGAGATGCAGAATCCACCTGTCCTGAAGCCCAGTCCCAGTGACCTCTCAGCCATGCAGGAACCATTGGGACTTAACACAGGCAGTTGCAATAGAATGGAGGGTGGCAAAACTTTATGGAGAGGGGTCCTTGGCAGAACAGGAGGAGAGAAATGGCACGAAATGAGTCAAGAGAGGAGCAGAGACACAGACAGTGGCTGGAGGTGATCTCTGGTCAAAAGGGGGAGAGTTCTGTGTATTTTAAAATACATATGAAATACTAGAGGTGATGAAAGTGATCCAGTGGAAATGGAAAAACTAATCCTTAGAAGTGAACTTGGCTGTTGAGATATCTTTTGGAAAGCTAGAGGAGTCTCACACAGCCATGGCGTTGGCCTTAGATATGGCATAGACCATTCTTCTGGATGGGAGGGGAGGCAGCGTGTGGGCTGTAAAGTTGACAAATACCCCAGTTAGAGCTGTGGCACTCCCATTTTCTCAGTGAGGTAGGGAGCAGGATTTTTAGCTAAGAGGGAGGAGAGAGTGAAGATTTTGGAGGTCTGATGCAGCTCTATACAGCAAAGAAAAAGATTTGAGGGCTTCCCTGGTGGTCCAGTGGGTAAAGAGTCTGCCTTGCAGTGCAGTGGGTACCAGTTCCATCTCTGGCTTGGAAAGATCCCACGTGCCACGGAGTGGCTGGACCAGTATTTCCAGTTACAAGCGAGTACTCTGGGGTGCATGTGTCCAGAGCCGGTGCTCTGTAACAAGAGGCCGCTGCAATGGGAGACCCACACAGGCTGAAGAATAAAGATGGATGAAAATAAATAAATAACCAATAAAAGAGACCAAAATTTAATTTTAAAAAAGATTGGAGAATCTAGAAAACTGGGTGGAATGGGAAATATCAAAGGATATCCAGGAAATACCAAGGGATCACTTGAAGTTAGTGGACGGGGGTTATAATGAGACTAGTTAACACAGTGCGTTTCTCACTTATGTGCAGCCGACTTAAAGCCGGTGAGGATTTGAACTTTCAGAGTTAATGTTTTGACAGATGAGTAAAATGGAGAAAGGACAAGACCATTTTGAACATTTTCACTATTGAGACCTTTATATCATCCCAGTTGTAATGATTTTTGAGGATTCTGTAAAATGAACTCAACCTAATTTAGCCAGTCTCCACAACAGGGACATTTAGTTTTTCTGTTGCTCATTAACATAAGTAATGGTTCAGTGGATTAACTTTTATATCAGCCTCTGCTTGTATTTTCCATTCGTTCTATGGAAAATCAGTGTTGCTCAACAAACAGGATAATAATCAGGATACTTTCAGCAACAAGCAACAGAAAAGGCAACTCAGAATGAATTAACAGTATGGAAATGTGCTGCATCCTATAACAGGGCATCCTGTGATATCCTAAGCTTTGGAATTGCCTTGTTCATCATTTTAAAGCCGTCACCACAGACTCAGAATTGTCTGCTCTGGCAGCTCAGCTTTGTCCCCCAGGCAGACCGTCTTCGTAGTCAGAAAATAGCTGCCATGATCTCACACGTCGCATGTGGATATGACAACATCTGTGAGCAATTGTTCTTTTTACAAGGGAACAAATGTTCCCAGAGACTCCAAGGGAACCTCTCCTCACGTCTCATTGGCCAGAATTTGGTCGCATGCCCATATATAAACGAGTCACTAGTGAAGTAAATAGTTTTCAAGACTAATAAATTATTCAGTGTTTATCCCTGAAACAGAAATAGGGTCCCCTTCGCTGAGTTCATGGTCTTACAGAGAGGGGCAGATGCGCAGCCAGCCAGGCTTTGCCAACGTGAAAGAGGAGAAGGCAGAGCGGAGGACGAACACTGCGGAGATAAGTGTGTCCGTCGTCTGCTTAGAAGATACGTATTGGTATGGTTTTTGAAGGAATGTTATCAGATTTCCTGTCTTGCACTTGTTTTTTTTTTTTTTTTCTTTTTGTCCTCATTTCAACTTTGAGTTGTTAATGGTTTTTTTGTTTATTTGTTTGTTTTTTATTGACTTGTAACATCTTCATAGATGTGGTGCATTTTAACCCTCCTGGCCTATCATTCAGGAGGAAGCCTGTCCTGCTGGGCACTCTGCAGTCTGCAGCCGTCTTCCCTGACTCTTCCAGTGGGATTCTGTTTGTCTTCCCACCTTTACTTTCCTGGCACTTGGGAATGCAGTCAGTGTTGGTGTAATGTGACGTATGTAATAAGCCTCAATGTCACTGTGTTATGCGAAGCCTCCCAATAAAAACCACTTGGATGAAAGGAAAATTGGGGTGAGGGATATAACACTCAAAAGCTTCATCAATCACACACACAAAAAGGAGCAGTAAACAAAGGGACCTAGTAAAACTAGGAGCATTTTACACATGTGAAGTTATTATGAAATACACAACTGCTGCTGTATGTGTGAGCGATGCTTTACCTCAGAAAGACACAGCTTGTGAGTAATGGAAAGGTAAGGGAAAGAAGTTCATCTGAAATGCAAGGGAAAGCAGCAGATGTGGCTGATAACCTGTTGTGAACTAAGGATGCAAGCAGATGTTTGAGACGTGCGTGTGCATTTTGTGTATTCCTACCCGATTTGGTTCATTCAGATACAGTTTTCTGCCTCACCTAGTGTTTCTCTTACATGTAATGACACCTAATCAATCATTTAAGTGATGGTCCAATTTTCCCCTAATACACAAGTCTTCATTGTCAAACCACATGTGATAGCAGGGCTGGTACTGAGTTGACCACCTGTGTCCCTTTTGATCCAGGTCCATCTGTGTCCCACCTTGTGAAAGTTTATCAGAGTTCCCTACATGTGGATGGTGCCCTCTCCAAGTTTCCAGGGTCTGTACAGGGTTTTTGCTGTTCTTCTGTTGTGAAGTCTTGACTCTCTGGGGATATGAAGAGAGCTAAGGAGGTGTGATTATATTGCAGTTTTTCTAAAAACCAGACCTACTTCTGTCCGACTCTGTAGCATCTCTCTTCTTTTTATGCCAAACCAAGTGGCTGTAGGTCACCACAAAGTGGCAGATAATTTTTTAGAGGTAGATGTGTGGGCTGTTTTTAAGTAGATTTTTGGAAAAAGCATCCAAAGAAAGATTATTGCCCTCCTCTGTAACTGTCCTCCATCCGGGAAAAATGTCAGCCTGTATTTTCTTATCAAAAACACATTGTTTTACCTCCCCCCCTTTTTTATTTATCCTAACAACCTTCTTACCTTTTAGGTCTTTAGTTGACTCACAGCTAGAACAGAGGGAGGGAACCAAGACATTTCACACAATATCTGAGAAGAGGTACAGGAAGAAACATTTGTCTGGGTTTGAGCTGACTGAGTGTATGGAAGGTTGTCTTAGTTGGAACTAGCTGAAAAGAAGAAGCCAGATAAGACAAAAAATGTAGAGCCTGAAACATGAAGAGAGAAAATGAACCACGAAGGTGGACAGGTGGCATCAGGCATAAGAGTGGAACATCTGGGATGCAAGAGAAGGGAGGCGCAGACGGAGGGGCCGGGCATGATGTGGTGGCAAGGGCAGGGAGCCCCCTCTGGTCATCTCCCATCAGGACAGGAAGAGCATAGCCCATTGGAGATCTGGGCAATCTGTTGTCGACACACGTAGGACATCAGCCCGTTAAAAGCTCATCTATTGAGGAGAGCCTAGACGGTGGCATCCATGATTAACATGATTATGCCCAGCATCTAGAAGAAATCCAAGACAGTTCATTGTGTGACAGAGCATTTCAATTGGTTTTCAACATGTATGACTTGCTCACTGATACCCAAAGGCAAGGCATACCAGATTTATTGTACTTTGGTGAAATCAGATGAAACATCTCAACTTCCACCTGTATGGCTGTATAGCTCTCCTAGGGCTGTCAGTCAAGCTGGGGAGAAAGCCGTTGGACACGTAGTCACACAGATGGATAGAAAACTGCACAATGGAATGAGTGCTATGAAGCAAGGGTATAAGTTCTATGAAAACATACATATCAAAGAAAAAACACACATATCATAGGGATCTGATTTAGTTTGCAAGTCATGGAAGGGCCTATGAAGGGGTTTTTGACCTCAGAACAATTGACATTTTGGACTAGATAATCCTTTGTGGTGGGGACTATTATGGACGTGGTGGGATTTTAACAGCATTCCTGACCTCTATCTGCTACATGCCCTCCTCTGCTCCCCAAGTGGTGGTAACCAAAAATGACTCCAGACATTTCCAAGTAGGGCTTCCTAGGTGGCTCAGTGGTGAAGAATTCTGCCAATGCAGAAAATGTGGTTTTGATCCCTGGGTCAGAAAGATCCCCTGTAAAAGGAAATGGCAACCACCTCTAGTATTCCTGCCTGGAGAATCCCACTGACAAAGGAGCCTGGCCTGCACCAGTCTATGGGGTCACAAAGGGTCACAGGACTTAGTGACTAAACAATAATGAAAACAACTTCCAAATGTTTCCTAGGGACAAAATTTTCTCCAGGTAATAACCTCTGGTTTAAAGGAAGTTTCCAGGTGAAAGATTGGGGTAGTGGGGAGAGGGTATTACTAGGGGAAGAATGAAGATGTTCCTGAGATTTTTGTTGTTGTTAACAGACTTTTTTTCCCAAGTAACAAAATAAAATGAAAACAAAATACCCAGTTTCCCTAATTGTAATTCTCAAGTTTAAATTTTGATTAGACTCTTTTCTGTATGATTTGCTGGTGCTCCTTTAAACAGAAATTCACACTCTGTAGACAGCCTGCTTGTGCTGAATCAGGTGTCCCCATATAATTACCCAGGAAAAAAACAGGTCTGGCCCGAAGCTCTCTTCCAAAACGTATTTCAACTTATTGAATCTCTGGGCTAGCTAAAGTTGTTTGGCCTTCAGCCTGATGGTTTATATCACTGCCCGGAGCAGGGTATTATCACTCAGAAATACATGGCCTCACTTTTATTGGAAAGATATTTATAGGCATTGCTTATACTCTATATGAATATGTTTAATGTGGAAAGAGTATATAACCAGGCCAGGTATAAAGTCAGATTATTTTCACCAAGACTTGGCTTATTTCAATTTTGAACAGACAAGAATTAGCTTTGTGCTTAGAATCCTGAAATCCTGAGTGAAAAAGGAACTTAAGAGAAATCTTATGAGAAAGGCATGATGTGTGGAACACAGGCACTTCTGGGTCAGATTTGGCCCCACCTTTATGATCCTGAACACATAAAATAGCTTCCATTTTCTCATATGTAATGAAGATGATAATTCTTACCTCGCAGGTTTGCTATGAAGGTATGGAAGATTATAGCAACATCTGGCATCCAAAGATGTTCAATAAATGAAATGTCCCTCTTTTCCTTTATCCTGTTTAGCTCCTCTCAAATATCCCTGAGAGATGATCCCCCAGAAATCTGGGGGCTAGCTAGCCTGTGATCAGCTCTTACCTCGCCCTTCACATCCTTAGAATCACCGCGTTCCCCCAATGGGACATGTTTTAGTTAGGCCACCATAATTTATTGTTTGGACCCTTACAGTGATTTTCTAGTTAAACTGTAGCCAAAGATAAAGCCTTATCATACCTCCCCTTGATTACTGCCTTATATTAGTCCCAGAGACCCCAAAGTGGGATTTGTTTAGGCTTCAAAATGGGATTCTTATCTCCAGTCTCATCTCTCTCAGACCCTCCCTGTCATCCTGTTCTCTAGCAATCCCCATCTTCTGACAGAATCCTGTATCCTCTTGCATATCCTCATGACGTTTTAGATGGTGTTTCCTTGGGGAGAGATTCGTCTGTCTCCCACCCTTGTGCACCCAGCAGAGTGTTGCTGAGCCATCCTCCAGAACCAGCCCCCTGCCGTAGCATCTTCTCAGCTCCCACTGGCCTCCCTCTCCACTCCATCAGCTCTTTGGTTTGACACAACCCCGTGTACATTGCTCCTCTGATGTGTGTCACACCTCATTGATTTAAGCATTTGTTTATGGATCTGTCTTCCTCACTGGAGCATGAATTACTAAAAAGCAAGAATCGTATCTTATTAACCTTTATGCTCCCTGCTGTTATCATTGACCCTGTACGGGTCCGTGTTCCATAAGCACCTGATGAATGAGTCTACATGGAATCCCGCCCCCACAATGCTAACTCACAACATTTCAAGGCAGCAGCCTAATTATGACCCCATGCCTTGTGTCAAGCTCAGATGGATACGTCTTCCATCTTTATTGCCATGTTTATCTCTCTACCCACCTCCACCCACTGGTCTTGCTTAGAATGTGTATAGTTCCATTTGATTATTAGAATGCAGCCAGTATCACACAGCAGCAAAATGTCATCTTCTTTGAGAATTCTTCTAGTTATTCCCGGCATGACATGATGTCCACTTTCCTCATCTTTATCTCCCTGATCTGGGTCTGTCGAGGTCATCAGGAGGTCAGTCTGTCCTCCTGAAATCCATTTTGCTCTGTCTCAGTTGCAGGGTTGTTCCACCTTGTTCACAGGACCATAAGAAGTATTGCTAAGGGTTGCCCGAGGAACCAGAAGTAGCCTACCAATGGTGTACCCATGCAGGAGGCAGTGTAGACCTCTGGAATCAGAAATATTTGGATGCTTTAGAACTCATTCCAGTCAAAGAAGACAGAAAAGCCATTTCTCTTAGTCAGAAAATATCCCTGAACCCCAGCCCCCCAGCAAAGGCCAACTCAGGCCCAAAGTCCATCAAAACTTCAATTTTATGGAAGTTTCCTCTATAAGATGCCATTTTTATGTGCTATTAGACAGAACAATGCAGCTTGCCGGTAAAATCATTTGCAATAGCAGCCTATTAAAAGCTTTCCTTTAATACAGAACTTTCTAATTAATGTAAATAGGGTGCAAAGCTTAGAAAAGCAGAGTTGATTCTAATGTTCAGAAAGTAGGTAAAATAGGAAGGGGTCTTATTTTTCATTAGCAGTCTATTAGAGAATCTAATGAAATCTTTATGGTTTCCTTGGAAGATTGTGTCTTTACCGCTGTGCAGCCATCCTCGTGCCGTAGCATCTTCTCAGCTCCCACTGGCCTCCCTCTCCACTCCATCAGCTCTTTGGTTTGACACAACCCCGTGTACATTGCTCCTCTGATGTGTGTCACACCTCATTGATTTAAGCATTTGTTTATGGATCTGTCTTCCTCACTGGAGCATGAATTACTAAAAAGCAAGAATCGTATCTTATTAACCTTTATGCTCCCTGCTGTTATCATTGACCCTGTACGGGTCCGTGTTCCATAAGCACCTGATGAATGAGTCTACATGGAATCCCGCCCCCACAATGCTAACTCACAACATTTCAAGGCAGCAGCCTAATTATGACCCCATGCCTTGTGTCAAGCTCAGATGGATACGTCTTCCATCTTTATTGCCATGTTTATCTCTCTACCCACCTCCACCCACTGGTCTTGCTTAGAATGTGTATAGTTCCATTTGATTATTAGAATGCAGCCAGTATCACACAGCAGCAAAATGTCATCTTCTTTGAGAATTCTTCTAGTTATTCCCGGCATGACATGATGTCCACTTTCCTCATCTTTATCTCCCTGATCTGGGTCTGTCGAGGTCATCAGGAGGTCAGTCTGTCCTCCTGAAATCCATTTTGCTCTGTCTCAGTTGCAGGGTTGTTCCACCTTGTTCACAGGACCATAAGAAGTATTGCTAAGGGTTGCCCGAGGAACCAGAAGTAGCCTACCAATGGTGTACCCATGCAGGAGGCAGTGTAGACCTCTGGAATCAGAAATATTTGGATGCTTTAGAACTCATTCCAGTCAAAGAAGACAGAAAAGCCATTTCTCTTAGTCAGAAAATATCCCTGAACCCCAGCCCCCCAGCAAAGGCCAACTCAGGCCCAAAGTCCATCAAAACTTCAATTTTATGGAAGTTTCCTCTATAAGATGCCATTTTTATGTGCTATTAGACAGAACAATGCAGCTTGCCGGTAAAATCATTTGCAATAGCAGCCTATTAAAAGCTTTCCTTTAATACAGAACTTTCTAATTAATGTAAATAGGGTGCAAAGCTTAGAAAAGCAGAGTTGATTCTAATGTTCAGAAAGTAGGTAAAATAGGAAGGGGTCTTATTTTTCATTAGCAGTCTATTAGAGAATCTAATGAAATCTTTATGGTTTGGGTGTATTACGAAAAAAGTTACAATTGCTCTGTTTCCTGCCTCATTTCTCTGCCCCCTTTCTCTATAAATATTGCTATGCTGCACAGTGGACTTAGGAGAATAGAATTCTGCGTGGATTTTTGTGTCCGACTCTTCTCAGGTTCTCCGAACATTGGAGGTGAAAGGGAGCACAGTAATGATTGAGTTTAGTTTCCAGATTTCTAAGTTGGAAACTGAAGTCCAAAGAGAGGTGAAGACTAATGTAGCCACTGACTTCCTCCTCCCTCCCTTCCCCTAGGGTTCTTCTTCCTTTCTCCCCTCCTGCCTTCTCTTCTACCTCCTTTCCTTTACTCTTGCTCCCACGGAGGTTCCTCTTGCTCCCTCTGAGGTATTTATCAAGCACTCCATCAATCAGGTTAGGCTGGGTTACACTATCATAACAAAAGACCCCACAGCTTGAAAGTGGAAACATCTAACATCTTTCTGGTGCCCTGTATGGCAGAACATCTAACGTCACCTCTCTCCTGAACTACATTGTCCATTATGGGTCATCCAGGGAGCAGAGTCACTCGGAGACCCATGGTGATGGAGCAGAGTCACTCAGGGGCCATCATGCCAGAAGGAGAAGAGAAAGTGGGCTTTGGCTCTTAAAGCCTTTACCTGGATATAACAGGTGACTTCCGCTCACGTTTCATTGTCTTAAGCCAGTTGTAACTTCAAAGGGATCAGGAAGGTGTTATCCTCCCATGAGCCAACTCATGGAATAACCTGAGATACCAAATGAATGAGAAGCAGACAAGCTCAGTGTCCAGTGGGAGATCCAGAAAACAGACAGAGCATGGTAAGTGATGGGTGAGGCTGTAGTAGGAGCCGGGACCAAGTAGGCTCCTCTTCCTCTCTGCTTTGCCAGCCGTACAAGTCATTTGCAAAGCCTATTAAAAGCTTTCCTTTAATACAGAACTTTCTAATTAATGTAAATAGGGTGCAAAGCTTAGAAAAGCAGAGTTGATTCTAATGTTCAGAAAGTAGGTAAAATAGGAAGGGGTCTTATTTTTCATTAGCAGTCTATTAGAGAATCTAATGAAATCTTTATGGTTTGGGTGTATTACGAAAAAAGTTACAATTGCTCTGTTTCCTGCCTCATTTCTCTGCCCCCTTTCTCTATAAATATTGCTATGCTGCACAGTGGACTTAGGAGAATAGAATTCTGCGTGGATTTTTGTGTCCGACTCTTCTCAGGTTCTCCGAACATTGGAGGTGAAAGGGAGCACAGTAATGATTGAGTTTAGTTTCCAGATTTCTAAGTTGGAAACTGAAGTCCAAAGAGAGGTGAAGACTAATGTAGCCACTGACTTCCTCCTCCCTCCCTTCCCCTAGGGTTCTTCTTCCTTTCTCCCCTCCTGCCTTCTCTTCTACCTCCTTTCCTTTACTCTTGCTCCCACGGAGGTTCCTCTTGCTCCCTCTGAGGTATTTATCAAGCACTCCATCAATCAGGTTAGGCTGGGTTACACTATCATAACAAAAGACCCCACAGCTTGAAAGTGGAAACATCTAACATCTTTCTGGTGCCCTGTATGGCAGAACATCTAACGTCACCTCTCTCCTGAACTACATTGTCCATTATGGGTCATCCAGGGAGCAGAGTCACTCGGAGACCCATGGTGATGGAGCAGAGTCACTCAGGGGCCATCATGCCAGAAGGAGAAGAGAAAGTGGGCTTTGGCTCTTAAAGCCTTTACCTGGATATAACAGGTGACTTCCGCTCACGTTTCATTGTCTTAAGCCAGTTGTAACTTCAAAGGGATCAGGAAGGTGTTATCCTCCCATGAGCCAACTCATGGAATAACCTGAGATACCAAATGAATGAGAAGCAGACAAGCTCAGTGTCCAGTGGGAGATCCAGAAAACAGACAGAGCATGGTAAGTGATGGGTGAGGCTGTAGTAGGAGCCGGGGGACCAAGTAGGCTCCCTCTCTCTCTGCTTTGCCAGCCTTCTCATGAGGCTTTGCTGCAGCCTGTTACAACGTTGCTCTTTCTTATTGGAGTCCAGTATCCAGGAGGAAAACTTACGCTCAAACCCTGTTCCCCAGGAACCTGTTCTCAGTTTTACAGACCCTTTCTCATTGCAGGGGCTTAGGAGAAGAGGAACCATCCGAGGCCAAACAGCACAGGCAGGCCTGAGGCTCAGGAAAGTGAGGAGCCCCAGGAGGGAAGGCACTGAGAAGGTACCTGGTTGCCTCTCAATGCCAGGGAGTCAGCCTTATTAGAGGACAGAACTCTGTCACCTGGGGGAGGTGCTGGAGTGATTTAGAGCAGGGACCTGGAGAGTGGGCTTGGGAAACTGAGGCAGGAACCCAACAGGTGGCAACCCAGTAATTGAAGTTTTTCCCTTAATGAAACTGCAGTTAGCAGTTCAGCCCAACCTCTGTGCTGAAGTTGGGCTTAAGTTCTTAGAGGACTGCTGACCACACAGACTGACTCTCCAGGCCTTGGGCAGGATTGGGCAATGGATATTGGGGCGGGGTGGTGGCGGGGCAAGAGATTAAATCTTAGGAAGGAAGGGAGTCCTTGGCTTCAGTGGGTGTCCGTGGATAGCCAGGTGTCACACATTTGATTTCGCTCTGCAACAGGTCTTTTAAAGTCCAGGCATAATGTTCTGGCTGACTTGGTGATCATGTTCCAATCAGCAATCCTTGCAGAACTGTGAAATTGATTACCCTGCTGATCTCACATAAGCTTCAGAGCAAAGAGGCGGGGAGGGAGCCACCTTTATTCTTTGTTGAGTTCCATACACCAATTTGACTTTTCCACCCATCCCCAAGAGGAAGGGAGTTCAAATTACCTTGAAATTACAGTTTAGGACCATCAAGCCTTGGCCAGTCTGTTTCATTTTCCCAACCACCCAGCCGGGCCCAAGGCTGAGAAGGGAGGTGCTTGGTGTATTAACCCCTTTTTAGATGCATGGAGAGGTGGCGAGGGAGCATGAGCTCAGGGTGCCCCATCCTTCCCCATCCTGGCTTAGTCAGCTCCAGAAGAGTGAGAGGATCTGGGAAGCATGGCTGTGGGCACACAGATTTGGGTCTGGTAGTACTAGGTCTTCTTACAAGATGGTGTGATTGGGGTGTCAGAGTCAGTGGAATTGAATATATTTTCCTTTATTTTCATCTTCTGTCTTGGTGAAATAGTTAGGGTCTTTATATGCTGCAGGAAAAGGAACAGAACCTGGGGACTTGTGCTTTGCCAGTCTAGGGGTTCAGGGAAGTCTTCCTGCAACTGGGTCTTGAACAATGACCAGGAACTATTCAGTTGAAGAAAAGTGGCAAGTTCCCTACTGATGGAGGGATACCATGTGCCAAAGGCTGGAGACGCTTCACCAGAACGAGAAGAGTGAGGGAAAGAATGGGGGGCAGAGAGTAGGGAGTTTTGACAGTCTAAAGAGCTGAGCGTCTAAAGTCAGAGACAAAGCTTTAAAGGTTAAAAAATGGAATGTGGAATTCCATGTGGAAAAGTGGAGGCACGGATGGCACAGCAGAAGATCAGAGTGTGGAGTGGCCATCATGGAGGTTTGCTGGAGCAGGTTGGCTTAATATCACATCTTTTAATTTTCTCTGGACTTGATAAGGAATTTCTTTTTCCTCTGCATTTCCTACTTAATTATTAAGCAGTGACAGTCCTGTTATAATGACTGGTGTGCAGTGGGTGGTCATTACATATCAGGACTATTCTGAGAGTTTTACATGAGTTATGTAACCTTTTCACAGTCCTGTGAGGCAAATATGATTAGAATCCCCCATTGTACAGATGATTAAACCAAATCTCAATGAGTTAATCAATTTGCAGAGGTTCTCAGAGCCAGTAAGTCATGTGATTGAGACTCAAGCATAGCAGACTGACCCTTGAGCCTATAACTTAATCATTATGCTGTAATGATAGCCTCCTGCTATCTTCTTCTCCTTCTTCTTCTTCTTTTTTTAACTATTTATTTATTTGACTGTGCCAGGTCTTAGTTGTGGCATGTGGGGTCCAGTTCTCTGATCAGGGATTAAACCTGAGTCCCCTGCATTGGGAGCATGGAGTCTTAGTCACAGGACCACCAGGGAAGTCCCAGCTCCTGTGATCTTAAGAAAATAGAATCCACTCATCCCTTCCTTCATCCAGCAGATATTCCCTAAATGATGACATACAGCAGAATTAATGCTAAGTGCTGCGAAGAAATGTTTGAGCAAGATGTCAAGTTACATCATCACATGGAATGTCAGCCTAGTGGGGAGACGGAAAATCAGTGAATAGTTAATGATCAAGAGAACATCAGGTTGCAAAGTAAAAGTAACATAGGGCATCAGGAGGAAAAATACCAGAGCTTGAAGGAACCTTCAGTGCCAGATGGAGGTGCGTAAGCCACAAAGAGTGATAGAGAGTCATACAGTAAATTGGCAGCAGAGTTAAGAATTCAGGACCCCCAAAATATTCACTAGCTACTTCTCTCATGCCTCTGCTATACCTCCTGCTGTTCTAGCCACCAAAACCAGACAGCTTCAACCCCTCCCCTTTGGCTCTTACATTCTTTCCCGCATGCTCTGCTGCCCGGGTACGTGGCGCTTTGCAGCACACACTCTATTTCATCAGTTGTCAACTCTACCTGAAAAATGTCCTCAATTTGTTTTCTCCTGTGCTCAGCTTATGGCAGGGAAATCTGAACAGGGGTATTCCGTTCTTTGTATGGCCCAGATTCCCCTGCCAAGAGTAAAACACTGGACCCTGGCATATAGCCTAGCATATAGCCGAGCATATAGCCTCCCAGGTGCCCTGATGAGGTCCTCCAGCTCTGTGACTCCACAGGGCATCCTGCCAAGGCCAAAAGGAAGGAATTCCTATAGATCAAATTCCTACCACTGTGGTGCAGCAGGGCACTGCAGACCTGGTAAAGGGGAGTCTATTTCAGCAGGCTTCTTTGGCTGTAGAATAATTCATGTCCCATTTCTAAGAGCTCAGTCCCTTTCCCTACACCCTGACCTCACCTTTGTATATATTAATTTAATCTCCAAAATTGCCCTAGAAGACAGGGACCAGCATACAAACAAAAAAAAGTCAAGGCACAGAAATGTTTAGCAAATTTCCTAAGGTTACATAGCTCATAAGTAGAAGACTTGCTATTAATATTTAAATCCAGGCAGTTTGGCTCCAGACTCTAGATTCCTAAGTGGTGGGCAGTACCTTACTCTGCCAGTCCTGTGCTGCCCTCCCCTCTGGTGTTGATGCTATCCTACTGCTAGGAGGGCCCCTGGTACTACTTCAGTACTGTGAGTTACGATGATGTTAGTTTACTCCTGCTTCTGTACAGAAGCCACTATAGGATTTGTGATACTCTCACTGGTGGTCCTGCTAGTATTATTATCATTGAAAATAAGAATGTTACTGCTACCACTTCCTCCCCTATCTCCTCCTCCACTTCCTCTCTTGCCTCCAAAGTCCCCAGTATTCATTGCCCAGGTCCTAGATCTTCTCTAGGCCTTCTCAAGGCTTTGTATACAGATGGGGAATTGTGTCTCATGTAGTCACAAGACTGACAAGGTACAGCACAGGATGTTAGCGTGGGTCACTTACTTCAAATCCAGTGGCCTTTCAAATGGATATTAAGCACTTGCAGCTGAGGCCTGCTGGCATTTGCAATGTCTCTGTGCAGGGATGGCCTTTGGAGCACCTGAGAATGTGCTGGAAAAGCAGACTCCGCCCCAGGTCTGCCAGGGCAAAGGCTGGACTGCTTCCTTGTTAAAGCTCACAAGGCACCAACAATGCATACACATCCGTGGTGACATTGAATCCTTACAAACCCATAGGAAGTAGAGCGGACCGTGCTCTTCCCACTTGGGTTGGGCAAGTGGTTCAGAGCCTTGAGTGTGAACTCAGACACGTGAGTGTAAACAGCAAGCTAGGATGGCAGCTTCCTTTCTGTAGGGGTCAAGAGGAAGAGGTGAGAGGCAAGGGTTTGCAGGGAGGCACATGAAGCTGCCAGACAGGTGTCAGAGGTGAATTTGAATTTGTAGCCTTTGTACTCGAATCTATGGATGAATATTCATTGGTATTTTAGATAGCCTGGTCAGGGTAGTACTTGTATGTGTGTGCACACACATGCGTGTGTCGCAGGAGCATCACAGGGGACAGTAGACCAGCACCTGCCCAGGGAAGCCATGACTTGATTCTCTCTTACCCTTGGGAACACTGGACTTGAGCTCCATGCTAAGGATTTCTGGCCTTAGCTCATCCGAAGCTGTGGTGTGCCAGGAGCCCTGAGCTCATAGAGAGATCTCCTGGGCTTTCTCCTTGTGCAGCTCCACCCTGTGCCTGACAGCTGTCGCCCGTCACTTTTTCCAGTGAAGACTGTCAAGCACAGGTAAGGGATGTTTACCATCGGTGCCTTTGAATGCTGTCTGTCTCTGTAACCTTGTGCGCAGTGAAATGCAGGGCTTTGTTGAGAAGGAATCGTGGTGGTAAGAATGGCATTCACCCAGGGTATCAGAGGAGGCCAGTAATTGCCAGCCAAATCCAGAGACAAGCAGCTGACAGCCTCGCTTCCTCTCTTGCGCCATATCTTCTCTTTACAGAAATTCAGACTATCTCTGCTGTGTTCTTTCTCTTAGAAAGGAAAATGCGATAACGTCACTGGCTGGTTTAATTCCCAAGTTAGATTCCCACTGCTTCTATCCTAAAGCCTGAGCCCCTTATCTTGCCTTCTAAGGCCCTTTACTGTTTACCCCACCTCACCACACTGCCTCATCACCCTGCCGTATCCTCCACTGCACAAAATTTCTCAGCCTTCTGCAGACTCTCTGGCTTTTGTGACCTGAGATCTTTCCTCAGGCTGTTGCTTCTGTTTGGAATTCTTTGCCCCAGTCTGCTCTGAAACTTCTGCTCCTGTTTTGTGTCACAAGCAATGCCAGCTTCTGCCCAACACCAAGGGCTTCCTGGGTGGCTTAGTGGTAAAGAACCCACCTGCCAATGCAAAAGACAAAGGAGACATGAGGTCTATCCCTGGGTTGGGAAGATCCCCTGGAGAAGGGCATGGCAACCCACTCTAGTATTCTTGCCTGCAGAATCCTGTGGACCAAGGCACTTCGAGGTACAGTGGTCGGTGTCAGAGGTGAATTTGAATTTGTAGCCTTTGTACTGAATCTATGGATGAATATTCATTGGTATTTTAGATAGCCTGGTCAGGGTAGTACTTGTATGTGTGTGCACACACATGCGTGTGTCGCAGGAGCATCACAGGGGACAGTAGACCAGCACCTGCCCAGGGAAGCCATGACTTGATTCTCTCTTACCCTTGGGAACACTGGACTTGAGCTCCATGCTAAGGATTTCTGGCCTTAGCTCATCCGAAGCTGTGGTGTGCCAGGAGCCCTGAGCTCATAGAGAGATCTCCTGGGCTTTCTCCTTGTGCAGCTCCACCCTGTGCCTGACAGCTGTCGCCCGTCACTTTTTCCAGTGAAGACTGTCAAGCACAGGTAAGGGATGTTTACCATCGGTGCCTTTGAATGCTGTCTGTCTCTGTAACCTTGTGCGCAGTGAAATGCAGGGCTTTGTTGAGAAGGAATCGTGGTGGTAAGAATGGCATTCACCCAGGGTATCAGAGGAGGCCAGTAATTGCCAGCCAAATCCAGAGACAAGCAGCTGACAGCCTCGCTTCCTCTCTTGCGCCATATCTTCTCTTTACAGAAATTCAGACTATCTCTGCTGTGTTCTTTCTCTTAGAAAGGAAAATGCGATAACGTCACTGGCTGGTTTAATTCCCAAGTTAGATTCCCACTGCTTCTATCCTAAAGCCTGAGCCCCTTATCTTGCCTTCTAAGGCCCTTTACTGTTTACCCCACCTCACCACACTGCCTCATCACCCTGCCGTATCCTCCACTGCACAAAATTTCTCAGCCTTCTGCAGACTCTCTGGCTTTTGTGACCTGAGATCTTTCCTCAGGCTGTTGCTTCTGTTTGGAATTCTTTGCCCCAGTCTGCTCTGAAACTTCTGCTCCTGTTTTGTGTCACAAGCAATGCCAGCTTCTGCCCAACACCAAGGGCTTCCTGGGTGGCTTAGTGGTAAAGAACCCACCTGCCAATGCAAAAGACAAAGGAGACATGAGGTCTATCCCTGGGTTGGGAAGATCCCCTGGAGAAGGGCATGGCAACCCACTCTAGTATTCTTGCCTGCAGAATCCTGTGGACCAAGGCACTTGGAGGGCTCCAGGCCATAGGGTCCCAAAGAATTAGACATGACTAAGCAACTGAGCATGCACACATGTCCAGCAACAAAGCTCCTCACCCTGGTGCCTCCTGAGACTTGCCTTTAAGAAGGAACTAGTGAATGAGGAGGGATCTGAGTGGGGAGAGGGACAGGGTTCCTTGTGAATTTCCCCCAGAGAGGCCAGCAGGTTTGTGCCCAGGAGCACTCGGGCATGTCTGTTCCAGAAAGCAGCTGGACTGTCTGGTGGACACAACGGAACAAAACCAAATCTACATAATGGAACCATTGATCACTGTCACCATGTGCAGCCAGCTGTGGCCTGGAGAGAATATGTTTTCCAGAGAAGTTCTCCTGAGGAAAGAATATGTGTTGATAGGAGGCTTTTAAGAGTATGGCGAGGGTTCGTCAGTGTGTGGAAGATTGTTTCCTGATGACATTTCCGAGATAGTTTTGCACGGAATCAACTTAAAAATGTCTCTCCGTCTGCTCTTGGAAGTTGGGATTGCTGCTTCCTCCCTGCAGGGTGGGAGCATTCGGGTTCTCGGGTTCTCGTCCGGCAAGGTCCTATCTTTTCAACCCGGTTCATCACAGTTTTCTAGTGGAACAGGGGATGCACTTTTTCCCATCCATCGTGATAGTTTTCAGTCTCTAGATTCTGGATCAGTTTTAATTTGTATAGCTTTCACACTTTCTCCTTCAAAATATTTTGCGGTCTTTACACCTCCCATGCTTCTGTGTTTGCTGCTACTATTCTTTGCATGTTTACTTAATTCTGGGTGCTTGCTTTTTGAGAGCAATGTTGAATAGAGGTCTGAGCAACTCGACCTCTTTCATAGGACTGGCCTGCCTTCTTCACCACTAAATGTGAAGTTGACTAGTCATCTTTCTAAACTCCCATCCTGATTTTGTTTCTAGTACCTATCACTCACTTTTAAAAAACTGTTCTTAATGATCCATTTCCTTGGTTACCACCTGTCGCCTTCACTAGAATGTAACCTCCCTGTGGGCAGACACTGTCTTGCTCCTGGCTTATCCCCTGCCACGTCGTGGGTACATGGCAAAGGACTGTAGATAGAATACTAGATTTTCCCCTTCTCATTAGGAAAGCTTTCTTTCTCTCCTAGGTTATAAGTGCTTTTTCAATGTAAATTGATAATTGAATTTTAGCAAGCATACAATATCTTTGAGGATGGACTTCGACATATGGATAAGATAATGACATGAGAAGAATATTAATTGTATTAATTACTGAATTTTTGGAATAGATTCTTCTTGGTAGTTGTATATTATTCAGATATATGTATAAACACACACACATACACATATATTCATACACGTACATACATACATTATATGCTGGCCGGTATGTTTAGTTTGGTTTAGTTATTGATTTGGTTTTCTTATAGTTCTGATCTTTGTCAGCCTCTGGTCTTACTTGTTGAAGGAGCATGCCAGCCATGAAATCAACCCCCCAAAAAGATTTATAATCCCACCAGCAATGTACAGAGCTGCCTTCTTAACTCTTACTCTAGAAAAACTCTGTACTATCATTTTAAATTCTCCTTACTACTTGGAAGGGCTTCCTTAGTGGCTTAGATGGTAAAGAATCTGCCTGCAGCACAGGATTCCTGGGTTTGGTCCCTAGGTTGGGAAGATCTCCTAGAGAAGGGAATGACTACCCACTCCAGTATTCTTGCCTGGAGAATTCCATGGACAGAGGAGCCTGGCAGGCTACAGTCTTTGGGGCGGCAAAGAGCCTGACATGACTGAGCAACTAACATTTTGACTTTACTACTTAGAAAAGTAAATCTCGATATATAAATTAGAATGCACTTGATTTCTAGTGAGATTGAATCTCCTCTCCCCATTGATGTGCGTCTTTGTAAATTTCCTATTCATGTCATTTATCATTCATTTCCTGTTCACATGTTCATCCTTTTATTGATTTGTAGAAACTTTTTCTATATTAAGGATATTGATTTTCTCTGCCATATCTATTTATACAGTTCCCATTTTTTTGCTTCTCTTTCAATAGTATTGATTGAAAACCTTTTAATAGTATATTTTAACATTTTCTACAACCTGCTTTCAAACTCTATTTTTCAAGGCACATTTTCTTCGCTTACTTGCAAGTCCAGACCAGAGATCAAAAACTATCCACTTGTATTTACTTCTAATTACCTTATGATTTCATTTATTTTACACATGACTACTTAACTGATGATGGTTTCTCCTTCACCACAAATCATACCCAGGCTTCTTCTGGAATCTCAAGCTGCAGCAGATCTTGCCTCTGTAAGGTTTCTGAGGGGAAATAGATGGGTGCTATGAGAGAGGGGATGGGGCAGGGCTTTCCCTCCGTGTAGGGTGCTCTGTACTGAGGGAGGCTGCAGGACTTCCCCGGGGCTGGACAGAGGTCCCATGCCTGGGAGACCATCACATTCTTGTTCAGATGAGATGGACTGGGGTGAGGCAGGCGAGGTGCCCAGGGCACAGAATTTGAGGAGGTGCTTACTCTGGGTGCAGACTTGGAACAGCTCTCAGTTCTGCTCCCTGGGCTGTTAACTGTCTCCCCCCACCCGCAGTCCCACTGCCATGCTTTGGGCAAGAGAAGCTCTCCAGACAGAGACCCTAGCCCCCCCGCCGCCCCTAAGGTACCCCTGTCCTCAGCTCAGAATCCTTTCTGTGTCCTGAATGACTCAGACCATGAGCCCGCTGTCCTCCTTGGCCCGCAGGTCCATGCATCACAGGTTCCATGAAAGGTGTAGAGTGCTGCTGTGAGCGCTGAATTTGGAATCAAATGGTGTTCATGTGAGCTCTGATCTCTCACCTCCTGGCGGGGCACATCCATGACTTTCCCCTCCCCACATTGGTCATTTGGTGTCACCTCCCTTCTGCCAGCCACCCACAGCCACAGTCAGGGTCGAGTTTGATCGGTACTTTGCAAATGACAAAGCTCTGTACATATGTCCATAGTTTCTATTATAGCTCCTGCAAATTAATATTGGCATCCGCGGGTTCATTTCACACCAGAGGCTGCTGCCTCTGGCCAGTGTCAGCATCAAAGCTGTTAGACACATTGACCCAGCCAAGAGGCCGTTTGAGGATACGACAATCAAAAAGGAGTGACTTCTGCCCCCTCTAGGAGTTCCTGTCAGTGGCAAAATCCTGCAGGTTTATACAGGAGACTCGAAGTGTTTGGAAACCCTAAGCCCTTGCCTGAAAATAAGGATTAAAAATGAATATTTATGAGCTGATAGTTCTGTCTCTCCTTATCCTTAGAGGTTTCCTTTGGTGGCACATACAAGCCTCTTGTCGCCTGTTCTTTGGGCAGGAGCCAGAGCCCGGCCAGGCAGTGTGTCACTAGCTCTGTGACCTAGGTGAAGTCACTTACCCTCGCTGAACCTGTCGACTCAGCAGTAAGCTAAACGAGTAATATGCACCTCATAGTGTTCCTCTGCACATTAAATAATGCAGCGTACACCAGGGAGCCTAGCAAGGCATCAGGCACTCAGTAGGTGCTCAGAAGTATTCTGCCTTGGCTGGGATCAGTGACACATTTTTTCTTACCAGAATGTGTCTGAAGATTCAGCGTTTTGTTTTTCTTGGGGGTTTTTTTGGGGTAAAATGCACATAACAAAATGTCCTGTGCCATCACAGTCTTTTGTCCACGTGCAGCTCACTGGCTGAATCCATTCACAGCGGTGTGCAGCCCTCTCCGCCGTCCATCTCCAGGCCTCCTCTCATCTTGAGAGGCCGAGATGCAGCACCTGTTCAACGATGGCTCGCCATGCCCTCCCCGCTTCGTCGTGGCCATTCTGCTTTCTGTCTCTGTGAAGCTGACCTCCCTAAGGACCTTACCTAAGAGATTTCGTACAATATTTGTGTACTGTGACTGGCTGAGAAAATTAGCCAGATGTCCTCAGAATTCGCCCGTGTCGTAGCATGTGTCAGAATATCCTTCCTTCTTAGGACTATGTTGTGAGCCACCGCACTTGCAGGCCACATCTCACTTATCCCTTCATTCGTCAGTGGACACAAATTGCTTCTGCATAAAATCTCAGTGATTTTTCAGAATACTCTGCTTTGGTGCATTTTGAAGATCTTTAAGAGTAAACTTACTGTTAGTATTTTTAATATTCTGTTTTGGCCTCCTCTTATTCCTCCGTGGTCGTTGCCTTCAGCTTCCCTTGAGTTGCAGGCTAAGAAGCTGTAGACACATTGACCCAGCCAAGAGGCCGTTTGAGGATACGACAATCAAAAGGAGTGACTTCTGCCCTCTAGGAGTTCCTGTCAGTGGCAAAATCCTGCAGGTTTATACAGGAGACTCGAAGTGTTTGGAAACCCTAAGCCCTTGCCTGAAAATAAGGATTAAAAATGAATATTTATGAGCTGATAGTTCTGTCTCTCCTTATCCTTAGAGGTTTCCTTTGGTGGCACATACAAGCCTCTTGTCGCCTGTTCTTTGGGCAGGAGCCAGAGCCCGGCCAGGCAGTGTGTCACTAGCTCTGTGACCTAGGTGAAGTCACTTACCCTCGCTGAACCTGTCGACTCAGCAGTAAGCTAAACGAGTAATATGCACCTCATAGTGTTCCTCTGCACATTAAATAATGCAGCGTACACCAGGGAGCCTAGCAAGGCATCAGGCACTCAGTAGGTGCTCAGAAGTATTCTGCCTTGGCTGGGATCAGTGACACATTTTTTCTTACCAGAATGTGTCTGAAGATTCAGCGTTTTGTTTTTCTTGGGGGTTTTTTTGGGGTAAAATGCACATAACAAAATGTCCTGTGCCATCACAGTCTTTTGTCCACGTGCAGCTCACTGGCTGAATCCATTCACAGCGGTGTGCAGCCCTCTCCGCCGTCCATCTCCAGGCCTCCTCTCATCTTGAGAGGCCGAGATGCAGCACCTGTTCAACGATGGCTCGCCATGCCCTCCCCGCTTCGTCGTGGCCATTCTGCTTTCTGTCTCTGTGAAGCTGACCTCCCTAAGGACCTTACCTAAGAGATTTCGTACAATATTTGTGTACTGTGACTGGCTGAGAAAATTAGCCAGATGTCCTCAGAATTCGCCCGTGTCGTAGCATGTGTCAGAATATCCTTCCTTCTTAGGACTATGTTGTGAGCCACCGCACTTGCAGGCCACATCTCACTTATCCCTTCATTCGTCAGTGGACACAAATTGCTTCTGCATAAAATCTCAGTGATTTTTCAGAATACTCTGCTTTGGTGCATTTTGAAGATCTTTAAGAGTAAACTTACTGTTAGTATTTTTAATATTCTGTTTTGGCCTCCTCTTATTCCTCCGTGGTCGTTGCCTTCAGCTTCCCTTGATCCGTCTGCCCCCGCCCTTCTCTCTGCATACTGACTGCTCTCAGTGCGGCTCCAGCACCACTAGACGTGTTCCCACCAGACCTGCCTCTTTTTTTTTTCCTTAAATTTTGGCCTCTTTCATTGGTTCTTTATTCATTCACCTTCATCCATCTTTATTCTTTGGCCTGTGTGGGCCTCCCATTGTAGTAGCCTCTCTCGCTGCAGAGCACTGGCTCTAGGCGCATGCGCTCAAGAGCACTGGCTCATAATTGGACACACTGGTTCAGCTGCTCCATGGCACGTGGGATCTTCCCGGGCCACGGATTGAACTGGTGCCCCTTGCACTGCAAGGGAAGTCTCAAGATTTGCAACCAGATTTTCTGATTCCCACCCAAGGCACTTCATTATCGCACAGCTGCCTCCTCAGAGAGGATCTACCTGCTATGTGACCCTAGAGGTGCCTCTTAACCTCTCTGAGCCTTGGTTTCCCCTGACTGTTTGTAAATGGAAAAGCTCCCTCTAGCTGTGAGATTCTGTTCTGGATCTAGCTGGGAGCTTGGGGTCACTACAGAATTGAAGGATGTAGGCTCCCAAATGATGCATTTTACCAGAAACAACAGTCCCATAAAGAGCAGTGTCACCTGCTGTGTGTCCACTTCTGAGCAAACACAACATGGGTAAGATTAGAAAAAGGAACTTTCCCTCTGGGACCAACAGAGAAGAGTATTAGAATAAAGGATCATTTTAACCGACAAGGGAGAAAAACATGAGCTTTCATCTCTTGTGGGAAGAAGGAAATATAATAGAAAAAAAAAAAAGACTTTCACAAACGCTTCCCATAATAATTGGGGCCAATAAAACATCTTACAACTGCTGTTCTGCTGGTTGGAACTGAGGCTCAGATCTCCAGTATGCCCGCTCTTCTTTCCCCTTTCCCCATGCCTAATTTAGGGGAGGTGTGAGAGAAAATCAATTCTATTTTAATTTCATGAGAAAAATGCTGAATGAAAGAAAAATGTGATGAAGTGAGACTTCAGCCTTCAGCCCCTTGCTGACCCAGAATGTGTGATTATGTGATACGGATTTCTCCAAGGAGAGGCCGCTCAAGTCTGCCCCCTGCCTTCACCTTCTGAGAAGGAGGCAGGAAATTCCGAGCTGGAAGGAGAAATGCTCTCAGGGGGCTTGGAAAGTTCCGTCAGGCAGCCAGCCCCCTGGTCTCCCTCCAGTCTCCAGATTTACTTCCAACTCTCCTTAACTTTGGTGTCCCTGTCCCCAGCTCTCTAACCTGGAGCTCTCCCTGTCCTTCCAAACTCCAGGTGTATCCTCATGCTGCAGCCGAGCTTTTGCCACACAGGTTTCCCACCGCAGTTTCAGTCTCGCAGGCCCAGGAATCTAGACTGGCCACTCGTCTTGGTGACAGCAGAGCCCTGAGGTTAAGCAGGTGGACTCTAGATTCCCACTGCTCGAGCTCCAGGTCTGGCTCTGCCACTTACTATATGGAGGGACCCTGCAAAGCTACTTTTTCCTCCCCCAAGCCTCAGTTTCCTCATCTGTAAAATGGGGTGTATAATGGTACTAGACTTAGGAACTTGCAGTGATCAAATGATTCATTCAGGGACAGTGTTTGGCATGGCTTCCAGCAGAGCTGAATAGCAGCAAACATTACCTCATATTGTTAGTATTATAGTGAATTTCTCTGAGGAAGTGAGAAGCAATGAGCTTTTCCAGCGAGCCTGAAAAGCTCCCTCTAGCTGTGAGATTCTGTTCTGGATCTAGCTGGGAGCTTGGGGTCACTACAGAATTGAAGGATGTAGGCTCCCAAATGATGCATTTTACCAGAAACAACAGTCCCATAAAGAGCAGTGTCACCTGCTGTGTGTCCACTTCTGAGCAAACACAACATGGGTAAGATTAGAAAAAGGAACTTTCCCTCTGGGACCAACAGAGAAGAGTATTAGAATAAAGGATCATTTTAACCGACAAGGGAGAAAAACATGAGCTTTCATCTCTTGTGGGAAGAAGGAAATATAATAGAAAAAAAAAAAAGACTTTCACAAACGCTTCCCATAATAATTGGGGCCAATAAAACATCTTACAACTGCTGTTCTGCTGGTTGGAACTGAGGCTCAGATCTCCAGTATGCCCGCTCTTCTTTCCCCTTTCCCCATGCCTAATTTAGGGGAGGTGTGAGAGAAAATCAATTCTATTTTAATTTCATGAGAAAAATGCTGAATGAAAGAAAAATGTGATGAAGTGAGACTTCAGCCTTCAGCCCCTTGCTGACCCAGAATGTGTGATTATGTGATACGGATTTCTCCAAGGAGAGGCCGCTCAAGTCTGCCCCCTGCCTTCACCTTCTGAGAAGGAGGCAGGAAATTCCGAGCTGGAAGGAGAAATGCTCTCAGGGGGCTTGGAAAGTTCCGTCAGGCAGCCAGCCCCCTGGTCTCCCTCCAGTCTCCAGATTTACTTCCAACTCTCCTTAACTTTGGTGTCCCTGTCCCCAGCTCTCTAACCTGGAGCTCTCCCTGTCCTTCCAAACTCCAGGTGTATCCTCATGCTGCAGCCGAGCTTTTGCCACACAGGTTTCCCACCGCAGTTTCAGTCTCGCAGGCCCAGGAATCTAGACTGGCCACTCGTCTTGGTGACAGCAGAGCCCTGAGGTTAAGCAGGTGGACTCTAGATTCCCACTGCTCGAGCTCCAGGTCTGGCTCTGCCACTTACTATATGGAGGGACCCTGCAAAGCTACTTTTTCCTCCCCCAAGCCTCAGTTTCCTCATCTGTAAAATGGGGTGTATAATGGTACTAGACTTAGGAACTTGCAGTGATCAAATGATTCATTCAGGGACAGTGTTTGGCATGGCTTCCAGCAGAGCTGAATAGCAGCAAACATTACCTCATATTGTTAGTATTATAGTGAATTTCTCTGAGGAAGTGAGAAGCAGAGAGCTGAGCCTTTGAATTCTGACCTGTGGTTTCATGATTCTAGACTTGCCAATCAGTGCAACTCAGCACACATTTATTTTTGTTCTTCTGTTTCTAAAATATTTAATTTTATTTTAAAAATTAATTTCTATTGCAATGTAGTTGACTTACAATGTGATGTTAGTTTCTGCTGTATAGGAAAGTGAATCAGTTATACAAATACATATATCCACTCTTGTTTTAGATTCTTTTTCCATATAGGTCATTACAGAGTATTGAGTAGAGTCCTTTATGCTATGCAATAAGCTCTTAGAAGTTACATATTTTATATCCAGTAGTGTGTATATGTCAGTCCCAGTCTCCAGTTTATCCCTCTTCTCCCTCCCCCTTGATGACTGTAAATTTGTTTTCTTTTAAAACATTTAATTTTAAGTATTTAATTTGAAACATATTTAGAGTTACTAAAAAGTTGCAAAATCAGTACAGTTCCCATATACCCATCACCCAGCTTCCCCTAATGTTAGCGTCACACATAGCCACAGAAGACATGGTTGAAACCAGGAATTTAACATTGATCAATGCTTTAAACTACAGTATGATAAATCATGTCATCTCCAGACCTTATTCAGGTTTATTATCCTCCCGTTTCCCCCCTCAGTCTTTGCCTTTGGTGACTTTGGCACTCTTGGAGACTACTGGTCAGTCATTGTGTAGACTGTCCTTGAATTCAAGTTATGCATTTTGTGGGGGAGGAAAACTATAGCCCATGCCTTTCTCACAGGCTCTTATCAGGAAACACCCAATGTCCATATTTCTCATGACTGCAGTTGTTAACTTTGATCTCTTGGTTTAGAAGTATGCATGTATGGAGCATTTACTGTGTTTCCTTAGGAAGCTACAAAAGTGAAGAAAATGGTATCCATACTGTCAAGAAACTCTCAAGTCTGATGGACAAATGATGTTCTAGTTACTGTTGCTGTGTAACAGACCACCCCTAAAGTGTAGTTGCCTAAAACAACAACCTTTACATGCTCACAGGTGGTGTGGTCAGGAAATGGAAAATGTGTGGCCTGTTTCAACCTTACAGCATCTCAGGGGTCAGCTGAGAAGACTCAGATGGCCCGGAGCGATTAAGACAGCTGAGAACTGGAGTCATCTGGAGGCTTGCTCACTCCCCATTCTGGTGCTGAGAGTCTGGGACTCAAAGACTAGATTCAGATGGGCCATCAGTCAGAGCATCTATGCACGGCCTCTTCCTGTGCAGTGTGCTTCCTCAGAGCATGGCCGTCCAGGGCCTGGACTTCTACTCAGCCTCTGAGACGCTGTAGACATGAGCGACCCCTGTGACCAGGTCGGAAGCTGCCTTTTCTGACCCAGTCTTAGAAGTTACATATTTTATATCCAGTAGTGTGTATATGTCAGTCCCAGTCTCCAGTTTATCCCTCTTCTCCCTCCCCCTTGATGACTGTAAATTTGTTTTCTTTTAAAACATTTAATTTTAAGTATTTAATTTGAAACATATTTAGAGTTACTAAAAAGTTGCAAAATCAGTACAGTTCCCATATACCCATCACCCAGCTTCCCCTAATGTTAGCGTCACACATAGCCACAGAAGACATGGTTGAAACCAGGAATTTAACATTGATCAATGCTTTAAACTACAGTATGATAAATCATGTCATCTCCAGACCTTATTCAGGTTTATTATCCTCCCGTTTCCCCCCTCAGTCTTTGCCTTTGGTGACTTTGGCACTCTTGGAGACTACTGGTCAGTCATTGTGTAGACTGTCCTTGAATTCAAGTTATGCATTTTGTGGGGGAGGAAAACTATAGCCCATGCCTTTCTCACAGGCTCTTATCAGGAAACACCCAATGTCCATATTTCTCATGACTGCAGTTGTTAACTTTGATCTCTTGGTTTAGAAGTATGCATGTATGGAGCATTTACTGTGTTTCCTTAGGAAGCTACAAAAGTGAAGAAAATGGTATCCATACTGTCAAGAAACTCTCAAGTCTGATGGACAAATGATGTTCTAGTTACTGTTGCTGTGTAACAGACCACCCCTAAAGTGTAGTTGCCTAAAACAACAACCTTTACATGCTCACAGGTGGTGTGGTCAGGAAATGGAAAATGTGTGGCCTGTTTCAACCTTACAGCATCTCAGGGGTCAGCTGAGAAGACTCAGATGGCCCGGAGCGATTAAGACAGCTGAGAACTGGAGTCATCTGGAGGCTTGCTCACTCCCCATTCTGGTGCTGAGAGTCTGGGACTCAAAGACTAGATTCAGATGGGCCATCAGTCAGAGCATCTATGCACGGCCTCTTCCTGTGCAGTGTGCTTCCTCAGAGCATGGCCGTCCAGGGGCCTGGACTTCTTACTCAGCCTCTGAGACGCTGTAGACATGAGCGACCCCTGTGACCAGGTCGGAAGCTGCCTTTTCTGACCCAGTCTCAGAGGTCACACAGCACTATTCTGTTGGTCAAGTGGTCATAAGTCCTCCAATACTCAAGGGGGAGACATAATCTCTACCTCTCAGTGGGAGGGCTGTCTAAGGATGTATGGCTATTTTTAAAAAGCACCAGAAATAGAAAAGCAGTGAAGGGCCTTTCCACTTACACAGATTAGGAGACAGACCCAGGAGGACAAGAGCTTCAGCAGCTTGGGCCATGTGAAGTATGAAGCACAGAATTTAATGGAGCGCCAGCTGTATGCCAGACAGACGTGGAGCCAGCTGCAGGGTTGCTGCCAAGTCCCTCTGTGGGGAGACAGGCCCAGACAGAGCCACCGCAGAGCCTAGGGGCCTGAAGGTTGCCAACACCCACGGCCAGTTGTCCCACTGGCCGCTGGTCACATGTGGACATGCACAGAGGGCTGAGGGCTGAGGTCAAGTTGAGCTCTGGGTAGAAAATGCTGGACTTTGGCGTTGAAATAACTTCATTTCAAACCCAGCTGTGCCACATTCTGAGTTTGCTACATTTTCATTCTTAATCCTCATTTATTCGGCAAAGCTCATTGACTTCCACTCTGTGCCAGGCTGGGTGTTGGCAGTGACAGCCGTAAATCAGTAGCTTCCTGGCCCTGCCCTCGTGGAAGGATTTCCCCTAGGCTGTCTCTGCCAAAAAGGCCGCTGGTGGGGCTGCAAGATTCCAGGAAGCAGGGTCCAGGGATTATTCTCGTTCTCTCTGATATCTCCATACCCAAAGCCAACCAGAGAGGAATTGGTCACGCAACTTAGCAACTTAACCAGGTTAAACTCTGTAGAACAGAAGTCAGCTGGGTGTGAAGTGGGAAGGCAAGCAGCTTACATTTAGAAACCTGAGAAATATTGCAATGCAGACTGAAAGCAATTGGGAATATCACTAGACAGACTCATTAAGCCAAAAGATTTCTGTGAAAATAATAAAATCATAGCACCCAGGACACCCCAGCACAAGAGTAAAAGCTGAAAGGAGGTTTAAGCTTCATATGATTAAGCTGCAGTATGACAGTTTAAGAAGAAAAAGCTTAGAGCCATCAGAGTTGATGATGGCCCTGTTATGGGAATCTGACGGCATTTTTGAGACTCAAAGCAGTTTGAAAGAGTGAAACTGTCAGGCTGTGCTCCCAGTGGGGCGAAGAAGAGGGGAAGGGGAGACAGAGAAGTAGCCCAGTTGGTGAGGTCTGGCGGGGCTGAGATGCCAGTGGCGGGATCGAGAATCGACAGAAGACTCTTAGCTGAAGCCTGGGAGCTGAGGGCCTGGGGGGTGATTTAGGGAAGGGTGGGGCTCACACGCTTAAGCCCTCAGTATATGTTAATTCTTGTTATTATCACCTCCTGGCCAACCTTGCTGTTTTAGTTGCTGGATGGTGAATACTAATGACCTCGGGCCAGCTGGATTCTGAGCTTGGTTCCTCCTCGTGTTTGGTCCCAGAGCCATCCAGCTACCAGCTGAAATCAGAGAACAGGATATTGATTGGAACTGAGCAGAAGCCATGTTAGGCAAACATCTTTGATCCCTGGCAGCCAAGGTAGTCTGTACAAGGCTAGAGTAAGCTCCCTGCAGGCAGCAGCGGCAGGACTGTTAGGCCCAGCAAACTGTGAGCATCACAGCAGCACCTGGAAGGGAGCCCAGCCCAGGCAGACCCTGGCTCATCCAGCCCCGCCCACGCCTGGGCCTCTGACCTTGGAGCTCAGCCTTGGGAACCAGAGAAGCCAGGCAACACCTGCCCAGGGATTTGCTGCCTCCTCCAGTTGTTAGTAGAATGCTTTGGCTGGTCAGGTTACAGTGTATATCCTAGTCACACAGCTCTTCGTATGTGGTGGGTCTGGGTTTCGGCAAGGTTTGAAAAACTAAAATCCGATAGTCTTCTCTCCCCAACTCTTCTCATTCCTGAATGTCTGCAGCATCGGAAGGATCAGGCTGGTGAACATTCACAGAACTTCCCCCATAGTTTCTTGGAAAGGCCTATACCCTTTTTGGGACATGTGTGGGCTTTGCCTTATCTCTGCATCTCTAGGCACCTCTTCCTCCACCAGCTAGAGCATTGCTGCTCTCAGATCCACCTCCTTCTCTTCATCCCCCCAGCTTCCAGTCAGAGCCAAGCCTTCTTTGTCATCTGGAAGAGAGCCAGACCCAGACTCTTCCTCCAGTCAGTTCAGTCCCCCATCCTCTCTCCAAAGAATGGGCCTTTCCAAATTTAGCACACATTGTGTCCAGAGAAAAACATGATCTTATAGGATAGACGCCCCCAATGTTCATAACCACTGTTTACAATAGCCAAGACATGGAAGCAACCTAAATGTCCATTGACAGAGGCATGGGTAAGGAAGACATGGTGCATACATATACAATGGAATATTACTCAGCCATTAAAAAGAATGAAATAATGCCCTTTGCAACAACATGGATGGACCTACAGAGTGTCATATGGAATGAAATAAGTCAGACAGAGAAGGAGAAATACTGTATGACGTCCCTTATATGTGGAATCTTAAATGATGCAAATGAACTTAAACAACAGAAAGAGAATCACAGGCAGAGAACAAACTTAACAGTTGCCAAGGAGAAGGGATAGTTAAGGAGTTTGGGATGAACAGGTACACACTGCTGTGTTTAAAATGGGTAACCAACAAGAACTTACTGTATAGCCTTACTCAGTGTTAGATAGCAGCCTGGGTGGGAGGGGATTTAGGGGAGAATGGATGTATGTCTATGTGTGGCTGAATCCCTTCGCTGTCCACCCAAGCTGTCACAACATTGTTAATCAGCTATACCCCAATACAAAATTAAAGGTTTAACTAAAAGAAATGAAAAATTAGCATGCATGAGAATCACCTGGAGAACCTGTTAAATGAAGATTCCTGGGCCTGACCCCAGACATTTTGATGAGTAATTTTGAGACAGGCTGCTGAATCTGCGTCGCTAACAAGCTGCCTGGTGATGCTGATGCGAGTCTGTCTACAGACCAGTAGCACTAGTCTTACATACAGGGGAGATGCTCTGTCCCTCCCCTTTAATGGTCCTGAACTACCCTCAACGTAAAACCCCAGCACTTGAAGATTTGCATAAAGGCTTCGGTGACCTGACCTCAAAACAGGACTGTCACCAGTGGTCACCTGGGTTGGGACAACACCAACAAGGAGGTGAAGCCCACTGAGGAAGGAGCACCATGACCAGGCATTAAGGAATGCGTGTTTATCCTTCTCACAATGGCACTTTGAGCTCACTGGAGTACAGGGACTGGGACTGAGCGAATTGGCATCTGACCAGAGAAATGCCTTTTTCCAGTTTGTACAACAGCCATCATAGGCCAGCAGCTGTCCAGGTCTCCTCTTCCTTCACCCTCCCCTGTCTCCGATGCCTCGCCCCAGCCCTGTCCCACCCCCTTCATCTGGTTAACACCACCACACTCTGTGAGGTAGACTTCCAGACCCGCAGAGCCTCTCTTACCTGCTCTCAAGAACCACTTTCCCTTCCTTCAAAGCAGTAATATACACGTGCCTTTACAGCTCCGTCCCGAGGTCATGCCTGCCTCCCACACTGGACAGGGCCGAGTTCAGGGCTCAGGGAATGTGTGTTGTAGATTCTGGTCTGCACCCACAAGGGCCTCATAGGTGTCAAAACCCAGCAGGCTACGTTTTGTTTTGCTTTCTTTAACACTCTGTTTTGAAGTAATTCTTAATTTATCCCAAAAATGTTACAAAAATAATACTGAGAGTCCCTTATCCTTCACACAACTTCCCCAAATGTTAACATCTTCCCTAACTGTGATGTGTTTATCAAAACTGAGACTTCACATCTGTGCATTACTAGAGACTGAACTCCACATTTTTTTTTTTTTTCCAGATTTCTCAAGTTTTCTTCCAGGTGTTTTCTTTTTTCTTTTTTTTTTTTCCTGCTCATAAATTCCCACTAGGCATTTAGGTGTCCTGTCTCCTTACTGTCTTCAAATCTATGACAGTTTCTTGGTATTCTCCTGATCTTTATGACCTTGACTTTTTTAAAGAATGATGACCAGTACTCAGTCTGGGAAACTCTGATATTATCTCATAAATGGATGGAGGTTCTAGGGAGGAAGGCCACAGAGGGTATGCCCATGTCTCATCACCTATAGGGAGACCTCAGTCTCAGCATGACTTATCATTGGCAGTGTCGACCTTTATGCCTTGGTTAAGCTCCTGTCTGCCGGGTCTCTCCACTGTAAAGCTACGATTTTCCACCTTTCTGTCATGAGTCAGTAGGTCCAGCCCCGAATCAAGGAGAGACAAATTAACCGCCACCTTCTGGAAGAAGGGACATCAAAGAACTTACGGCCTCATCACATTTGGGGAGAGACAACTGCTAATACAGGGGATGTAAGAGACTCAGGTTTGATCCCTGGGTCAGGAGGATCCCCTGGAGAAGGAAATAGCAACTCCAGTATTCTTGCCTAAAAGCATCCCATGGACAGAGGAGCCTGGTGGGCTACAGTCCAAAGGATTGCAAAGAGTTGGACGCAACTGAGCAACTAAACAGGCAGGGCTATGCAAGTATCCCATTTCTCCTTGGTTTCACTCACCAATTTTAGTACCCGTCAGAGAATCCTGCCTTCAGCAACTGTCACTGTGATGTGCCAATGGTGTGTTTCCACTTCCTTCCAGCATGCTGTTCTAGGACACCTTTCCTTGGCACGTGCCTCATTTCACAGTTCTTCTGCTTAATCGCCTTCATGCTTTAGGGCTCAGCTCCAGCATTCCCAGCCCTGGCTGCCCAATCAGGTCTCCTGGAGAACTTTCAAAATGTTCTGATAGCCAGTCAAAGCATTCACCTCAGTTCGTGTGGGGTGAGTGCAGGCCTTGTTACTTTTTGAAGGTCACAGGGCAAATGCTCAGGAGTCTTGCTAAGGACCACCAGCTTAACCCAGGGCTCTTGCAGCTTCTTAGAGAGGCTGTCTCCCTCTCTTTGACAGAACCAGTTATTCCCAGATCTGTGTTTCCCAAGAGCTCGGTTTCCTGCATTGCCCACCAGTGCCTCTGCTCGTCTTCAAAGTCAGGAACTGCGTCTTCTTTGCCAGTGTTTCTCAAGAGCTCAGAGCAGAGTCCAGCACAGAATGGGTTCCTGGTGAGCATCTGCTGATGGAGAGGATGGTTCAGTCTCAGGTGAGCAAATACAGGAGCTGTCTGTGCACAGAAGTGGCAAGTCCCTGCCCTCCTTCATTGGCTTAAGCAGTTTAGAAACCCAGGAACAGTCTCAGCATGACTTATCATTGGCAGTGTCGACCTTTATGCCTTGGTTAAGCTCCTGTCTGCCGGGTCTCTCCACTGTAAAGCTACGATTTTCCACCTTTCTGTCATGAGTCAGTAGGTCCAGCCCCGAATCAAGGAGAGACAAATTAACCGCCACCTTCTGGAAGAAGGGACATCAAAGAACTTACGGCCTCATCACATTTGGGGAGAGACAACTGCTAATACAGGGGATGTAAGAGACTCAGGTTTGATCCCTGGGTCAGGAGGATCCCTGGAGAAGGAAATAGCAACTCCAGTATTCTTGCCTAAAAGCATCCCATGGACAGAGGAGCCTGGTGGGCTACAGTCCAAAGGATTGCAAAGAGTTGGACGCAACTGAGCAACTAAACAGGCAGGGCTATGCAAGTATCCCATTTCTCCTTGGTTTCACTCACCAATTTTAGTACCCGTCAGAGAATCCTGCCTTCAGCAACTGTCACTGTGATGTGCCAATGGTGTGTTTCCACTTCCTTCCAGCATGCTGTTCTAGGACACCTTTCCTTGGCACGTGCCTCATTTCACAGTTCTTCTGCTTAATCGCCTTCATGCTTTAGGGCTCAGCTCCAGCATTCCCAGCCCTGGCTGCCCAATCAGGTCTCCTGGAGAACTTTCAAAATGTTCTGATAGCCAGTCAAAGCATTCACCTCAGTTCGTGTGGGGTGAGTGCAGGCCTTGTTACTTTTTGAAGGTCACAGGGCAAATGCTCAGGAGTCTTGCTAAGGACCACCAGCTTAACCCAGGGCTCTTGCAGCTTCTTAGAGAGGCTGTCTCCCTCTCTTTGACAGAACCAGTTATTCCCAGATCTGTGTTTCCCAAGAGCTCGGTTTCCTGCATTGCCCACCAGTGCCTCTGCTCGTCTTCAAAGTCAGGAACTGCGTCTTCTTTGCCAGTGTTTCTCAAGAGCTCAGAGCAGAGTCCAGCACAGAATGGGTTCCTGGTGAGCATCTGCTGATGGAGAGGATGGTTCAGTCTCAGGTGAGCAAATACAGGAGCTGTCTGTGCACAGAAGTGGCAAGTCCCTGCCCTCCTTCATTGGCTTAAGCAGTTTAGAAACCCAGGAACACCAGTACATGCGTCAGTTGTAATCATTTTTCTGCTGTCACTGTAGTCCTCAGCTTTCTAGGAAAAACAAAAGCCCACGGCCAAGAAGTCACTGGCATGTACGTTGCAGCCATCTGTGCATTCACTCTGTTCTTCAGAAGGAGCTTGTTCACATTTTATCTTTAAATTGTCAGTAGACCGAAGAGTCAGCACTATACTTCTGACAGGAGGAGACTACCCTTGCACTGGCTTCCTTTCGTACATTGCCTTGGAAGTCACAAAGATGGCGAAGACCAGGCCTGTAGAGACTTGGAGTAGAGTGCTATGACTGTGTTCCAAACAAGTTTTATTCACAAAAAACAGATGGTGGGCCAAATTCGACTTCCAGGCTTTACTTTTCTGACCTCCGGACCTGAAGGAAAAGGACTCTTCAATGAAAGAGTCGCAGGCTTCAGTATAAAAGTAGCGGTTCAAAGGAGAGCCATATCACTCTGGGAACATCAAATAAGAGGACCTGGGAGGCAGAGAAGGTGCCCGTGATGTGTCATTTTGTGTGAGCGCTAAGGATGAAGAGCTATTCACAAAGTGAAGGGAAGGAAAAAAAATCTGAGCTGACAGAATAGCTGATGCAAAAGCCCTGTGGCAAAAGGGAACACGGCTCTTTTCAGACACTGAAATGAGACCTGGAATGCAGGCTGTAAGGGCAGGAGAGGTCTGCGCCTGCAGTCAGCTGGAAAACCAGAGCGCAAGGATGCGGTCCTCATCCCCAAAGCTGTCGGAAACTGCCCGTAGCCAAGGGTCCCCAGCCTCCAGGATCTGATGCCTGGTGATGGTTTGAGGTCGAACTGATGTAATAATAATAATAGAAATAAATGCAAGTGAAAGTGCTAGTCTCTCAATCATGTCCGACTCTGTGGGACCCCATGGACTGGAGCCTGCCAGGCACCTCTGTCTGTGGGATTCTCCAGGCTAGAATACTGGAGTGGATAGCCATTCCCTTCCTCAGGGGGTCTTCCCTTCTCCAGGGATCGATGTGGATCTCTTGCATTGCAGGCAGATTCTTTACTGTCTGAGCCACCAGGAAGCCCAGTAGAAAGGGATGATTCAACACATTATATTTACAGCACAATAGAAATAAAGCAATGCCCCTGAATCATCCAGAAGCCATTCTCCCTATCCTCAATCTTGGGAAAAATTGTCTTCCCCGGAATCGGTGCCAGGTGCCAAAAAAGGTTAAGAGCTGCTGTTCTAAGAGGTGATGTGATGAAATTCTTGACATGAAGCTCGCACCCAGGCTTCTGGCTGGAGATCCCATCAGGATAGACTAGGGTGGCCCCAAGCACTTTGTTGCAGCCAGAGCCCCGCCCCGGGAGCCCAGGGCTGAGGTGCAGCTGAGGCCTCTTCCCCCAACCACCTCCTTCTTTTATGTTTGCTTTCCTAACAAACCTTCCTCTCTCTCGGCCTCCAAATGGAAAGTCACATTGCGGGATGCATTTTCCAGTCCCAGCTCCATTCCATTCAGTTTTTCTCACCCTCCTTCTTTCCTTGCCCAGCCCAATCCCCCACTAACTTCATGAAACTTGCAAGTTAAATTTTTCAGAGACTGTCTCTGACAAAGCAGTGCGACTTAGATTTGCCGAAGTTCTTCATAAAAAATTGAAGACACGCTATATTAACATACATTGATTTATTCATAGTGTTTCATTACAAGTAAGTGAGGATCCTGTAATACCAGGAAAGGTTAGGAGAGCAGGCTAGCGGTATATTATATTGACAGCTCGGTGGAAATTGAGTCGCTTTTTAGCGGGGGGATATTTAAAGGGTATATTGTACCAACCCGGGCAAAAAAGGTTTCCCCAAAGCTGTCGGAAACTGCCGGTAGCCAAGGGTCCCCAGCCTCCAGGATCTGATGCCTGGTGATGGTTTGAGGTCGAACTGATGTAATAATAATAATAGAAATAAATGCAAGTGAAAGTGCTAGTCTCTCAATCATGTCCGACTCTGTGGGACCCCATGGACTGGAGCCTGCCAGGCACCTCTGTCTGTGGGATTCTCCAGGCTAGAATACTGGAGTGGATAGCCATTCCCTTCCTCAGGGGGTCTTCCCTTCTCCAGGGATCGATGTGGATCTCTTGCATTGCAGGCAGATTCTTTACTGTCTGAGCCACCAGGGAAGCCCAGTAGAAAGGGATGATTCAACACATTATATTTACAGCACAATAGAAATAAAGCAATGCCCCTGAATCATCCAGAAGCCATTCTCCCTATCCTCAATCTTGGGAAAAATTGTCTTCCCCGGAATCGGTGCCAGGTGCCAAAAAAGGTTAAGAGCTGCTGTTCTAAGAGGTGATGTGATGAAATTCTTGACATGAAGCTCGCACCCAGGCTTCTGGCTGGAGATCCCATCAGGATAGACTAGGGTGGCCCCAAGCACTTTGTTGCAGCCAGAGCCCCGCCCCGGGAGCCCAGGGCTGAGGTGCAGCTGAGGCCTCTTCCCCCAACCACCTCCTTCTTTTATGTTTGCTTTCCTAACAAACCTTCCTCTCTCTCGGCCTCCAAATGGAAAGTCACATTGCGGGATGCATTTTCCAGTCCCAGCTCCATTCCATTCAGTTTTTCTCACCCTCCTTCTTTCCTTGCCCAGCCCAATCCCCCACTAACTTCATGAAACTTGCAAGTTAAATTTTTCAGAGACTGTTTCTGACAAAGCAGTGGGAATTAGATTTGGCGAAGCCCTTCATAAAAAATTGAAGACACGCTATATTAACATACATTGATTTATTCATAGTGTTTCATTACAAGTAAGTGAGGATCCTGTAATACCAGGAAAGGTTAGGAGAGCAGGCTAGCGCGGTATATTATATTGACAGCTCGGTGGAAATTGAGTCGCTTTTGGATTGAATTTGGAGCACAGAAAAGGAATTGGCTAGTAAATAAGGCATGAGTTTTACCACCCAGTGTCTGTATATCAATGTAGTTACCACCAACCCGGGCAAGGAGATGAGGGAGGAATTTCAAAAGGATGTTCAGCTCTCCAAACCTCTGCCTTCTTCTGCCACCATATAAAACTGGAATCCAGCTGCACACAGAGCTGTCCAATCCACGCGGGACTTCTCTTGGTTCTCCCAAGCCCTCTCCCACCCCAGGTCTTTGCCTAGTTAGTTGGCTCTGCCTAGAACCTAGAGTGCTTCTTCGTCTGCTCTGACTCTCTGTCATCCCCCGGTGTTATTAATAGTTAATTTCTCCCCAGAGAGACCTCTCTGAGCACTTTTGTCTTAGTTTGGCATTTCTCAGAAGCAGAGCCTGAGACAAGTATTGGAGCATAGCAGATTGAGAAGTTTGGGAAATACTTGGGAGTGGGGAAGGAAAAGAAAGGTAGCAAAGGCTATACGTGTTTCTCAGCCAGTTACCTGTGGAGACACGTGGAGTGACATTCCCCAGGGATGCTGTGGGGGTGTCACGGCAGAAGAACAGGGAATGTGTTTCAGTTTTCATCAGTCCTGTCCCTTGGGGTGTGATTTACCTGACTCTCCCTTTGAGTATCCATGGAAAAAGCCCTCAAGCAAAGAGAGGCAGATGTTTGCGGGTGCTCGCCTCTGAGAAGGGCCAGAGTGGGTGAGGTGATCAGAGGGAACACTGGGTGGCTCCCCAGGCACCTGCAGAGTGGGAGTCCCGACAGCTCTGCTTGCAAAGCGCCCATATCCTTTAGTTCTGTGCATTGCTCTATCCTCCTGGACTCACCGTGCTCCAGGCAAAGTCTGGCCTCTGTTCTCAGCACACACATGACATCAGTTGCTACGTGACTCCTGCTTCATAGTGGAGAAAGAAGTTACCTCTTCTCCAGAATGGCTGGTGCCCTGAAGACACGCTATATTAACATACATTGATTTATTCATAGTGTTTCATTACAAGTAAGTGAGGATCCTGTAATACCAGGAAAGGTTAGGAGAGCAGGCTAGCGGTATATTATATTGACAGCTCGGTGGAAATTGAGTCGCTTTTGGATTGAATTTGGAGCACAGAAAAGGAATTGGCTAGTAAATAAGGCATGAGTTTTACCACCCAGTGTCTGTATATCAATGTAGTTACCACCAACCCGGGCAAGGAGATGAGGGAGGAATTTCAAAAGGATGTTCAGCTCTCCAAACCTCTGCCTTCTTCTGCCACCATATAAAACTGGAATCCAGCTGCACACAGAGCTGTCCAATCCACGCGGGACTTCTCTTGGTTCTCCCAAGCCCTCTCCCACCCCAGGTCTTTGCCTAGTTAGTTGGCTCTGCCTAGAACCTAGAGTGCTTCTTCGTCTGCTCTGACTCTCTGTCATCCCCCGGTGTTATTAATAGTTAATTTCTCCCCAGAGAGACCTCTCTGAGCACTTTTGTCTTAGTTTGGCATTTCTCAGAAGCAGAGCCTGAGACAAGTATTGGAGCATAGCAGATTGAGAAGTTTGGGAAATACTTGGGAGTGGGGAAGGAAAAGAAAGGTAGCAAAGGCTATACGTGTTTCTCAGCCAGTTACCTGTGGAGACACGTGGAGTGACATTCCCCAGGGATGCTGTGGGGGTGTCACGGCAGAAGAACAGGGAATGTGTTTCAGTTTTCATCAGTCCTGTCCCTTGGGGTGTGATTTACCTGACTCTCCCTTTGAGTATCCATGGAAAAAGCCCTCAAGCAAAGAGAGGCAGATGTTTGCGGGTGCTCGCCTCTGAGAAGGGCCAGAGTGGGTGAGGTGATCAGAGGGAACACTGGGTGGCTCCCCAGGCACCTGCAGAGTGGGAGTCCCGACAGCTCTGCTTGCAAAGCGCCCATATCCTTTAGTTCTGTGCATTGCTCTATCCTCCTGGACTCACCGTGCTCCAGGCAAAGTCTGGCCTCTGTTCTCAGCACACACATGACATCAGTTGCTACGTGACTCCTGCTTCATAGTGGAGAAAGAAGTTACCTCTTCTCCAGAATGGCTGGTGCCCTAACCAGAAAGAGCCAACTGCTTATATTTGAACTATTTATTTATTTGGCTGCACCAAGTCTTAGTTGGAGCTCATGGCATCTTTAGTTTCAGCCTGTGAACTCGTAGTTGCAGCGTGTGGGGTCCAGTTCCCTGACGAGAGCAGACCTCGGCCCCCTGCATTGCAAGAGAAAAGTGTTATCCACTGGACCACCAGAAAAGTCCCAGCTGCTTGTTTTTGAGATGAAGTTGGTATATTCCCTTCTCTTCCTGGGTTTGACCTTCCCGACAAGCATAGTACACCTCTGAAGGAAGACAGTGATTCAAGGTGGGTGTGAAGTTAACTTAGCTCATTCTGGAACAGAAGACGCTGAAGACAGGGCCTGCCTGATGTTCATCACATTCATTTTCTAGAGCCCGGCCACACAGAGTACGTGTCCTAGAATACAGGAGTGTGTGAGGACTATTTGTGGAGGAGCAAATGAGTGAGTGAATGAGTGGAATGAACATGTTCTTCGGTTAATGAAATGTGTCTTCAGGCCAGGAAATGTGGTTTGGACTAAAGAACACCGGTTTCGGAGTCCGTCAAATCTGGGTTTATCTTTGGTCAGTGATAAGACACAGAATAACCATGATGAGGCCTGATCTACAGCCTCATGTGACAGCCGTGTGAATCTCACACACATGATGTTGAGTGAAAACAGCCGACATCGAAGAGTATACCCTGTACAATTCCATTTATATAAAGTTCAAAGCCAGGCAGAGCTAGTCTGTGTTGTTAGAAGTCAGAGTAGAGGGTATCCTTGCTGGGGGAGGTGGGTAAGAATTGGAAAGTGAGGGGAAGATCTCAGGTCTGGGAATGTGTCTCTTGATTAGATACTAGTTACATGGTCCTGTCCAGTTAGCAAAAATTCATGCAGCTATCTAGTTTTCTGTATATAAATTATGGTCCAGTAAAACACTTCTACTAAAACAAACTAGAGAAAGCAAGTAAATCAAAAATCCTGAGTTTGCTGCTTTAACAGCTACAAAATTTAGAAATCTGGTATTCAGAGTGTGATCCACAGGGGCGGATGAGGGGATGGTAACTGTTGTGTCATTTCCATGACAGGATGGCATCGTGCAGAAGTTGAGAGTGAGCACCTGGAAGTGTTCCAGGGCTCTGACATTGCACGTGTGGTCAGCAAATGTGTCTCCTTGCACGCACTATAGAACTCACATGATGACTCACGTAGGATGTGGTCTGAATCACTGTGTGACCCACAGGACTGGGTCTTCACCACAGATACTTCAAAAAGCACCAATTTAATGGAAATTGTTTCCAGCGAAGCCTCAGTTTCTCCATCATTTGAAATGAAAACGAATATCTTAATACCCCCCAAGGCTTTTCAAGAAAGACAAAACTGAGATAATGCACAAGAAAGCACCAGACAGCACCTTGTGGGCCAGGGGAGATGCATCAGCTGCATTTGTAACTAGGCTTCCGGCTGATTCTTACCAGAATTCTATACGTGGACACAACTCTACAGCCACTTTGTCCAAAGTAGTGACCCCAGGTGTCACCACACTTCTGAAATGTGGCTAGTTCAAATGGAGATACACCATAGGGTAAAATGCACACTCTGTTCCTAAGACCTAATATGAATAATAGAGTAAAAGGCATTTCATTAAATTTTTTATGTTGATTACAGGTTGAAATGATAATATTTTACATCTACTTTGTTTGAGCAAATATATTCTGAAAATTAATTTTACTTTATGGTCTTTTTTTCCTTTAATGTGACCATGAGAAAATTGAAAATTATGTATGTGGATTAAATCTGTTTCTACTAGACGGCTATACTCCAGAGCATTGGCAGTGAAGTGTTTGGAGGCTAGAATCGTCTGTGAGGTGGATGTTCGTGGCTGGACTCGCTGGCCAGGCTCACCTGCCTTCTGCTTCCCTCCCCTGACTCTCCTCCAGATGAGCCCCACCCAGCCCCCTGGGCGCGCACTGACTGCTTTGTTTGTTGGCTTCTTGCAGATCAACTACAAGGCGGTAGGCTCACTGGACCCGAATGCCGACCTCTCCAGCCAGCGAGGCAACAGGGGTCCGAGTTTGCTGCTTTAACAGCTACAAAATTTAGAAATCTGGTATTCAGAGTGTGATCCACAGGGGCGGATGAGGGGATGGTAACTGTTGTGTCATTTCCATGACAGGATGGCATCGTGCAGAAGTTGAGAGTGAGCACCTGGAAGTGTTCCAGGGCTCTGACATTGCACGTGTGGTCAGCAAATGTGTCTCCTTGCACGCACTATAGAACTCACATGATGACTCACGTAGGATGTGGTCTGAATCACTGTGTGACCCACAGGACTGGGTCTTCACCACAGATACTTCAAAAAGCACCAATTTAATGGAAATTGTTTCCAGCGAAGCCTCAGTTTCTCCATCATTTGAAATGAAAACGAATATCTTAATACCCCCCAAGGCTTTTCAAGAAAGACAAAACTGAGATAATGCACAAGAAAGCACCAGACAGCACCTTGTGGGCCAGGGGAGATGCATCAGCTGCATTTGTAACTAGGCTTCCGGCTGATTCTTACCAGAATTCTATACGTGGACACAACTCTACAGCCACTTTGTCCAAAGTAGTGACCCCAGGTGTCACCACACTTCTGAAATGTGGCTAGTTCAAATGGAGATACACCATAGGGTAAAATGCACACTCTGTTCCTAAGACCTAATATGAATAATAGAGTAAAAGGCATTTCATTAAATTTTTTATGTTGATTACAGGTTGAAATGATAATATTTTACATCTACTTTGTTTGAGCAAATATATTCTGAAAATTAATTTTACTTTATGGTCTTTTTTTCCTTTAATGTGACCATGAGAAAATTGAAAATTATGTATGTGGATTAAATCTGTTTCTACTAGACGGCTATACTCCAGAGCATTGGCAGTGAAGTGTTTGGAGGCTAGAATCGTCTGTGAGGTGGATGTTCGTGGCTGGACTCGCTGGCCAGGCTCACCTGCCTTCTGCTTCCCTCCCCTGACTCTCCTCCAGATGAGCCCCACCCAGCCCCCTGGGCGCGGCACTGACTGCTTTGTTTGTTGGCTTCTTGCGCAGATCAACTACAAGGCGGTAGGCTCACTGGACCCGAATGCCGACCTCTCCAGCCAGCGAGGCAAAGTGTTCAAGCTTCGGAATGAAACCCACCACCTCTTTGTGGGTCTGTACCCCGGGACCACCTACTCCTTCACCATCAAGGCCAGCACCGCAAAGGGCTTTGGTCCGCCTGTCACCACCAGGATCGCCACCAAAATTTCAGGTATCTGTCCTAGAAAGGGGAAGGGAAGAAAGGCCATGGTGGTGGTTTTTTCCACTCCTGGTATTCCTGGGAGCGGAGAAGGGCAGAGCCACCACCACATGTGATCTTGGAGCAACAGGGATGATGCAGTCCTTCATTTGTCACCACTATAATCTCATGAAGAAAACCCAACCCACGAACTTCCTAAAATACAAAAATAGAGCAATTAGACTGGACCAGAGGGAATGCTGAGTGATTTACTAAGTAATTTACCTAGCACACTGGCATTAAATAGTACATTTTCCCTATACAAATCGGTTTTCCTGAGTTATTTTCAGGAACATTCCTTTTGGCAGTACAGGACACAACGTAGGTTCTCATGTAAACTCTGAGGAATGAATGAATGAATGAGTGAGGGAAAGACTATTGAAGAGCCAGAGCAGTACAAGATGTCACCTACCATCAGTAATAGGGCTCCCTCCACCCACCAGATAGCATCAAAGCAAAATTGTCTCAGATCTCTGTTTACAGTGTACATTATTTCATGCAATTTGGGTCTGCATCCATACATGTTTTTGTGTAGATACAGACCTGTGGTGATTTTTGTGGCTTAATGTTTCCACTTATCCTTATACCCTTAACATCTTCCATGTGGCTACATTGCTTTCATTACAGTGTTCTGTCAAGTGGATGGACGTAATTTAATTAAACATTCCCCTGTGGTTGGATATATTTGGCATCTCTGTGTTTTTAATAAAATGATGCTTAAATGAACATTGTTCGAGAATAAAGTTTGATTTCTTGGCTCGAATTATGACTTTAGGATTAAATTCCAGAAATTGAAATGCAGAATTAAAAGGGATGTAAGTTTAATAGCTCTTAATACAAATGGCTAAATTACCTTCCCAAAGGATTAGGTTTAGTCACACTCCCATCAGAAGAGAAGGTCTCATGAAGGAAAAAAAAAAAGATAAGAGGAACTAGTTCATCATTGCTGGCATTTGCATTTGCATTTTCAGTGTGTTTAAGGTTGACTCTGCATTCACATCTTTAAGTACTTATATTTCCTGCATTTATCTATTTATACGGTATGGAGCTTTTTGATCCATGAGGGCTACCAGCCACATCATTGTTCCCCTCTCCAGACTCTTCTGTATCTTGAAGGAACCTGCAGGAAGGTTGAAAGTCAGGGTCTTCTTTGCTGAAAGCCTGGGATGCCATGTGACTCATCCAATCCTTCCCCAGATCTCTCCCTCCTGGACATCATGAGTGTCTTGAGGAAGGTGCTGGGGGATGGGGGTTCGTGTGACGTCTTTTTTCTCAGCTCTTCAATGCCTGATATCAACCTAGAGCAATTAGACTGGACCAGAGGGAATGCTGAGTGATTTACTAAGTAATTTACCTAGCACACTGGCATTAAATAGTACATTTTCCCTATACAAATCGGTTTTCCTGAGTTATTTTCAGGAACATTCCTTTTGGCAGTACAGGACACAACGTAGGTTCTCATGTAAACTCTGAGGAATGAATGAATGAATGAGTGAGGGAAAGACTATTGAAGAGCCAGAGCAGTACAAGATGTCACCTACCATCAGTAATAGGGCTCCCTCCACCCACCAGATAGCATCAAAGCAAAATTGTCTCAGATCTCTGTTTACAGTGTACATTATTTCATGCAATTTGGGTCTGCATCCATACATGTTTTTGTGTAGATACAGACCTGTGGTGATTTTTGTGGCTTAATGTTTCCACTTATCCTTATACCCTTAACATCTTCCATGTGGCTACATTGCTTTCATTACAGTGTTCTGTCAAGTGGATGGACGTAATTTAATTAAACATTCCCCTGTGGTTGGATATATTTGGCATCTCTGTGTTTTTAATAAAATGATGCTTAAATGAACATTGTTCGAGAATAAAGTTTGATTTCTTGGCTCGAATTATGACTTTAGGATTAAATTCCAGAAATTGAAATGCAGAATTAAAAGGGATGTAAGTTTAATAGCTCTTAATACAAATGGCTAAATTACCTTCCCAAAGGATTAGGTTTAGTCACACTCCCATCAGAAGAGAAGGTCTCATGAAGGAAAAAAAAAAAGATAAGAGGAACTAGTTCATCATTGCTGGCATTTGCATTTGCATTTTCAGTGTGTTTAAGGTTGACTCTGCATTCACATCTTTAAGTACTTATATTTCCTGCATTTATCTATTTATACGGTATGGAGCTTTTTGATCCATGAGGGCTACCAGCCACATCATTGTTTCCCTCTCCAAACTCTTCTGTATCTTGAAGGAACATATAGGAAGGTTGGAAGTCAGGGTCTTCTCTGCTGAAAGGCTGTGATGCCATGTGACTCATCCAATCCTTCCCCAGATCTCTCCCTCCTGGACATCATGAGTGTCTTGAGGAAGGTGCTGGGGGATGGGGGTTGGGACGTGTGCTAAGCGGTCTTCTCTGTTCTCTTTCCAGCTCCTTCAATGCCTGAGTATGACACAGACACCCCACTTAATGAGACAGACACCACCATCACCGTGATGCTGAAGCCCGCACAGTCTCGGGGAGCACCCGTCAGGTGAGGAGAGTTCTTAACCTGATGTTTGCTATTTTCTTTCTCTGCTTGATGCATGCCTCCAGCTGAATCATGTCACTGGTAGTGCCTGTGGGCAAGACTGGCCAAGAGCAAGACTTCCTGGAGGAAGAGGGTCAGCAGCTCCAAGCCCAGTCCAGAGGGTCCACCAAGCCAGGAGCCCTTTCTCCCCACCGTGGGGCACTGGGACTGCCTTTATGGGAAGGTGTTGATGGGGACCTGAGGAGAGCTGGGAGAGAACTTTCTGGAACAAGCCTATGGTAAATTTATTCAGTCTGGTTGGTGGCCCCGGAAACACGGTATCCTGGCAAGATCTCTTTTACACATCCACCTGCTATTAAGACAGACAGACAGATGCACTGAATGATAAAAATGACCTGCTCAGAAATTACAAATAGGACGCGCCCTCACGCCTGGTCCAGTATATGGCCTTGGTGTTCCACAAGGGACTTGAACTCAGTCATTCCACAGATTCTAACAAGAGGCTGCTGGAGTCCAGGAGTGTAGCTACAGCCCAGGCAGTGAGAACGTCTCTGTAGCTAAGCTGAGCCCATGCAGGTCTGTAAGCTCCTGGCTGTCAGGAAGGTGGGCACCTCTTGTAAATAAGCTACACTTTGTACTGTGTTGGCCAGAAAATTCATCTGGGTTACTCATAAGATGTTGCTGGAGTTTGCTCAGATCTCAAAGGACTACAGACCTATGAAGCCAAGCAGAGTGTTGGGTGGAACAGCTTTCAAACTGGCCCAGTTCAGTTCAGGAAGCATACATGGAGTATTTTATATGCCAGGACCAGAGCAGAGTACAGGGGATAAAAGTGATTTGTTGATTCCTTCTCTGCTGAAAGGCTGTGATGCCATGTGACTCATCCAATCCTTCCCCAGATCTCTCCCTCCTGGACATCATGAGTGTCTTGAGGAAGGTGCTGGGGGATGGGGGTTGGGACGTGTGCTAAGCGGTCTTCTCTGTTCTCTTTCCAGCTCCTTCAATGCCTGAGTATGACACAGACACCCCACTTAATGAGACAGACACCACCATCACCGTGATGCTGAAGCCCGCACAGTCTCGGGGAGCACCCGTCAGGTGAGGAGAGTTCTTAACCTGATGTTTGCTATTTTCTTTCTCTGCTTGATGCATGCCTCCAGCTGAATCATGTCACTGGTAGTGCCTGTGGGCAAGACTGGCCAAGAGCAAGACTTCCTGGAGGAAGAGGGTCAGCAGCTCCAAGCCCAGTCCAGAGGGTCCACCAAGCCAGGAGCCCTTTCTCCCCACCGTGGGGCACTGGGACTGCCTTTATGGGAAGGTGTTGATGGGGACCTGAGGAGAGCTGGGAGAGAACTTTCTGGAACAAGCCTATGGTAAATTTATTCAGTCTGGTTGGTGGCCCCGGAAACACGGTATCCTGGCAAGATCTCTTTTACACATCCACCTGCTATTAAGACAGACAGACAGATGCACTGAATGATAAAAATGACCTGCTCAGAAATTACAAATAGGACGCGCCCTCACGCCTGGTCCAGTATATGGCCTTGGTGTTCCACAAGGGACTTGAACTCAGTCATTCCACAGATTCTAACAAGAGGCTGCTGGAGTTCAGGAGTGTAGCTACAGCCCAGGCAGTGAGAACGTCTCTGTAGCTAAGCTGAGCCCATGCAGGTCTGTAAGCTCCTGGCTGTCAGGAAGGTGGGCACCTCTTGTAAATAAGCTACACTTTGTACTGTGTTGGCCAGAAAATTCATCTGGGTTACTCATAAGATGTTGCTGGAGTTTGCTCAGATCTCAAAGGACTACAGACCTATGAAGCCAAGCAGAGTGTTGGGTGGAACAGCTTTCAAACTGGCCCAGTTCAGTTCAGGAAGCATACATGGAGTATTTTATATGCCAGGACCAGAGCAGAGTACAGGGGATAAAAGTGATTTGTTGATTCCTTCGTTCAATGAACATTTATTTCTTGAGCTCTCACTTGATGCCAGGTACTGTTGAAGTGCCTGGGACAACACTAGTGAACTAGCTGTAAATGACTCATGCTCTAAAGAAAGTTGGACTCTAGTTGGGGAGATAGAAACATGAAAATATAGTTACAATACAGCACATACTTGTGGAGATGCACAGTTGAGCTCAGCGGAGAGAAGTCCCAGAGGAGGTTACACTAAGATGTATCTTTGTTATTGTTGTTCAGCCACTCAGTTGTGTCCAACTCTTTGGACCCCATGGATTGCAGCATGCCAACCTTTCCTGTCCTTCACTATTTCCTGGAATTTGTTCAGATTCATGTCCATTGAGTCAGTGATACTGTATAATCATCTCATCCTCTGTTACCCCCTTCTGCTTCTGACCTCAGTTTTTCCCAGCATCAGTCTTTTCCAATAAGTAGACTGTTCACATCAGGTGGCCAGAGTATTGGAGCTTGAAGAGATGTATCTTAAGTGTTGTCTAAGATTTCAGGGCAGTATGAGGGTTCAGCATGAACGGAGGCATGAGGAAAGAGAGAGCCTGCTGCAGTGGGGAGCTACCCAGAGCAGTTAAGATTACTCTAGCATAAAGGTCGAGGCAGGAATTGGGGAGCCATTGTGGGGAGTTGCTGGGAAGCCACTGAACAGCCACATGCAGTGTCTCTTTTATGATACTGGTGACTGGGAGATCAGCTAAGAAGGAAGCTATTGAGATGGTCTAGTTACCTGTCTAGTTACTCTGATCCAACTCTATCCAGAAATTATAGACGGTGGATAGAATCAGTTGCCAGCAATTTGGATTTTCCCATCTGTTCTGTAGACTTTGAACACTGTGTATCCTAGGTCAGGTGGGTCTTCAGGCCTCAAACAGGGGTGTGCAGAGTTTCCAAGAATATAATGCTTGCCTTATATTCCATGCATAGGTTTCTCCAGGACTGTCCTACCTGTGGTGAGCCAAACATCAGCTCTTAACATCAGACAAGGCTTACCTTGTCACTGTGGGTTACTCAGTTGCTGTGTTTCTTCTTGTTACTCTCATGCAACATTGTCAATGACTTCCCTCTTTGCACTGGGATATTACTATCCTGGTTCACCCCAAAAATGTACGATGAAGTCCCACATCTCCAAGTTGAAGGAGCTGGCTGGCTTCCATTTGACAAGCATGCACTGGCTGTGTTCCCGTCACTACAGGTGAACTCTCTTCACTCTCATAACATTGCAGGAATACCGTCCCCATTTTGCAGATATGGAAACTAAGATACACAGAAGCTAAATGCATCATCCTAGCCATGAAACAGAGGAGGTTACACTAAGATGTATCTTTGTTATTGTTGTTCAGCCACTCAGTTGTGTCCAACTCTTTGGACCCCATGGATTGCAGCATGCCAACCTTTCCTGTCCTTCACTATTTCCTGGAATTTGTTCAGATTCATGTCCATTGAGTCAGTGATACTGTATAATCATCTCATCCTCTGTTACCCCCTTCTGCTTCTGACCTCAGTTTTTCCCAGCATCAGTCTTTTCCAATAAGTAGACTGTTCACATCAGGTGGCCAGAGTATTGGAGCTTGAAGAGATGTATCTTAAGTGTTGTCTAAGATTTCAGGGCAGTATGAGGGTTCAGCATGAACGGAGGCATGAGGAAGAGAGAGCCTGCTGCAGTGGGGAGCTACCCAGAGCAGTTAAGATTACTCTAGCATAAAGGTCGAGGCAGGAATTGGGGAGCCATTGTGGGGAGTTGCTGGGAAGCCACTGAACAGCCACATGCAGTGTCTCTTTTATGATACTGGTGACTGGGAGATCAGCTAAGAAGGAAGCTATTGAGATGGTCTAGTTACCTGTCTAGTTACTCTGATCCAACTCTATCCAGAAATTATAGACGGTGGATAGAATCAGTTGCCAGCAATTTGGATTTTCCCATCTGTTCTGTAGACTTTGAACACTGTGTATCCTAGGTCAGGTGGGTCTTCAGGCCTCAAACAGGGGTGTGCAGAGTTTCCAAGAATATAATGCTTGCCTTATATTCCATGCATAGGTTTCTCCAGGACTGTCCTACCTGTGGTGAGCCAAACATCAGCTCTTAACATCAGACAAGGCTTACCTTGTCACTGTGGGTTACTCAGTTGCTGTGTTTCTTCTTGTTACTCTCATGCAACATTGTCAATGACTTCCCTCTTTGCACTGGGATATTACTATCCTGGTTCACCCCAAAAATGTACGATGAAGTCCCACATCTCCAAGTTGAAGGAGCTGGCTGGCTTCCATTTGACAAGCATGCACTGGCTGTGTTCCCGTCACTACAGGTGAACTCTCTTCACTCTCATAACATTGCAGGAATACCGTCCCCATTTTGCAGATATGGAAACTAAGATACACAGAAGCTAAATGCATCATCCTAGCCATGAAACAAGGAAGTGGTGCAGGCAGAATTTAAACCCAGTTCAGCCACCCTAAGCCAACATTCACTTTACTCTAGCCATGCTACCTCCCTAAGATAAAAGTTGTATGTGATATATTTTGGTGACATTTCCATTGGAAAAAAATTAAAATAAATGTCACTGCTCAGAGGGGCAATGCCTGATGTCTGGAAAAGTCTGGCTGCTTTTCTTCTCAAGCTCTAGATCACTGAGGGTGGCTCTACACTCATTTTCTGGAATTATTTTCAGACTGTAGCTTGGGTATTTGCCAAGAAGGGAAGAGACTAATCAGTGCCAGTCAGCAAGGCTTTCAGGACAACTGTGACTGCAGAGGCAGTTTCACGGTAGACGTCAGTTACCTTAGCCCTCTGTCGCCTTGAACTCTTGAGTACTGGAATGTGCCTATGGGCCTGGACAGGGGGCAGTTGACCATTAAATCATTTAACAAATATTTGTTGAGCAGAAACTGAGCTAAGCCATGAGGATACAGCAGGAAACAAAATAGACCTACACTGTCTTCTTGAGTCTTTGCTGTTGCTCAGTCACTAAGTTGTGTCCCACTTTTTGTGACCTCATGGACTGCAGCCTGCCAGGCTTCCCTGTTCTTCACCATGTCTCAGAGTTTGCTCAAGCTCATGTGCACTGAGTCAGTGATGCCATCGTCTATCACCTCCTTCTCCTCCTGGCCTCAGTCCTTCCCAGCATCAGGGTCTTTTCCAATGAATCAGGTCTTTGCATCAAGTGGCCAAAATTTTGGAGCTTCAGCATCAGTCCTTCCAATGAGTATTCAGGGTTGATTTCCCTTAGGATTGACTGGTTTGATCTCCATGCTATCCAAGGGACTGTCAAGAGTCTTTCCCAGCACCACAGTTCAAAAGCATCAGTTCTTCAATGCTTAGCCTTTTTTATGGTCCACCTCTCACATCTGTACATGACTATTGGAAAACCATTGTTGTTCACTCAGTCATGTTCGACTCTTTGTGACGCCACGGACTGTGGCACGCCAGACTTCCCTGTCCTTCATCATCCCTTAGAGCTTGCTCAAACTCATGTCTTTTGAGTCAGTGATGCTACCCAACCATCATGTCCTTTGTTGTCTCCTTTTCCTTCCACCTTCTATTTTTAACAGCATCAGGGTCTTTTCCAATGAGTTGGTTCTTCACGTCAGGTGGCCAGAGTATTGGAGCTTCAGCTTCAGCATCAGTCCTTCCAATGAATATTCAGGGTTGATTTCCTTTAGGATTGTTGGGTTGTCATAGCTTGAGTCTTATCATCCATTGCATATGCGTGTGAATAGGGCAGGGACTGGGACTTTAAGAAAGTAAGGAAACAGAATAATGAAACCAGCAAAAGAAGATAACAAGAAGCCAGAAGGGACAGTGACTGCATTGATTGAGAGGAGCACAAACCAGGCAAGTGGACCAGCGTAGAGTTCTGCTATCTCGGGGAAACACGAGCCTTGAGAGAACAGCCAAGGCACTCTGTGACCTCAGGACACCTAGAGCTCTCTAGATGCTCAGGGTCGTGTTTTATATTAATTGCTGATAGTTCCTATAATTCCATCATAGCATCTGATTGTCACTTAGCCAGTGAGCAAACTGTGTGGAAAATACCATCTCTATTTTAGAGGAGAAGTTGAAGTCTAAGATATTAAATGATTGGCCCAAAACCATGAACCTAGCTTCTGGGTTCATTGATCCGCCAGGAAGTTCTGAGTTCTCCCTAGCTGGGACATCAGGTGGTGTCTAGATGACCTTCTGGTGGGGTTCCTGTGGAGTGAACCTCCATCAGCTAGGGAGGGAGGGGTGGACAAGATAGTTCTGGTTCTGTGGGCTCAGCCTGTAATTGATGAAACTCAGCATGACTCTGAGTGGACAGTCTTCCTCTTCTCTAGGAGACTCAGACCCAAGCCTCAGCCTCCAAGCCAGCCCCAGGTAGGCTGTTCTTCCTTCTGCCTGTGATGCTCTGGCCCCAGCTGAGCCAGACTCCACGTGCCAGTGGACTGCCTGCCCCTCCTGTGAAGCCGCATGGCTCTGACTCTGTCTGGTAGGACTGAGCCTACAGGGAAATGGAGGTGTGGGGGCTGGGTTGGGAAAGGAGGGATTGCCGCTTGGGGCTCCTGCACCTTCATCCCTCCAACCAAACCACCTTGGCAGCTTGGCCTATTTTTCTAACACTCCACAATGGAGATTTATTGCTTTTGCATTGCTTTCCTCAGGCCTTCAAAGATTTATTGGTTTTTAAGTGACAGAATCCCAGAATTGCTTAAAAGATCAATCAAAGAGTGACTAGAATCTAATATTCAGCTCCAGCTCGCACACGCCAAGCCTTCTTCCCTCACGCCCCGCCTGTCACGCTGATGTATCTCTAGCAACCTTCATAAGAAAGTAACTTGGCCATGAATTAATCACCCACAGTGCAGTCACGGAAGGAATACCCAGGACAGAGGCTGGAACAGACCCTCCTCTGCACCCCCCGCTGGCTTCTTTAGAGATGTCTTCCACACACACACACACACACACACACACACGGTCTGCTACATCAGTCCCTGGGTCCCATCCACTCAGCGTCAGAATCAACTTTTTTTTGGAACTTCCTGACTTGAGAGAACAGCCAAGGCACTCTGTGACCTCAGGACACCTAGAGCTCTCTAGATGCTCAGGGTCGTGTTTTATATTAATTGCTGATAGTTCCTATAATTCCATCATAGCATCTGATTGTCACTTAGCCAGTGAGCAAACTGTGTGGAAAATACCATCTCTATTTTAGAGGAGAAGTTGAAGTCTAAGATATTAAATGATTGGCCCAAAACCATGAACCTAGCTTCTGGGTTCATTGATCCGCCAGGAAGTTCTGAGTTCTCCCTAGCTGGGACATCAGGTGGTGTCTAGATGACCTTCTGGTGGGGTTCCTGTGGAGTGAACCTCCATCAGCTAGGGAGGGAGGGGTGGACAAGATAGTTCTGGTTCTGTGGGCTCAGCCTGTAATTGATGAAACTCAGCATGACTCTGAGTGGGCAGTCTTCCTCTTCTCTAGGAGACTCAGACCCAAGCCTCAGCCTCCAAGCCAGCCCCAGGTAGGCTGTTCTTCCTTCTGCCTGTGATGCTCTGGCCCCAGCTGAGCCAGACTCCACGTGCCAGTGGACTGCCTGCCCCTCCTGTGAAGCCGCATGGCTCTGACTCTGTCTGGTAGGACTGAGCCTACAGGGAAATGGAGGTGTGGGGGCTGGGTTGGGAAAGGAGGGATTGCCGCTTGGGGCTCCTGCACCTTCATCCCTCCAACCAAACCACCTTGGCAGCTTGGCCTATTTTTCTAACACTCCACAATGGAGATTTATTGCTTTTGCATTGCTTTCCTCAGGCCTTCAAAGATTTATTGGTTTTTAAGTGACAGAATCCCAGAATTGCTTAAAAGATCAATCAAAGAGTGACTAGAATCTAATATTCAGCTCCAGCTCGCACACGCCAAGCCTTCTTCCCTCACGCCCCGCCTGTCACGCTGATGTATCTCTAGCAACCTTCATAAGAAAGTAACTTGGCCATGAATTAATCACCCACAGTGCAGTCACGGAAGGAATACCCAGGACAGAGGCTGGAACAGACCCTCCTCTGCACCCCCCGCTGGCTTCTTTAGAGATGTCTTCCACACACACACACACACACACACACACACGGTCTGCTACATCAGTCCCTGGGTCCCATCCACTCAGCGTCAGAATCAACTTTTTTTTGGAACTTCCCTGACGAGTGATCTAATCCCTGTGGCCCTGCAGTGGAAGCCTGGAGTCTTAGCCACCAGACCAGCAGGAACCAGCTTTGGGATTAGCTCTTTCTCCTCCCTCTGCCACTCTCTACTCTCCACCATGCTCTCCTGACCTGCCAGGGTGACTTTCTGGTCTGCCTTTCACTAAGTTTCTCTTCCTTCAGTCCATCCCCCACTGAGCTGCTGGACTGCTCCTTTGGAAGCACAAATTGGATCAAGTTAACTTTCCTGCTTAAAATTCTTAAATGGGTCACTGGCTTCCAACTGCATTAAGTTCAAACTCCTTAGCACAAAATTCAAGACCCATTCGAATCTGATTCTCACTGCCGTTTCTGGTTGTTTCCTCTTACTCTGTCCCCTTAGCAGGTTTTCCTCAGCTGCATCCTGTATGCTTCTTCCATCCTCCTTCTGTGAGCTTTCAATTATGTTATACATTTGTTTGTATGTTTTCTTCGGTTTTCTTTCTTGTGTGCCCCTCACTGGACTGTGAGCTCCAGGAAGCTGAGAGATTTGACACTCATGGATCCCTTCTTCTGGGACAGGGTCTCGCTTTAGTAGGTAGTTCAGAAAAGACAGAGAGGAAGGGTGGAAGGGAGGGGCGGATGAAGAGGAAGACAGAAGAGGAAGGAATGGGTAAGTTCAGCAGCTCTGATGGTCCGTGTAGACACAGGGTGCTGAGACTGTAGAGGTGCACTTCCCAGGCCCTGCCTTTGCCTGTCCCTTGTCTGTGAGAGCGCAGTCAACTACCGCTGCCTATGATGATGGACATGTTCTGTACTACTGTCTGACAGGCACCATTAACTACACAGAACTATTAAGCACTTGAAATAGGACTGGTGCAACTGAGGGACTGAGTTTTTAATTTTTATTTTAATGAATTTAAATATCCAAGAGTCACATATGCTACCATTTGGATATACCAGTCTATAGGTAAGACCAGCAGAAAAAGAAAAATTGCAGACGAGCCTGTGTATCTGGTCAGAGGTTCCTGTGAGGGTGTGGAATGGAGGCTTCCATTAGCCTGGAGAGCTCGGGTGAGAGGAGGACTTCCTAGAGGCAGTGTTGCCTGAGAACTGCCCGACAAGAGGAAGTTTGGCTCTGGAAGAGTGGTGTGTACGGGGAGTTGAGAGCAGGTGCATGTTATGTTCAGGAAACGATGGGCCGGACCACAGAGATGAGTGAGGCAAAGAAGCAGGCAAGAGCCATAAGCCAGGTAAGGGCTTCACTCTGGGTTTGGACTTTGTCCTCAAGGCTATGGGGAACACTGGCAGGAAGGTGCCCATGTTTTCGTCTTTCTCTAAGCAGTCAGGCTCTCGTCTGTTCATTCTCTCTGCTGCGCATGGCATCCTCCCCCTCTGCAACAGCCAGGTCAAAGGTACCTCCTCTGGTAGGTGATAGATGGCAGTAAGTTCCTGTGAGTGCTGTCAGATTCTTGATCTCCAATGGGGAAGAGGTCACATTAGGATCAAAAAGACGCAGCTTTGATCGCTCAGAGCTTTGTGAAATAAGTTTATTAAGAAAAGAGAATAGAGAGAGAGAGCTTCCAGCATAGACACTAGAAGGGGGATAGAAGAGAACCCCCGAAGCCACTTTAGGCATGGCATTTTATACTTTTTCAGTTGGTTATTAACAGTCGTTTCAAAGAATATTTTACAGTTGTAAAGGCCCTATAGGCCCACACCCACAACATTAACATGAGATTAGCTGGAGGGTAGTCTCCAGGCCTCAGGGCTGGGTGAGACATTCTAATGTAAAGGCCTTGCTAGGCCCACAGCATTAACATAAGACAAGAAAGTTAGTTTCAGTTTCAGCATTGAAATTCTTTGCCTTTCTTTCTCCTTTTTTCTCCCCCTTTCCTCCTTGGGGCCTGCTGGCCTCCTTGTCAAACCTTCCTATTAACTCCTTTCACCTCCAGAACCATCTCCCATCCTGCGGCAGGAGGCACCTGCTCCCCCTTGAGCTCCTGCACTGCTCTGTTCCCTCCTCTGCAGGGACTTGCATGTTCAGTCTCTACCAACCTGTGACTTCCTTGGGGACAGGACCTGGGTCCTACAGGCTCAAACCTGAGACTGCTTATGTTCTTCCTGCCACAACTGGCTTCTCAGCTGGAGACACTGGAACAGCAAAAGCTCCTAGAATCACATCTTCTCATGAGATTGACTTATTTGATGGCTTTGAGTCAGTCTCTTAATTTCTCTGACTCAAACTGCTTGTTGGTAAAATGGGAATACCCATGTCACAGATGTTTTTAAAGGTCAAAAAAGCTAAAATGTTTAAAGTGCCATTGGAAAGTGTTCAGTTTGCTCTTGGGCTTGGCCCAGCTGTTGAGACAAGCGGCAGCTGCCTGCCCTGAGTCTGCCAAGGCAGGGTTATTCTCTGATCCCTGCTGCAGCCAACGCCTGTTTGGTGGATGCCCTATACCACCATACCAGATTCACGGCAGGACCGTGCTGATGGGCATGTGACATACCAGGGAACATGCAGTGGTCTGCAAGGGTGTCACACAATCCTCAAAATAATTCTCAAAAAAATGGATTCTCAGTTTTGAGCACCTTTCATAAACATCAAATCAGAAAAGCAGACAGGAAGTCTCAACTGCTGAAGGGCCAGCAAAACAAGTGCCCTCAACTTGGAAGAAATGCCACTCAGTGTGTGAAATCAAAGTGAACAGACCCCAGGCCTCCTCAGGAAGGGGTATGGGGAGTCCTGTGAGCTCTCTGAGCTGAAAAGTGAAAGGAAAAGTGTTAGTTGCTGCAGTCGTGTCTGACTCTTTGTGTATGGACTGTAGCCCACCAGGCTCTTCTGTCCATGGAATTCTCTGGGCAATAATACTGGAGTAGGTTGCCATTCACTTCCCTTCTTTCCCTGTCCAGGGGTCAGACCTGGGTCTCCCACATTGTAGGCAGATTCTTTACAATTTGAGCCACTGGGAAAGCCTTAGCTGAGACTTTATAAATCCTGGGACCAGAGTGGGTACACAGAGTCAAAACCACTCAGGTGAGATGAGACCAGATCCTAGGAGATGAATCTGGCTTATCTGTTTCCTAATCCATTTATCAGTTCATTAACTAATTAAGTCAGTAACTTACCTACTTTGAATTTCAGTAGATAGTTATCTACTGTCTACCTTGCATTGACCTCAACTGGTAAATAATCCACCTGCAATGAAGGTCCAGTTCCTGGGTTAGGAAGGTTTCCTGGAGAAGGGAAAGGCTACCTACTCCGTTATTCTTGCCTAGAGAATCCCTGGACTTGTCCATGGGTCACAAAGAGTCAGACACAACTGAGCGACTTTCACTTGAATTTTAGCAGAAAGCCACATGCCAGAGACCCAGAAATGAGCAAAACAGACCCATGTGCTGCTGACATCCTAATGGCATATTTAGCTCTGAACTAAGAGTGCCACAGACATTTATGACAGACTGTAACCAGCCATGGCCAGAGGCGCCATGTCATCTCAGCATCCCAATTCTGATTTCATTTATGGCTGAGCTGGAGATTTCCATGCAGAGTAAAAGGATGCCACTTTCAGCACCAGCACACATCCTTTTTATTTCTGCCTTTCCGTGGGTAATTCCTTCTCCAGAGCCCCATAGATCTGGTTTAGTCCGAGCGAGCAGGCCCAGCTCAGGAATGCAAATAATTTAATGCGACTGGGGAACTCTCAGCCCCCGTGGAATGGGCATCCAGGCAGCAAAACGTTGCCTCTCGTCCCTTGAAAGGAACCATTCTGAGGCACATGCCCCATGGTTCCTCACACATCCCCAGTAGGACTGAGCCCCGAGTTCCCACAGAGGGAGTCAGCTCAACAATGCACACTGTTGGCTTTTCTTCCTTCCGTGTCTCAGTCTTTCCTGTAAGAAAGGAATCAGCGCCAGACAGGGTGCATCAAGAAAGAAACTGAAAGGAGGCCAGTAGGACAGCAGTGGGGAGAAAATGCAGGAGAGGACAGCATCTGATGAGATCAGATGTGAAAGGGCCAGGTCACCCAGGGCTGTGCTATTACCGTAGCAAGGAGTCCCATACTAAGAGCAATGAGGCATCAGAAAATGGATTTTAAGCAAGTGAATGGTATGATTCATCTTACTTTTTAAAAAGGGTCTTTCTGGCATCCATGTGCAGAACAGATCCAAGAGGACGAGAGCAGTTCAGAAAGAATAGTTGGGACCAGTTAGTTGGGGCCTTGGTAAGAAATGAAGATGGACTTCCCTGGTGGTCTAGTGGTTAAGAATCCACCTGTCAATGCAAGGGACACGAGTTTGATCCCTGGTCCAGGAAAATCCTTTATTGTCTGGGGCAACTAAGCCCATGTGCCACAACTACCAAGACTTCATGCTTCACTTTCTTGCCTAGAGAATCCCTGGACTTGTCCATGGGTCACAAAGAGTCAGACACAACTGAGCGACTTTCACTTGAATTTTAGCAGAAAGCCACATGCCAGAGACCCAGAAATGAGCAAAACAGACCCATGTGCTGCTGACATCCTAATGGCATATTTAGCTCTGAACTAAGAGTGCCACAGACATTTATGACAGACTGTAACCAGCCATGGCCAGAGGCGCCATGTCATCTCAGCATCCCAATTCTGATTTCATTTATGGCTGAGCTGGAGATTTCCATGCAGAGTAAAAGGATGCCACTTTCAGCACCAGCACACATCCTTTTTATTTCTGCCTTTCCGTGGGTAATTCCTTCTCCAGAGCCCCATAGATCTGGTTTAGTCCGAGCGAGCAGGCCCAGCTCAGGAATGCAAATAATTTAATGCGACTGGGGAACTCTCAGCCCCCGTGGAATGGGCATCCAGGCAGCAAAACGTTGCCTCTCGTCCCTTGAAAGGAACCATTCTGAGGCACATGCCCCATGGTTCCTCACACATCCCCAGTAGGACTGAGCCCCGAGTTCCCACAGAGGGAGTCAGCTCAACAATGCACACTGTTGGCTTTTCTTCCTTCCGTGTCTCAGTCTTTCCTGTAAGAAAGGAATCAGCGCCAGACAGGGTGCATCAAGAAAGAAACTGAAAGGAGGCCAGTAGGACAGCAGTGGGGAGAAAATGCAGGAGAGGACAGCATCTGATGAGATCAGATGTGAAAGGGCCAGGTCACCCAGGGCTGTGCTATTACCGTAGCAAGGAGTCCCATACTAAGAGCAATGAGGCATCAGAAAATGGATTTTAAGCAAGTGAATGGTATGATTCATCTTACTTTTTAAAAAGGGTCTTTCTGGCATCCATGTGCAGAACAGATCCAAGAGGACGAGAGCAGTTCAGAAAGAATAGTTGGGACCAGTTAGTTGGGGCCTTGGTAAGAAATGAAGATGGACTTCCCTGGTGGTCTAGTGGTTAAGAATCCACCTGTCAATGCAAGGGACACGAGTTTGATCCCTGGTCCAGGAAAATCCTTTATTGTCTGGGGCAACTAAGCCCATGTGCCACAACTACCAAGACTTCATGCTTCACTTTCTGAATGCTGTACTCCTTAAAACTTAGTAACAAGAGAGGCCACCTCAATGAGAAGCCCATGCGTTGCAACTAGGGAAAGCCCTAGCACAGCAACAAAAGCCCAGTGCAGCCAAATGATGGAGATACAGTCACTGAGGAGATAGATGAGGTAAGCCCTGGCAATGCCCTCTGTCTGGAGAAGGGAGTGGTATGAAGAAGTTGACACTGGCCAAGGTGGCTCCAAGGTTTCTGGATTGGCTAAATGGATGGATCATGGAGCCATTCTCTGAGCCAAGGAACTCAGAGGGAGGAAAAGGTCTATGAGGACCATTTATGCAGGAGAGGCCAATGGTGTTAAAGGTGGTCTGGGTCCTGAGTGGGGTACTCAGGAACCAATTGGGCAAGGAAAGGCTGGGACCTAAGCCCTAGTCTGGGCAAACCTTGGGAACCTCTAGGGGCCTTCCTCAAGGCCGTTTGGGACTTTCACCCCTCTTTCCTGGGCTACTTGAGGCCGAGGGCACAGAGGGTGTGGCTCTAGCTTGGAGGATCAGAGCTAGGATACATTGAATACTGAGGACAGTGTAATGTGGCCAGTAGCTTCTCAGGTCATTGCAAGTTCTCTTCACTGGCTGATGAGAACACATAATTCAGCTGCATTTGACAGGTACAGCTACTTAAGACTAGAGATTCTGAAATACACACTGATGAGCTATAGTACAAGCAGGAGATCCAGCCAGCTTTTAAAGGAAAAGAAACTTTATTGAGAAGTAGAGGAAACAATTGCCAAATTTCCTCTAGGATTCCTTTAATAACTGGGAAGCCCAGAGTTGGGATCACGTGAGGCAACCACAGTAGGGTTCTGCTGGTCTGTGGAGCTACAGTGAGCAAAACTAGCATCATTACCATCTGATTCTCAGATACCTGTGTGCAGTGATGTACTATGAGGGAGGGGAAATGAAAATTCACAGGATTTATTAACATGGGCCAGCCTGAGGCATTCATGAGTTCCTGTCCACCTTGGTAGAGATGAGGAATGAAAGTTATACTTCAGTGCTCTTTCTCTGAATATCATTTGGCTCACTTAATTCCCCAGCTCTCTGGGCTGCCTCTGCCAGGGCCTGAAGATGAGGAGTACTATGATGTGAGGGAACAGGCAAGAAGCATTCCCCACAAAACTGCAAGATTGAGCTCTGCCAGTCATACCACTTGTTGCCCAGCCTCCCAGCCTGCTGGGATTTTATTACACCAGGCTGGGAAAGAGGAGGAGCCACATACAAGAAGCAGCAACCACACATAAGGAAAAATGGGATAAATGCTACTGCAGAGCTATTTCTAATAGGACTGTCCCATGCTCTAAATATGGCTGCTAATGGAACATGGTGCTGTGACCAAAGAGAAACGTATCTACTACCAGTGAAGCTACCAAGAAGATGCCATGCATCACCCAAAGCTGCACTCAGAATGATCTTTCGGGAAAACAAAAGGGGGGGAAAAAGAAACGTGCAACTCAGATAGTTCAAGTGGGTTTGCATTCACTTTAGTGCATCCTAATTGCATTGCAGGTCTTCTTTTATCAGGCCACCCCCCGCTCCCTGAAAGACCCTGCATACCAAGAATTGGCTGTGGTATTACAGAATTCTGAATCAGTTTCCTTAGGCTCAAACCAAAGAGGAAAAACAGGTGCTTAAGGAGGGCTATTTTAAATGGAGCAGGAGCAGTTGCTGGATCATGAAGCACGAAGGAGTAGCTTCTCAGGTCATAAGCTTACTTAAAAACAAAGAGATGTACTAGAAGATTCTGAAATACACACTGATGAGCTATAGTACAAGCAGGAGATCCAGCCAGCTTTTAAAGGAAAAGAAACTTTATTGAGAAGTAGAGGAAACAATTGCCAAATTTCCTCTAGGATTCCTTTAATAACTGGGAAGCCCAGAGTTGGGATCACGTGAGGCAACCACAGTAGGGTTCTGCTGGTCTGTGGAGCTACAGTGAGCAAAACTAGCATCATTACCATCTGATTCTCAGATACCTGTGTGCAGTGATGTACTATGAGGGAGGGGAAATGAAAATTCACAGGATTTATTAACATGGGCCAGCCTGAGGCATTCATGAGTTCCTGTCCACCTTGGTAGAGATGAGGAATGAAAGTTATACTTCAGTGCTCTTTCTCTGAATATCATTTGGCTCACTTAATTCCCCAGCTCTCTGGGCTGCCTCTGCCAGGGCCTGAAGATGAGGAGTACTATGATGTGAGGGAACAGGCAAGAAGCATTCCCCACAAAACTGCAAGATTGAGCTCTGCCAGTCATACCACTTGTTGCCCAGCCTCCCAGCCTGCTGGGATTTTATTACACCAGGCTGGGAAAGAGGAGGAGCCACATACAAGAAGCAGCAACCACACATAAGGAAAAATGGGATAAATGCTACTGCAGAGCTATTTCTAATAGGACTGTCCCATGCTCTAAATATGGCTGCTAATGGAACATGGTGCTGTGACCAAAGAGAAACGTATCTACTACCAGTGAAGCTACCAAGAAGATGCCATGCATCACCCAAAGCTGCACTCAGAATGATCTTTCGGGAAAACAAAAGGGGGGGAAAAAGAAACGTGCAACTCAGATAGTTCAAGTGGGTTTGCATTCACTTTAGTGCATCCTAATTGCATTGCAGGTCTTCTTTTATCAGGCCACCCCCCGCTCCCTGAAAGACCCTGCATACCAAGAATTGGCTGTGGTATTACAGAATTCTGAATCAGTTTCCTTAGGCTCAAACCAAAGAGGAAAAACAGGTGCTTAAGGAGGGCTATTTTAAATGGAGCAGGAGCAGTTGCTGGATCATGAAGCACGAAGGAGTATTCTATTTTGGACAGCCTGCCATCTGGAGAGATGCAGGCAGAGCCTGTTACTGGCGTGAGGGAAAGGAGAGTGTGGTCGTCATGTTCACCTCCTACCACAGGCGCTATTTAAGGTCCCCCAAACCTGAAGTGCTGGAGAGGCCTCAGAGCAGGGGGGTTAGATGTGGGAATCATTAATATCCAGGTGGTATTTAAAGCATGGGGAGAGCAGAGAGCTTATCCAGGGCTCATCCAGGTTATCTCTAGAGCATAGACTGTAGGAGATGAGGAACAAGACACAGCTCTGTGAAACTCCATCCAGGTACCACTCAGGAGACAGAGAAGGACTGGCCAAAACACGTGGAAGTAAAACCAGAACAGAGTTAAAACGTGAAAGCCAAAGGAAGAATAATTTAAAGAAAAGAGATGATTGACATTTTTGTGATTTGATTTTCTCTAAATCACAGCGGTCCCCAGTCATTTTGGCACCAAGGACCGGTTTAATGGAAGACAGTTTTTCCATGGCCCAGTAAGAGGGGATGGTTTGTGATGATTCATGCACATTACATTTATTGTGCACTTTATTTCTGTTGTTGTTTCATCAGTTCCACCTCAGATCATCAGACATTAGATCCTGGAGGTGGGGGACCCTGCTCTAAGAGCTCCAAGCAGCTTTTCCAGTAAAAATAAGGAGGATGCATAGCTTGACCCAGGACCATGCGAAAAGGAAGATGATGATATCAACAAAAGTGCTTAAAAGTGGGCCATATGGTCCAGGCTTGATTAAAAATGCCTATGAAGGTAGATGTGCAAGCAATGGAAATACTGAATGCCAGACAACCTCAGTGCTACTGAAAATCTGTGCAGAGGGTCCAAAACTGGGAGAGGCTAGAAAGACAAGAAGTGATATTGGGATTGACATACACACACTGCAATATATAAAATAGGTAACTAATAAGAACCTACTGTAAACAACAGGAAATTCTGAATCAGTTTCCTTAGGCTCAAACCAAAGAGGAAAATCAATTTTGGAGCAGGAGCAGTTGCTGGATCATGAAGCACGAAGGAGTATTCTATTTTGGACAGCCTGCCATCTGGAGAGATGCAGGCAGAGCCTGTTACTGGCGTGAGGGAAAGGAGAGTGTGGTCGTCATGTTCACCTCCTACCACAGGCGCTATTTAAGGTCCCCCAAACCTGAAGTGCTGGAGAGGCCTCAGAGCAGGGGGGTTAGATGTGGGAATCATTAATATCCAGGTGGTATTTAAAGCATGGGGAGAGCAGAGAGCTTATCCAGGGCTCATCCAGGTTATCTCTAGAGCATAGACTGTAGGAGATGAGGAACAAGACACAGCTCTGTGAAACTCCATCCAGGTACCACTCAGGAGACAGAGAAGGACTGGCCAAAACACGTGGAAGTAAAACCAGAACAGAGTTAAAACGTGAAAGCCAAAGGAAGAATAATTTAAAGAAAAGAGATGATTGACATTTTTGTGATTTGATTTTCTCTAAATCACAGCGGTCCCCAGTCATTTTGGCACCAAGGACCGGTTTAATGGAAGACAGTTTTTCCATGGCCCAGTAAGAGGGGATGGTTTGTGATGATTCATGCACATTACATTTATTGTGCACTTTATTTCTGTTGTTGTTTCATCAGTTCCACCTCAGATCATCAGACATTAGATCCTGGAGGTGGGGGACCCTGCTCTAAGAGCTCCAAGCAGCTTTTCCAGTAAAAATAAGGAGGATGCATAGCTTGACCCAGGACCATGCGAAAAGGAAGATGATGATATCAACAAAAGTGCTTAAAAGTGGGCCATATGGTCCAGGCTTGATTAAAAATGCCTATGAAGGTAGATGTGCAAGCAATGGAAATACTGAATGCCAGACAACCTCAGTGCTACTGAAAATCTGTGCAGAGGGTCCAAAACTGGGAGAGGCTAGAAAGACAAGAAGTGATATTGGGATTGACATACACACACTGCAATATATAAAATAGGTAACTAATAAGAACCTACTGTAAACCACAGGAAACTCTGCTCAGTGCTCTGTAATGGCCTATATGGAAAAATAATCTAACTATGAATGGATATATGGACATAAATAACAGATTCACCTTGCTGTACACCTGAAACTAACACAATGTTGTAAATCAATTATACTCCAGTTAAAAAAAATTTTTTTAAAGGATTGATATTTAGAGAATGAGATGATTGAAGGTTCTGTAGTGGAGCCCTACTATGGCATGATGTGGCTTTGAGACTGACTATTGGCAGTGATGTTAGATAGATGGTAACAGATTCAAGGTGAAGCTGAATATTCTCAGGAACAAAGAGGTCAGACTATGGAGTGAATGGCTGTCTAAATAGATAATAGTTCTTAGGAAGCTCGACCTCCCACCCAGGAGAACTGGTGAGACCCTTCCCAAGAGCAGAAGTGACTGCATACTGCCTTCTCCTGGGTCTCATTTCTTCCTCCACCCTGTTTTCTGCTGACCTTCCCTTCTCCCTCTTCTGGGTCCTGTGACAGTGGACACCGCTGCTTTGCCTCAGGTCTTGCACAGCTGGTCACTCACTGCTCTCAGCTTCTCTACCTGCCTTCACCCAGAGGTCAGACTTTCAAGTCAGCCTTCATCGAGGGCATCTCTATAGCGTGATCTGTTGATATTCTTCTGACCTAGCGTGTTGATATGTGTCATGTTAGAATCCCAAGTTTCCTCTTATCCAGAAAACATTCTGCTCAGTGCTCTCTCCCGCTGCCCACAGCTGCTCAGAATTGCCACTTTTTGGCAGCAGTAAGAGGGGTGATCCTGAAAGCCCTGGCTTTTTGGTAGGACCGGAACGACTTAAAGCTAAGAGCCTCCACCGTGAGGCAGAAGAAATTTGTACTTACCCCCTTTCATAGTGCAGTCCATCCTTTCCAGGGCAGGAGGATGGCAGCCCCAGTATTGCAAGGAGGAATCATGGACCAGACTTCAGACTTACGCAGCCTGATACCATAGCCACAGTGACATGAGGATAGTGAAATTTAAATTAATTTGAAGTAAATGAAATTAAAACTTAAGTTCATTAGGAGCACTGTCCACATTACAGGTCCTCGACAGCCAGATGTGGCTAGCGGTTACTGTATGAACCGCATTTCCGTCATCACAGAAAATCCTCTTTGACTGCCTTGCTCTAGACTCTGGGAGGGAGGTAAGAAGAAGGCAGAACCCATATTTGGTTTCAGACAGGCTCTTAGATTAATGTAGACTTTTGAGACCATAGGTAAAGGCCAGGAATCTTGTTATAAGAAATAAGAAATATAACGGGGGCTTAGAAGGCAGAAAATGTAAGTCTCCCCGAAAGCCAGAGGAGACCTTCAACTTGGCTGACTTACTTCTGAGACCCTGACCAACTGAACTGGATTTCCCAAATTCCATTGCATCACTCTTGTCCGGGGATAAAGTCTGGGGGATGGTTTAACTGCAGAGTGTTCAACCTTTATTGAATAGAAGACTCACCTGGAGAGCTGCTAAATCTGAAGGTCCTTGCCCATCCCCAAGGGTAATGAGCTTAGAGCTGAGAATCTGCATTTGGAACAGGCTCCCCAGTGATGATGATCCTGCAGGTCCTGAACCGCAACTTGAGCAGCATCAGTTTAGCCTCTGGGTAGCCTCGGGGGTGGAGAAAAGAGCCTGTACCAGGAAACCAAATATTTTCTTCTCTGGTGCCAGTATTTGTTGATTGTCATAATACAGGGAAGAAGTTGTTTTGCATTTTACTGTAGAGCTGCCCCTGTGGGTTTTACAGCTTTTGAAACTCTTATGTCTCTTTTGGTATATGTTTCAGCATGAAGATAGTCAGGTTTAGCTTATAAGAACTGAGCTAGAATTTTTTTCTTCGAGCTCACTTCTCTATCCCTGTTCACATGGGGGCTCAGAACACACCCCTTTTTCTTGTGATGATGACAATAACTGGAGTCTGAACTACATGCTGTGTTGTTGCATGCTGATAGCATATCTGAATATATCACTTCTGTCCAGACATTGGGGCTTGGGTAGAAAATGTTTGTTGGGTGAGACTGAGCTCTGGTAACGGAACAAATCTGTATTCTTTTACAGGAGGCTAGAGCAGCCTGGGAGAAACAAATCCATTTCCAACTTTCACTCTGAAAAAGTTCCATATTTTCTTAGATCAGACAAAATATATTGAGTGCCAAAATGCTGCGGCAGTACGCGCGCATCACTCAGCTGGGTTGGAATCTGTATGCATTGTCCCCCTGGGCCAGTTTTGATTATGTTCTTTTTCCTTTTATTGCAGTCAGCAAATCTGAATTTGCTATTGTGGGGAGAGCAAGAAGAAGAAAAAAAAATGAAGGTTTTTAACCTTCAGAAAGTTCAGAGGTTCAGTCTGAATAAGCACAAAAACTTTTCAGTGTGCTTCTGAATTCCTTGAATTTGCAGAACTGCTCAGACTCCCAAGAGAACTACCTTGCACACAGGATTCAGGCCCCGCTTTGTAGCTAAAAGGTAGAGCCGAAGTTATGAGAGAGGAGCAGAAATAGGGAAAGAGGGAAGAGGAATCAGTGGGGAAAACAGAAAGGAGTTTGGTCCCCATCCAGGCTAAGTTTCAGTCTATTGTTCAGTTTCTTCAGTTCAAAGCCATCTGCTTCCTGCTGCTCTCAGATAGCGTCTCCCGCTGCCAGGACACCCTGTTCCTGCTTAATTGAAATTAGTTTCCAAGAATAGTTGTCCAGTGCGGTTTCCAGTGGTGGGACTGTTTTGAAAGTCACAATAGGAGTTGAAGCTTTGGGATGCAGATGTCCACACACGCGCCAGATGTTTGGAAGCCATCACATGGCCGGCAACAGCCTGCACATTTCCAAAGCCCAGGAGTTCTCTCGTTGGCCTCTGCCGCTTGCAAATGGCTCCTGTGAAACTGTGACCATCTCTCCATCAGGGACCTGTAATCCTGCAAGTGTGAAGGGAAACAATCACTTCCATTCAGGTTTAGAGTGATGTGTTCACATGGGGCTCAGAACACACCCCTTTTTCTTGTGATGATGACAATAACTGGAGTCTGAACTACATGCTGTGTTGTTGCATGCTGATAGCATATCTGAATATATCACTTCTGTCCAGACATTGGGGCTTGGGTAGAAAATGTTTGTTGGGTGAGACTGAGCTCTGGTAACGGAACAAATCTGTATTCTTTTACAGGAGGCTAGAGCAGCCTGGGAGAAACAAATCCATTTCCAACTTTCACTCTGAAAAAGTTCCATATTTTCTTAGATCAGACAAAATATATTGAGTGCCAAAATGCTGCGGCAGTACGCGCGCATCACTCAGCTGGGTTGGAATCTGTATGCATTGTCCCCCTGGGCCAGTTTTGATTATGTTCTTTTTCCTTTTATTGCAGTCAGCAAATCTGAATTTGCTATTGTGGGGAGAGCAAGAAGAAGAGAAAAAAAAAAAAATGAAGGTTTTTAACCTTCAGAAAGTTCAGAGGTTCAGTCTGAATAAGCACAAAAACTTTTCAGTGTGCTTCTGAATTCCTTGAATTTGCAGAACTGCTCAGACTCCCAAGAGAACTACCTTGCACACAGGATTCAGGCCCCGCTTTGTAGCTAAAAGGTAGAGCCGAAGTTATGAGAGAGGAGCAGAAATAGGGAAAGAGGGAAGAGGAATCAGTGGGGAAAACAGAAAGGAGTTTGGTCCCCATCCAGGCTAAGTTTCAGTCTATTGTTCAGTTTCTTCAGTTCAAAGCCATCTGCTTCCTGCTGCTCTCAGATAGCGTCTCCCGCTGCCAGGACACCCTGTTCCTGCTTAATTGAAATTAGTTTCCAAGAATAGTTGTCCAGTGCGGTTTCCAGTGGTGGGACTGTTTTGAAAGTCACAATAGGAGTTGAAGCTTTGGGATGCAGATGTCCACACACGCGCCAGATGTTTGGAAGCCATCACATGGCCGGCAACAGCCTGCACATTTCCAAAGCCCAGGAGTTCTCTCGTTGGCCTCTGCCGCTTGCAAATGGCTCCTGTGAAACTGTGACCATCTCTCCATCAGGGACCTGTAATCCTGCAAGTGTGAAGGGAAACAATCACTTCCATTCAGGTTTAGAGTGATGTGTTTCCCAGGCTTAATTATACCACAGGTATATAAATTACAGAAACATGTTAATGCTCCCATGATTAAAATTATAGAGTGCCTAATTGAAAAAGCATAAACTGAATTGAAGAATTCCTAATTATAGTTTGCTTTGAGGTGTTAATTTCCTCTGTAACGAATTCGTAATTTCTTGGAACCTAAACAGGTAGCCTCTTTGCATCAGCATGTAGGCTGCAGACAGATGGGATAAGGGTTGTAATTTTTCAGTTCAGAAAGTTGACAAGAGGCTCGGTTCGGGGGGAGAACATTGAAAGGGAGGTTGGGAAGAAGGTAAAATCAGTGAAATCCACAAGCCAAGGTCCACCTACTGGACATTGGGACCAAGGACAGATGAGGAGCCCTTAGAAAACTTTTTCCACCTACTTTTCTCTTTCTTCTCTGAAGTCTAAACGTTCATCCCAGGTAGCTTTAGTAATTTTTGTGACTATAAGACCGTGGTTCTTAAAATTCAGTTCTGGACCGATGATATTATCTGGGAATTTGTTAGAAATGCAAATACTAGGGCCTTCTCCCTGATCTATTGAATCCGGCACTCTGTGGATGGAGCTCAGATGGCTGTGTTTTAACAAGGCCTCCAGAAGATTCTGATACATGCTGAAGTTTAGGAAGTACAATTCTGAGTGGGTCCCAAATAACCAAAGTTGCATCCAGCTGAGCTTTCTTAGGCTCCCTCTCTGGATCAGAAACTGCTTAGAGGTTTGCCAAGCATCATTTCATTTTATATTCCCAACATCATCCTGAAGAAGGGGAAAAATTCTCCTCTTTCTCAGGTGAGAAAATTGAGATCCGGAGAAGTACGCTTGCCCAGCTCAATTATCTTTGAGAGCTGAAGGCCTTGTCTGTAAGCTTTGATGAAGACTAAAATCCTTTATGTTGTCCATTTTTTTCATTGCTGTGATACAGTTTCCCCTATGGGTTTTCTAAGCATTGTAGAACTGGAGGCTGAGCCACTGCTAAGAATGACTTCTAGTCACGTGAGCCATGACTTCACTATTCTTGCATCTGATTGTAGGACGAGGATGGGGCTCCTAAGTACTGGGTTGGTCAAAGTTAACTTGGGTTTTTCTGTAAGGTATTACAGAAAACCCCAAAGAAGTTTTTGGTTGAGCTAGTATTTGTAATACTTCCTACTAATGGCATAGATTGTTAGGAGCATTCTTCCTGAGGTGTTAATTTCCTCTGTAACGAATTCGTAATTTCTTGGAACCTAAACAGGTAGCCTCTTTGCATCAGCATGTAGGCTGCAGACAGATGGGATAAGGGTTGTAATTTTTCAGTTCAGAAAGTTGACAAGAGGCTCGGTTCGGGGGGAGAACATTGAAAGGGAGGTTGGGAAGAAGGTAAAATCAGTGAAATCCACAAGCCAAGGTCCACCTACTGGACATTGGGACCAAGGACAGATGAGGAGCCCTTAGAAAACTTTTTCCACCTACTTTTCTCTTTCTTCTCTGAAGTCTAAACGTTCATCCCAGGTAGCTTTAGTAATTTTTGTGACTATAAGACCGTGGTTCTTAAAATTCAGTTCTGGACCGATGATATTATCTGGGAATTTGTTAGAAATGCAAATACTAGGGCCTTCTCCCTGATCTATTGAATCCGGCACTCTGTGGATGGAGCTCAGATGGCTGTGTTTTAACAAGGCCTCCAGAAGATTCTGATACATGCTGAAGTTTAGGAAGTACAATTCTGAGTGGGTCCCAAATAACCAAAGTTGCATCCAGCTGAGCTTTCTTAGGCTCCCTCTCTGGATCAGAAACTGCTTAGAGGTTTGCCAAGCATCATTTCATTTTATATTCCCAACATCATCCTGAAGAAGGGGGGGGAAAAATTCTCCCTCTTTCTCAGGTGAGAAAATTGAGATCCGGAGAAGTACGTTTGCCCAGCTCAATTATCTTTGAGAGCTGAAGGCCTTGTCTGTAAGCTTTGATGAAGACTAAAATCCTTTATGTTGTCCATTTTTTTCATTGCTGTGATACAGTTTCCCCTATGGGTTTTCTAAGCATTGTAGAACTGGAGGCTGAGCCACTGCTAAGAATGACTTCTAGTCACGTGAGCCATGACTTCACTATTCTTGCATCTGATTGTAGGACGAGGATGGGGCTCCTAAGTACTGGGTTGGTCAAAAAGTTAACTTGGGTTTTTCTGTAAGGTATTACAGAAAACCCCCAAAGAAGTTTTTGGTTGAGCTAGTATTTGTAATACTTCCTACTAATGGCATAGATTGTTAGGAGCATTCTTCCTGAGTAGTGACGGGAATATGAGAGGCCACAGCTGAAAAAGCTACTCCTTGATTTTTGGTAAGAACTCTCCTTGCATCATGACCCAAGGTGCTGTGAACCCCCCACTAGGGACTTTGAGGATCAGATGAAGTGAGACACACGCTATCTCCTTCTCCTCCTCCATCCAGATATCTTGGTTTTTCTCACGTTTCTGTTTTCTAGTTTAAATACATCAGATGCCTACTCTGTGTGTGTGTGTGTGTGTGTGTGTGTGTGTGTGTGTGTGTGTGTGTGTGTGTGTGTATTTGCATGTTGTAGGTTTTAACCAATCCACGGCCATCTGAAACAATAAACTTACGTTCTTGGTTTATAGCACTCTATTGTGTTTTTGCACAATTCTTAGCCATTCCTATACGGATGAAAATTTGGGTCATTTCCAGTTACTTGTTGTTATAAATAACCCAGCAATAAATATATTTATTCCTGCTTTTCTTTTGGTATTGTGTCTTTAAATAGGAAAAAGTCCCCAGGAGTGGAATTACTAAAATAAATAAAATAGAACTAAAATGTATTGAGTGCCTACATTTATATGCCAGCACTGACAGCCAATTCATATATATTAACCTTTCTCATTCTTTAATTAAAAAAATCTCAAAGTAACAAACACACATAGCTGGAAATCAAATAATCAAACCATTCTCAGCTCCACATTTTTCAGCCCCTAGTCGTGTGCCCCATAGGCAACTGCATTTTCATTCTTTGTCATTTCTTCTGGGAATTGGCAGTGTGACTACATAATGGGCTGTTCTAAAGTTATTGATTACAGACATTATCTATTTACTTACCACTATGATAGAATTTGGCTGTCTTGAATCATCCAGCTTCCCAATGTAGTTATACTTTTAGTTTTAGTTAAATAATACACAGTAACTAATTTTATCTCTCTAAAAGCAGGCTACCTCAGTGCCAAGTGATACGTTATTTTTATTGTAGTACTATATAATTAACTTCAGGCTTACTATGTATCCTTTTTCTATCTAGATTCTTAGTTAATTCTCATCAAAACTAATTTACCCTTTTGGATATTTTGTAATACTTCCTACTAATGGCATAGATTGTTAGGAGCATTCTTCCTGAGTAGTGACGGGAATATGAGAGGCCACAGCTGAAAAAGCTACTCCTTGATTTTTGGTAAGAACTCTCCTTGCATCATGACCCAAGGTGCTGTGAACCCCCCACTAGGGACTTTGAGGATCAGATGAAGTGAGACACACGCTATCTCCTTCTCCTCCTCCATCCAGATATCTTGGTTTTTCTCACGTTTCTGTTTTCTAGTTTAAATACATCAGATGCCTACTCTGTGTGTGTGTGTGTGTGTGTGTGTGTGTGTGTGTGTGTGTGTGTGTGTGTGTGTGTATTTGCATGTTGTAGGTTTTAACCAATCCACGGCCATCTGAAACAATAAACTTACGTTCTTGGTTTATAGCACTCTATTGTGTTTTTGCACAATTCTTAGCCATTCCTATACGGATGAAAATTTGGGTCATTTCCAGTTACTTGTTGTTATAAATAACCCAGCAATAAATATATTTATTCCTGCTTTTCTTTTGGTATTGTGTCTTTAAATAGGAAAAAGTCCCCAGGAGTGGAATTACTAAAATAAATAAAATAGAACTAAAATGTATTGAGTGCCTACATTTATATGCCAGCACTGACAGCCAATTCATATATATTAACCTTTCTCATTCTTTAATTAAAAAAATCTCAAAGTAACAAACACACATAGCTGGAAATCAAATAATCAAACCATTCTCAGCTCCACATTTTTCAGCCCCTAGTCGTGTGCCCCATAGGCAACTGCATTTTCATTCTTTGTCATTTCTTCTGGGAATTGGCAGTGTGACTACATAATGGGCTGTTCTAAAGTTATTGATTACAGACATTATCTATTTACTTACCACTATGATAGAATTTGGCTGTCTTGAATCATCCAGCTTCCCAATGTAGTTATACTTTTAGTTTTAGTTAAATAATACACAGTAACTAATTTTATCTCTCTAAAAGCAGGCTACCTCAGTGCCAAGTGATACGTTATTTTTATTGTAGTACTATATAATTAACTTCAGGCTTACTATGTACTCAACACTGTTTTCGGTCCTTTATCTAGATCGTCTTAGTTAATTCTCATCAAAACTCTTTGAAATAGCACCTAGGATCCCTCTTTTAAGATGGGAAACTGAAGCCCTGACAGCTTAAATCACTTCCCAAAGTCATGCAGCTAGGAAATGGCTTATCTGGGATTCAAGCATGACCCTCTGGCTCCAAAGCCTGACTCTTTTTTTTTAATTAATGAATTTATTTTAATTGGAGAATAATTTCTTTCAATATTGTGATGGTCTCTGTACACCTGTGCTAATTCATGTTGATCTAGGGCGAAGCCTGACTCTTAACCACTATGGTATCCTGCCTCTCATCACTCTTCCTATTTTGTATACTTTTTTAAAAAATTAATCATAGAATGTAAAAGCGTTCTGTTTTATGTAAGCAAAGGTTTTATTATACTGTTAATACATTTTCTCCTAACAGAGCTCTGCCATTTCAGGTTTATTATTACTCTCTTTTTCTTTGATTTTTCTTATTTTGTTTTTTTTTGGTGGTGGTGGTGGTCATTTTGTTCTGCAACAGATGAGTCTAGTACTTGTTTAAAACTTCAGCAATCATGATTTTTCTTTTGAATAGCTACTTGGCTATTGTCTGATTTTGTGTTTCTCATAGCATCACTTCTCATTTATGGAAGCAATCATTTCTGAGGGTGATGTGTTGATTTGGAGAGCGATCAAGGCTTTGCTGACTCCAGTATTATCTCTTGTTTCTTCTGGCATCATTTTAGCCCCATTCAAATCGACTACCTTCATTCATGTGGGGACATTTCTCAGCTCGTAAGTGAAAGTTGGCAATCAGTGTTTAAAAGTAAGATGTTGTTGGTTGGAAGTGTTCTTTGAGGGTGATGGTGAGTGAAGGCATCTAAACTCTCCAGAGATGAGACCTCCTATCGCCTGCCAAAGGGGTGAGGGTTAGACACATAGAGTCCCATGTTCCAGGGTTTGATGGTTTCAGGTACAGAAGCACCCCTATTTTCAGCCCCAAATTTGACTTTCACACCCTCCGTATTTTTGTTGCAGCAAAACTAGAATCTCACTTGAGATCCATTGGGCCGATCAACTCTGTTTTCATTCACATCTCTTTATAATTTGACTTTCTGTTTCCTGCCGTGACAGGTACCGCTCTTCTGACCTTTTTTAGTCTTCCAGAATTTTGGTGAAATCTCTCATCCCCTAATGGCCCCTCTCCTGTTCTTTATTTCCTTGTGAATTTATATGCTTTTTCATCTTTTACCGTCATGTTATGGGATCTCAGGAGAGAGAGAAGGTAAATGGAGTGCATTTAATCTTCCACTTTTAACTAGAACTTCACTTACATTATTATCTAATCCGGTTCTCACAGTAATCATTTATGGGATATTATTTCTGTCTTTGGATTTCCAATATCATTTGACTGTTTAAAGAAAGGTCATACAACTGGTAAGATTCAAAGCCAAAATCAAATCTGATGCAGATTTTTAGAACCTATGCTCTTTCTACTTCCTGGTCATGAAAGTGTTTATGAGTCTTGAAAGCCATTGCCAAATTATTTTCCCAATTGGATGAATCAATTTACAGTGCTCTGGAATTATATAATCCTGCCAGTTCTATCATAACAGCAGTGAAATGATGTATTAGAATTTACATTTACTTTGATCATTCGGTGAGTTTAAATGGGAACATGCTATCATTTTGATTTGAATTTCTTGGTATACTGGCAGTGCAGAAATTTCTCCCATGTTTTATATTGTTAACTTTTCTTTTTTGTGAGTTAACTTTTTAATTCTTTTCCCATTTTACCTACAGAAGTGGCAGTGGTTCTCAACCAGAGTTAATTTGTCCCCAGAGGCCATGTCTGGAGATACCTTTGGTTGTTAACAGCTTGGAACTGGGGGCTGCTTCTGGCATCTAGTTAGTAACTAGAGACTGGGATGCTAAACATCCTACAATGTATACAACAGCCCTACGACAAAGGTCATCCAGCTAAAACTCTACTAGTGCCAAGCTGAGAAACCCTCGAAGATCTCGATAGCAGTTCTATGTTTAATTAAATAATTTAAAAAAGTATGATTAGATCAGAGATTTTAATTGTTTTTAGCCTCAAGCTCCCTTTACGCTATTAACAAAAAATAAGATCCCTAAGAGCTTTTGTTCATATGGGTTTGTCTATCAGTATCAATATCCTTTATTAGAAATTAAAGTTACATTTTAAACATATTATAATGTTTTAAAATAGTAGCAAACTCATTACCTATTAATATAAACAATGCATTCATATTTTTAAAACAAATTAGAGAAGAGGTACATTGTTTTTTTGGTGAAATCTCTCATCCCCTAATGGCCCCTCTCCTGTTCTTTATTTCCTTGTGAATTTATATGCTTTTTCATCTTTTACCGTCATGTTATGGGATCTCAGGAGAGAGAAGGTAAATGGAGTGCATTTAATCTTCCACTTTTAACTAGAACTTCACTTACATTATTATCTAATCCGGTTCTCACAGTAATCATTTATGGGATATTATTTCTGTCTTTGGATTTCCAATATCATTTGACTGTTTAAAGAAAGGTCATACAACTGGTAAGATTCAAAGCCAAAATCAAATCTGATGCAGATTTTTAGAACCTATGCTCTTTCTACTTCCTGGTCATAAAAGTGTTTATGAGTCTTGAAAGCCATTGCCAAATTATTTTCCCAATTGGATGAATCAATTTACAGTGCTCTGGAATTATATAATCCTGCCAGTTCTATCATAACAGCAGTGAAATGATGTATTAGAATTTACATTTACTTTGATCATTCGGTGAGTTTAAATGGGAACATGCTATCATTTTGATTTGAATTTCTTGGTATACTGGCAGTGCAGAAATTTCTCCCATGTTTTATATTGTTAACTTTTCTTTTTTGTGAGTTAACTTTTTAATTCTTTTCCCATTTTACCTACAGAAGTGGCAGTGGTTCTCAACCAGAGTTAATTTGTCCCCAGAGGCCATGTCTGGAGATACCTTTGGTTGTTAACAGCTTGGAACTGGGGGCTGCTTCTGGCATCTAGTTAGTAACTAGAGACTGGGATGCTAAACATCCTACAATGTATACAACAGCCCTACGACAAAGGTCATCCAGCTAAAACTCTACTAGTGCCAAGCTGAGAAACCCTCGAAGATCTCGATAGCAGTTCTATGTTTAATTAAATAATTTAAAAAAGTATGATTAGATCAGAGATTTTAATTGTTTTTAGCCTCAAGCTCCCTTTACGCTATTAACAAAAAATAAGATCCCTAAGAGCTTTTGTTCATATGGGTTTGTCTATCAGTATCAATATCCTTTATTAGAAATTAAAGTTACATTTTAAACATATTATAATGTTTTAAAATAGTAGCAAACTCATTACCTATTAATATAAACAATGCATTCATATTTTTAAAACAAATTAGGGAGAAGAGGTACATTGTTTCACATTTTTGCACATTTTTTAAATATGTTTAAGACAGCTTGTAGAAGATAACTGGATTAAATACTTTTAAGGCTGACTGATAGAAGATAACTGGATTCTTATATCACTTATGTATAAGTTTATATTGCCTGTTGAATGCATGTTTTATCACTGACTTTACCCTTGATATTTTGTCCTTATTTTGTGATGTTAGGTATTGGTCAGTTGAAGAAATTCACTGAATTATAAAAGCCCTCCAAATATTGACACATTTCATTATATAATATCAAAGCATTTTATTTGCTAAAATCATTAGCAAATCTCATCAGTAAAGATTTGACACGTTGGGAACCTGTGTGAAGAACAAAAGTACTGCCTTGATCGGGGTGAGTGAGTGAGAGTCGCTTCAGTCGTGTCTGACTCTGCGTCTCCATGGACTGTAGCCTGCCAGGCTCCTCTGTCCATGGATTTCTCCAGGGAAGAATACTGGAATGGGTCCCTTTTTTTTTTTTTCTCATGATTCATGTGGAGGCACCACTATTGCATTTGCAAATATTGGCATAGTAGAAGAGGCAAGTAAAATCATACACTATTCAAATCATTTTGATATTGCCAAATCATTGGGAGGATCTTAGGGAGAGAAATTTGAAGTAGAGGGTTTATGTGGCAAAAACAGAACTGCGTTCAGCAGCATGGAACTGAACATTATTTTTCATACAAAGTTAAAAGCACATTGTATTTCCTTCCTAATCACTTGCTCAGACCGCATCTCTTCGAGAGAGACAAGGTGAAAGTCATTCAGTCATGTCTGACTCTTTGTGACCCATAGATGAGCCATGGAATTCTCCAGGCAAGAATACTGGAGTGGGTAGCCTTTCCCTTCTCTAGGGGATCTTCCCATCCCAGGAATCGAGGTCTCCTGCATTGCAGGTTAAGAGAGACAAGCTTCATCTAAATTATTTCATCTGACTGATCATTGTTATTTATAACTTTATTTACTACTTCTTTTGGGTATTCCTTTGGAAAAGTTCATTACATATTTTAATTACTGTTTTTAGATAATAAGATCAAGTCAAGCATGTATCTGCTGATACTTTTTAAGTTGGCCTGTGTTTATTCTTAGAAGTGTCTCTTAATAGTAGGCTTCCCTGGTGGCTCAGATGGTAAAGGATCTGCCTGCATGCAGGAGACCCATGTTTGATCCCTGTGTCAGGAAGATCCCCCTGGAGAAGGAAATGGCTACCCACTCCAGTGTTCTTGCCAGGAAAATTCCATGGACCAGCTACAATCCATGGGTCACAAAAAGTCAGACATGACTGAGTGACTGTCACTCACTCACTAGGGACTTAAGCTTTTGTTCATTTGGGTTTTATCAGTATTAACATGCACTATTAGAAATTAAAGCTACATTTTAAACATAATTTAAGAAAATAATAGATTCATAGACCGCACTTTGAGAACTGCTAAATTAAATGATAATATTGTATATAAGAGTCTCTTTGCCTTATATCACCAGTTCAGGGCGGGGCTTCCATAGGAGCATCTCTGGAATGTGTTGTATGTAAAAATATCTAGTGAACTTGGGCAGAATTCGTATTTCCAAGTCCTGCACCAAGAAATTGTCATTAGGGCTCTGCAATTCACAGGCCGTTCTGCTGTTAGATGGAGACCTGGCCCCTATAGTTCTCCACTGATAGATGATTTTCAGCAATCTGTATTCGGCAAATAATCTCGTCTGTGGGTTACATTTTCCTATAGGAAAAATCTTTTAATTGGTGTTATAATTCTTCTCTAGAATTTATTTGCCCTCCTGGCATTAATATGCCAGTTATTATGATTAATCTGATGGTTAATTAATAATCATTCCATTTACCTTTTTAGAGCTTAGAAGGGCTTCTTTGAGGATAATTGATTTTGGATGGCCTTATAAAAGTAATCAGAGGATTCTTGCCACTTTCCTTTCCTTAAGCAAATGTCTTTATTCCCATCCCAGGAATCGAGGTCTCCTGCATTGCAGGTTAAGAGAGACAAGCTTCATCTAAATTATTTCATCTGACTGATCATTGTTATTTATAACTTTATTTACTACTTCTTTTGGGTATTCCTTTGGAAAAGTTCATTACATATTTTAATTACTGTTTTAGATAATAAGATCAAGTCAAGCATGTATCTGCTGATACTTTTTAAGTTGGCCTGTGTTTATTCTTAGAAGTGTCTCTTAATAGTAGGCTTCCCTGGTGGCTCAGATGGTAAAGGATCTGCCTGCATGCAGGAGACCCATGTTTGATCCCTGTGTCAGGAAGATCCCCCTGGAGAAGGAAATGGCTACCCACTCCAGTGTTCTTGCCAGGAAAATTCCATGGACCAGCTACAATCCATGGGTCACAAAAAGTCAGACATGACTGAGTGACTGTCACTCACTCACTAGGGACTTAAGCTTTTGTTCATTTGGGTTTTATCAGTATTAACATGCACTATTAGAAATTAAAGCTACATTTTAAACATAATTTAAGAAAATAATAGATTCATAGACCGCACTTTGAGAACTGCTAAATTAAATGATAATATTGTATATAAGAGTCTCTTTGCCTTATATCACCAGTTCAGGGCGGGCTTCCATAGGAGCATCTCTGGAATGTGTTGTATGTAAAAATATCTAGTGAACTTGGGCAGAATTCGTATTTCCAAGTCCTGCACCAAGAAATTGTCATTAGGGCTCTGCAATTCACAGGCCGTTCTGCTGTTAGATGGAGACCTGGCCCCTATAGTTCTCCACTGATAGATGATTTTCAGCAATCTGTATTCGGCAAATAATCTCGTCTGTGGGTTACATTTTCCTATAGGAAAAATCTTTTAATTGGTGTTATAATTCTTCTCTAGAATTTATTTGCCCTCCTGGCATTAATATGCCAGTTATTATGATTAATCTGATGGTTAATTAATAATCATTCCATTTACCTTTTTAGAGCTTAGAAGGGCTTCTTTGAGGATAATTGATTTTGGATGGCCTTATAAAAAGTAATCAGAGGATTCTTGCCACTTTCCTTTCCTTAAGCAAATGTCTTTATTGCAAGTAGAGACATCCAAGGCACCCTATTGATTACTCTTGTAAAAGCAGCCACTGTTGCATCTTCCTCTGTGAAAGCATCACCGTGGGTTTAGTCGTGAAGTTTGGAGACTGACTCCCTATGGAAGCTGGCCTTGTTCAACTTCATTTTTTTTGCTTTGCTCCTTTCACAACATAAAGCAACCGTGGAAAACAACAATGACATTGCAACTGAGAACTTGGCAGGAGGGTAAAGGGGTTGCTTTCCAGGACATCTGAGGAAGAAAACAGTATTGGGAAGCCTGGGGTGAGGGAAACAGCCTGGCTTTCCAGTGGGGACACAAAAAGCTTCAGAATGTTTATTGAAAACAACAGAATAAAAAAGGAAGATTTTTCAGTTCCCCAAAGTGTTGTATTTCACTTTATGGCTTTTCAAACTTTAATATGTAAATATAGTAACCTAAATCTTTTAAAATGAAGATTCTGATTCAGTACATCTGGCGGTGTGCATGCTTAGTTGCTTAGTCGTGTCTGACTCTTCGCAACCCCGTGGACTGGAGCCCTCCAGCCCCTTCCGTCCATGGGATTCTCCAGGCAAGAATACTGGAGTGGGTAGCCATTCTCTTTTCCAAGGAATCTCCCTGACTCAGACATCAAACCCGGGTCTCCTATATTGCAGGCAGATTCTTTTTCACCAGGGAAGCCAGACTGTTATGGGGCCTGAGAGTCTGCAGTGCTAACACATTCGTAAGTGATAAGGTCGCTGTTGGTTCATGGGCCAGTGAGTGCCAAGGCCTAATAGCATTCTGTGTTAATGAATCCATAGTTCTCATTTACACTCTGTTGAATTGGGGTTACATTTTCCTATAGGAAAAATCTTTTAATTGGTGTTATAATTCTTCTCTAGAATTTATTTGCCCTCCTGGCATTAATATGCCAGTTATTATGATTAATCTGATGGTTAATTAATAATCATTCCATTTACCTTTTTAGAGCTTAGAAGGGCTTCTTTGAGGATAATTGATTTTGGATGGCCTTATAAAAAGTAATCAGAGGATTCTTGCCACTTTCCTTTCCTTAAGCAAATGTCTTTATTGCAAGTAGAGACATCCAAGGCACCCTATTGATTACTCTTGTAAAAGCAGCCACTGTTGCATCTTCCTCTGTGAAAGCATCACCGTGGGTTTAGTCGTGAAGTTTGGAGACTGACTCCCTATGGAAGCTGGCCTTGTTCAACTTCATTTTTTTTGCTTTGCTCCTTTCACAACATAAAGCAACCGTGGAAAACAACAATGACATTGCAACTGAGAACTTGGCAGGAGGGTAAAGGGGTTGCTTTCCAGGACATCTGAGGAAGAAAACAGTATTGGGAAGCCTGGGGTGAGGGAAACAGCCTGGCTTTCCAGTGGGGACACAAAAAGCTTCAGAATGTTTATTGAAAACAACAGAATAAAAAAGGAAGATTTTTCAGTTCCCCAAAGTGTTGTATTTCACTTTATGGCTTTTCAAACTTTAATATGTAAATATAGTAACCTAAATCTTTTAAAATGAAGATTCTGATTCAGTACATCTGGCGGTGTGCATGCTTAGTTGCTTAGTCGTGTCTGACTCTTCGCAACCCCGTGGACTGGAGCCCTCCAGCCCCTTCCGTCCATGGGATTCTCCAGGCAAGAATACTGGAGTGGGTAGCCATTCTCTTTTCCAAGGAATCTCCCTGACTCAGACATCAAACCCGGGTCTCCTATATTGCAGGCAGATTCTTTTTCACCAGGGAAGCCAGACTGTTATGGGGCCTGAGAGTCTGCAGTGCTAACACATTCGTAAGTGATAAGGTCGCTGTTGGTTCATGGGCCAGTGAGTGCCAAGGCCTAATAGCATTCTGCTTCTCCTAGCAGTTCTTTTTGCTAAATACCGTTTATTACTTAAATCTGCTTAAAGTTTTTGTTTAAATGAACCATTAACATTAGCTATTAAGGCTATGTGGTCAGTGGTGATTATAAATTCTTTTTATATTACTGTATTCTTGATTGATTGAAATGATACTTTTCAATGTGAAGCTGGGAAATAACACTTCTGAAGTTAGGTAGTGGTGGAGTATATTTATTAAAAATTCTAAAGTCACAATTCTCAGCAAGGTAGACGTGTATTAGGCATGGATCACACCATGTCACCCATATGCAAAAATCCATTTGTCAATTAAAAATATGGTACTGCAACTGTTAAGCAATTTCATGCCTTAGGATTGCTATGAGCACTAAAGGGGATAAAGAGGATGTTTGCCCAATTCAGAGTACACATCAATGATTATTAGCTTCCTTTCTGTGTCTTTTTTTTTTTTTTTCTAAAGAGTAATAAAGCTTTTTCTTTTCCTGGTGCAAAAAATACCACACGATGCTACAGCTAGCTATGATATATTACATATATCATAATGATTAAATAATCATTTTCAAAGTTCTTTAATTATCTTTGCTCTTCATCACAGCACTGAGGTAGTGAACATCAGTTTAACTAATATAAGTATACATAATTTTATTTATTTATTTTTCGGTTGCTCTGGGTCTTTGTGGCTGGCCGCAGACTTTCTCTAGTTGCAGAGAATGGGAGCTACTCTCTAATTTTGGTGTGTAGACTTCCCATTGTGGTGGCTTTTCTTACTGTGTACACAAGCTCTAGAATGCATGGGCTTCATAGTTGTGGCATATGGGCTCAATAGTTGCAGCTCATGGGCTTTACGGTGGGGACTCAGTAGTTCTGGCACATGGGCTCAGGTGCCTTGAGGCATGACTGGACTGGAGCCCTCCAGCCCCTTCCGTCCATGGGATTCTCCAGGCAAGAATACTGGAGTGGGTAGCCATTCCCCAAGGAATCTCCTGACTCAGACATCAAACCCGGGTCTCCTATATTGCAGGCAGATTCTTTTTCACCAGGGAAGCCAGACTGTTATGGGGCCTGAGAGTCTGCAGTGCTAACACATTCGTAAGTGATAAGGTCGCTGTTGGTTCATGGGCCAGTGAGTGCCAAGGCCTAATAGCATTCTGCTTCTCCTAGCAGTTCTTTTTGCTAAATACCGTTTATTACTTAAATCTGCTTAAAGTTTTTGTTTAAATGAACCATTAACATTAGCTATTAAGGCTATGTGGTCAGTGGTGATTATAAATTCTTTTTATATTACTGTATTCTTGATTGATTGAAATGATACTTTTCAATGTGAAGCTGGGAAATAACACTTCTGAAGTTAGGTAGTGGTGGAGTATATTTATTAAAAATTCTAAAGTCACAATTCTCAGCAAGGTAGACGTGTATTAGGCATGGATCACACCATGTCACCCATATGCAAAAATCCATTTGTCAATTAAAAATATGGTACTGCAACTGTTAAGCAATTTCATGCCTTAGGATTGCTATGAGCACTAAAGGGGATAAAGAGGATGTTTGCCCAATTCAGAGTACACATCAATGATTATTAGCTTCCTTTCTGTGTCTTTTTTTTTTTTTTTCTAAAGAGTAATAAAGCTTTTTCTTTTCCTGGTGCAAAAAATACCACACGATGCTACAGCTAGCTATGATATATTACATATATCATAATGATTAAATAATCATTTTCAAAGTTCTTTAATTATCTTTGCTCTTCATCACAGCACTGAGGTAGTGAACATCAGTTTAACTAATATAAGTATACATAATTTTATTTATTTATTTTTCGGTTGCTCTGGGTCTTTGTGGCTGGCCGCAGACTTTCTCTAGTTGCAGAGAATGGGAGCTACTCTCTAATTTTGGTGTGTAGACTTCCCATTGTGGTGGCTTTTCTTACTGTGTACACAAGCTCTAGAATGCATGGGCTTCATAGTTGTGGCATATGGGCTCAATAGTTGCAGCTCATGGGCTTTACGGTGGGGACTCAGTAGTTCTGGCACATGGGCTCAGGTGCCTTGAGGCATGTGAGATCTTCCTGGACCGGAGATGGAACCCCTGTCCCCTGTACTGGCAGGCAGATTCTTAATTACTGGACCACCAAGGGAAGCCTTGCCATTTTATTTAAAATAAAGTTTAATTTAGGTCCTTGACAAAAATAATATAAGCTTGTAGAAATTATAGGGAAAAAATTTAAAGGAAAAAGTCATTGTGATCCAAACACTTGGAGTGAAATTTTTTTTCATGTTTCTTCACCAAATTGAGTGGAACATAATTTTGATCCTCTCTTAGAATGTTGCATCCTACTTTTGCCAGGTATCATGAGAGCTGTTATCATCTTAACATTATAATGTTTATTAGATTCACTTTATTTCCCCAAATTATGAGCAGGCTCTCCCCATATTTCTTATCTTTTTTTTTTTTTTAATTTTGGCCTCTTTTATTGGTCTTTATTTATTTTCATCCATCTTTGTTCTTCAGCCTGTGTGGGCCTCCCATTGCAGTGGCCTCTCTCATTGCCGAGCACCGGCTCTGGGTGCATCCGCTCCAGAGCACTGGCTCATAATTGGACACACCCGTCCAGTCGCTCCACGATATGGGGGATCTTCCCATGCCAGGGATCAAACCGGCACCCCCATGCACTGCAAGGTGGCCTCTTCACCCACTGGACCACCAGGGAAGCCCTTTCCCCATATTTCTTGAATACATCCTGCAGAACTGACTTGTGATGCTGCCTGTGTGTGTTTGTATGTTTCTGGCTATCCCACTATATTCGTGGGCTTCCCAGGAGGCAGGACTGGTAAAGAACCCGGCTGCCAGTGCAGGAGACGTAAGAGACATGGGTTCAATCCCTGCATTGGGAAGATTCCCTGGAGGAGGGCATGGTAGCCCACTCTAGTCTTCCTGCCTGTGGAATCCCATGGGCAGAGGAGCTTGGCAGTGGGGCTCCAGTCCAGGAGGAGCCAATCTGTAGGGTTGCAAAGAGCTGGGCACACCCGAAGCGACTTGTCCCATGGGCACTGTATTCTTGGTTTGCCTTCACTTCTCCATTAGCTGACTCTCTGTTGATCACTGCGTCTGCACTACCCATTTATAGTTTTACAAAACATTTTAATACTCGGTCCTCCTAGTGTTCCTTGTTGTTCCAACCTTTCTTAGCTCTTTTCACTCACTTCTGTTTCCCTGTGAATTTTAAGATCGTTTTGTCGTGTTCCCTAAATAATCCCCAATAGAATTTAGTTTTAATTGATTTTAAGCCTCTTAATCTGAAGTGGTTACATGAGCAGGAGCTTTTCCACATCGAAAGAAGGCCAGAAAAAAAAAAAAAGAAAGAAAGAAGGCCAGCCTGCCCGGCCCATCTAGTCTTCATTCTTTCTCAGGAAATCTGCATCCAGTCCTCCATGTAGATGACATCCAGAGCTACTTTGTTTAAGGTGTAGTATTTTCTGCTTCTTATGTTTGCTAACTGGGTTTTGCTGATAATTTAGGGAAGCCTTAGGTGTGTGTGTTTGTGTGTGCGCGTGCACATGCCTCTGTGTGTGTGATCATTTGCAGAAACCTCCTGTGAGTTTCTTTAATTAAATTTTAGTATCTGGTTCACCAGTCTAATAATCAAATCATCTGTGATACTGATAATTTTATGTCCTCCTTTCCCATTGTAAGAGCTCTTAGTTTGGTTTTCTGTTTTGTTACATTGGGTAGAGCTTTGGGGGCTATGTTGCCAAATGATGTTGATAGTTGCCCTCTGTATTACTGCAGCCTCCAAGATTTACCCTCCAATAAATTGTTCGTATGTGTGATATTAGTGGTAAGTTTGAAGTAGATATTTTTAAACATCATAATAAAGATATCTCTAGTTCATCAGTTGTTTTTGTGTCTGTTCAAATCAGAAAGGGATGTTAGGCTATCAAATGCCTTTTTTGCATCTATTCATGGTGATCATTTTGGTTTTCTTCTTGGATTTATTTATGTGTTATTTTCCTAGTTTTTTTAATTACTAAATCTGTCTTGTGTACCTGAAGTAAATGACCTACTTATGCGGGAATGAATTTAATAGCATATTAGAGCAATAATTTGCAACATTTTGAGATGTTCTCCCTCTTTTCTGTCGTATGTAATTGCTTATATAGCAAGACTGGGCACACCAGCGACTTGCCCATGGCTGTATTCTTGGTTTGCCTTCACTTCTCCATTAGCTGACTCTCTGTTGATCACTGCGTCTGCACTACCCATTTATAGTTTTACAAAACATTTTAATACTCGGTCCTCCTAGTGTTCCTTGTTGTTCCAACCTTTCTTAGCTCTTTTCACTCACTTCTGTTTCCCTGTGAATTTTAAGATCGTTTTGTCGTGTTCCCTAAATAATCCCCAATAGAATTTAGTTTTAATTGATTTTAAGCCTCTTAATCTGAAGTGGTTACATGAGCAGGAGCTTTTCCACATCGAAAGAAGGCCAGAAAAAAAAAAAAAGAAAGAAAGAAGGCCAGCCTGCCCGGCCCATCTAGTCTTCATTCTTTCTCAGGAAATCTGCATCCAGTCCTCCATGTAGATGACATCCAGAGCTACTTTGTTTAAGGTGTAGTATTTTCTGCTTCTTATGTTTGCTAACTGGGTTTTGCTGATAATTTAGGGAAGCCTTAGGTGTGTGTGTTTGTGTGTGCGCGTGCACATGCCTCTGTGTGTGTGATCATTTGCAGAAACCTCCTGTGAGTTTCTTTAATTAAATTTTAGTATCTGGTTCACCAGTCTAATAATCAAATCATCTGTGATACTGATAATTTTATGTCCTCCTTTCCCATTGTAAGAGCTCTTAGTTTGGTTTTCTGTTTTGTTACATTGGGTAGAGCTTTGGGGGCTATGTTGCCAAATGATGTTGATAGTTGCCCTCTGTATTACTGCAGCCTCCAAGATTTACCCTCCAATAAATTGTTCGTATGTGTGATATTAGTGGTAAGTTTGAAGTAGATATTTTTAAACATCATAATAAAGATATCTCTAGTTCATCAGTTGTTTTTGTGTCTGTTCAAATCAGAAAGGGATGTTAGGCTATCAAATGCCTTTTTTGCATCTATTCATGGTGATCATTTTGGTTTTCTTCTTGGATTTATTTATGTGTTATTTTCCTAGTTTTTTTAATTACTAAATCTGTCTTGTGTACCTGAAGTAAATGACCTACTTATGCGGGAATGAATTTAATAGCATATTAGAGCAATAATTTGCAACATTTTGAGATGTTCTCCCTCTTTTTCTGTTGTATGTAATTGCTTATATAGCACAGGAATTATCAGTTGTTGAAAGATTGAAAAAAATCATTGGAAAAGCCATCTGGCTCCAGTGTTGTTTATTCTAATTTTCTTTTTATGGAATGCTTAATTAATTTATTGTCATTCTTTTTTGTTTATTAACAAAGGCTTCTCAGATTTTGAAAATAGGTTTTGTCTTGTCCCAAAAGCATTAAACAGCATTGTTCTCATTGTAATAGTTCTAAAGAGTATGAAATTGTGGTTTTGATTTCCTATTTGATATGAGAGTTCCTTAGGAAAGTTCTTATTTTCCCCAGTTGGAAGTTTTTATTTGTTTAGAATTTTGGTTTAATAATGTCTGGTTCTATCTCATTACACAGAGATAATATAGTATATTCCTTTCTATATACAGAGAATTGATGGATTTTTGTGAATGCCCCTTGTCATTTTGATCCTCCATCCCAAATATTGATTACTCAAGTATAAAATATTGTTTCCTTCTCTGTCATATTTTCTGAGAGTAGTATTCCAAGTTTTTCATTTTATTTTTTATTCATATAGTCAGACATTTCAAGTATACACATACAGAGATTCTTTTCTTTTCTGTCAGTTGTTCTGTTGAAGGTTTTTTCAGCTCAAGATGATTTTTTTCACATTTCAGATCTACAGGCTGTTACAAGAATGGCACAGCATCTCTGTATCCTCCCTCAGATCCACCAGTTGTAAACATGTTGTCAGTTGACTTTATGTGTCTTTTGCTTGTCTCTCAAATCCTGACTAAGTTAGCTGTAGTTGTCGTGACTCTCTGAATCCTCTAATTTGTATGTGCTCAGAAGGCCCACCTTCTGCGTGTCCACAGTGCAGTTATCACACCCAGGAAATCAAGAGTCCAGTATCCAGTCAAGAATCACCATTGTGTTGGGCTATCATGGCCACCCTAAAATTTTTAAGTAAACAAATTAAATTTTGAACTGTTTGAATATAATGTGATTTGTCATACATGGTGAGGTCTTAAATTTGTGCTTTTTTCTCAAAATTATGGAATTCTCCCAACACTTTATAAAGTTTCGTCCTTACCGTTGAGTTTCATTCCTTCTATTTCTATAAATAAAATTCACGGGCTTCCCCTGGTGGTCCAGTGGGTAAGGACACCGCCTTGCAGTGCAAGGGGCGCCGGTTCGAGCCCTGGCCTGGGAAGATCCCACGTGCCGCGGAGCGGCTGGACTGATGTGTCCAATCACCGAGCCGGCGCTCTGGAGCGCATGCGCCCAGAGCCGGCGCTCTGCAACGACAGACGCCACCATGATGGGAGGCCCACAGGAGCCAAAGAACAAAGACGGATGAACATAGAGAAACAAAAGATCAATAGAAGTGGCCCGCCTGCCCTCCCTCCCCAACCCAAAGAGTTAAAGTGGTTTTGATTTCCTATTTGATATGAGAGTTCCTTAGGAAAGTTCTTATTTTCCCCAGTTGGAAGTTTTTATTTGTTTAGAATTTTGGTTTAATAATGTCTGGTTCTATCTCATTACACAGAGATAATATAGTATATTCCTTTCTATATACAGAGAATTGATGGATTTTTGTGAATGCCCCTTGTCATTTTGATCCTCCATCCCAAATATTGATTACTCAAGTATAAAATATTGTTTCCTTCTCTGTCATATTTTCTGAGAGTAGTATTCCAAGTTTTCATTTTATTTTTATTCATATAGTCAGACATTTCAAGTATACACATACAGAGATTCTTTTCTTTTCTGTCAGTTGTTCTGTTAAAGGGTTTTTTTCAGCTCAAGATGATTTTTTTCACATTTCAGATCTACAGGCTGTTACAAGAATGGCACAGCATCTCTGTATCCTCCCTCAGATCCACCAGTTGTAAACATGTTGTCAGTTGACTTTATGTGTCTTTTGCTTGTCTCTCAAATCCTGACTAAGTTAGCTGTAGTTGTCGTGACTCTCTGAATCCTCTAATTTGTATGTGCTCAGAAGGCCCACCTTCTGCGTGTCCACAGTGCAGTTATCACACCCAGGAAATCAAGAGTCCAGTATCCAGTCAAGAATCACCATTGTGTTGGGCTATCATGGCCACCCAAAAATTTTTTAAGTAAACAAATTAAATTTTGAACTGTTTGAATATAATGTGATTTGTCATACATGGTGAGGTCTTAAATTTGTGCTTTTTTCTCAAAATTATGGAATTCTCCCAACACTTTATAAAGTTTCGTCCTTACCGTTGAGTTTCATTCCTTCTATTTCTATAAATAAAATTCACGGGCTTCCCCTGGTGGTCCAGTGGGTAAGGACACCGCCTTGCAGTGCAAGGGGCGCCGGTTCGAGCCCTGGCCTGGGAAGATCCCACATGCCGCGGAGCGGCTGGACTGATGTGTCCAATTACCGAGCCAGAGCTCTGGAGTGCATGCGCCCAGAGCCGGCGCTCTGCAACGACAGACGCCACCATGATGGGAGGCCCACAGGAGCCAAAGAACAAAGACGGATGAACATAGAGAAACGAAAGACCAATAGAAGTGGCCCGCCTGCTCCCCTCCCTCCCCAACCCAACCCCTGCCCAAAATAAATAAATAAGTACATCTTTAAAAAAAAAAAATTCACACACATGCATCCCTCTTCCATTTTCTTCTAATAATACTCCAGTAGCCATGATTTACTTATTTTGATAATTAAATAATTATAAACTATGCTCCTAATATGCAGTAGTATCTAGTAGTAGTTTTTACTCACATTACTTTGTTTGAAAATAGGTTCTTGACTTTATTTTCTATTTTAAACAAAGAAACGAAAATAATCTCATTGATGCTATTAGGATTTCCAAATTGAGCTGATCTTATATTTAGGGCTTTGAATTGTCACCTAACTGACCTTACGTTTTATACTATTTACTTTTTTCCGAAGGAAGAAAACATCAATTCGGCAAGAATTGACTCTTAACACTATTTTAGCATCCAGGATTTTAGCATTTCTGTCTGTTTGTTCATCTTTAATTCTGCACGGTTATTTAATACCCACTCTGCCAAGCCCTGTAGTAGAGTTAAGAGATGTTCTTTTATATAGCTTGGTAGAGTTCTTTTTCCCCCTCCCCATGTCAGGTTTGTAGCTTTCTTATTTGTGTTATCCTTAACTGTTTTTTAAAGGACTTTCTTCTAAAAGGATTTTTCCCTTAAATCTTCCAGCTTGCTTTTCATAGTGTACAGTTTATTTATCTCTATCTTCTATCAAACCACTTTACTGAATTCTTTTATTAATTTTAAACGTCTTTCACTTGATTCTCTTTGATTTATTAGGCCACAGTCATATTATCTACAAATGATGATAAATTGCTTTCCTCTCTAAAATGTGTATCTCTTCTGTTTGGTGTCTTACTGCATTGGCCAGAATTATCCCATTTTAGATATAAGTTCTAGTGATGAAATGACTAGCTCGGTGTGTCAGACAGAGCTAGAGCGTGGTAAAGCTAGAACTAAGGCCTTGACCTTACCTTTGTAGCATAATAAAGGTCACTAAAGCAAAACCATCTATCTAAATATCAGGTGACTGGCCCCATATCTGTCCAGTTGCTTCTTGCTCAAGGAAGGTTGACATTTGCAGTCCTTTCTTTAAATGACTTAGCCTCCTAGGTGCACGCACACACACACACACACACACACACACACACACACACACACAAAGACACACACCGCAGGCATGATGATAAGTGATATGGAGGAAAATTAAGCAGGAAAGTGTAATAGGTATAATGTGATTGGGGTTGTTATTTTAAATACAGTGATTGTGTAAAATTTCGCTAGTAGAGGTGAAGAAACAAGCCTTCCAAGCATTGTATATATCTCAGGGAAAGGCATTTCAGACATCAGGGTAGCAAACTGAAGGTCTTGAGATGGGAACATGCCTGTACAATGTTCAAAGCAAAGAGGTCCTCTAACAGGGCTTTGGAGATAAATAAAGATGCTGCCTTTTTCCTCTAAGTAAGGCTTTGGTGGCTCAGATAGTTAAGAATCTGCCTGCAATGCAGGAAACCTGGGTTTTCCCTGGAAAAGGGAATGGCGACTGACTCTGGTTTTCTTGCCTGGAGAATTCCATGGATAGAGGAGCCTAGGGGGCTATGGTCCATACAGTCACAGGGTCGGACACGACTGAGCAACTCTCACTCAAGGTGGGAGCCATGGAGAGCCTTTGAGCATAGGAGAGTTTAAAGGGTCACTCCAGCCACTATTTTGAGACTACTGGGAGCAGGATTAGAAGCAGGAAGGTCATTTGGGAGGCCATGGTGATAATTCGGTTGAGAGATCACGGGGGCTTGGTAGGGGCATTGCTGTGAAGATGATGACGTGTTCAGATTCTGGATATACATTGAGTTGAGAGCCATGGGAGCTGCTTATGTACAGTATTGTGACTGAGAGAGGACAGGTGATTAAGAAAAAATACGTGAGGGCAAGGTCTGCATTTTGATGAAAAGTATGTCTTCACCCCAGTAAGAACGTACTCCACTAAAGCTAGTTATACTTCTTTTAAATATCAGAAAATAAGATCTGGCATGGCAGTCTAGCCATCATCAGATGGCTGTCTGCTTTCTTCTTTTAAGACTTCTTTTAGTTTAATCTGATGATAATTAAAACCTAATGTCGACCCTTCAATTGAATTGTTATGGCCCTTTTACACAGCATGTGTTGAGTTGGCCAAAAAATTCATTCGAAATTTCCTTTACCTCTTAGAGAACAAATCCAAGTGAACTTTTTGGCCAGCCCAATACTGACTCCTCTGAATTTCTATTCAAAGTCTACTTTTGTTAAATTTATTAAGTGCAATTCAATCACAGGAGATGAGTCCAAATGGAAACCAGGCAAATTTTTATAGTCTAATTTGATAACACTGTAATAATCATGCATGCAGCAGTTTTGTTGGCTCCAGCCAACCTTGATAAGCAGCACTTTACTCTGAAGGAAGAACTTTGCAGACACATTATCTCCTTTAAGCCTCACACTGTCCAGTAAGCACCCCTCTTCTCAGAATCCTTCCCTGGCCGAGTTCCTCCTTCTGCCCTCCCCTCACTGGATTGTACTGAACAGTTAATATCTGTCTCCCATCTCAGTCCTGAGCTCCCAGTGGGGCCATGTTACATTCAAATTTTAACCTGCTACAGTGTAATCACACAATAAATATCTGATGAATAAATGAATAAATACATGAGAGAGAGAAGGGGCAGTAGATCACATAGTTGGTCAGAATCTCTGCCAGGCAAAGATGCACATGCACATGATAATGCTAAGAATATATTCTCCTCATTTTTTCGCCTTCTCTGATGGCTATTGTGACTAAGCAAACTGTGAAAAACAGAAATTCCCAGAGCCTTGGAGTAAAGGTTGGCTAACTAAGACACATCCTTGTAAATTTCCGTTTCATAGTTCCACATGACCTTAATGTGGGAATGTAATTGCAAAGCTAGATTCTGTAGGGATTACAAAGCTCACACTTTTTCTTAGCCCATCTTGTATGATAACACCAAAGGTTTATCACAGCTTTTTTGTATTAAAATGTATGCATAGTTGAATGCAAAAGCACAGGCTCTTTAAAGGTATAAAGAACATCTTAAGATTATTCAGTCCATTTCCCTCATTTCTTTAACAGCTTTATTGAGGTATAATTTTCATAGCATAAAATTCATCCATTTTTTAATGTACAATTCAGTGGTTTTTAGTCAATTTGTAGGATTGTACAACCATCACCCCAACCCCACTTTAGAACATTTTTATCACACCATAAACCTTTTACACAGCATGTGTTGAGTTGGCCAAAAAATTCATTCGAAATTTCCTTTACCTCTTAGAGAACAAATCCAAGTGAACTTTTTGGCCAGCCCAATACTGACTCCTCTGAATTTCTATTCAAAGTCTACTTTTGTTAAATTTATTAAGTGCAATTCAATCACAGGAGATGAGTCCAAATGGAAACCAGGCAAATTTTTATAGTCTAATTTGATAACACTGTAATAATCATGCATGCAGCAGTTTTGTTGGCTCCAGCCAACCTTGATAAGCAGCACTTTACTCTGAAGGAAGAACTTTGCAGACACATTATCTCCTTTAAGCCTCACACTGTCCAGTAAGCACCCCTCTTCTCAGAATCCTTCCCTGGCCGAGTTCCTCCTTCTGCCCTCCCCTCACTGGATTGTACTGAACAGTTAATATCTGTCTCCCATCTCAGTCCTGAGCTCCCAGTGGGGCCATGTTACATTCAAATTTTAACCTGCTACAGTGTAATCACACAATAAATATCTGATGAATAAATGAATAAATACATGAGAGAGAGAAGGGGCAGTAGATCACATAGTTGGTCAGAATCTCTGCCAGGCAAAGATGCACATGCACATGATAATGCTAAGAATATATTCTCCTCATTTTTTCGCCTTCTCTGATGGCTATTGTGACTAAGCAAACTGTGAAAAACAGAAATTCCCAGAGCCTTGGAGTAAAGGTTGGCTAACTAAGACACATCCTTGTAAATTTCCGTTTCATAGTTCCACATGACCTTAATGTGGGAATGTAATTGCAAAGCTAGATTCTGTAGGGATTACAAAGCTCACACTTTTTCTTAGCCCATCTTGTATGATAACACCAAAGGTTTATCACAGCTTTTTTGTATTAAAATGTATGCATAGTTGAATGCAAAAGCACAGGCTCTTTAAAGGTATAAAGAACATCTTAAGATTATTCAGTCCATTTCCCTCATTTCTTTAACAGCTTTATTGAGGTATAATTTTCATAGCATAAAATTCATCCATTTTTTAATGTACAATTCAGTGGTTTTTAGTCAATTTGTAGGATTGTACAACCATCACCCCAACCCCACTTTAGAACATTTTTATCACACCATAAGACACCCTGGGCCCAAGTGTAGTTGATTCCCATTCACACCGCCAGTCCTGGGCAAATGCTAATCTGAATAATGTCTCTATAAATTTGCGTTTTCTTGACATTTCATATGAACAGAGTCATACAGTATATATAGTTTCTTGCATCTGGTGTTTCTCATTTAATGTAACATTTTTCATCTTCATCCATACTGTAGAGAATATCAGTAAATTGTTTCTTTTATTGCTGAATAATATTTCATTATATGACTGTATCATATATTATTTATTTATTCACTGTTTAGATTGTTTTAATTTTTTGGCTATTATGATAAGGCTATTAACATTTGTATACAAGTTTTTACATAGGCATACTTAGATATCAAGTAATGGAATAGCTGGGTGAATAGTAGCCCTATGTTTTCCTTGTTAAGGAACTTCTAGAGTGTTTTCCACAGTCACTGCACCATCTGACTTTCCCACAAAAATGTATGATAGTTCCAGTTTTCCTGTACCCTTGGAATTGTCAGTCTTCTTACCGATAAGCATTCTAGTGGTTTTAGAGTTAGGGTAAATTGTTGAGTTGTTTTTGTGTATTTTGTTTGTTTGTTTGTTTTTATTTTTTTAGTGAAGCATAGTTGATTTACAATATTATATTAGTTTCCGGTGTACAGCATAGTGAGGCAGTATATTACAGACTGTACTCCACTAAAGTAAAGGAAGCAGCATAGCTCAGTCTGTAAAGAATCCACCTGCAATGCAAGAGACCCTAGTTCAATCCCTGGGTCAGGACAGTCTCCTGAAGAAGGAAATGGCAACCCGCTCCAGTACTCTTGCCGGGGAAGTCCCATGGACAGAGGCGCCTGGCAAGCTCCGTTTAAAGATGATGGCTGCAATCTTGTATGATAACACCAAAGGTTTATCACAGCTTTTTATTAAAATGTATGCATAGTTGAATGCAAAAGCACAGGCTCTTTAAAGGTATAAAGAACATCTTAAGATTATTCAGTCCATTTCTCATTTCTTTAACAGCTTTATTGAGGTATAATTTTCATAGCATAAAATTCATCCATTTTTTAATGTACAATTCAGTGGTTTTTAGTCAATTTGTAGGATTGTACAACCATCACCCCAACCCCACTTTAGAACATTTTTATCACACCATAAGACACCCTGGGCCCAAGTGTAGTTGATTCCCATTCACACCGCCAGTCCTGGGCAAATGCTAATCTGAATAATGTCTCTATAAATTTGCGTTTTCTTGACATTTCATATGAACAGAGTCATACAGTATATATAGTTTCTTGCATCTGGTGTTTCTCATTTAATGTAACATTTTTCATCTTCATCCATACTGTAGAGAATATCAGTAAATTGTTTCTTTTATTGCTGAATAATATTTCATTATATGACTGTATCATATATTATTTATTTATTCACTGTTTAGATTGTTTTAATTTTTTGGCTATTATGATAAGGCTATTAACATTTGTATACAAGTTTTTACATAGGCATACTTAGATATCAAGTAATGGAATAGCTGGGTGAATAGTAGCCCTATGTTTTCCTTGTTAAGGAACTTCTAGAGTGTTTTCCACAGTCACTGCACCATCTGACTTTCCCACAAAAATGTATGATAGTTCCAGTTTTCCTGTACCCTTGGAATTGTCAGTCTTCTTACCGATAAGCATTCTAGTGGTTTTAGAGTTAGGGTAAATTGTTGAGTTGTTTTTGTGTATTTTGTTTGTTTGTTTGTTTTTATTTTTTTAGTGAAGCATAGTTGATTTACAATATTATATTAGTTTCCGGTGTACAGCATAGTGAGTCAGTATTTTTACAGACTGTACTCCACTAAAGTAAAGGAAGCAGCATAGCTCAGTCTGTAAAGAATCCACCTGCAATGCAAGAGACCCTAGTTCAATCCCTGGGTCAGGACAGTCTCCTGAAGAAGGAAATGGCAACCCGCTCCAGTACTCTTGCCGGGGAAGTCCCATGGACAGAGGCGCCTGGCAAGCTCCGTTTAAAGATGATGGCTGCAATCCCTGTGCTATACAGTATATACTTGCTGCTTATCCCTTTTATTCATAGTAGTTTGTATCTCTTAATCCCATGCCCCTAATTTGGTTCCCACCTTGCCTCTCCCATCAGGTAAGCAGGAGTTTGTTTTCTGTGGGAATCTGTTTCAGGTTTTATATATCACATTTGTTTATTTGTATTTTCTAAATTCCACACATAAGTTTGGTTTGTTCTTCATATCTTTAGTTGTGGAATATCTTTTCTGCGAGTCTTCAGATCATTCTCACAGAGAATACTCTGTATTAGTTGTAATTTGGGGGGTACCCATGGGAAGAGCTTAGCTCTGGGTCTTCCTACTCCACCGTCTTGGTCACACCTCTTAAAGCTGATCATCTTTTCAACGAGTTTAGAAACACTTGCATTTTATCTTTAGTTAAATGTCTAGTCAAGCCTTTTGCCAATTTTTAAATTGGGTAAATTGTGTTTATATTATTGACTCTACCATCTGAACCACCAGGGAAGTCCTGTATTATTGACTCTTAATGGATCATTATGGAGAATGTGACCCTTGGATGTGATTAGACGTGAGTTGGATGTGAGTCATCATACATATTATTGCAGATATCTTTTTTTTTTTTTTTTTTTGGCCACTTCTATTGGTCTTTCATTTATTTCCATCTTTGTTCTTTGGCCTGTGTGGGCCTCTCATTGCAGTAGCCTCTCATTGCAGAGTACCGGCTCTGGGCGCATGCACTCCAGAGTGCTGGCTCAGTAGTTGACTCTGCAGCACGTGGGATCTTGCCAGGCTAGGGATCGAACCAGCACCCACTGCACTGCAAGGCAGTGTCTCTACCCACTGGACTACCAGGGAAACCCTGCAGATATCTTTTTCCTCAGTGTGCAGCTTGCCTTTTCATTTGTTGAATAGTACCTTTTAAAACCAATGTTTAAAAATCTGGTGATATCTAGTTTATCTCCGACCTCCACAACCACCCCACCATTAGTGGATCATGCTTTTGGTGTCTTACTCACATACCCTCTTCCTAACCCAAGGTCATGAATATTTTCTCCTAGAAAATGTATAACTTTAGCTCTCACAGCTAAGGTTATGAGGCATCTTCTGTTAGTTCTTATGTATAATGTGAATTTTTTTTGATTTTTTTATGAACAAGGTTTTTATTGAAGGATAGGTGATTTATAATGTTGTCTTAGCTACTGCTGTACCAAAAAATGTCTAGTGTGAATTTAAATTTAGGTTTTGCATGAGTTGACCTATAGCATCATTTGCTTAAAAGATTATCTCTGTACCATCAAATTGTCCTGGAATTTTTGTCAAAAATCAATTAACCATGAGTGGATACAGCCTCTGGCTGAAAGCATCTTCCCTGGATATAGACAGGGCACCACAAGATGTGTCTGTGATGAAATCATGGGCCTGTTAGGACCCTGGTGCAGTCTTATTTGGAAGGGGCCATTTATGGCCCCAGGACATCAAGTGATCATCTTTTCAACGAGTTTAGAAACACTTGCATTTTATCTTTAGTTAAATGTCTAGTCAAGCCTTTTGCCAATTTTTAAATTGGGTAAATTGTGTTTATATTATTGACTCTACCATCTGAACCACCGGGGAAGTCCTGTATTATTGACTCTTAATGGATCATTATGGAGAATGTGACCCTTGGATGTGATTAGACGTGAGTTGGATGTGAGTCATCATACATATTATTGCAGATATCTTTTTTTTTTTTTTTTTTTGGCCACTTCTATTGGTCTTTCATTTATTTCCATCTTTGTTCTTTGGCCTGTGTGGGCCTCTCATTGCAGTAGCCTCTCATTGCAGAGTACCGGCTCTGGGCGCATGCACTCCAGAGTGCTGGCTCAGTAGTTGACTCTGCAGCACGTGGGATCTTGCCAGGCTAGGGATCGAACCAGCACCCACTGCACTGCAAGGCAGTGTCTCTACCCACTGGACTACCAGGGAAACCCTGCAGATATCTTTTTCCTCAGTGTGCAGCTTGCCTTTTCATTTGTTGAATAGTACCTTTTAAAACCAATGTTTAAAAATCTGGTGATATCTAGTTTATCTCCGACCTCCACAACCACCCCACCATTAGTGGATCATGCTTTTGGTGTCTTACTCACATACCCTCTTCCTAACCCAAGGTCATGAATATTTTCTCCTAGAAAATGTATAACTTTAGCTCTCACAGCTAAGGTTATGAGGCATCTTCTGTTAGTTCTTATGTATAATGTGAATTTTTTTTGATTTTTTTATGAACAAGGTTTTTATTGAAGGATAGGTGATTTATAATGTTGTCTTAGCTACTGCTGTACCAAAAAATGTCTAGTGTGAATTTAAATTTAGGTTTTTGCATGAGTTGACCTATAGCATCATTTGCTTAAAAGATTATCTCTGTACCATCAAATTGTCCTGGAATTTTTGTCAAAAATCAATTAACCATGAGTGGATACAGCCTCTGGCTGAAAGCATCTTCCCTGGATATAGACAGGGCACCACAAGATGTGTCTGTGATGAAATCATGGGCCTGTTAGGACCCTGGTGCTCCTCAGGGGTGCATGGTCAGAGAATCATGAGACATCATCTAACCCATTAGTTTGAAAAGCAGAGGAAGCGTGAGGATCCAGCAGCAGGGTTCTCCAAAGCCTACAGAGATTCCTACAGGTTCTGCCTTTAAAGACATCTAAGGCAACTGTCCTCTACATGCTGGGGCCCTAGATCTTGGACCAGAGAAGAGTTTTTCTTGTCTCAGAAGGCACTGAAACTAAAGTACAGAAGTTGCTGGCAAGCATGGGTCTGAAAAGTCAGGAGGAGAGGGCTGGGGTCATCAGTCACTGCAGAAAGAGGATGAGCAACAGACATTGAAGGTGAGGAAACAGAGCCAAGGAGATGAAAAGAGGTGCAGATACCCCTTGGCCCTATGCACTGAGGTGAAGCTGCAGCCTAACTGTCTGGGTCCTGTAAGAAAAGACCCTTAGAAAAATTATGCAGAAAATATGGCCATAATTGCTCACTTTCTCATTGGGAGAAATGGAGAAGACATCACAGGAGGGTGGAATGTGTAAGTAAATGCTGTATGTTGTCAGGTGAGCATAAAGTAAGAAGAATAAGTTAGGCTCTTATAGTCCCCAAGACTTTTCTACTTAAAAAAAAAAATCCTTTCTCTTTACCAGCAATTCTGAATAGTTTATTCCAACTGCGTATTTTGCACTAGAGATAAGACTTGGGGGATGGGAGTGCTCTCATTTAGATATGATTTAATCATCATCAGCATCCTGAGAAGAGCTGCTATAAATATATTTTCAAGAGAATGACAGTGAGAGTGAAGTTACCACAGCTAAGGTTATGAGGCATCTTCTGTTAGTTCTTATGTATAATGTGAATTTTTTGATTTTTTATGAACAAGGTTTTTATTGAAGGATAGGTGATTTATAATGTTGTCTTAGCTACTGCTGTACCAAAAAATGTCTAGTGTGAATTTAAATTTAGGTTTTGCATGAGTTGACCTATAGCATCATTTGCTTAAAAGATTATCTCTGTACCATCAAATTGTCCTGGAATTTTTGTCAAAAATCAATTAACCATGAGTGGATACAGCCTCTGGCTGAAAGCATCTTCCCTGGATATAGACAGGGCACCACAAGATGTGTCTGTGATGAAATCATGGGCCTGTTAGGACCCTGGTGCTCCTCAGGGGTGCATGGTCAGAGAATCATGAGACATCATCTAACCCATTAGTTTGAAAAGCAGAGGAAGCGTGAGGATCCAGCAGCAGGGTTCTCCAAAGCCTACAGAGATTCCTACAGGTTCTGCCTTTAAAGACATCTAAGGCAACTGTCCTCTACATGCTGGGGCCCTAGATCTTGGACCAGAGAAGAGTTTTTCTTGTCTCAGAAGGCACTGAAACTAAAGTACAGAAGTTGCTGGCAAGCATGGGTCTGAAAAGTCAGGAGGAGAGGGCTGGGGTCATCAGTCACTGCAGAAAGAGGATGAGCAACAGACATTGAAGGTGAGGAAACAGAGCCAAGGAGATGAAAAGAGGTGCAGATACCCCTTGGCCCTATGCACTGAGGTGAAGCTGCAGCCTAACTGTCTGGGTCCTGTAAGAAAAGACCCTTAGAAAAATTATGCAGAAAATATGGCCATAATTGCTCACTTTCTCATTGGGAGAAATGGAGAAGACATCACAGGAGGGTGGAATGTGTAAGTAAATGCTGTATGTTGTCAGGTGAGCATAAAGTAAGAAGAATAAGTTAGGCTCTTATAGTCCCCAAGACTTTTCTACTTAAAAAAAAAATCCTTTCTCTTTACCAGCAATTCTGAATAGTTTATTCCAACTGCGTATTTTGCACTAGAGATAAGACTTGGGGGATGGGAGTGCTCTCATTTAGATATGATTTAATCATCATCAGCATCCTGAGAAGAGCTGCTATAAATATATTTTCAAGAGAATGACAGTGAGAGTGAAGTTACCACAGAAACACAAATAATGTCCACCTTCTTGCGTCTTTCTCCCACCCCTTCCTAAAGTGTGTGTGCCAGGAGAAGGAAGGTTGCAGAGTTTGCACCTCCTCCTTAGCCGGAGCTCCTAGATCTTTGAGAGAGGCTGGATTCCTGGCACAAGGATTTCTATGACAAAATGGTTTACCACTTTCCGGCCACAATTGCAGATTTTCCTCTGAGTGGACAAGCCGCAGACACAGTGGGCCTCAGGGAGCTGCTGGCTGCGCTCTGGCATGTTAATCCCAATTATATGGGAGCTGTATGTTGACAACACAGTTTAACCCAAAAAAATATCCTTTGCTGGTCTCTGTGATTTCAGACTAGGCTGGGTGAAATAGAGCTGTGTGGTTTTGGCCACCGAGTGAAAAAAAAAAATGCTCAGAAGGTCCTTTGTATGTTTTGTTGAGTTTATGGGAAAAGAAGGCAGGTAGAGAAAAAGAAAGGATACTGAACTATGCATTGAGAACCTGGATTTCTCCTTTTGCTGCAGTTCAACACTTACGGACCACTCTGCCTCCCAGCCTCGGCATCCTCATCTCCAATCTGTCTGCTGAGTTTGTTTGAATTGACTAGTGAATCCTCAATAATGAGATTTGTGGGAAGAAAGGGGGCAGTGGGGTTGCAGATTGACCCCTGGAGAGAAGATTTGCCTCTCTCTGTAGCCTACACATTTGGCATACAGTTGGTGTTTAATAAAAGCTTTGTCATCTGTCTTCACACATTAACAGTTTCTTACATCTTGCTAAGCTGAAGGGAATGTGTGAGATCTCTAGACAGGAGCTCAGAGGAATCACTGTTTATCTTGAATCGGGTATCTACATTCCGTCAGATTGAGTTTTAGGCTTCCTTTCAATTTAGTTCAATTTAGTCTGTTTGAACAAGTGTTCAGTGATCAGTGCACAGGCATCAGGCAACCTGCTGAGCAGTATGTGAACAGAGGAGAGTGAAGCAGCGATAAGTAAGCCACGGCTCCCACTATCCGAAAGGTCACAGTCCAACCAGAGAAATGGCAACTCCACGTTCATGTTACTGCTGTCCCCGGCAGACGGCTATTAACCTGCTTTGGGGGTGGGAGGGGAATGAGTAGGGAGAAAGTCATTCAAATTTGGAGGATCTATACCAGCTTCATGGAGGAGACTAAAGATAGTCTCAGCTTTTAGAGAAGGTCTTGTACAGGCAGAAGTGGGTGGAATGAGAGGGCACTGCAGGTGGGAGGAAGCACCCATTGGTGATGGCATGAGTTGAGATCCAAAGGATGTTTGTGCAGTAGCAGGGGGTTCTGGAGCAGCTGCAGTGGGGGGCTCACCCTAAGACTCTCTGAGAGGTCATTTAGATACCAGACACAAAGTGGCCCACTCACCAGGATGAGGAGTCTAGATTGGATCTTTGGATAAAGGAGAGCCTGTGAAAGTGCTTGCAGAGGGAGTATTTGTGTTTAGGGAGATCAGTGAATTGACTGGCGAGCTGATCAGATTAGAGGCAAAGAGACCAACTAATTTCATCTAAGAGATGGGCAAGTCCCCAGCCTTAACAATATAATGGGAAGAGAAAAAGAAGGACAGGTGCAAATTGCTGATGTCCAGTCAACAGAGCTTGTTGATTAGAGGAGCAGTGAAAATCAAGGAGGTGGGAACTGAGGACGAGCCCATAGAATGAAGATCTGGCCACTCGATGAACAATGCTACCCTCACTAAGGAAAGAAATGTAGAAGGAGGAGCATGCCGGTTTGTAGGGGTTGAAACTGAATTGCATTTTGGACATATCCAGTGTGAGCTGACCCTTTGGAACATCTGAATGGAAATCTGCTTCTGCAGAGCCGTGAGTTTAGAAGTCTGAAGCTCTGGAAGGAGGTTTAAGTCATAGGTAGAAGCGATGTTGATAAACAGAGAGTTCCTCCCTCCAGATACTTGCTCATCTGCCTCTCCTCTTTTCTGTCCAGTGTTTATCAGCTGGTTGTCAAGGAGGAGCGACTTCAGAAGTCACGGAGGGCAGCTGACATCATTGAGTGCTTTTCCGTGCCAGTGAGCTACAGGAACGCCTCCAGCCTTGATTCTCTACACTACTTTGCCGCCGAATTGAAACCTGCCAACCTGCCTGTCACCCAGCCATTTACAGTGGGTGACAACAAGACATACAATGGCTACTGGAACCCTCCTCTTTCCCCTCTGAAAAGCTACAGCATCTACTTCCAGGCCCTCAGCAAAGCGAACGGAGTGAGTTTGGCCACATGGAGGCCATTTCTTGCCTTGTTCTCCCATTTTTATATGAGAAGGCTGCATCGCTTTAGAGAGAGGCTGACGTATTAAGGCCCGATCTGGAACCAAAGCATCCAGATCGGCCTTTTGTTGAGTGAAGGGGGTTGTTTCGTTTTTTCAATGCAGTGATGCCTGTTAATTTTCATACTGTATGGCTGCTTCGATGCTGCCACACTATACTTGAGTAGTTGAGACAGAGATCCTGTGCCTCCTAACGCCTTAAATAGTTGCTCTATGGCCCTTTACAGAAAGTGTCCTCAGGACCCCGAATTAGCGGATAGATGGGTGTTTCACTTGGGCGAATCATACACAAATCTGAGTCTTAATTTCCTCGTCTATAGAAGACTACTTATAAATGTGACTTCTGTGACTGCACTAAACATGTTTTAGTGAATCAGTGACTACTGACCCCTTTCTCTTTACTGTTAGTCACATTAGAAAATTGTTTTTCTCCCCAAAATAAGGTAACCTTTTTTAATGTCAGGCATTTTTTTGGTTAATGAGAGGTGCAAGTCATAACATCACAAGATTGCAGGGCTGGAAAGGATCTGAAAGGTCATCCAGTATCTCCCTCCCTTCTCTACACACAAGACAGTACAATTAAAAGATGTTAAGAGTTTATCCTCTTTTTTTTTTTAATTGAAGTATAGTTGATTTACAATTTTGTGTTACTTTCTTATGTACAATAAAGTGATTCAGTTATATATGTATATATATGCATATATATTCAGTTATATATATTATTTTTATGTTTTTCCATTATGGTTTATTACAGGACATTGAATCTAGTCTCTTGTGCTATATCGTAGGACCTTGTTGTTTATCTGTCTTATATATAGTAGTTTGTAAATGCTAATCCCAAACTCCTAATTTATCTTTCTTTTACCTCTTTTCCCTTTTTGTAACTATTAGTTTGTTCTCTATGTCTGTGGGTCTCTTTGTCTGTGGGTCTATTTCTATTTTGTGAGTAAGTCCATACGTATCATTTTTTAGAATCTATATGTAAGTATTATATAGTATCTGTCTTTTTCTGCCTGACTTAATTAGTATGACAATCTGCAAATGGCATTGTTCCATTCTTTTTATGGCTGAGTAGTATTCCGTTGTGTGTATATTCCACAATGGAATCTCCTTTATCCATTAAAGTGTCAATGGACATTTAGGTTGCTTTCATGTCTTGGCTATCATAAAGTGCTACTGTGACTATTAAGATGTATGTATCTTTTCCAATTAAGGTTTTCTCTGGAAATAAGCCCTGAAGTGGAGTTGCTGGATCATATGGCAACTCTAGTTTTTAAGGGTCCTCCATATTATTCTGCACAGTGATTGCACCAATTTACATTCCCAGCAACAGCATAGGAAGGTTTTCTTTTCCCTACATCCTCTCCAGTATCTGTTATTCAATGATGTTAGTGCTTATTCTTGAATATCTCAAGCAACAGGTAACTCACTTCTTCATATGGTAACTTACTGATCTTTGTGGATGCTATGGCTCTGAGTTTTTTATTTAACTGATTTAAATATGTCTTTTATTGTAGCTTCTACCCATTACTCTTGATCCATACCTTTAGGTCCCAATAGAATCAATGCAGTCTCCTTTTTAGGTGTTTTTTTTTTTTTTTTAAGTTCCATAGGAACTTTCCCACCATTCACTTCTTCTCTAGACACACACACACACACCCATCTGGTCTTATGTGCTGCAAGCTAACTATCTTTAGTTCCTCTTATACTCAAGTATTCTCTGTCTATGATGTTTTTATGGATATATTCCAGGTTGCCATATTTCATTCAACAAATATATAATGAACAGTGACATATGCTAAGCCCTGTAGTTCATATTAAGATTCTGTAGTATGTGCCCTGCAAGAGCTTCTATAAAAGTGAGGGGATTCTGGTATGTGTCACGTTCCACAGTGTGTCTGGAGAAGTGAGAAGCTCACTGGGGAAGAAAAACCTGAGACAAAAGCGAAATCTGTTGAAATTCTGATAGAAAAGCCTGTGTTAGTACTGGGTGGCCAAGATCGTCTAATCTGTTAGTGACAGTCATTATTATATGAGAAACCTGGATTGAGAAACTACTTAACATTGAAAATGTCCATGTAACCATTTAGATTCCACCTTGGTATTTCAGTTCTTCATTCATTACTGGTTCAAGCAACATTTCTCATAGTATGAAACTACAAAAAGAAGCTGCCAACCTGCCTTGCATCTGTCCATCTGGTCTTCCCTCTACATACTACACTGTGATGTGTTGAGGAGATTATAAATATGGTCAGAAGCATCTGGGAGCCCCTCTCTGCATCTCATATTAGGCAGTTTCTTGGTTCAACACAGCCCTAAGAAAGAGTGGCTTTCCCTGCTCTTGGCAGCATGTCAAGAGGTGCTGTTGGGTTTTCATGCTATGCAGCAGTCATAACTGCATACAGTTTGCCTCTATCACATTCTTACCAAGATTCTCCTAAAACCCGGCAACAGACCAAGTCTATAGAATCTAGGAGACTGGACCCCAGAAGAGATTTCGCCAACCTGAGCATGGTAGGTCCTAGAAGAACAGCGGATGAGGCAGGAGGAATGTTGGAGGTGCTTCCTCTCCAGATGTCATAGAATAGAGCTCCTTTTTAAATATATCTATCTATCTATCTATATTTATATATATATAGGCTATACAGGGTCTTCATTGCTGCATGGGCTTTTTCTCTAGTTGTGGCAAGTGGGAGCTACTTTCTAGTTGTGATGTGTGACCTTCTCATTGCAGTAGTGTCTCTCGTTGTGGAGCACTAGCTCTAGGCTCGTGGGCTTCAGTAGTTGCAGCACACGGACTCAGTAGTTGTGGTACACAGGCATAGTTGCTCTGAGACACACAGGATCTTCCTGGATCAGGAATTGAATCTTTGTCTCCTGCATTGGAAGGTGGATTATTTACCATTGAGCCACTGGGGAAACCATAGACTCCCTTTCCAAGACATGGAGGTTTGCCTTTGGGGGAAAAAGTCACCTCACTCTGAAGTATCTCATTAAGAGGCAGGATACTACTTCCAGGATAAACAATGCCATTTAGTTACCTTGTGCCTTTGATTCCACACCATGTGTACCCTCATCCGGGACCTAAGGTTGGCTGCAGTCAGACCTGAGCAGGAGTAGAACTGGATGGTTGCTTATCCCAGGTGTCTTGAGGGTGTAGTCAGGCTCACAGAAACAGAGAAGGAAAAGCTGTAGGATCTGGACACTCAGTGGTGGGTTTTCTAGCAAGAGAAAAACTATGTGCCATTTCAAATTACTTCATAGTGTTCAGTTTTACTGAAAAAAATTGGGTGAAAGGAACATAGGAGCAGGAAAGTCATTCTCAGTCGGACAAATCTCTGCTTGGTCCCTCAGCTTGCTCTGTATCATAAAGGGCAGCAGACAATGCAGTTAAGCCCAGAGGATTTTTGAGGAGAAAATGTTATAATCTGCAAATTTCTTATCAGCCAAGTTGTTGTTCTTCTGTAAATGCATCAGAAAGACATTCTTACCATCCAGAGGCTCCCACCGGCCCTGCTTCTATAAAATCATGCAAAGAGCAATTGACCAAGCAATGAATCAAAATAAGGAAATCACCAAGAAAGAAATAGGAAATAAAAAAGACCCGCAGTGATCCTGGAAAGTGATTAAATGTTATATTAGTGCTAAAATAATTGCTCTAAACATATTGCAAAGAGGTTACTATTTAAAAAAAAAAAAAAGGAAAGGTTACTTCAAAGATGTATAATGTAAAAAAATTTACAGTTATTATCTGGGGCTTGTAAGTCACACTTATGTCAATAAAAACATAGAAAGAGAGTGGGAGAATTGTTGAATGTAGATAAAAATCTGCTAATTTTCCCACTTTAGACAGGATGGAATAAATAATGACTATTTTATTTTTGATACTGAGATTTTTTTTTAAGTATTGCTTTTTAAAACACAAAGGCAGCCTTTCAATTTATCATAGAAAAGCCAGGAAACAACAATCTACAAAGAAAGGGAGAGAAACAAAGAAAGCTATGAGTAAACATGAAAATCAGCAACTATAAAGCAAGCCAGAAAACAGAAGCACTATCTTTGATTTTTTAAAAGTGATACTTTACTCCCTTCATAAAGGGGTAAAATGTCTTGAGTAAAAACCAGAATTCAGCAAATCTGTATCACTAGAAGATTAAAAACAAAGGTTAGGGCAAAGTTATATTACATTAAAATGAATTAAAGGAAAGCAGAAATGGCCATTTGTTGCAGGATGGTTGTGGGCAAGGTTGAATGATTTACTATCAATCTATTTCATTGCTTCCAATTCCATCTCCAAGTTTCAGCCAGAACATCAGAACAGGGTAAGAGAATTTTAAGGACCAGATATATTTATTCTGTGAATATTAAGGATGGATTTTCAGCTTAGTGGAGTGGCTAGATATTTAGCCTTTGCAGTCAGACTACTTACACATAAAACCCTAGTAACTGTATGGCTTTTAAGCTACTTATTAACAGAGTTAGATGTGATCAATTAATTAAGTAAATATCTATATGTGCAAGCACATGCTATATGTGCCCCACAAAAAGACACTATTTTTCTTTTTTTTTTTGAGTGCTAGGAATAAAGCAGTAATCCAAACAAAGATATCCCTTCATAGCGTTTATATTCTAGTAGGGAAGAGAGAGGGAGAGAAGGAAAGAGAGGAAGGGAGGGAAAAATAAAATAGTATGTCAAATTATTAGGTGTAGAAAGTGGAGGTCACTCATTAAATTTTGACTGTTATTAGGATGAGAGTCAAGACAGTTTGTAAACTCCACAGTGAGCTGTATAAATGTAGAATAATTCAATCCAGCCCTATAAACACTTTGGAGAGTCCAAATTCAGTGTCCATTATGAGACACGGTGCTGAGAGACCTCACGGGCATTTTCATGTGAAATGTGAATTGTTCATGGGCACTTATGTTGGGAATTAGTATCAGATTAGTAATATCTCATTTACCTATTTAAGCTTTCTTGTAAATATTAGTAACAAAGGGCAATCCCAGCTGTTGAAGCACTGTCCTTGGGGCTGAATTTTCAGCTCCTGTTATGAATCAGGCCATATTGTAACCATTTGTTTTGGATACACTCATTACAAATCTGTAGCATCTTAGAACTGGATGGTTTAGAAGTATCATCTAATGTACACCAGAAGCCAATGTAGAAATCTCTAATAAAGTGTTCTTAGCAAGACGTTATATAGCCTCACCTTGCCCACTGCAAGTCTTTGGAGGAAAAAGGTTGATTGCTTTGTTGGACAAATACAGTGTTAGAATTTTCTCCTTTCTATAAAGCCAGATTTTGTCTCCTTAACTCTCTTAATTTTGGACACTTGTATTGATTTGAAAAAAATCAAATCGTTCTTTACCATGTCAGCATTTTAGAGAAACTATGACAGTTTCCACTAGAACCCCTGTCCACCCAGGCCATCTTTCACTGATATTTAATATGCAGTTACTTCTGTTTCTCAGATGTCATGATTTCTGTAGCCCTCTCATTCCATTTGTCTATTCTGTTCTCTCCTAGACAGACTTCTTTTTTTACTAGTGCTCTCCATGAAAGGAGTGCCCAGAACCTAGCATTGTGCTCCAGATAGAGTTAGACCATGTCTGCTGTATTTCAGCTACCTCCTTTGAAGCATTTTCTAAGACACGGACTCTCATACATTCCAAGATATTTTCCTCACTTCAGCGACCTCACACAAGCTGTTATTTTATCGAGTCTCTTCTGCATCTTTTGAAGAACTAGTACCTTCTCAGCTTTCAGCCGTCATCTTCAGTATCATATCCTCTGGGAACCTTCCAACCATGCTACCTAAGAACCGTCAAGCACTGTTTATTAACCTGTTCTTTTTCTTTATGACACTCTGCATATTTTTAACTGTACTTAGTTTTTTGTTTCTTTCTTTCTTTGCAGTTCATGCTGCTCTCATTAGATTGAGAACTCCAGGAAGTAGGAACTCTTGTTTTCTGTTGTATCCTCCACACTGAGTACAGTATTTAACACATAGTAGAAACTCAGTCATCATTTGATGAATGAATGAGAGTACAAACCGTTTCATCTGGTCTGTGAGTGTCAGTTTCCTCACTTATAAAATTGAAATCGTAATACACACTTCACACAGTCATTTTGAGGATTGAATGAGAATTATCTTGAATCTCAAAGGCACCAAATAAGTGTGAGTGAAGTCTCAATTTCCATTCAGTGTAGCGTGAAAGAGATGGCTCTGAGCTATTTTCCCCATAGACAGATGAGCCATAAAGGACTTTCCTTCCATCATAGCAGTAATACTTTCCCCAGATGTCTCATTTCCCAAGCTTCAGGCTCCTGGGAAGCCTCAATTTCCTCCAAATCTTCCAAATGGTACCCAGAGTAGCTGTCTCAGTTGTAAACAGTGGGTGGGTGCAGTTTTGCATTGTTTCTTTCCTACTCTTCCCCAGAATGAGGTCTGCTGAATCTACTGTTCTCTGCATCCCCACCACCATTAGCCATGATTGTGAAGTTGAAAGGACCGTAATTAACAGTTGGTTGCAAAACAAGTGTGGCGAATTCATGCAAATATCCATCAGAAGCCACCCTTTGTTGGGCAAGGCTCTTGTGCCTGTTCTGTTTTTGTGGAAAGAAGACTCTTTCCTTGCTAATCCTTTTCATCATGTGGGGGCATATTTAACCTGCATGATGCCTTGCCAAATGGTGAGCTAAATAAGAGAACTGGGAAGTAGAAGGGTGATCATTCTCTCTGTCTCATTTCCTCTTCCAGCTCCTGAACTCTTGAGAGCAGTTGGAAGGCAGATGCTGTTCTGAAAGAGTCCTCCTGTTTGCAGTGTAATCACATTCGAATAGTTGGGATGATCCAGGTAGAGCTGGGTGAGGGAAAATTCTCTCTCTAAAAGAATGAGAAGAAGCCATATTTAGTTGTGTCCAAGCCTTGGTCAAAATAACACTTGCATATGAATGGTTTTCCTGAGGCATGGGATAGAAAGAACAGGGCATCGGGCATCAGATGGGCTTGGCTTTGAATTTTGTTTGTTCCCAGCTGTGTGAACTTGAGCCGGTTTCTTAACACCTCAAGATATAGAATATGTTTAATGATATACCTCCCCCAAATGGGGGGAGAGTGAAGGAGATGAGGCATCTAAGGCATCTGTCACAGCTCTAGCTCTATTCTTGTTTTTTGCTGCTTTCCTGGAGCTCCTCTCCTGAGGCATCCTTAACCTGATACATCCCCATTTGTCCCATAGACTCCACATAGAAGCACATCACTTCCTATCTCTGAAGGACCTCGGAAATTGGACCTCATGTCTATTTTACAGCTTTTGACTGCCTGAACTCACCCATGACTCAGTTGCTTTATAACCCCATCCCAAGCTTTATTTTCTTTAACTTTTCTTACATGGCTCGAAGTCTGACATCTGTTTTGGTTTAATCTTTTGATATAACTGATTGTGTCTTCGTAGAATGATCTTGCCCCTCCCAACCCCATCACCTGATTCTCTTTTTACTTGAGTGACTGTTCACATGTCACATGAAAATAGCTCAGATGGACCATAGAATGAGAAGATGTGGGAATTCCAAGGTCTAATGGGTTAGAGTTAGGATCTCACAGGAGATCACATAACTTGGGTCTTAGAGATTCCATGAGGGAGTTTGTAAGAAAACTCGTATATTGGTTGGTTGGTTAGTTAGTGTTAGTCACTCAGTCATGTCCAACTCTTTGCGACCCCATGGACTGTAGCCCACCAGGCTCCTCTGTGCTTGGAAATCTATAGGCAAGAATACTGGGGTGGATTGCCACTTCCTCCTCCAGGGGATCTTTCCAACCCAGGAATAGAACCCAAGTCTCCTACATTGCATTCAGATTCTTTACCATCTGAGCCACAAGGGAAGTCACCAGGAAACCTGTATGGGTTAGGATAAACTCATTTATGCTGTAGTAACAAGCAACCATGAAATCTCAGTGTGTTACCAGAAAAAAATATTCCCCCCTCCTTCTACATGTTCAGAATGAGTCAGCATAAGGGCTCTGCTTATCCTAGTTACTCAAGGACTAAAGATGATGGAAACTCTGTCTTGACCCATGCCTTCACAATCACCAAGGCAGAGAAGGCAATGTGGCAAATAAGGCCCTGGTTCTAAAAAGTTTCCACACAAAATGATACACAGCACTTTCACATTCCAATGGAGAAGACTAGTCATGTAGTCATGCTTGACTTCAGAAAGGAATGAGGCAGTGCCTTCCGACTGTGTGTCTAGAGAAAGAACTGGGATGTTGAAGAACATCGCTACTGGACACCACACTTCTTCATTGGGCCCTGAGCTTTTCCTTCAAATTCTCATCATAACAAGACTTACTCTTGAAGTACCTGTGCAGTTTCTATCACAGATCCTGAGAACTTTCCGTTATTGAGCACCTGTGGCATCCCAAATACTAAGCAAGATATTTTCACGTGCACTAGCTCTTGATTGGTCTCACCAGCCAATTTAAATGAGTGCATGGGTGGACCACCAGAAGCACCATGGACTCTTATAGCATCTCAGTTACTCCTTACTGATGGAAGAATTTTGCTAACACCTTTAGTGGCTGAGCTAAGGTAGCAGATAATTGTGAATCAAAGGCCTCTGGGCATCCTTTTTCTGACGCATCAACATAGTCCTATGTCAGAAAGATGTTTCTGGATTTTATTAGCTCTGTGAAAGTGGCAAGAAGAACTGAGAAATGGACCTTAAGAATCCAGTTATCCTCACCCCTTTCTGTAGCCACTTTGGAAAGCTTTGGCCCGCTAAACATCCCTAGCTAGATCTTGTCTGTCCCAAGAACCTAGAATCCATGCCCCATCTACCTGCCCAGGCCTCCTTCCCAGTCCTCACTGGATTCTGCCTCTTGGGGATCACCCAGCCCCTTGGGCGTGTCTCCCCCCAGGCTCTGTTATACCCTTTGAGCCTTATCACTTGTTCTTGAAAGCTCTGAATTTCTGTTGAAGCCCTGTTAGGTCTCAGACTTCTCTTTCCACGAAGAGAGAAATTCCCCAAGTGTCACCTTGTGCAAATACCAAAATGAATTCTCCCAGGTTGCTCATTTATTATTTCACTCACTTACAGTTCCTACAGATTTTATTATCATGGTATGAGAGCTGAGGGACCAAGAACATTTTCCTTTCAATGCAATACTTTAAAGTCATTTGGATAAGGAGATGAAGGTTACCCAAATGTTGACAGCTGATAATCTTGTCAGCCTGAATTTTGAGGCGTCAATGCTCCAGATACCCATCCCCAAAAGGTTCATGGAAATGGCGGCCTAAGTTTCCATATAGCAGGGTTTCTGCTTCTATCAGGCCCCTTCCAAACTGAAGGTCTCCATGAAGCTCTACCCAGCTGGCTCCCAAATGGTGAAAAATGAGGAAAAATCTGAAATGGATAACTGGATCCATGAGTTCAAGTCATTTCACAGCTATATGAAGTGAATATTGGCCTACTCAACTTCAGCTTCCCCATCTGTCAGATGGAAATGAGGTATGCCCTCCTACAATCACTGGAGGTTTTGTGAGGAGTAAACAATAGGTGTGAAAACTTGCCCATTCCTGAGTACCTTTCAAAGGAAGGTGTTGCTAACATAGTTATGTATGAGTTTGTGATGTGAGTACGAATTCAGCATACAAGTGTATATGCATATATACGTCCATACACACAAACATCTTAGCATGTGGGTATATGTGTATACATGTTCATGTATAAATGTGGGCATACTCATGTATATATGAATATATATATATATATATATATATATAATATATATTCACTTAAAAACTTTAGCTTAAGAATCTTAGTTATAGAAAGGTTATCATTGTGGCAGAGTTCTTTTTTTTTAATTCTTTACTTTAAAGGTTTTACAGACTTTTGTTGTTCATAGACATGTATGTTCCCAGAGCAGTCATATGCTTATCCCTGGTCCCCACCCACCGCCCCCAGTTTCCCCCATCCCACCCCTCCGGGCCATCGCCCCATGCCATTGTAAGCACTCCTATTCCCTTAGCACAATGACAATAGCTATCTTTTCCACACATGACAGTATAGGTTTCCATGTTACTCCCTCCATGCCTCCTCCTCCCTGTAGAGAGAGAAATTCCCCAAGTGTCACCTTGTGCAAATACCAAAATGAATTCTCCCAGGTTGCTCATTTATTATTTCACTCACTTACAGTTCCTACAGATTTTATTATCATGGTATGAGAGCTGAGGGACCAAGAACATTTTCCTTTCAATGCAATACTTTAAAGTCATTTGGATAAGGAGATGAAGGTTACCCAAATGTTGACAGCTGATAATCTTGTCAGCCTGAATTTTGAGGCGTCAATGCTCCAGATACCCATCCCCAAAAGGTTCATGGAAATGGCGGCCTAAGTTTCCATATAGCAGGGTTTCTGCTTCTATCAGGCCCCTTCCAAACTGAAGGTCTCCATGAAGCTCTACCCAGCTGGCTCCCAAATGGTGAAAAATGAGGAAAAATCTGAAATGGATAACTGGATCCATGAGTTCAAGTCATTTCACAGCTATATGAAGTGAATATTGGCCTACTCAACTTCAGCTTCCCCATCTGTCAGATGGAAATGAGGTATGCCCTCCTACAATCACTGGAGGTTTTGTGAGGAGTAAACAATAGGTGTGAAAACTTGCCCATTCCTGAGTACCTTTCAAAGGAAGGTGTTGCTAACATAGTTATGTATGAGTTTGTGATGTGAGTACGAATTCAGCATACAAGTGTATATGCATATATACGTCCATACACACAAACATCTTAGCATGTGGGTATATGTGTATACATGTTCATGTATAAATGTGGGCATACTCATGTATATATGAATATATATATATATATATATATATATAATATATATTCACTTAAAAACTTTAGCTTAAGAATCTTAGTTATAGAAAGGTTATCATTGTGGCAGAGTTCTTTTTTTTTAATTCTTTACTTTAAAGGTTTTACAGACTTTTGTTGTTCATAGACATGTATGTTCCCAGAGCAGTCATATGCTTATCCCTGGACCCCACCCCTCCAGTTTCCCCCATCCCACCCCTCCGGGCCATCGCCCCATGCCATTGTAAGCACTCCTATTCCCTTAGCACAATGACAATAGCTATCTTTTCCACACATGACAGTATAGGTTTCCATGTTACTCCCTCCATGCCTCCTCCTCCCTGTTTCTTCCCCACAATGTCCCTATGTCTATGCTCTATTTTTCCATGAGTTCACTGTGTGTGTTATCCAGACCATCCTACTAGATTCCATGTATGTGTGTTAGTATACTAACACACATACTATTTGTCTTTCTCTTTTTGACTTACTTCACTTTGTATGATAGGTTCTAGAGCCAGCCACTTCATTAGGACTGAGTCTTCTGCATTTCTTTTAAAAGCTGAGTAGTATTCCATTGCATATATGTACCAGAGCTTCTGTATCCATTCATTCGTCAATAGACATCTAGGTTGCTTCCATGTTCTGGCTATTGTATAGAGAGCTGCAATGAACATTGGGGTACAAGTGCTTCTTTCAGTTTTGATTTCATCAGGATATAAGCCTAATAGTGGGATTGCTGAGTCATAGGGTGCTTCTATTTTTAGTTTTTTAAGGAATCTCCATACTGTCTTCCATAGAGGCTGTATCAATTGACATTCCCACCAGCAATGCAAGAGGGCTCCCTTTTCTCCGCACCCTCTCCAGCATTTATTGTCTGCAGATTGTTTGAAGATGGCCATTCTGACGGGTGTGAGGTGATATCTCATTGTGGTTTTAATTTACATTTCTCTAATAATAAGCGAGGTTGAGCATCGTTTCATGTGCTTTTGGACCATCTGTATGTCCTCTTTGGAGAGGCGTCTCTTTAGATCTTTTTCCCATTTTTTGACTGGGTTGTTCGTTTTTCCTGTGCTGAATTGTCTGAATTGCTTGTAGATTTTGGAGATTAATTCTTTGTCTGTTGTTTCATTTGCTATGATTTTCTCCCACTCTGTGGGGTGTCTGTTCAGCTTTTTTGTAATTCTTTTGCTGTACAAAAGCTTTTAAGTTTCATGAGGTCCCACATGTTCTTTTTTTTTTTTTTTTTAAACATTTATTTATTTATCTTGGCGGGGGTGGGGAGGGAGGGGAGCAGGCGGGCCACTTCCACTGATCTTTCATTTGTCTAGTTTCATCCATCTTTGTTCTTTGGCCTGTGTGGGCCTCCCATCGCGGCGGCCTCTGTTGTTGCAGAGCACTGGCTCTGGGTGCATGCGCTCCAGAGCTACGGCTCGGTAATTGGACACACTGGTCCAGCCGCTCCGCGGCACGTGGGATCTTTCCAGGCCAGGGATCCAACCGTCGCCCCTTGCACTGCAAGGCGGTGTCCTTACCCACTGGACCACCAGGGAAGCCCCCACATGTTCATTTTTCTTTTCAGTTTTGCTATTTTAGTAGGTGGGTCAGAGAAGATCTTGCTTTGATTTATGTCCTTGAGGGTTTTGCCTATATTCTCCTCTAAGAGTTTGATGGTTTCTGGTCTTACATTTAGGTCTTTAATCCATTTTGAGTTAATCTTAGTGTATGGTGTTAGGGAATATTCCAACTTCATTTTTTTGCATGTAGCTGTCCAATTTTCCCAGCACCACTTGTTGAAGAGGCTGTCTTTGTCCCATTTTATTGTTTCACCTCCTTTGTCAAAAATAAGGTACCCATAGGTGCGTGGGTTGATCTCTGGGTTCTCAATCTTGTTCCATTGGTCTATAGTTCTGTTTTTGTGCCAGTACCATACTGTCTTGATGACTGTTGCTTTGTAGTAGAGTCTGAAGTTAGGGAGGCTGATTCCTCCAGCTCCATTTTTCTTTCTCAGTATTGCTTTGCCTATTCGAGGTCTTTTGTGTTTCCATATGTTATTCTTTGGTCTAGTTCTGTGAAAAATGTCAATGGTAGTTGGATAGGTATTACATTGAATCTGTAGATGATATTTGGTAGTATGGTCATTTTTACAGTATTGATTCTTCCGACCCAGGAACATGGAATATCTCTCCATCTGTTTAAGTCTTCTTTAATTTCTCTCATGAGTGTCTTGTAATTTTCTGTGTACAATTCTTTTGTTTCTTTGGGTAGGTTTATTCCTAGATATTTGATTCTTTTGGTTGCAATGGTGAAGGGGATTGCCTCTTTGATTTCATTTTCTGATTTTTCATTGTTTGTGTATAGGAATGCCAGTGACTTCTGTGTGTTGACTTTGTATCCTGCGACTTTGCTGAATTCATTGATAAGCTCTAGTAGCTTTGTAATAGTGTCTTTGGGATTTTCTATGTATAATATCATGTCATCTGCAAAAAGAGAGAGTTTGATTTCTTCCTTTCCAATCTGGATTCCTTTGATTTCTTTCTCTTCTCTTATTGCTGTTGCTAGAACTTCCAGGACTATGTTGAATAGTAGTGGTGAAAGTGGACACCCCTGTCTTGTTCCTGATCTTAGAGGGAATGCTTTCAGGTTTTCACCATTGAGGATAATGTTCGCTGTAGGCTTCTCATATATGGTTTTTATTATGTTGAGATAGGTTCCTTCTGTGCCCGTGGCAGAGTTATAGTCTCTGTGCCTAATGAACTAGAACCTTACACTTCTTGAGCTTCCTGGAAACCAAAGAAAAAAGAGGCACGTGGCAGGTTTGTATACCTTCTCTTATGAGATAAAAAAACGTGGGCCTTATTTTCATGAGAGGGATATACCCCGTATATCCTTCTATAAGGATCTTTGGGGAGACACCAGTCAACATCAGAATATCATTTTTGCTCAAACACTCTGTTAGTTCCTTCTCTATCAGTGTTCTCATACAGGAGTGAACTGGAATGCAATGAAGCCATTTACACTCAAGGATTCTGTTTCTTGTACTATATTTTGCTTCATGCTGAGTCACAACTCCACAAAGCAGAATCTGGCTAAACTGTGACCAGGAAGAGTCCCTAAAAAACCCCCAACCACACTCCCCAACATCCACATTTTTTTTTCTCTTCCTCCCTTCAGTCATGGCTAGCCTCAGTCCCCTACTCAATCGTGGAACACCCGCTGGCCCTGCTGTTAGCATCAACAAATAATGAGGAGCTGTACTAATAACAATTATCATAATAAATTGGCCTTTGATTATATCTGTCACCTGAGAATTTCAAAGTCTTTACAAACATCAATTAGTAATTACAGCTCAAAGGATCACTCACTGAGAGTGGGGATCATAGAGGTCAGGTAAGAGCTGTGCAATGGTGAGGGGGATTGCCTCTTTGATTTCATTTTCTGATTTTTCATTGTTTGTGTATAGGAATGCCAGTGACTTCTGTGTGTTGACTTTGTATCCTGCGACTTTGCTGAATTCATTGATAAGCTCTAGTAGCTTTGTAATAGTGTCTTTGGGATTTTCTATGTATAATATCATGTCATCTGCAAAAAGAGAGAGTTTGATTTCTTCCTTTCCAATCTGGATTCCTTTGATTTCTTTCTCTTCTCTTATTGCTGTTGCTAGAACTTCCAGGACTATGTTGAATAGTAGTGGTGAAAGTGGACACCCCTGTCTTGTTCCTGATCTTAGAGGGAATGCTTTCAGGTTTTCACCATTGAGGATAATGTTCGCTGTAGGCTTCTCATATATGGTTTTTATTATGTTGAGATAGGTTCCTTCTGTGCCCGTGGCAGAGTTATAGTCTCTGTGCCTAATGAACTAGAACCTTACACTTCTTGAGCTTCCTGGAAACCAAAGAAAAAAGAGGCACGTGGCAGGTTTGTATACCTTCTCTTATGAGATAAAAAAACGTGGGCCTTATTTTCATGAGAGGGATATACCCCGTATATCCTTCTATAAGGATCTTTGGGGAGACACCAGTCAACATCAGAATATCATTTTTGCTCAAACACTCTGTTAGTTCCTTCTCTATCAGTGTTCTCATACAGGAGTGAACTGGAATGCAATGAAGCCATTTACACTCAAGGATTCTGTTTCTTGTACTATATTTTGCTTCATGCTGAGTCACAACTCCACAAAGCAGAATCTGGCTAAACTGTGACCAGGAAGAGTCCCTAAAAGACCCCCAACCACACTCCCCAACATCCACATTTTTTTTTCTCTTCCTCCCTTCAGTCATGGCTAGCCTCAGTCCCCTACTCAATCGTGGAACACCCGCTGGCCCTGCTGTTAGCATCAACAAATAATGAGGAGCTGTACTAATAACAATTATCATAATAAATTGGCCTTTGATTATATCTGTCACCTGAGAATTTCAAAGTCTTTACAAACATCAATTAGTAATTACAGCTCAAAGGATCACTCACTGAGAGTGGGGATCATAGAGGTCAGGTAAGAGCTGTGCAAGGGGGCATAAAGGACAGCATAATTTGGCTTAGACCTGAGGAGAATCCCCAGTCCCTGGTGGAAGGTCTAAGGCTCTCTCCATGAGGCTCGGAGGAACCATGGTTCTGATATCCCAATTAGTGGATAATTTGTACAGCTGCTCCATCAAAGTCCTGGTGCTGAGGAATGGGAAGCATGAGATGTAGTTTTGGGATGGAGCTTATAGGTTGTGCAATTCCTTTCTTTTTGCAGAATAAGTAATAGAAGTCCAGAGTGGGAAAGTCACTTGCCCAAGGTCAAAGCCATGTCTTGAACCTGGATTCCCATACCTTGTCCATATTTGTATTTTTTCTGCAAAATTGTGTCATCGTTGGTCATGCTTTCCTCTGTAATGGGATGTTGAATGATGATGATGGTGATGAGGGTAAAAATCCAACAGTCATTTATTAAGGGCTTGTACTGAGACAATGACAGGATGAGGGCATATGCAGATAAATAAGATGCAGTTCCTACCCTCGGGGAACCCAAAATCCAGTGGAAAAGACAGACGTGAAAACAGATGTGTATAATAAACTATAACTCAACCATTGAGAAATGAAACTAGAATTTGAATGTCTAATTTCATTTTTTTCCTGTTCTCCCATTTATTCATTAGTCAAGAAAAATGTTTAGTTGAGTAGCCAGGTACTAGGGATACAAGACATTGATAGGAGTCCTCCATGTTAGGAGCTTAGCAGAGGATAAGCATTAATCAGTTAATCAGTTTCTCTTTGTTTCTAATTTTAGGTTCACTTTCTCCATCCATATTGATATTTTTTTAATGTAAAAAGTTATACCATGATTCTAAAAGCCTGAGTTGTGCAAAGAAGTGCATACTAAAAAAGTAAGCACCATTCTTGTGATTCCATTACCACCATCCTCTGTGGGAAATCACGGTCATTAGTTTCATGTAATATTTTTTGCAAAATGAAAAGGTTCAGGTATATTTTATTTATACTTATAGAAAAAGTAACATACTATCGATACCTGGAAATCACTTTATATGAGTCCACAGAGGTCTTCCTCCCTCTTTTGTACAGCTGCACAGTATATTCCATTATGTAGATCTATCTTAATTTGCTCAATCACTCATGTGTGGACATATAGTTTCCAGTATTTTTCAAATGTAAATTTTGCTGCAGTGAAGTATTTTTTCATATTGCTAACAGTGTGTCTTCAGGGTACATTCCTAGAAGAGAGATTGTTGGATCAAAAGGTGAACAAATGTGTAGTTTTGATAGATGTTCTTAAATTCCCTTGCTTAAAGGTTGAACCAATTTTCCTTTCTTCCAGCAGTGTTTCATATTATCTGTTTCTCTACCACCACACCAGAGTTTATGTGGTCTAAGTTGAATTTTTGTCAAAGTTATAAGAAGAAATTGTATCTCAATATAGTTTTAATCCCCTTTCTTTTATAAAAATATTAAGTGGACATCATTCCATGTATTTAGGAGACATTTTAATTTAATTTTTAACTATACATGTATATCTTTTGCCCAGTTTTCCATCAGGGTTTTTTCCATTTTCCCTACAATTTTTAAGATGTTAGCTTTCTATCGGTGATGTATGCTGCAATTTTCTAGACTTTGCTTATAATGTTTTTGTCACTCCCCTCCCAAAGAATATAGTCAAATGCATCAGTTTTTAAAATTACACCTAGACTTCAAGGCATCGTGAAAAAGCTTTTCTTACACCAAGGTTATAAAAGCATTCATCCATGTTTGCTTCCAGAACTTATATAAGTTTAAATTTTTTTTACATTTAAATTTCTGATGTTTGATGTTTATTTTTGTGCATAGTGTAAAATGTGTCTAATTTTATCTTTTTTCCCAAATGTCTATTTAGTTGTCCTAGCAACATTTATTAAAAAGCACTTCTTTGCCCCAATAATTTGAGATGCCATGTTTGTCGTATTTTAAATTTTCATAAATTCTTGTTTCTTTTTCTGGAAAAATCTGAATTTATATTCCAGCCACCTGTTTGACTATTGATGCACTAGTATCTCACAGGGTGGGTGGATGGGTGTGTGTGTGTGAGAGAGAGTGATACAGACAGACAGACAGAGAAAGGGCTGGTCCCCCCCCCCCCCACCTAGATTTTCTCTTCCCGTGCTTTCCTAGTTCTTCTTGAATGTTCATTTTTTCATATAAGCTTTAGTGTGAACTTTTCTAGCTCCATGAAAAGCCTATTAGTAATTTAACTGGAATTGCATATTACATTAATTAAGGTGAACTAGCATCTTTAGGATGTTGAATTATCCTAGCTGAGAACGGAGGCTGTCTTCCACTTTGTTCAAGTCTGCTTCTCTGTTTTTTTTTTCAAGAGTGTTGTAAAGTTTTCTGCAAAAAATAGATGTTCCCTTGCTTAAAGGTTGAACCAATTTTCCTTTCTTCCAGCAGTGTTTCATATTATCTGTTTCTCTACCACCACACCAGAGTTTATGTGGTCTAAGTTGAATTTTTGTCAAAGTTATAAGAAGAAATTGTATCTCAATATAGTTTTAATCCCCTTTCTTTTATAAAAATATTAAGTGGACATCATTCCATGTATTTAGGAGACATTTTAATTTAATTTTTAACTATACATGTATATCTTTTGCCCAGTTTTCCATCAGGGTTTTTTCCATTTTCCCTACAATTTTTAAGATGTTAGCTTTCTATCGGTGATGTATGCTGCAATTTTCTAGACTTTGCTTATAATGTTTTTGTCACTCCCCTCCCAAAGAATATAGTCAAATGCATCAGTTTTTAAAATTACACCTAGACTTCAAGGCATCGTGAAAAAGCTTTTCTTACACCAAGGTTATAAAAGCATTCATCCATGTTTGCTTCCAGAACTTATATAAGTTTAAATTTTTTTTACATTTAAATTTCTGATGTTTGATGTTTATTTTTGTGCATAGTGTAAAATGTGTCTAATTTTATCTTTTTTCCCAAATGTCTATTTAGTTGTCCTAGCAACATTTATTAAAAAGCACTTCTTTGCCCCAATAATTTGAGATGCCATGTTTGTCGTATTTTAAATTTTCATAAATTCTTGTTTCTTTTTCTGGAAAAATCTGAATTTATATTCCAGCCACCTGTTTGACTATTGATGCACTAGTATCTCACAGGGTGGGTGGATGGGTATGTGTGTGTGAGAGAGAGTGATACAGACAGACAGACAGAGAAAGGGCTGGTCCCCCCCCCCCCCACCTAGATTTTCTCTTCCCGTGCTTTCCTAGTTCTTCTTGAATGTTCATTTTTTCATATAAGCTTTAGTGTGAACTTTTCTAGCTCCATGAAAAGCCTATTAGTAATTTAACTGGAATTGCATATTACATTAATTAAGGTGAACTAGCATCTTTAGGATGTTGAATTATCCTAGCTGAGAACGGAGGCTGTCTTCCACTTTGTTCAAGTCTGCTTCTCTGTCTTTCAAGAGTGTTGTAAAGTTTTCTGCATATAGATGTTGCAGTTCTTGCTAAGTTTAATACCAAGCATTTAATCTTTGTTGCCATTGTAAATGAAATTTATTGTGATGATAGCCTCTAAGTGAGGTCAGTTATGTTGGTGGTTACTGTTCACTTTGTCTGCTAATTTTATATCCTGCTATCTTTTATCATTGACTGAGGATCTTCAAATATACTGCAAACAAATATTTCAAAGTTTATTTTCCAGTCTGTATGCTTCTAATTGATTTCTTTTATCCGATTGCACTTGCCAAAACTTCGGTATGAGGTAAGGGAGTGGTGGAAATGGAGGACATCCTACTCTTGATCACACAGAGAACGACTTCAGTAGATTTCTGTTAAGGAAGATGGTGGTGTTAGAACTCATATATAAATATTTCTTATATTATGAAATATTATATTACTGTTCAGTTCCTATTTTTGTAAGTTTTTCTTAATCAGGAATGGGTATTAAATATTGTTAAATGCTTTTTCTGCATAAATAGAGATAATATGATTTTTCCATTGATCTGTTAATGTAGCGGGCTATATGAATGGACTTCTTAACATCCACCCGCCTCCTTGCATTTCTAGAATACATTCCACTTGATCATGACATTTTATTTTTCTCAATGCAGTGTCTGATTCTGTTCACCAGCATGTTATGTAAGAGTTTTACACATAAAAATGTAAGATTGTTGTATAATTAAACAACAGTCTCCTTTTTTTTTTTTTTTGGTATTATCTTTTGCAAATTTAGGTGTACTGGTTTCTTTTCAAAGTGAGAACATTTTTGGATTGTTAGGGAAGGTGGGATTAATGTGTACACACTGCTGTATTTAAAAGGGATAACCAACAAGAACCTACTATGCAGCACAGGAAACTATGATCAACATTATGTAGCAACTTACCTAGGAATAACTGAATCACTTTGCTGTGCACCTTTAACTATCACAACATTGTTAATCAACTATATGCCAATATAAATTAAAAAAGGGTTTAAAAAATATATTCATTTTAAATGTTATTTATTTTATTTTATTTTTGGGATGGGGGCGGAGGGTCAGGTTGGGGAGGGAGAGGGGCGGGCGGGCCACTCCTATTGGTCTTTCATTTATTTATTTTCATCCATCTTTGTTCTTTGGCCTATGTTGGCCTCCCATCACAGTGGCCTCTGTTGTCGCAGAGCACCGGCTCTAGGCGCATGCGCTCCAGAGCTCCGGCTCGGTAATTGGACACATGGGTCCAGCCGCTCCGCGGCACGTGGGATCTTCCCAGGCCAGGGATGGAACCAGCGCCCCTTGCACTGCAAGGCGGTGTCCTTACCCAACTTTTTGGACAAATATCTGAAAAATTTCAAAGTTTATTTTCCAGTCTGTATGCTTCTAATTGTTTTTTCCGTCACTTGCCAAAACTTCGGTATGAGGTAAGGGAGTGGTGGAAATGGAGGACATCCTACTCTTGATCACACAGAGAACGACTTCAGTAGATTTCTGTTAAGGAAGATGGTGGTGTTAGAACTCATATATAAATATTTCTTATATTATGAAATATTATATTACTGTTCAGTTCCTATTTTTGTAAGTTTTTCTTAATCAGGAATGGGTATTAAATATTGTTAAATGCTTTTTCTGCATAAATAGAGATAATATGATTTTTCCATTGATCTGTTAATGTAGCGGGCTATATGAATGGACTTCTTAACATCCACCCGCCTCCTTGCATTTCTAGAATACATTCCACTTGATCATGACATTTTATTTTTCTCAATGCAGTGTCTGATTCTGTTCACCAGCATGTTATGTAAGAGTTTTACACATAAAAATGTAAGATTGTTGTATAATTAAACAACAGTCTCCTTTTTTTTTTTTTTTGGTATTATCTTTTGCAAATTTAGGTGTACTGGTTTCTTTTCAAAGTGAGAACATTTTTGGATTGTTAGGGAAGGTGGGATTAATGTGTACACACTGCTGTATTTAAAAGGGATAACCAACAAGAACCTACTATGCAGCACAGGAAACTATGATCAACATTATGTAGCAACTTACCTAGGAATAACTGAATCACTTTGCTGTGCACCTTTAACTATCACAACATTGTTAATCAACTATATGCCAATATAAATTAAAAAGGTTAAAATATATATTCATTTTAAATGTTATTTATTTTATTTTATTTTTGGGATGGGGGCGGAGGGTCAGGTTGGGGAGGGAGAGGGGCGGGCGGGCCACTCCTATTGGTCTTTCATTTATTTATTTTCATCCATCTTTGTTCTTTGGCCTATGTTGGCCTCCCATCACAGTGGCCTCTGTTGTCGCAGAGCACCGGCTCTAGGCGCATGCGCTCCAGAGCTCCGGCTCGGTAATTGGACACATGGGTCCAGCCGCTCCGCGGCACGTGGGATCTTCCCAGGCCAGGGATGGAACCAGCGCCCCTTGCACTGCAAGGCGGTGTCCTTACCCACTGGACCACCAGGGAAGCCCTATATATTAGTTTTAAAAAGAGAACTTCATCTTCCATGCTATAGAACAATTTATGTCAGTACTCTCTTATCTTTAAAAGTCTGATAGGAACTTCCCTATGAAAACATTTCAACTGGGTGTTTTTTTTTTCTGAGGTAGTTCTGTAATATCTCTTCTGTTTAGTCTATGAAATTAGATCTGTTGTTTTTATCTCTAATAAAATCTGTTTTATAAACTATGCTTTTCTAAGAATTGGTCAATTCAATTTAGCTTCTCAAAATTATTTTCAGAGATCTGAAAAATAGTCTGATTTTTAAAAGTTTCTTCTTTCTCAATGGCTGTTTCCTTTATGGCATTTCTTCTTTCATATATTGGTACTTCCCCTCTTTTTTCCCTTTTCCTAGTATTTTTTTCTTCTCTCTTTCAATAGTCTCTGCTTTTCCTTTACTATTCCCTTCTATGCACCGTCTTTATTTCATTTCTGGAAATTTAATTTTTTTTTCTTTTTTTTTTTCATTTCACTGACATTCTTTAGTCACTGCTTTAGATGGTTTTTATAGATGCCCATATGTAATATTCTCATCCTTATGCTTAAAAGTATTTAAATATTTGTTTACAATTTCCCCTTTTACCTAGAAGTTAGCCAAAAGTTATTATTTTGTAAATTTCCACATGGCAGGACCGATTTATTCATGCTCTTAGTAACTTATCTTTTTTATATATAGTCACCACAGAATGTTTCTTATAATATTTATACTTTATTCAGCATAGCGATGTTTTCTTAATTAACTGATATGTAGTAAGTTTTGTGAATGCTTCATAAGCTTGTAAGAAGGCTTTTCTCTATTGTTAGGCTTTAGGGTTTGACACATATCCACAAGATTTGTCTAATTATTTTGGTTCTTCTGTATCCTTGCCTTTTTTTTTTTTTTTTGTGCTACTTGATCTGTCTTATATTGACAGTAGTCTTCTATTATTCTTGTATCTTCTGTAGTTTTTACTTCATAAAGATGATGATTGGTGTGGGTTTGGGGCGTAGATTCTCATGTCTGTTAAATTTCTTGTTAACTGTGGGTTTAGCATTAAAGTGTTCTTTGTTATATATAGTGCTTTTTAAATCACATTTTGCTCTGATACGAGGATCACTGCTACAGATTTCTTTTGTTCGTTCATTTATTCTTTTTTTTTTAACCATTTATACTTTCTCTCATTCCTTTATTGTTTCCTTTCAGAATTATTTTGTTTTAAATATGAAAGTGAAATAGAAAGTGTTAGTCACTCGATCATGTTAGACTCTTTGTGACCCCATGGTCTGTAGCCCACCACACTTCTCTGTCCATGGGATTCTCCAAGCAAGAATATTCTTAGCCATTCCCTTCTCTAGGGGATCTTCCTGACCCAAGGTTTGAACCCATGTCTTCATCATTACAGGCAGATTCTTTACTATCTGAGCCACAAGGGAAGCCCTTTATATATAGCAGATAGTTGGGTCTTGCTTTATGAGACCTTTGAAATCTTTTCCATGTGGTAATATGAGTTAAACTCATTCACATTTATTTATGTGGCTAGTATGTTTGGTCCCAAATCTATTATCATATATTCTTTATATCATAATTTACTATGTTGATTTTGTAATACCAATGTGTTTTCCTAATTCTTTTATTTTAAAATTTCTTCTGATATTCAGAAGGCTTTTTGTTTTCATTTTAATAGTTACCTTTGTTCTTATACTTTTCAATACATTTTATCCTTTCTTTTCTAAGAGTTTTATGTATTTAACATGTACAACATGATGAAGATTATGGTTTGTTTGTTTGGGGTTCTTTTTGAAGGATGGTTGATTTGTAGTATTAGTTTCAGGTGTACAGCATAGTGACTGAGTATTTTTGAAAATTATTTTCCATTACAAGTTATTACAAGATAATGGCTGTAATTTCCTGTGCTGTACAGTATATCCTTGCTGCTTATCTGTTTTATTCGTAGTAGTTTGTATCTGTTAATCCCATACCCATAATTTGTTCCTTCGCCCTTCCTTCCATTGTGAAATGATTGCCATAATCAAGCTAATTAACAAATTCATCACCTCTGATAGTCACCATTGTGCGCTGTGAGAGTACTTAAGATCTACTCTCTCAGCAAATTCCAAGTGTGAGAAGGACGGAATATATACACCTCCAGAATGTGTGCATCCTCTTAGCTCTTGGATCCACAGCTCCCTATGCCGTCTGCCCTCTGGCCACTGCCTCCACCACTCTCTGCTTTTGCATCTTCATCTTTCCCCCATTCCACCTGGAAGTGAAGTCATGTGGTGTTTGTCCATCAGTGTCTGTCTTATTTCACTCAATGTAGAGTCCTCCAAGTTCATCCATGTTCTTGCAAATGACAGGTTCTCCTTTATAAGCTCAATAATAGTCTGTTGTCTGTATATGCTACATTATTTTTCCAAGGTCCTTACTGCCCCAGACTATTGAGCCATACTGATCCCCTCAGTTTTCTGTTGTGACAAAAGAAATGGGCCTGTTAGGCAGCATGTTGCATAGCTGGGGGAGTGGTCACTCCTGATACTTTCCTTCCTGCCTTTGAAATCTTTTCCATGTGGTAATATGAGTTAAACTCATTCACATTTATTTATGTGGCTAGTATGTTTGGTCCCAAATCTATTATCATATATTCTTTATATCATAATTTACTATGTTGATTTTGTAATACCAATGTGTTTTCCTAATTCTTTTATTTTAAAATTTCTTCTGATATTCAGAAGGCTTTTTGTTTTCATTTTAATAGTTACCTTTGTTCTTATACTTTTCAATACATTTTATCCTTTCTTTTCTAAGAGTTTTATGTATTTAACATGTACAACATGATGAAGATTATGGTTTGTTTGTTTGGGGTTCTTTTTGAAGGATGGTTGATTTGTAGTATTAGTTTCAGGTGTACAGCATAGTGACTGAGTATTTTTGAAAATTATTTTCCATTACAAGTTATTACAAGATAATGGCTGTAATTTCCTGTGCTGTACAGTATATCCTTGCTGCTTATCTGTTTTATTCGTAGTAGTTTGTATCTGTTAATCCCATACCCATAATTTGTTCCTTCGCCCTTCCTTCCATTGTGAAATGATTGCCATAATCAAGCTAATTAACAAATTCATCACCTCTGATAGTCACCATTGTGCGCTGTGAGAGTACTTAAGATCTACTCTCTCAGCAAATTCCAAGTGTGAGAAGGACGGAATATATACACCTCCAGAATGTGTGCATCCTCTTAGCTCTTGGATCCACAGCTCCCTATGCCGTCTGCCCTCTGGCCACTGCCTCCACCACTCTCTGCTTTTGCATCTTCATCTTTCCCCCATTCCACCTGGAAGTGAAGTCATGTGGTGTTTGTCCATCAGTGTCTGTCTTATTTCACTCAATGTAGAGTCCTCCAAGTTCATCCATGTTCTTGCAAATGACAGGTTCTCCTTTATAAGCTCAATAATAGTCTGTTGTCTGTATATGCTACATTATTTTTTCCAAGGTCCTTACTGCCCCCAGACTATTGAGCCATACTGATCCCCTCAGTTTTCTGTTGTGACAAAAGAAATGGGCCTGTTAGGCAGCATGTTGCATAGCTGGGGGAGTGGTCACTCCTGATACTTTCCTTCCTGCCATGGAGTCTCTCATGGCACTGAGCTGAGCCACATTGGGAGATAGATGACATGTGTAAAGTGAGACTGTCCTTGCTTCTGTTACCAGATTTTTCACTCCACTGGGGTGCTGCGACCTCTCTTTTGGAATTTCAGGTTCCCACAAAGGCACTCTCATCCAGGGCTGGTTGTCAAAATGATGTTTCTGTGGGAGGATGAGTGTACAGACTCCTTCCGCCATCTTGCAGACACCACTGCTTTGTCAGTTTTTAATGATCTGCAATGACTTTTATCCATTGCTCATTCAACAGTCAGTGCACTTACTCTACTCTCCTCTTCCTTCTCTTTCTTTCTCTTTCTCATTTTTATTTGCATTTTTTTCGAGAAAATAGAACATTTATGTATTCTGCTTTAAACCATGTTCCTACTTTCTTTTAGTCTGTAATTTACAATTAAATATATTAAACGTTTGCCATCAGACCTTTTGCCAAAACTTCCACAGTCGTCTCTTTGTTGAATGAAGCTTATCTTCTGGTATGTTTCTCATGAGCACAGAAATCTCTGAGTGATTGAATGTTGTGAGTCATTTTTCTATGGCTTTGATCATTGAAAAATACTTGGCTAGCTATGAAACCCTTGGTCCATGATTTCTTTCTTTTAGTTTTTTGAAAATGCTGCTCCATATTTCTTGTCCTTATATGTTGCTTTGGAGACAGCTCATAATAGCCTAATTCTGTTGCCTTTGTAAATTATTTGATCTTTTTTTGCCTCAAGTCCTTGAGTTTTTTTTTTTTTTTTTTTTTTTTTTTTAAGTTCAGTAGTTTTTCTAGGATCTTGGAATAGATCTTTTTGGTCTTTGAATCCTTATAGTATGTATGCTCAGGTTATCTCTTAATACCACACATTTTCCTCAGACTATTGCTATATATTTTTTCTTCTTTAGTTACTTAATTTGTCTCCTCAGGGATTTCAAGTATACATATATTGGATCTTCCTTGTCTTCTCTTTAAACCCTGTCTGGAGTGGTCACTCCTGGGACAAAAGAAATGGGCCTGTTAGCATGTTGCATAGCTGGAGTGGTCACTCCTGATACTTTCCTTCCTGCCATGGAGTCTCTCATGGCACTGAGCTGAGCCACATTGGGAGATAGATGACATGTGTAAAGTGAGACTGTCCTTGCTTCTGTTACCAGATTTTTCACTCCACTGGGGTGCTGCGACCTCTCTTTTGGAATTTCAGGTTCCCACAAAGGCACTCTCATCCAGGGCTGGTTGTCAAAATGATGTTTCTGTGGGAGGATGAGTGTACAGACTCCTTCCGCCATCTTGCAGACACCACTGCTTTGTCAGTTTTTAATGATCTGCAATGACTTTTATCCATTGCTCATTCAACAGTCAGTGCACTTACTCTACTCTCCTCTTCCTTCTCTTTCTTTCTCTTTCTCATTTTTATTTGCATTTTTTTCGAGAAAATAGAACATTTATGTATTCTGCTTTAAACCATGTTCCTACTTTCTTTTAGTCTGTAATTTACAATTAAATATATTAAACGTTTGCCATCAGACCTTTTGCCAAAACTTCCACAGTCGTCTCTTTGTTGAATGAAGCTTATCTTCTGGTATGTTTCTCATGAGCACAGAAATCTCTGAGTGATTGAATGTTGTGAGTCATTTTTCTATGGCTTTGATCATTGAAAAATACTTGGCTAGCTATGAAACCCTTGGTCCATGATTTCTTTCTTTTAGTTTTTTGAAAATGCTGCTCCATATTTCTTGTCCTTATATGTTGCTTTGGAGACAGCTCATAATAGCCTAATTCTGTTGCCTTTGTAAATTATTTGATCTTTTTTTGCCTCAAGTCCTTGAGTTTTTTTTTTTTTTTTTTTTTTTTTTTAAGTTCAGTAGTTTTTCTAGGATCTTGGAATAGATCTTTTTGGTCTTTGAATCCTTATAGTATGTATGCTCAGGTTATCTCTTAATACCACACATTTTCCTCAGACTATTGCTATATATTTTTTCTTCTTTAGTTACTTAATTTGTCTCCTCAGGGATTTCAAGTATACATATATTGGATCTTCCTTGTCTTCTCTTTAAACCCTTTTTCATAGACCCCTTTTCCTCTGTCTCATTTTCATCACCTTCACTGTCTTTCTTTCTTTGCCCCTTAATAAAAATTTCCCTTGGTTACCTTGTCATTTAATCTTCATTTCTGAGTGCTTTTGTTTTTTCTCTTTTTTCCACCTCTGAGCTCAGTCAGCTCTCTTTTTTCCTAATTCTTTTATAGATTTCAGTTGTAAATCTTTGCATTTCTAATTCAAAGTTGTTTGAGGAGATCTAATTCAGTTTAGTGTACTGTGTTACAGTTTTTGTCTGATTTATAATTTTGGGGGAGGGGTGGATTTTTATCATTTGAGATGTTTTGATTTTTATATTATTTGTTTTCTTCCTATAGTACCTTTTTTTTGGCCCCTTCTGCTTATTTATTTTGTAGGTTTGAGATTCAAAAACACACTGTTCTGATAAAGTAGTAATGTATGTTTTGTTTTTTTTTTAATGGATGACTTACGTTTTTTGTGTCACGAGGAATGATAGGTTATGTGCTCTCTGACTTGTTGTCACTGTTGTTATTCTCTCTTATTAATTTACAGAGTCTTAAAATTCCCTCCTTTGCCTTTTTCCTTTTCATCATCCAGTCTCCCCAAAACACTTCTCCCTTCCTTTTACCCTGTTTCCCCCCATAAGTGATACCTGTGGAAGATTACCACCTTGAATTATGTGTGGCTTTCAAGTTGTTTTCATGTAGTCATTTTCTTATTCTAGCAGGACTCTTTTTCAGAATTTTCACACAGAGGAACTTGGTCTTTCTGAAGATCATTTTATAAAACTACCAACTTACCTTTTTTCTTTTTCCTGTTTTTTTCCTTCCAGCCTTGGCTCTCCACAGAAGCTTGTGCTAGTCCTGGAAATACTTTCTTTAACTGCCGTGCTCATTTTTCTTCTAACTGGGACTATGAAGCTTTGAGGGTTCTGTGGGTTTTAATGATCTTGAGGTTGTAAGTTATGTATAACTTCATACTTTTTCTTGTTTTACTGTGTTGCTTTTTGAAAGCTATGTGGGGAGATTTGATTTTAGATGGTTACCATTTTCTTCAGCTGTTGAGAGTCAGCAGGAATTGACTATGGATCGGTTGTGGAAAAATATGGAACTGGAAGAGTTTAAAATGACTCTTAGGTTTTTTACTTAGTCAACTGGATGGATAATGGTAACATTTTACTGAAATGGGTCAACCGGTACATATGCAAGGCCTGGCATAAAAGGGAAGGAAATAACAGAGTTCTCTTTTTTTTTCGGTGGGGGGCGGTGAGGGGAGGGTTGGGGAGGGAGAGGGGCAGACAGGCCACTTCTATTGGTCTTTCATTTATCTGTTTTCATCCATCTTTGTTCTTTGGCCCGTGTGGGCCTCCCATCGCAGTGGCCTCCATTGTCACAGAGCACCAGCCCTGGGCACATGTGCTCCAGAGCTCTGGCTCGGTAACTGGACACATGGGTCCAGCCGCTCTGCGGCACGTGGGATCTTCCCAGGCCAGGGATCGAACTGGCGCCCCTTGCACTGCAAGGCGGTGTCCTTACCCACTGGACCACCAGGGAAACCCCAGCAGGGTTCTGTTTTGGAGATGTGTAAATTCATTATGAGTAGGTGGATATATGAACCTGAATCTCTGAAATACCATTGTTGAAACAGAAATTTGAGCATCATAAGGATCTAATACTTAAAGCCTTGTAACTAAATGTAATATTTTATTGAGAGAATTGGGATACAGATGAAAAGGATATAAAATGAGACCACTCCACTATTTGGAGGTCAAGCAAATGATAAATGTATGGCCAAATAAAATAAAATTTAAATTAAAAAAAAAGAGGTTTAGAAACAGTGAGGTAAGAGAAGAACCAGGAGAACAGAGTGATCTCAAAGGCAAGAGGAGCAAAAGTCAAAGAGAAAGTGACTGGTTGCAACTCAAAGGCAAAGGAGTTAAACTCCAACTTTGGCTCTCCACAGAAGCTTGTGCTAGTCCTGGAAATACTTTCTTTAACTGCCGTGCTCATTTTTCTTCTAACTGGGACTATGAAGCTTTGAGGGTTCTGTGGGTTTTAATGATCTTGAGGTTGTAAGTTATGTATAACTTCATACTTTTTCTTGTTTTACTGTGTTGCTTTTTGAAAGCTATGTGGGGAGATTTGATTTTAGATGGTTACCATTTTCTTCAGCTGTTGAGAGTCAGCAGGAATTGACTATGGATCGGTTGTGGAAAAATATGGAACTGGAAGAGTTTAAAATGACTCTTAGGTTTTTTACTTAGTCAACTGGATGGATAATGGTAACATTTTACTGAAATGGGTCAACCGGTACATATGCAAGGCCTGGCATAAAAGGGAAGGAAATAACAGAGTTCTCTTTTTTTTTCGGTGGGGGGCGGTGAGGGAGGGTTGGGGAGGGAGAGGGGCAGACAGGCCACTTCTATTGGTCTTTCATTTATCTGTTTTCATCCATCTTTGTTCTTTGGCCCGTGTGGGCCTCCCATCGCAGTGGCCTCCATTGTCACAGAGCACCAGCCCTGGGCACATGTGCTCCAGAGCTCTGGCTCGGTAACTGGACACATGGGTCCAGCCGCTCTGCGGCACGTGGGATCTTCCCAGGCCAGGGATCGAACTGGCGCCCCTTGCACTGCAAGGCGGTGTCCTTACCCACTGGACCACCAGGGAAACCCCAGCAGGGTTCTGTTTTGGAGATGTGTAAATTCATTATGAGTAGGTGGATATATGAACCTGAATCTCTGAAATACCATTGTTGAAACAGAAATTTGAGCATCATAAGGATCTAATACTTAAAGCCTTGTAACTAAATGTAATATTTTATTGAGAGAATTGGGATACAGATGAAAAGGATATAAAATGAGACCACTCCACTATTTGGAGGTCAAGCAAATGATAAATGTATGGCCAAATAAAATAAAATTTAAATTAAAAAAAAAGAGGTTTAGAAACAGTGAGGTAAGAGAAGAACCAGGAGAACAGAGTGATCTCAAAGGCAAGAGGAGCAAAAGTCAAAGAGAAAGTGACTGGTTGCAACTAATATTGATGAGAAATTAAGGAAGATGTGGTTGAAGAAGTGACTTTTAGAGTTGATCATATGGAAACATTCATTGGTCTTGATGAGAGCATTCAGATTGAGGGAAGTTCCAGAGCACTGGTGAGCTAAGATAACTGGATCTGCATCTAGAGAGACAACACAAAAGATTTTCAGAACTTGAGTCTAACCATGAGTTTTCTTACCCAATGGTTTTCATTTTACTTGGGAATTTCATTCCCGAGAGTCAGGGCCAGGGCCATGGCTGTTACCTGAAGCAGGGCTGATTGCCTTCCAGGAAAATCTGATAAGACTGGTGATGAACACCTACCATTAAGAAGAGTGTGCCACCGATAGCCAGGTCACCTTCTTCCTATGGCTTTTCTCTGCCTCTTCTTGTTGGTGACTGCAGACTGCAGCGTGCATGTTTGTCAGGAAGTTATATCTCAAAGGGTACTCTGTCCCTTTCATGCCTTAAAAGGCATTCCTCACTCACTTTTTTCCAGAGCTTGAGCCAGCCAGGTGACCTAATTCTAATGGTTCTTGGCTGCTCAGTTTCCAGAGCCTCTCTGCTTTCCTTTCCCTTCACTGGCTTTCTGATTTCTCAGGGTCCTGTTTCGGGTCAAAACAGAATTTCTTCACACAAATTGCTTGGCCTGTTTTTCAAAGTATGGCTGTGTTCCATCATCACTGTGTGCCTGTGGACAAGCCAAGAAGGCAGGACATCTGACCTCATAGCAAAGACATATTTGCCAACAGATACCTCAGAAAAGAAGGCCATTTACTTAAAGATTACTTTGCTTGGCTTACTATCTGTGTAACCATGGGAAATTTTGTTTAATCTTGTTTCATGAGAAAAAAAAACCAGGGCATTGTGGGTATCCATCTCACAGCCTTGTTATAAGAATGAAAAATACAGTGTTCAAAATACATACCTTAAGAAAAGAGAAGCTTTCTTTCATTTATTTTTTCCTTAGTGATCCTTTCAGGGACTGACATACTAAATGGATGAGCCACATCAAGGCCAAACAGCAGCTTAGAGTTCAGGGCACTGGAAGAGCACCATGGGAAATTGGACTGCAGAGAGACTAGACTGAAGACCCAACATGTATCAGTCCCAGGAGGAGGACTCTGGGGTCAAGCAGAGCCAAGATATGCTTTCCAAAGGTGGGAGACAGCCAGGTTCTCTGCAGTCAATCTCCTGGTCCAAGCCACTAGCATCTCTCGGCTAGATGTCACCATCAACCTCTCCCCAACAACTAGCTTCTCTTGTAATATAAGTCTGTTCTCTATACACCAACCTTTGCATTTTAAAAAACAAGTCTGAAAATTGTATTTCTCTTGCTCATAAATCTTTGATGGCTGTCTGTTGTTCTTAAAATGTGGACCAAAACTGTACAGTCTAAAAGGTTCTATCAAGCTTATGCCTCAAGCTTCATCTGATCTCATTCTCCTGAGTAATTCATTACGATGTGAATACACAGGACTTCTGTCTGTCTTTGACTGGACGATTGTTATCCCATTCCCGGTCCTTTGCACATCTGTTCCTGAGTCTGGGACACCCTTCCTTGGTATTGGTCCTTGCTCAAGGTGTTAAACCCTCTTTCATTGCCACCCACACCCCTTGTCATCTTCTGGACACATGTGTAGCACCCAGCTCTTCTCCTCATAGTGTTTATTGCAACTTGTCATCAGGTATTTAGTCATGAGAATAGTTATCTAATATTTCCTGCAAATATTAGAAAAATAATGTTTGTGTGCTCTGGAAGGACAAAGACCTTGTCTTCTATGCTCATCCCTATAACACCAGTACCCAGCAAGAACAATGCCTGGCACGCAGTGATCCTTCCGTGATGATGAACATTTTCAATACATACTTGTTGGTTGGCTGACCAGATGAATGAAGAGTTAAGTGAGGGACCCAGTCTTAGAGGAAAATGAAGACACGAGCCAAAGAAGATGGAAAACTGTGGGTTCAGACCTAAATCCCATCATATTAGCTGAGACGGTTCACTCTTAGAGCAGACAAAAGTGTGAGGGGGGGTAACTGGGAAAATTCTTTGAAAAAGATGAGATCAGGGCTCAATCCCCATCTTATTCAACAGGGCAGTCTGATGGAGCAATGAGAATTGTTTTTATTCCTCAGGTACAGAGGCTTCTAGCCTAGGTTGATGGTACAATGCGACCTAAGTCCTCCTGGGTAGCAGATAGCAGCTCCTGTAAGCCCTTCACTTAGATAGCCTATAATTTCAGTAAGTAGTTGAAGGGAGACAGCCAGGTTCTCTGCAGTCAATCTCCTGGTCCAAGCCACTAGCATCTCTCGGCTAGATGTCACCATCAACCTCTCCCCAACAACTAGCTTCTCTTGTAATATAAGTCTGTTCTCTATACACCAACCTTTGCATTTTAAAAAACAAGTCTGAAAATTGTATTTCTCTTGCTCATAAATCTTTGATGGCTGTCTGTTGTTCTTAAAATGTGGACCAAAACTGTACAGTCTAAAAGGTTCTATCAAGCTTATGCCTCAAGCTTCATCTGATCTCATTCTCCTGAGTAATTCATTACGATGTGAATACACAGGACTTCTGTCTGTCTTTGACTGGACGATTGTTATCCCATTCCCGGTCCTTTGCACATCTGTTCCTGAGTCTGGGACACCCTTCCTTGGTATTGGTCCTTGCTCAAGGTGTTAAACCCTCTTTCATTGCCACCCACACCCCTTGTCATCTTCTGGACACATGTGTAGCACCCAGCTCTTCTCCTCATAGTGTTTATTGCAACTTGTCATCAGGTATTTAGTCATGAGAATAGTTATCTAATATTTCCTGCAAATATTAGAAAAATAATGTTTGTGTGCTCTGGAAGGACAAAGACCTTGTCTTCTATGCTCATCCCTATAACACCAGTACCCAGCAAGAACAATGCCTGGCACGCAGTGATCCTTCCGTGATGATGAACATTTTCAATACATACTTGTTGGTTGGCTGACCAGATGAATGAAGAGTTAAGTGAGGGACCCAGTCTTAGAGGAAAATGAAGACACGAGCCAAAGAAGATGGAAAACTGTGGGTTCAGACCTAAATCCCATCATATTAGCTGAGACGGTTCACTCTTAGAGCAGACAAAAGTGTGAGGGGGGGTAACTGGGAAAATTCTTTGAAAAAGATGAGATCAGGGCTCAATCCCCATCTTATTCAACAGGGCAGTCTGATGGAGCAATGAGAATTGTTTTTATTCCTCAGGTACAGAGGCTTCTAGCCTAGGTTGATGGTACAATGCGACCTAAGTCCTCCTGGGTAGCAGATAGCAGCTCCTGTAAGCCCTTCACTTAGATAGCCTATAATTTCAGTAAGTAGTTGAAGGGTGGATGAATGGAAATTGGATGAATGAGTGAGACTTGGTGTAGTCTCTAAATGGAGGTTATAAGTAAGTAAGTAGGTATAGGTCTGAGGCATTTTGATTTTAAAAAAAAATGTTATTTGTTGTGAGCTGGGTGATAATGATATGACATCAAGAAGACATAATACTGAAGAAGCAGGAACTGCCAGTTGCTAAAACCAGACTCCACATTTGAGAACCGGAAGAACCTTAGAATATCCCACCTGCTTTACAAAAGTGGCCTTCTCTGTCTTCCTCTGTCATTTGATTGGTGGAAAAATTGAGCCACAGAGAGGGACAGTGAACTTTCCAGTATTGCACAGCATGGACTAGTCCTTTTTTTTTTTTTTTTTTTTTTTTATGTTTTGGCCATGCTACTCAGCTCTGGGGTCTTAGTTCCCTGACCAAGGACTGAACCTGAACCCCCTGCATTGGAAGTGTGGAGTCTCAACCACTGGACCATGGGGGAAGTCCCAGCACTAGCAGATCCTTGAGTAAAAGCAGATCTCAAGGGAAGCCCAACAGGTAGGATAGTATATTCTACCCCAAGGTGATACGTTCCTGTGTGCAGATTTGCAAGTCTAGCTAAAATAATGGGGACAGGAAGCTGTCTTGTACTGTGGAGATGGAACAGAAGATACACCAGCTGCTTTTCCACTTTTCAACGGCTCATATCCTCTGACACAAGAAAAGCACTCATTTCCTTTTTATGGAACTGATTGGGTGAATGTCCATAGGCCAGACTTCTTGTGTGATAGATGCAGCGTGTTCCTGACTTGCTTGCTAATGGTTCAATCACCAGAAGGTGAAGACAGTGACTCAGGGCTTTGTTATTCTGTACCTGACTCTAACCAACAAAGACAAATTGATTATGGAATTAAAGATGTCAGGAACTTGGGAGAAAAGGGATATGTCCGTGTCATGTTTGTGAGAGCCAAGGAGAGTTAAATATAATCAGACGAGTGCTCTAGATGATAGAAAACAGTTTAATAGATTCAGGTGGAGGATGTAGTGTTAGGAAATGGCTCACTTTCATGCATGCAGCTGTGGAAGGGAAGATGATTCTAAGGAGAGTTAGTAAACCATCATGACTACCCAATTTTCCCTTTTCCATGACACACTTTATAGCGACCATTCCCACAAAAGACACCTTACTGTTCATTTTTGCGAGGAGGAAGTGACCCAGAAGGAACAGGAAGTGTATTTGTCTGCATGTATCAGTATGTTATATTTCAAATTTACTGTGCAATAATTTTTAAGATTTAGTATATTTCCTTTAGGATTTTTTTTAATGCTTAGATTGGCATGTTAGTTGTGATAAAAACTGCTCTTTGCTTTACTCATTTTGTATTTTCTTGTGTGTATTATTATGGTTCCTTCCCATAATCATTTTCTTACAAAATTCCACGGTATCAAGAGACCTCCGCTTTCTTTACCATGACTATAGAGTTAGGCAGGTGTGTTCCTCTGTTTTCGCTTTTATAAGGGACACTGGAAGCAACAACATTGAATATAAAGCTTCTTCTACATTTAAGGTTATTCCATGAGAATTGAGTCTTAGATATAAAGAAACTAGATTAACTCTTCAAAGTCTAGACACATATTTACAGATAACCCCCATGTGTGACCCTTCCTGTTGCTATATTTAACAGGCATGCACAGAACTGCCGAGTCTCCTGATAGACTACTTGTAAAATCTTTTCTTGTTCTTTGTATCAGTATCAAGTTGGAGATCTTTCTTATCTCTTGGCACTTCTCATCTAACACAGTTTCTCAGCTCTCTGGATGTCGTGCTTTCTTCTTTAGCCATCTCAGCGTCTAGCTCACTGACCATTTAAACCAAAGAACAGATGTGGAAGCCAACAGGAACTGAAGAACTCTGTTCTATCTCTGAACATGAAAACAAACAGAAAAACTAGTTTGCTCACTTTATAATTTTTAACTCCTTTGTGCCTTTAGCTTTTACAAGTTTTTTCTTTTTAAAATTGTATTATTGGAGTGTAATTGCTTGACAAAGTAGTGTTAGTTTCTGCTATACAACAAAGTGAATCAGCTCTCTCTATATACATGTATCACCTCCCTCCTACTTTGCGCATCCCACCATCTAGGTCATCACAGGCACGGAGCCAAGCTCCCTGTGCTATGGGGCAGCTTCCTGCTAGCTAGCTATTTTACACTCGGCAGTGTGTATATGTCAGTGCTATTCTCCCAGTTCGTCCCATCTTATTTACAGAGTTCTACTTTTTTTCTCTTCCTCTTCCTTCTTTCTGTCTTATTGATACATTCTTAACAACAACAATAGCCTTTTTTCTTGAAATATAAACTCACTTCAAATGGCTAGTTCATGCATTTGAATCTTCATATGTCCTGTTCTTTTAACATTTCTGCACTTTCCATTTTTTAAAGAAAACTATTTATTTTAAAAAGGAGCACTTTCAGCACAAAAGAAAGAAAAGGAAGCACTTGTTCTGAAGAACAAGTCATGTCAGCCCAACCTTTTTTGTTTAAGATCATTCTTGAACCAATTGGGAAAATGCAGCAGACAGAGCATCAGCAGCTGAAGTGAATTTGACCCCTTTCTCAAGCTAGAGTTTTGGAAAGATACCGCAGTCCAGTCTGAGTGCATAAGCAATTGAGGAGATGAGTAACTATTACATAATCAAACAGAAATTCCAATGAACAGATGATTACCAACCTGGAAGAAGGATTCTAGTACATGCCAGTGAGTCTACTATTAGAGTTTTCCAGGTTGCTACTTACATTATAGATGTGGATAAAGTTGAGAAAATCATGTCCCCAAGCTTGCAAACAGTGAAGAATATAGTGATAGGCTGTAGTCATTGGATCAAAGATGAGAGAATACAACCGTCGCAAGTTTGACTCTGTACTTGAGTTTCATAATACGATCCATATATAGAGAGAGAAGCAGACAAATATTTCTTTTTGGTTGAAAAGAGTTGATGGCAAATTCATTGTGATCAATGAAAATGTGGAATGTTGGCTATGTTATTAGAAGTCCCATTTAAGTAAGAAAACTGAAAACAGGGATAATCTAGGTAGTCATATATTGACAAGACCACATGTAAACAAAGTAAGTGTTCAAAGGGTTTTCTGCTATACAACAAAGTGAATCAGCTCTCTATATACATGTATCACCTCCCTCCTACTTTGCGCATCCCACCATCTAGGTCATCACAGGCACGGAGCCAAGCTCCCTGTGCTATGGGGCAGCTTCCTGCTAGCTAGCTATTTTACACTCGGCAGTGTGTATATGTCAGTGCTATTCTCCCAGTTCGTCCCATCTTATTTACAGAGTTCTACTTTTTTTCTCTTCCTCTTCCTTCTTTCTGTCTTATTGATACATTCTTAACAACAACAATAGCCTTTTTTCTTGAAATATAAACTCACTTCAAATGGCTAGTTCATGCATTTGAATCTTCATATGTCCTGTTCTTTTAACATTTCTGCACTTTCCATTTTTTAAAGAAAACTATTTATTTTAAAAAGGAGCACTTTCAGCACAAAAGAAAGAAAAGGAAGCACTTGTTCTGAAGAACAAGTCATGTCAGCCCAACCTTTTTTGTTTAAGATCATTCTTGAACCAATTGGGGAAATGCAGCAGACAGAGCATCAGCAGCTGAAGTGAATTTGACCCCTTTCTCAAGCTAGAGTTTTGGAAAGATACCGCAGTCCAGTCTGAGTGCGTAAGCAATTGAGGAGATGAGTAACTATTACATAATCAAACAGAAATTCCAATGAACAGATGATTACCAACCTGGAAGAAGGATTCTAGTACATGCCAGTGAGTCTACTATTAGAGTTTTCCAGGTTGCTACTTACATTATAGATGTGGATAAAGTTGAGAAAATCATGTCCCCAAGCTTGCAAACAGTGAAGAATATAGTGATAGGCTGTAGTCATTGGATCAAAGATGAGAGAATACAACCGTCGCAAGTTTGACTCTGTACTTGAGTTTCATAATACGATCCATATATAGAGAGAGAAGCAGACAAATATTTCTTTTTGGTTGAAAAGAGTTGATGGCAAATTCATTGTGATCAATGAAAATGTGGAATGTTGGCTATGTTATTAGAAGTCCCATTTAAGTAAGAAAACTGAAAACAGGGATAATCTAGGTAGTCATATATTGACAAGACCACATGTAAACCATTGCTTCGTGTTCTAGTCCGGTCTCATTAATAGGGACAAACTGGAGGATGTCCTAAGATGAACATCTAATTTAGTTTTATCATATGAGGAAGAAGAATGTTAATGAACTTGGGAACTGTCAGCAGCCAGACGTCTTTCCTACCCAAGCAAAGGCAGACTTTCTGTGGGCTGCAGAATGGAATCAAGACCCCTGGGGAGTCACACTTGGGTTTAGTAGGAGTGACACTTGCTAGCATTCAGAGGTTTGCATAGATGAAATGAGTTCCACTGTAGATACTATCATTTCTACTGGTCTTGGTGCCTGGGGGACTCCAGTTCCTATGTCACTGACATCAGGTATGACCTTGTGACTGGCTCCAGCTGATGGAACTTGAGCCACAGTAAAAGCATCACTTCTGATGCCAGTCATTTAGTTGTAATTCTTATTTAACTCATGATCACCCCCTTCTCCAGCCTCAGTGAACACTGAAGCATTATGTTAAGAGGGAGGTGAAATTTGAGTGACTACAGTGTTGACAGTATCCTCCAGCTCCCCTCAGATCCACCACATACATACCTGTACCGGGCATGTTGTTTGGGTGGAAAAAATAAACCTTTGCTGTTTTTAACCCCTTTACTTCATGGTTTATTACTTCTGAGTAATCTTGACTAAGGCTTCCCTGGTGGCTCAGATGGTAAAGAACCTACCTGCAGTGCAGGAGGCACAGGAGCTGCAGGTTCCATCCCAGGTCCCCGGAGAAGGAAATGGCAACCCATTCCAGTAGAATGCCATGGACAGAGAAGCCTGGCGAGTTCGGGAATCCCCAAGCTTGCAAACAGTGAAGAATATAGTGATAGGCTGTAGTTTGGATCAAAGATGAGAGAATACAACCGTCGCAAGTTTGACTCTGTACTTGAGTTTCATAATACGATCCATATATAGAGAGAGAAGCAGACAAATATTTCTTTTTGGTTGAAAAGAGTTGATGGCAAATTCATTGTGATCAATGAAAATGTGGAATGTTGGCTATGTTATTAGAAGTCCCATTTAAGTAAGAAAACTGAAAACAGGGATAATCTAGGTAGTCATATATTGACAAGACCACATGTAAACCATTGCTTCGTGTTCTAGTCCGGTCTCATTAATAGGGACAAACTGGAGGATGTCCTAAGATGAACATCTAATTTAGTTTTATCATATGAGGAAGAAGAATGTTAATGAACTTGGGAACTGTCAGCAGCCAGACGTCTTTCCTACCCAAGCAAAGGCAGACTTTCTGTGGGCTGCAGAATGGAATCAAGACCCCTGGGGAGTCACACTTGGGTTTAGTAGGAGTGACACTTGCTAGCATTCAGAGGTTTGCATAGATGAAATGAGTTCCACTGTAGATACTATCATTTCTACTGGTCTTGGTGCCTGGGGGACTCCAGTTCCTATGTCACTGACATCAGGTATGACCTTGTGACTGGCTCCAGCTGATGGAACTTGAGCCACAGTAAAAGCATCACTTCTGATGCCAGTCATTTAGTTGTAATTCTTATTTAACTCATGATCACCCCCTTCTCCAGCCTCAGTGAACACTGAAGCATTATGTTAAGAGGGAGGTGAAATTTGAGTGACTACAGTGTTGACAGTATCCTCCAGCTCCCCTCAGATCCACCACATACATACCTGTACCGGGCATGTTGTTTGGGTGGAAAAAATAAACCTTTGCTGTTTTTAACCCCTTTACTTCATGGTTTATTACTTCTGAGTAATCTTGACTAAGGCTTCCCTGGTGGCTCAGATGGTAAAGAACCTACCTGCAGTGCAGGAGGCACAGGAGCTGCAGGTTCGATCCCTGGGTCGGGAAGGTCCCCTGGAGAAGGGAATGACAATCCATTCCAGTAGAATTCCATGGACAGAGAAGCCTGGCGAGCTTCAATCCATGGGGTCACGAAGAGTCCGACATGACTGAGTAACTAAATGAAACTAATCCTGGCTAATTCAGTGCCTTCATGATGCAGTGGTTCCTTACATGGGAGCATTAGCAAGACAAGCATTAGATTCTGTAAATCAAAATTACAATGCGGTATCACCTCACGCTGATCTGAATGGCCATCACCATAAAATCTATAAACAAGAAAAGCTAGAGAGGGTACACAGAAAGGAAATCCGTTTGCTCTTCTGGTAGGAATGTAAATTGATACAGCCACTATGGAGAGCAGTATGGAGATTCCTTAAAAAAACAAAAAATAGAACTACCATGTGACCCAGGAATCCCATTAAACTAAGCTTCTCAAAGATGCCCTTGATACTGTCTACTAAGCCATGCAACTGAGTGAAGCACACACATGCCACATTGTACCCACTTAGTGTTCTGGTTAAAACTGCTCTGTACTGGGTGGTATTTATGAAGTGGTTCTGTCTGTGGAAGAAGCTGATAAGATGATGAGAGCCTGAAAGTGAGAGTAACAAAATACACGTACCTAGCACAAAAAGAAATGAAAAATAGAATTAAAAGGTGATTCCAATGAAGTAGAAAATGGAAGAAACAAATATTAAATTATAATTAAAATACAAATGCAAACCTATACATACAAATATGCATATGTAAATTTTTGTGTGTATTAAAAAAAACAAACCCACATGAATTAACTGAAGTCTCACTTTTGTTATTCACAGGAGACCAAAATCAACTGTGTTCGCCTGGCTACGAAAGGTAATGTCGTCTTGAGCTATTTAAATAATTTTCTCTTGGTTTGGGGATTACTAAGAATAGTAAGATACCGGGCATGTTGTTTGGGTGGAAAAAATAAACCTTTGCTGTTTTTAACCCCTTTACTTCATGGTTTATTACTTCTGAGTAATCTTGACTAAGGCTTCCCTGGTGGCTCAGATGGTAAAGAACCTACCTGCAGTGCAGGAGGCACAGGAGCTGCAGGTTCGATCCCTGGGTCGGGAAGGTCCCCTGGAGAAGGGAATGACAATCCATTCCAGTAGAATTCCATGGACAGAGAAGCCTGGCGAGCTTCAATCCATGGGGTCACGAAGAGTCCGACATGACTGAGTAACTAAATGAAACTAATCCTGGCTAATTCAGTGCCTTCATGATGCAGTGGTTCCTTACATGGGAGCATTAGCAAGACAAGCATTAGATTCTGTAAATCAAAATTACAATGCGGTATCACCTCACGCTGATCTGAATGGCCATCACCATAAAATCTATAAACAAGAAAAGCTAGAGAGGGTACACAGAAAGGAAATCCGTTTGCTCTTCTGGTAGGAATGTAAATTGATACAGCCACTATGGAGAGCAGTATGGAGATTCCTTAAAAAAACAAAAAATAGAACTACCATGTGACCCAGGAATCCCATTAAACTAAGCTTCTCAAAGATGCCCTTGATACTGTCTACTAAGCCATGCAACTGAGTGAAGCACACACATGCCACATTGTACCCACTTAGTGTTCTGGTTAAAACTGCTCTGTACTGGGTGGTATTTATGAAGTGGTTCTGTCTGTGGAAGAAGCTGATAAGATGATGAGAGCCTGAAAGTGAGAGTAACAAAATACACGTACCTAGCACAAAAAGAAATGAAAAATAGAATTAAAAGGTGATTCCAATGAAGTAGAAAATGGAAGAAACAAATATTAAATTATAATTAAAATACAAATGCAAACCTATACATACAAATATGCATATGTAAATTTTTGTGTGTATTAAAAAAAACAAACCCACATGAATTAACTGAAGTCTCACTTTTGTTATTCACAGGAGACCAAAATCAACTGTGTTCGCCTGGCTACGAAAGGTATGTTGGCATGCTCTGTCTGTCTTGAGCTATTTAAATAATTTTCTCTGTAGCCACACAGAGAAATTTTAGGCAGTGATTACTAAGAATAGTAAGAAATAGTTATTTTCATTTGCATCTAGGTATTATATACCTATGGTATGTAGTAATAACGTGTGCCTAAAGCATGGGAAGAGCTCAAAACATATTTGTTTAGTCAACGGATGGATGGATAGATGTACAAAATGGTACATTAGTTATTGGAGGCATAAATATAAAGTAACTCAAATACTCTTCTGCTATATGTTTTCATTGTATTTAGGTCTTTGTTTATGAGGGTATTTTTTGCATGTCAGACCAATCTTCTGATTTTGTATTTTATTCAGTTGCTGCATAGCTTTCAAAAATGAGGTGATTAGTGTTAGTGCCTTCGATAATGAGAAAACAAACACTGCATTGTTATGTAGTTGGCATTTTCAACACTTATCCCCAAAACTAAGGCAGCCTTGTTCAGGCTCATCACTTTTGTTTCCCTAATTATAATTGAATTGCCTGGCTCTTTCAATTGGTACATGTTTCTGTTTATTACTCTTAAAAAAAAAAAATCAATGAATGGTTTGTTATCATTTAACCTATTACAAGGTTGAATGGTTAGAAATCAGGTTTATCTTTTTGTGATAGAATTGATATTTTTAACAGCTATCCTCCCTGTGTAAACACACCAAAACTGGGGAACTCCATTCTATTCCCTGCATTTATTGATAGCATATATAGTTTCATAGGTTGCTTACACAGCAGTGAAAAGATGTAAGCAGATATATAATGATAGATATAAACTATAGACAAAGACAGTGGTTCAAGGATGTATATGTACGTGTGAATACATATAGGCAAGATCACACAGCAGAAAGTGCACACATATCAGGGAGGGAAAGAGACAGAGAGTCGGGGAGGCAATATTTAATGGTTATTTGACAAAATTATGCACAAAGACACATCACCCATTTATTTTATAACTTTGAAGAAAGTCACATCAATTTGGAGACAGAAAAGGGAAGACGCAGGGGGAAGCAGACAGAAGCAGTCAGGGCTCACAGTGATAAGAACACACTGATCTCACAGAAGTCAGAAGAGGTCGGCATGTCCCGAATGTGTTCTCTCTCGGGAGCTCAGGCTACTGCACAGAAAGAGATAAAACTCTCCTTGTGAGGCAGGGAGAATCGATGGCCTGCAAACAAAAGAGGCACAAATTATGGGTCGTGGCAGAGTTTTCACTGAAGAAAACAGGTCATCTAGAAAGAAGACCCTCATCCATGAACTAGAGCTCTGGTCTCAGGCCAGACAGCTAGGTATCTGCAGCAGCCCCCAGGAGCGGGCAGGAAACTGACTCAGTGACAGTGTTCCTCGGCTCCCTGCTAGCTTCTGACCCCTGGACATGGAAGGGGTTGATGGCCTTGCTCTCCCCTGCAGGGGATATGGGGTTCTAAGGACACCCTCTGGAACATAAGCCCTCCTAAAGGGGAATTTGTTGAATCATATGATGTGAACTGGGGATAAGGACATGCTTATCCCCAAAACTAAGGCAGCCTTGTTCAGGCTCATCACTTTTGTTTCCCTAATTATAATTGAATTGCCTGGCTCTTTCAATTGGTACATGTTTCTGTTTATTACTCTTAAAAAAAAAAAATCAATGAATGGTTTGTTATCATTTAACCTATTACAAGGTTGAATGGTTAGAAATCAGGTTTATCTTTTTGTGATAGAATTGATATTTTTAACAGCTATCCTCCCTGTGTAAACACACCAAAACTGGGGAACTCCATTCTATTCCCTGCATTTATTGATAGCATATATAGTTTCATAGGTTGCTTACACAGCAGTGAAAAGATGTAAGCAGATATATAATGATAGATATAAACTATAGACAAAGACAGTGGTTCAAGGATGTATATGTACGTGTGAATACATATAGGCAAGATCACACAGCAGAAAGTGCACACATATCAGGGAGGGAAAGAGACAGAGAGTCGGGGAGGCAATATTTAATGGTTATTTGACAAAATTATGCACAAAGACACATCACCCATTTATTTTATAACTTTGAAGAAAGTCACATCAATTTGGAGACAGAAAAGGGAAGACGCAGGGGGAAGCAGACAGAAGCAGTCAGGGCTCACAGTGATAAGAACACACTGATCTCACAGAAGTCAGAAGAGGTCGGCATGTCCCGAATGTGTTCTCTCTCGGGAGCTCAGGCTACTGCACAGAAAGAGATAAAACTCTCCTTGTGAGGCAGGGAGAATCGATGGCCTGCAAACAAAAGAGGCACAAATTATGGGTCGTGGCAGAGTTTTTCACTGAAGAAAACAGGTCATCTAGAAAGAAGACCCTCATCCATGAACTAGAGCTCTGGTCTCAGGCCAGACAGCTAGGTATCTGCAGCAGCCCCCAGGAGCGGGCAGGAAACTGACTCAGTGACAGTGTTCCTCGGCTCCCTGCTAGCTTCTGACCCCTGGACATGGAAGGGGTTGATGGCCTTGCTCTCCCCTGCAGGGGATATGGGGTTCTAAGGACACCCTCTGGAACATAAGCCCTCCTAAAGGGGAATTTGTTGAATCATATGATGTGAACTGGGGATAAGGACATGTGATCAGACAGACAAAAGGTACTTGTGGGGACTATTTTTGGCTGTGACAGGTCTTTGTTGCTGGGTGCAGGCTTTCTCTAGTTAGAGTGAGCAGAAGCTCCTCTCTAGTTGCCGTGGGAGGGCTTCTCTTTGCAGTGGCTTCTGTTGTTGCAGAGCATGAGCTCTGTGGTGCAGGGTCTCAACAGCTGCAGTCCTTGGGCTCTAGAGCGCAGGCTCGATCGTTGTGGCGTGTGGGCTTAGTTGCTCTGCAGCACGTGGGATCTTTCTGGATCAGGAATTGAACCCATGTCTCCTTGGCAGGCGAATTCTTTACCACTGAGCCTCCAGGGGAGCCCTGAGAGAGAATAATTAGAAGTATATATCCTGGCAATTTCAGGACCCACTCTCCACGTGGATATAGAGCACACCACACCGTGTTTTACCAGAGTTGATTTGCTGATCTGTAGGTTTAACATGAGCCTTACAGAACTAGAGCAGAAGAGTGCTCTACTTCTTCTTAGCCTAAGCATTTCTCTTCTTGTTTGATGTTTAGGATACAATCTTCCTTGTGGAGTGTGTTGTAAGCCTGTGTCAGGTGTGGTGGGGGGAATGGGAATGCATTCACGAGTATGAGTACCCAGTTGAACCTGCCAAGGCAGAACTCAGAGGAGTCAGGAGTGGGAGGTAGATTCCAGGCTTCCACACCTTTGTTTTCCAGTGCAGTGAGGTCTGTCACCCCCATCAGAGAAGCAGACTCTAGTAGCACTCGACAGTGGGGTAGAAATCTGGGTAGTGCAGAATGCCCATCTCCCTCAGGTCAAGGAGTTATTCCCTCCTGGCACCACATCAAATAAATAAGCAGGAGGCTTGGTGATGCAGAGAAAAGGCAGAAAAAGGAAAGCTGTGTTTGGCCTCTACTCTGTCCCCTTGCATCATACAGGGTCAACTGAAGGAGAACCCTCTCAGAATTCATGCACTGCTCCTGGGGACTGTGTGTCGAGGAACTCAGTCCAGGCATCGTTATTTGACCCAGCCCTTTCCTGATACTGTCCATCAGAGTTCCCTCTTTGTGGGTTTGCTGAAAATACTCTTCTTTTTAATAGCAGAAAACACGATGGTGGGAACCCTGCAGGCAGTGGAAGTATAGCAAATCCCAGCGGCAGATTCCGTAGGCCATCTGTCTCCCTCCGAGCCCCTCCACCTCTCTGTCATTGTGGCATTTGCCTCATGGGTCTGCCAGTGGGCAGCCAGCCTCTGGAGTGCGATCACATGGGCAGGCTTGAGGCCCATGTTTTGGCAATGAAACAATTTGCTGATGTCCCGTCCCTGACTCGAGTGACTCCAGACAGTGTCTGTGGTCAGCTGTGTGGGTCCCATGGAACTGGAGGGCTGCCACTCAGAATGGAACAGCCCGAGCAGTTCAGAGTCGTTCTGACCAGAAGTCCAGTGCATCTTCTTTCAGTATTAGATACAATCCCTGGCTCCAGCCCGCAGATCTAACGCTTATCTGTCTCTAAGGTCACTGTTAGTCACTCAAACTCTTAATGAAGCATACTGCCCAGTCTGGACGTCTGCAAAGCCAGGGATCTGTGTTAGTTTTCAGTGACTGCAGAGTTTCACAAACTAAGTGGCTTAAACAAAATTTACTGTCTCACATTTCTGAAGACTAGAAATCTCAGATCAGTGCAGGGTTGGCTCCTTGGAGGATGCGAGGCAGAGTCTGTTCCTTGCGTTTTCTCCAGCTTCTGCTGGGTTGCTGACCATCCCTGGCACTCTCTGGTGTGTGGATGCATCCGTCATCTGATCTCTTAGTGATGGAACAGCGTAATCTACCCATTCACAGAAAAATTTTTGAGTGTACCTACTGCCAGTAGTTTGCTGATAAACCTGCTCTTTGTAAAAGAAAAACCTTTTTTTTTTTTTTTGACCTCTTTTTATTGATTTTTTATTTATTTTTCATCCATCTTTATTCTTCGGCTTGTGTGGGCCTCCCATTGCCATGGCCTCTCTCATTGCAGAGCACCAGCTCTGGGGGCACGTACTCCAGAGCGCTGGCTCGTGACTTGATGCACCAGTACAGCTGCTACGCGGCACATGGGATCTTCCTAGGCCATGAATCGAACCAGTGCCCCTTGCACTGCAAGGCGGACTCTTTACCCACTGAACCACCAGGGAAACCCAAGAAAAGCTTTTTTTCTGTAGTCTTTGTCCATTTCTAGGGTGTGAAAATATCCCCGCAGATCCTATATCAAGCTATAGATGGCTTAACAGCTGACTTACAAGAATGTCCTGAATGTTTAGCAACATTTCTTCTGTATCAAGCTGATGCAAGCCAGCTCCAGCACACCAAGACCTCAACTTGTTATGAGGACCGAATGATAACATAAATATAAGTGGATTTTTATTTACTGTAAATTGTTTTGGAAATTAAAAAAAAAAAAAAATCACTATCGGTGCCTTTTGTTTCTCTCATACAGTCAGCTCATTCAGTGAGCACCTATGAGCTAGGTACCTTGTAAGGAACTGGGGATTTTTGATGAACCAGCAGGCTTGCTTCCTGCCCTCGAGAAGCTCATAGTCTAGTGTGGAAGCAGACATTAACTGAATGATTGTAACAGACGGTGGAGGAGTATGGTCGTGATCAGTGCCTCTAAAGAGAGGCAGAGCTAAAGCCCTGGGACCCCCTGGACTCCTCTAGGACAGATGCACAGAAAAGACTTTGTGCCCCCTGGTCCCTTCACCACCCCTTTTCAGCCACCACTTGGAATTGAGTCGTACCTGGTGTGAGGGTGGCATTTTTAGAAGCTAGCTGACTCATTGTGAGAGGAGCCCCACCCTTGGTCCAGACTCCCTGGGAAGAGCCAAATCCCCTGCGTTTACAAAGGGCCTGATGGGTGGACTCACACAACAAGGAGGCAGTATTTATTTAGAGTCAGGGCAGCATCTGTAGCTGAAGGTGAGGCCAGAGGACTGTGGGGTGGAAGTTTGGTGTTAGCTACTAGAAGGTTTAATGCCGGGATTAGAACAAGTTCATCTCAAAAGCCTGTAAGGCAGTCTTTTTCATTGATGGGTGTAGAGGGAGGGGCCTCGCATGCACAGTTTCACATTCTTTTCCGCGTTCCTCAGCTTGGCTGTTACTAATTTTGACTGCACACTGAGAGGAATCAGAACGTGAGTTTAGCCATAGTGGGGAAGAGGTATTTATCAGTGCACACACAAAGAATGGGAGCGTCTTAAGGCAGATTTCTTAGAAGGAGAGCCTGAGGCAAGGATTTGGGTGCCTGGGATATATTAAGGAAGGACTCCTGGAAGAAATATGTAAATGCACCAGGAAACCCAAGAAAAGCTTTTTTTCTGTAGTCTTTGTCCATTTCTAGGGTGTGAAAATATCCCCGAAGATCCTATATCAAGCTATAGATGGCTTAACAGCTGACTTACAAGAATGTCCTGAATGTTTAGCAACATTTCTTCTGTATCAAGCTGATGCAAGCCAGCTCCAGCACACCAAGACCTCAACTTGTTATGAGGACCGAATGATAACATAAATATAAGTGGATTTTTATTTACTGTAAATTGTTTTGGAAATTAAAAAAAAAAAAAAATCACTATCGGTGCCTTTTGTTTCTCTCATACAGTCAGCTCATTCAGTGAGCACCTATGAGCTAGGTACCTTGTAAGGAACTGGGGATTTTTGATGAACCAGCAGGCTTGCTTCCTGCCCTCGAGAAGCTCATAGTCTAGTGTGGAAGCAGACATTAACTGAATGATTGTAACAGACGGTGGAGGAGTATGGTCGTGATCAGTGCCTCTAAAGAGAGGCAGAGCTAAAGCCCTGGGACCCCCTGGACTCCTCTAGGACAGATGCACAGAAAAGACTTTGTGCCCCCTGGTCCCTTCACCACCCCTTTTCAGCCACCACTTGGAATTGAGTCGTACCTGGTGTGAGGGTGGCATTTTTAGAAGCTAGCTGACTCATTGTGAGAGGAGCCCCACCCTTGGTCCAGACTCCCTGGGAAGAGCCAAATCCCCTGCGTTTACAAAGGGCCTGATGGGTGGACTCACACAACAAGGAGGCAGTATTTATTTAGAGTCAGGGCAGCATCTGTAGCTGAAGGTGAGGCCAGAGGACTGTGGGGTGGAAGTTTGGTGTTAGCTACTAGAAGGTTTAATGCCGGGATTAGAACAAGTTCATCTCAAAAGCCTGTAAGGCAGTCTTTTTCATTGATGGGTGTAGAGGGAGGGGCCTCGCATGCACAGTTTCACATTCTTTTCCGCGTTCCTCAGCTTGGCTGTTACTAATTTTGACTGCACACTGAGAGGAATCAGAACGTGAGTTTAGCCATAGTGGGGAAGAGGTATTTATCAGTGCACACACAAAGAATGGGAGCGTCTTAAGGCAGATTTCTTAGAAGGAGAGCCTGAGGCAAGGATTTGGGTGCCTGGGATATATTAAGGAAGGACTCCTGGAAGAAATATGTAAATGCAAGAGGGAAGAGGCTGAGAGTCTATTGGGAGGCAAAGTCAAGTCTGAGCTGGCTACAGGGTAAGGTATAAATTTCTCCAGAGCCTTTCTGCTTTGAGGCAAGAAGATCCAGATTTCTGCCTCTTCCCTACTCAGTCCTTGGTGGTTTTCCTTTCTTTACTCTTCTCCTTCTAATAGGGACAGAGTGGAATAGTTACGTAGTTGTGGAGTCCTAGTGATAGGGACAGAGTAGAATAGGTAGGTAGTTGTAGAATCCTAGTAGGGGACAGTAGGTAGAAGGGTGAAACCTGAGAAAGGCTGGGAGGCCAATGAGTTGATGATAACTCAGGAGAGCGGCTCCTTGTTCAGCAAAGCAGGCTTGACTGGGTATAAACAGCTGATGAAGGAGGAGCTGGCGAAGAAGGAACTAATGATGTATGCCTTGCATCTGTGTCTACTTGAGGGGGGTGATCTTCTACCATCCTATATATATGGCTGCCCATTCAATTGAAGAGGGGGAGCAGAGCAGAGCTTTCCTGCCTGCTCGCTTGCACCTCTTTCAAGTACCCTATCCTAATAAATCCTCTTCTTGCCTATCACTCTGCCTCTCGCTGAATTCCTTCTGCGTTGAGGCACGAAGAACCTGAGCCTCCATGGGTCCAGACATTGGGTGAGTGCTGAATTAAGTTCTGGCCGTGTGGGTTCGAGTCCCAGACAGGGTTTTGACTGGGATTGAGTCCTGACTATGTGGATTCAAGTCCCAAGCAGGGTTTTGGCTGGGGTTAAGCCTTAGCCACGTGGATTCAAGTCCCAAACGGGTTTTTGGCTGGGGTTAAGCCCCATTCACACGGATTCAAGTCCCAAACAGTGTTTTGGCTAGAATTCAAGCTCCAGCCGCATGGGTTCAAGTCCCAAGCAGGGCCCAATGAGGTCTGGACCCTGGGTTTAAGTCTCAAATCGAGGTAGAACCCTTTCACTTCTCCTTGGGAGATCTCTGAGGTAGCCATCCCACCCCCAAGTCTTGCACAAGTCTCTGGAGAGAGTCAAAAGGGCCAAGGGGAACCCTTAATACCGCCCCCCCCCCCCCAACAGGAGCTAGGGGATGTCACGCCACCTGTAAAGGGACCTAGGGGTTGCACCAACAGCATCACCACAGGGCTCTTATTATAAGGAGGATGTGTTGTATCTTCAGGTTGAGGATAGCAGAAAGCTCATAGAATTGCCTCGACTTCAAAAGCCAAATGAACATTTCAAAAGCCCTTTGTTTGGTACACCAGCTCTAGGAATCTGGTCAGAACTGTACAGAGGGTACTTCCCTGGTAGTCAGTCCAGTGGTGAAGACTCGACCCTGCAAATACAGGTTCTAACCCTGGTCTAGGAGCTAAGATCTCACATGCCATGCAGCATGTCCAGAAAGTTTTAAAAAATTTAAAGAAATTATTAAAAAAAAAAAACTGTATAGAGAAAACTATAGCCAGTGGGTAAAGAGACATTAAGTTTTGGTTTGGAAATACAACTGTGATTCAGACTTTGAAGGGAAGGCAGTAAGGGAGAAAATAAAAAGATTCATTTAAAAGTTAGATTTTGTTCCTGCAATCAAAACAGGAACTGTGAGAAAAGACAAGAGGGAGTTACACTGAGACCAGTTCAGTCCTGTTTACATGTGGAAGGCGGGGGACGGGCTCAATGTAGGAACCAGGTGAGCCTGGGAAAACAGAGCTGAGGAGGGAGACTTGAACTGCTCAAGGGATAGACGAATACCCCCAGAAGCTAGTTTAGGCGAGAGGTTTTGTACTTTTTCAGTTGGGTATGTTGACTGAAAAACGATAAGCAACTTGAGAGTTCAGGGTTAAGTGTTTTGTTTTGTTTTTAATTCCCTCCCCCCCACTTCTATTGGTCCTTCATTTATTTATTTTTCATCCATCTTTGTTCTTTGGCCTGTGTGGGCCTCCCATTGCAATGGCCTTCTCTGTTGCAAAGCACCGGCTCCAGAGGCATGCGCTCCAGAGCGCTGGCTCGTAGTTAGACACATGGGTCCAGCTGCTCCGCGGTACTTGGGATGTTCCCAGGCCAGGCATTGATCTGGCGCCCCTTGCACTGCAAGGCTGTGTCTTTACCCACTGGACCACCAGGGAAGCCGGAGGGTTAGGTTTTATTTGGGGCACAATTAGGACAGCAGCCCAGAGACAGCACCCTAGATAGCTCTGAAGAGGCTGCTTCAAGGAGGCAGCAGGAGGAAAATTAATATAGAAGATTTTGATGAAGGGGGGTTTTGCATACCATTATAGACTCTTTTTTTATATATACTTTTTTTTTTTTTGTCTCTTAGTCATCATTGATTTTTATCCATCTTTATTCTCTGGTATGTGTGGGCCTCCCATTTCAGTGGCCTCTCTCATTGCAGAGCACCGGCTCTGGGCGCATGCGCTCTAGAGCACTGACTCACAGTTGAACACACTGGCCCAGCCGCTCCGTGGCACATGGGATCCTTCTGGGCTAGGGACCTAACTGGTGCCTCTTGCACTGCAAGGCGGACTCTCTACCCACCAGAGAAGCCCTGTACACTCATTTTACAAAGGTTAGTCACGAAGATCTGAGTCACCATAAAGGGACTTGGTGTTTTTCTAGGTATGAGGAGATGCAAGGATTGAGATCGTAAAATCTGTTCCTAAAGACATCTGCCTGTCTAAAGACCTGTCCTACCACATCCCCTGAAGCACAGAGTGCCTTACTGCACCCTGAACTCCCTCAGAGGGTGTTGGGAGTCAGCAGCTGCCACAGCACAGGGGTCCATCTCCACTGAGGTAGATGGCAAATGCCCTTATTGTTCAGTCATTGGCAGTGTAACTGGTAAGTGCCAATTTGTAGTCGACAGTTATTAACAATATATCAAAAGAATATCTTAGGGGCTTCCCCTGGTGGTCCAGTGGGTAAGGACACCGCCTTGCAGTGCAAGGGGCGCCGGTTCGATCCCTGGCCTGGGAAGATCCCACGTACCGCGGAGCGGCTGGACCGATGTGTCCAATTACCGAGCCGGAGCTCTGGAGCGCATGCGCCCAGAGCCGGTGCTCTGTGACAACAGAGGCCACTGCGATAGGAGGCCCACAGGAGCCAAAGAACAAAGACGGATGAAAATAGACAAATGAAAGACCAATAGAAGTGGCCCGCCCATCCCCCTCCCTCCCCACCCCACACACCAAAAAAAACAAGATTAAAAAGAAAAGAATATCTTAAGGCTGTAAAGGTCTTCCTAGGCCCTCATCCACAATATTAACATAGGATTAGCCAGAATATGGTCTCTCACCATCAACACTGCGTCGACATTCCAATGCAAAATAGTTCGCCTCCAAAAGACAGTGAAGTTAGTTTCAGAGTAGATCTTTACCATAGCAAACATTTTGGGCTAGAAAATGTTTGTTCCCCTTCCTCCTCCTTGGGAATCACTGACCTCCTTACCAAGTCTGTCTGTTCATCCCATTCAGATGGATCAATGGCTAGACAGCTGGGTGGCTGGATAGATGGGAGAGCTACTGGGTCATTCTTCCAGGACCTCGTCTTTTTAAATTTTTTTTCAAACTAGCTACTTGTCAAAATGTTCTCTTGAAAGATAGGAGTGAAAGCAATAGAGGTAGGGATTAGCCATATGATCTACAATGCCCACTAATGAAAGGACCAGCCAAATTCTGCTTAGGTACCTGTCATGACAGAGACCTCACTACTTCTCCAGGGAGTTCCTCCCACCACTGGGCATCAGTTGAAAAGAACCTCAGTATCAGGGGTTCAAATTGGCTCCCTGTCGTTTCTTCTATTCGATCTTTGGGACCACATAAATCTGCCTTTTCTCCTTTCAGAAAATAAAATCTGCCTCTTCAGACTTGCTCCCTCTGCCCCAGTTGGGGTCCCTCCAGTCCTCATTGTCCACCATCTTCCCTGTGGGAACTCTGGCCGCCAGCAGGCCACTTCACCCCCATCCCAGGCGCCAGCCTTCAAGGGAGCACAGCTGGCTCCACAGACTCCCGCTGGGTGTGCCCAAGTGGCAGTTAGCAAAATCAGCTTTGATTTGATTTGCAAACTGAGCCGAGTCATTGAGACAAAATAAATCTGGAAACCCATAAAGCCATTTGTAGAGTTGCTTTGCAGAAGAAAGTCACAGTTTTAATCTAGTAAACAGTCCCCTCTGAGTAGGTGCTGAAAGCCAAACTCCAGGATGATGGAGCATGAAATGACTGATGTGTCCAATTACCGAGCTGGAGCTCTGGGGCACATGCGCCCTGAGCCGGTGCTCTGCGACAACAGAGGCCACTGCGATAGGAGGCCCACAGGAGCCAAAGAACGAAGACGGATGAAAAAATGGAGAAATGAAAGACCAACAGAAGTGACCCGCCCATCCCCCTCCCTCCCCACCCCACACACCAAAAAAAACAAGATTAAAAAGAAAAGAATATCTTAAGGCTGTAAAGGTCTTCCTAGGCCCTCATCCACAATATTAACATAGGATTAGCCAGAATATGGTCTCTCACCATCAACACTGCGTGCGACATTCCAATGCAAAATAGTTCGCCTCCAAAAGACAGTGAAGTTAGTTTCAGAGTAGATCTTTACCATAGCAAACATTTTGGGCTAGAAAATGTTTGTTCCCCTTCCTCCTCCTTGGGAATCACTGACCTCCTTACCAAGTCTGTCTGTTCATCCCATTCAGATGGATCAATGGCTAGACAGCTGGGTGGCTGGATAGATGGGAGAGCTACTGGGTCATTCTTCCAGGACCTCGTCTTTTTAAATTTTTTTTCAAACTAGCTACTTGTCAAAATGTTCTCTTGAAAGATAGGAGTGAAAGCAATAGAGGTAGGGATTAGCCATATGATCTACAATGCCCACTAATGAAAGGACCAGCCAAATTCTGCTTAGGTACCTGTCATGACAGAGACCTCACTACTTCTCCAGGGAGTTCCTCCCACCACTGGGCATCAGTTGAAAAGAACCTCAGTATCAGGGGTTCAAATTGGCTCCCTGTCGTTTCTTCTATTCGATCTTTGGGACCACATAAATCTGCCTTTTCTCCTTTCAGAAAATAAAATCTGCCTCTTCAGACTTGCTCCCTCTGCCCCAGTTGGGGTCCCTCCAGTCCTCATTGTCCACCATCTTCCCGTGGGAACTCTGGCCGCCAGCAGGCCACTTCACCCCCATCCCAGGCGCCAGCCTTCAAGGGAGCACAGCTGGCTCCACAGACTCCCGCTGGGTGTGCCCAAGTGGCAGTTAGCAAAATCAGTTTTGATTTGATTTGCAAACTGAGCCGAGTCATTGAGACAAAATAAATCTGGAAACCCATAAAGCCATTTGTAGAGTTGCTTTGCAGAAGAAAGTCACAGTTTTAATCTAGTAAACAGTCCCCTCTGAGTAGGTGCTGAAAGCCAAACTCCAGGATGATGGAGCATGAAATGAGAGGCCCGTGTCACCAATATGCCCACGCTGCCTCAGGTGGTGATGGACTAAAAGCATCATCCCAGGGCAGCAAGAGTCGGGGGCAATAGTCTTTTATAAACATGGCTTCTTTTTATAATGAATAAGCCTGAGGTAGAACATTTCATCCAGCATTTTCTCTCCTCTCTTCCAAATGGATTCTTGCCCCTGCAGGGACAATAAATAGCCATTGTCCAGTGAGATGCCCTCATTTCACAGATGCTAAGACTGGGGCCCACAAGCAGAGCAGTATGTCCGTGGCTTTTTTAGCTATAAGAATAACCTGCCACAGGTGATGTGAGAAGCCAGGTGAGATTGCAGGCATTGTCTACTGTCAGCTAGGAAATACCAACTACCAGCCCTTCCCACCTCCATTGATCCAGTTCTGTATGGAAGGTTCTGTTTTATATAAACCTTCCTCAGGAGCTTGCCTAGAATAATGGGGAATCAAAGACACTTGGATTCAAATCCTACATCCAAAACATAACTGTTTGATCTTGGACAAGTCACAACCTCCAGGAGTCACTTTTAGGCCTACGATCATCAGTTCTTTTCCCTGATTGTTTGGATTAGTTATAATCCACATAAAAGGGTAGGAGCATCATAGATAATACAGTTTGAGCTTCCTGTCTTCCTTCTTCTGGGTCTTCTCTTATATGAGACCTGGAGAGCTAGGTCTACTAAGCATATGTCCTTTTTCTGCCCTTCCCTGTCGAGGTCTGTGCGCAGGTTGGAAAGAATTTCCAGATGTGAGGCAGAGTGAGAGGAAAGCAAAGTTTATTAAAGTGGGGGAAGGGAGAGTCACTGCCAGTACAGTGGGCCGGCTTAAGGGAGAAAGTGGGAGATGCTGTGAGAACAGCAGGCCGGCTCAAGGGAGAACCGACATGGTTAGAGTGGGAAACACTGTGAGAACAGCAGGCCTCACAGTGGACTGGCTCAAGGGAGAGCCGACCCTCAGCAGGGGTCTTTTTTTTTTTTTTTTTTTAACTTTTTACTTTTACAGAGTTTTGCTGTTTACAGATATGTATGATCCCAGATTAGTCATATGTATATCCCCCCCATCTCATCCCTCCAGGCCGTCACACCAGCAGGGGTCTTTGATCCATTTTATAGCCAGGGTCTAGGGAGTGGCATGGGAGTCTTAAGAAGCACTGCTGCTTTCGCAGTGTACTGGGCCGGGTAGAGGAGTGACTGCAGCCTGAGGGGAAAGACAGTAGGGTCCATGGAGTGGCATAGGGGTCTGAAGGATTAGGCAGTGTACTATAGCCCGGGGGATGGGAGGATAACAAGGGTCTGGTTTATCTCTTGCATTCCGAGACTCTCCTCCTTTGCCTTGTTCTTTCATCCTTAGGCACCAAATTCCCCAAGGAAGAAAATCAAAATCTGGACCCTAGTCACTTCTCGTACAAACCAAACAGACTCAGACTAGATTCCAAGTGCAGAATCTAGAGAGGGGACGGGAATGTTGCCGGCCTTGGCTCTTAGCACTTAACCTCCTTTTCTACAGGCCGTGTATTTAGGAGAGATCCCACACAGCAGTGATAGGCTCGCCTTGACTGAGTGTAAGATTCTTCTCACGTGCTTGCTCACCTCTGACTCTGGCACTTTTCCTCTTCTTGCCTGCCCAGCAATTCAAGGACGAACCCAGAGTCACAGGGTGCTCGAATCGAGCTGTGGCAGCTGAAAGTAGGGGCTACAATGAAGGGTCAGTTGTAAGAGGCTAGAACATAGTGAGCACATCTGTTGGAAAACACTTGGTTATTTATTGTTCAGTCCTTAGAAATCCTCCTTGGGCCTTTTTTAAGAGCACTTTTCGTTAAGCCTGTCGAGGTTGCGCAGGTTGGAAAGAATTTCCAGATGTGAGGCAGAGTGAGAGGAAAGCAAAGTTTATTAAAGTGGGGGAAGGGAGAGTCACTGCCAGTACAGTGGGCCGGCTTAAGGGAGAAAGTGGGAGATGCTGTGAGAACAGCAGGCCGGCTCAAGGGAGAACCGACATGGTTAGAGTGGGAAACACTGTGAGAACAGCAGGCCTCACAGTGGACTGGCTCAAGGGAGAGCCGACCCTCAGCAGGGGTCTTTTTTTTTTTTTTTTTTTAACTTTTTACTTTTACAGAGTTTTGCTGTTTACAGATATGTATGATCCCAGATTAGTCATATGTATATCCCCCCCATCTCATCCCTCCAGGCCGTCACACCAGCAGGGGTCTTTGATCCATTTTATAGCCAGGGTCTAGGGAGTGGCATGGGAGTCTTAAGAAGCACTGCTGCTTTCGCAGTGTACTGGGCCGGGTAGAGGAGTGACTGCAGCCTGAGGGGAAAGACAGTAGGGTCCATGGAGTGGCATAGGGGTCTGAAGGATTAGGCAGTGTACTATAGCCCGGGGGATGGGAGGATAACAAGGGTCTGGTTTATCTCTTGCATTCCGAGACTCTCCTCCTTTGCCTTGTTCTTTCATCCTTAGGCACCAAATTCCCCAAGGAAGAAAATCAAAATCTGGACCCTAGTCACTTCTCGTACAAACCAAACAGACTCAGACTAGATTCCAAGTGCAGAATCTAGAGAGGGGACGGGAATGTTGCCGGCCTTGGCTCTTAGCACTTAACCTCCTTTTCTACAGGCCGTGTATTTAGGAGAGATCCCACACAGCAGTGATAGGCTCGCCTTGACTGAGTGTAAGATTCTTCTCACGTGCTTGCTCACCTCTGACTCTGGCACTTTTCCTCTTCTTGCCTGCCCAGCAATTCAAGGACGAACCCAGAGTCACAGGGTGCTCGAATCGAGCTGTGGCAGCTGAAAGTAGGGGCTACAATGAAGGGTCAGTTGTAAGAGGCTAGAACATAGTGAGCACATCTGTTGGAAAACACTTGGTTATTTATTGTTCAGTCCTTAGAAATCCTGCCAGACTTTCAGAGGAGAAAGCCCACGTGTGTTTTTCAGGGTTGGGGCAGAGAGGAGACAAATTTCCCATACTTGGGGTTCTCAGAATTAAGTACTTGACAAGGTCTCTTTGTCCCTCAGATTTCTTTGCTCTCACCCAGCACCTTCTAGACCATAAAATACCAATGGAATGATGCAGATTTTCTTAAAGGTTATGTGACAGGATGTAAGAAGAGGATTATATCATGAGTATATTGTAAAAGAACCTAAAGAGGACCACTAAATAAATAGTGGTCATCATTATTACCCTGATTTAAGGAATGAAGCAGTGTAAGCTCTGATGGGTTAAATGAAGAGCTCATGGTCCCTCAGAATTGCCATTCAGATGTAACACCAGAGTTCATGGTATTTCCATGGCACCATTTTGAATCCTGTCAGTACCCAGACTGGGTGAGATTCTGTTAGCCACTGTCAGGGTCTTCTGTCTCCTATTTGTTAACCACTTCCCATGCCTCTTCTCCAGTAATAGCTGATGATAGAACCTCTAGGCTGTTTGGCCTGTCTTCAGTGGTCTCCAGGCTGAGTTCTGGAATCTGGAGCACAAGGTGAGGTGCCTCAAGGAGCCCTCCCCTGCCCTTGTTCAATACATTGAAGCTTATAAATCAGGTAATTAATTTATCTTCAGGCTTCTCTGATCCAGTGCCATCTTTAGCCCATCAGCTTCTCTTTGTACTCAACATTCATTGCTTTAAAAGGAAAAGAATCAGAAAGGAAGTCTGAGGCACTCAGTAGTCAGATCACCTTCATCTTTGCGTGGTCTCAGTGTGCTCATTAACGGCTGACATGTATACATATGAACAAACCCTGGTAACTGTAAACATAGAAGGATCATGAACCTTCCAGCAAAACGCCATACAATAAGGAGACCAGGTGATAGAGGACAAAACAAGGGACTTCCATCTTTTGTTCTGCTGAATTAGTCAGGATAGCATAGGCTTGGCAACAACCAGTGATTACCTAAATCTCAGTAGGCCCGTTTTTTAAAAAATTAGTACAGTTGTAAGAGGCTAGAACATAGTGAGCACATCTGTTGGAAAACACTTGGTTATTTATTGTTCAGTCCTTAGAAATCCTGCCAGACTTTCAGAGGAGAAAGCCCACGTGTGTTTTTCAGGGTTGGGGCAGAGAGGAGACAAATTTCCCATACTTGGGGTTCTCAGAATTAAGTACTTGACAAGGTCTCTTTGTCCCTCAGATTTCTTTGCTCTCACCCAGCACCTTCTAGACCATAAAATACCAATGGAATGATGCAGATTTTCTTAAAGGTTATGTGACAGGATGTAAGAAGAGGATTATATCATGAGTATATTGTAAAAGAACCTAAAGAGGACCACTAAATAAATAGTGGTCATCATTATTACCCTGATTTAAGGAATGAAGCAGTGTAAGCTCTGATGGGTTAAATGAAGAGCTCATGGTCCCTCAGAATTGCCATTCAGATGTAACACCAGAGTTCATGGTATTTCCATGGCACCATTTTGAATCCTGTCAGTACCCAGACTGGGTGAGATTCTGTTAGCCACTGTCAGGGTCTTCTGTCTCCTATTTGTTAACCACTTCCCATGCCTCTTCTCCAGTAATAGCTGATGATAGAACCTCTAGGCTGTTTGGCCTGTCTTCAGTGGTCTCCAGGCTGAGTTCTGGAATCTGGAGCACAAGGTGAGGTGCCTCAAGGAGCCCTCCCCTGCCCTTGTTCAATACATTGAAGCTTATAAATCAGGTAATTAATTTATCTTCAGGCTTCTCTGATCCAGTGCCATCTTTAGCCCATCAGCTTCTCTTTGTACTCAACATTCATTGCTTTAAAAGGGAAAAGAATCAGAAAGGAAGTCTGAGGCACTCAGTAGTCAGATCACCTTCATCTTTGCGTGGTCTCAGTGTGCTCATTAACGGCTGACATGTATACATATGAACAAACCCTGGTAACTGTAAACATAGAAGGATCATGAACCTTCCAGCAAAACGCCATACAATAAGGAGACCAGGTGATAGAGGACAAAACAAGGGACTTCCATCTTTTGTTCTGCTGAATTAGTCAGGATAGCATAGGCTTGGCCGCAACAACCAGTGATTACCTAAATCTCAGTAGCTTAATGCCACAAAAATTTCTTTGTTGTTATGTCATCTAGAATATGAGTGGCCTCAAAGGGGACTCCGTAGCAGGGGAAGAGTAGATATGGTGGCAGTAACCTGGATCTTAACTACCTCACTTGGAAATGATCATGTCACTTCCACTTTCATGGTGACTCAGATTCTTCCCGATGCCCAAGGCAAAATGGGCAAGGCACCAATACAGACCAGTCATCTCTAGCACTTAAATATATGACTGTTTTTCTTCCTATTTCTCTTTCTGTTGTTTTCTGCTAAGGCCAATGATCCATCACTTCTACTACTCCACTCACTGTGAAAACTTCATCCTAGGACCTATCTAGTTACTCTTCTGTTCCTACCCCTCATACCTGAGCGTTCCCTCGAAGCACAGTTGTAGCCATGGATGGCAGGGTGGGCAGGCCCCACTGGGTCTTCCAGACAAACTAAGGCTTTAACTGTTTCTCATTTAATCCTTGAAAGAACTTCATGAGATCTCGGATTGGCCAGAAGGTTCATTCAGGTTTTTCTATAACACCATACAGAAAAACCAAACATACTTTTTGACCAATGCGATAGTATTTTATCATCCCCATTTGATAGGCAGAGACACTGAAACTCAGAAATGTGTGTAATTTTCCAAATGAACAGCTAGTAAATGAACAATAACTAAACTAGGATGTTATTTATCTATTTAGTTTTGAGTGCCACTTAACATTGGTATGTGGTCCCTCATTCTCTCAAGGTTAAGAGTTTTGGATTTGGACAGTCTTTGACTCTAAGGTAGAAAAGGTACTTAAGCCTACTCTGTGTCTCCCCATCTATGAAGCAATCACAGTAATACCACTACCTTCATGGGCCTAATTAAGGATTTAATGAGCTAATGCACTTTGTTCAGTAGTGCTGTGCCTGGCTAATAGTAAGCACTCAACAAGCAGTAACTAGTGGGAGAGCCAACCAGTGGCAATTCGGTCAACCCACTATGATAAGGGCTCTGGTGAAGGTGAATTCTGGATGCTGTGGAAGCACAGAGAAGGGACACGTAAGTCAGTGGAGGGTGTGCACTCTCAGGTATGTGGTCACTGAGACAAAACTTTCAAAGAAGAGTGACAGCTCTCATCTAGAACAGGGCTGGAGAGTAGGACAGGGGAGCCTTCTGAGCTGAGGAAGTAACAGGGGCAGATCCCTGGGGGCCGAGAGAGGTGGCCATTGAACTGGACTGGCACAAGGCAGAAGAGCTGTGGCTAGAATGCCAGTGCGACCAGAGGAGGCTGGCAGGGACGAGAGGAGAGGCTGGTGGCGCGTGCAAGGCCAGGACACCACGGGCTCTGCGTTAGCCCCACGGCCTGTCACGGAGCACTGACTGTCCGGAGATAGAGGGAGCTGTTGGAGGAGCTTAGAAGACTGCCTTTGTCATGAAGGCCACCCTATTAAAAGTGAAAAGTAGTCACTCAGTTGAAAATTAGTCACCCTATTGAAAGTCACTCAGTTGTGTCAAGTTCTTTGCGATCCCACGGAATGTAGCCCACCAAGCTCCTCTGTCCTTAGAAAATGGATCAGAAGAGGGAGACTGAGGCAAAGACAGGTGTAGAACAGGGGAGAACAAGTAGGAGGCTCGCCAGAGACACCAGATGGGGAGGTAGGAATCCCCTCTTCTCTCCATTTTACCGTTTCTTTTTCTGACCTGCCAGGCCACCAGACTTTGCTTGCTCATCTCAGAAGATTGAAATGGGGTGGGGGATATAATAAATATACACACTTAGAACAGGGGTTGACACATCCTTCTGGAAAGGGCCAGATAGGTTGCTTTCTGTTTTTCAGGCTACATGGTCCCTGTCACAAGTACTCATGTTTCTCCCCATCTATGAAGCAATCACAGTAATACCACTACCTTCATGGGCCTAATTAAGGATTTAATGAGCTAATGCACTTTGTTCAGTAGTGCTGTGCCTGGCTAATAGTAAGCACTCAACAAGCAGTAACTAGTGGGAGAGCCAACCAGTGGCAATTCGGTCAACCCACTATGATAAGGGCTCTGGTGAAGGTGAATTCTGGATGCTGTGGAAGCACAGAGAAGGGACACGTAAGTCAGTGGAGGGTGTGCACTCTCAGGTATGTGGTCACTGAGACAAAACTTTCAAAGAAGAGTGACAGCTCTCATCTAGAACAGGGCTGGAGAGTAGGACAGGGGAGCCTTCTGAGCTGAGGAAGTAACAGGGGCAGATCCCTGGGGGCCGAGAGAGGTGGCCATTGAACTGGACTGGCACAAGGCAGAAGAGCTGTGGCTAGAATGCCAGTGCGACCAGAGGAGGCTGGCAGGGACGAGAGGAGAGGCTGGTGGCGCTGCAAGGCCAGGACACCACGGGCTCTGCGTTAGCCCCACGGCCTGTCACGGAGCACTGACTGTCCGGAGATAGAGGGAGCTGTTGGAGGAGCTTAGAAGACTGCCTTTGTCATGAAGGCCACCCTATTAAAAGTGAAAAGTAGTCACTCAGTTGAAAATTAGTCACCCTATTGAAAGTCACTCAGTTGTGTCAAGTTCTTTGCGATCCCACGGAATGTAGCCCACCAAGCTCCTCTGTCCTTAGAAAATGGATCAGAAGAGGGAGACTGAGGCAAAGACAGGTGTAGAACAGGGGAGAACAAGTAGGAGGCTCGCCAGAGACACCAGATGGGGAGGTAGGAATCCCCTCTTCTCTCCATTTTACCGTTTCTTTTTCTGACCTGCCAGGCCACCAGACTTTGCTTGCTCATCTCAGAAGATTGAAATGGGGTGGGGGATATAATAAATATACACACTTAGAACAGGGGTTGACACATCCTTCTGGAAAGGGCCAGATAGGTTGCTTTCTGTTTTTCAGGCTACATGGTCCCTGTCACAAGTACTCATCTTTGTCCCAGCATCACAAAAGCACTCCTAGAGAACACATGGAAAATGAATGTGGCCATGTTCCGGTAAAACTTTACTTAAGACACTGAAATCTGAATGCTTTGTAACTCTAATGTGTCATAATATATTATTCTTCTTTAATTTTTCCCTCAGCCATTAAAAAAACGCAAACATCATTCTTAGCCAGCAGACACACAGAAAACAGTGGGTGGCCAGACTGGGTCTACCAGCCATTCTTTTCTGAATTTAGATGTAAAGTATGATTTGAAAATGGTGGAGTTTCCCATTACGTTTAAGGGAGGGGTATTATGATTACTATTTTGTTTTATTGAATTATATTTGGAGTCTAGGTGCTTTATTATGTGGTCTTAGTTTCTACTGTTGGTTCAGCTATAGGTATACGTATATTATGATTACCATTGACTGATGATTACATTTTGTAGTATGTCACAGCTGGTGATGAAGCTTGTCATTTGTGCAGATTTTTTAAATTATGTATTTCCTGTTTACTAGTTGGTCTGAGATGCCCTACCCCTCTTCTCCATTTAGCGTAAGGACTTCATATAATTTTGTCGATGAATCACTAGAGAAACATGCAGCCTTTGACCAAGCCTGGGACACCTGCTTGCTTTTTGTAGCATTTTCTTTAGAGACACAAGTAGTGGATTTAAAAGAACAGAATATAGACAAATGAAAGACCAATAGAAGTAGCCCGCCTGCTCCCCTCCCTCCCCACCCCCCCCCAATAAATAAATAAATAAATAAATAAATCTTTAAAAAAAAAAAAAAAGAACAGAACATTAAAGTCACACAAACCAGGACCTCGCACTGCCTCTGACAGTTGGTAGTTCTGTGACCTTGAGCGAGTCGTATCCACCGTCTGATTCCTCCTTCCTTTCTCCATTCATTTATGCAGCATAGCCACTGCGTGCCTACTGTGTGCCAGCTCCAGTGCAAGGTCACACAGCACGCTAGAAGTGAGAGCGCCTGCCTTGAAGGAGGCTCAGAATTGCGGGGGAGGCCGCCACTTAAACCACAGTGAGGTTATTGCTTGAAGAAGGGACGGCTAGGATGCTCGGAAAGACAGAGGAGTGGTATTGGACCCTGTGCAGTGAGGCTCCCAGAGGGAAGGAGTTCTGAGCTTCCAGGTGAAGTGGGAGTAAGGGGTTATTTCCACATGAAGTGAGCAGCCTTGGTACGGCCTCCTGACGAGAAGGTGGAACAGGGGCACCGTTGATGGAAAGTAGTCTTTTGTGCTTGAGGTGGAATGCGGAGGCGGGAGTTGGAGAGAGGCTGGAGGGGCAGGAACAGGTTAAGGGGTTTGAGGTTTGCCTGGAGCACCGCAGGGTCACTAGTGCCTTTCAACTGAAGAATGGAGAGTGGACTAACAGGAAACAGGACCAGACTGGGTCTACAGCTTTTTCTGAATTTAGATGTAAAGTATGATTTGAAAATGGTGGAGTTTCCCATTACGTTTAAGGGAGGGTATTATGATTACCTAGGTGCTTTATTATGTGGTCTTAGTTTCTACTGTTGGTTCAGCTATAGGTATACGTATATTATGATTACCATTGACTGATGATTACATTTTGTAGTATGTCACAGCTGGTGATGAAGCTTGTCATTTGTGCAGATTTTTTAAATTATGTATTTCCTGTTTACTAGTTGGTCTGAGATGCCCTACCCCTCTTCTCCATTTAGCGTAAGGACTTCATATAATTTTGTCGATGAATCACTAGAGAAACATGCAGCCTTTGACCAAGCCTGGGACACCTGCTTGCTTTTTGTAGCATTTTCTTTAGAGACACAAGTAGTGGATTTAAAAGAACAGAATATAGACAAATGAAAGACCAATAGAAGTAGCCCGCCTGCTCCCCCCCCTCCCCACCCCCCCCCCAATAAATAAATAAATAAATAAATAAATCTTTAAAAAAAAAAAAGAACAGAACATTAAAGTCACACAAACCAGGACCTCGCACTGCCTCTGACAGTTGGTAGTTCTGTGACCTTGAGCGAGTCGTATCCACCGTCTGATTCCTCCTTCCTTTCTCCATTCATTTATGCAGCATAGCCACTGCGTGCCTACTGTGTGCCAGCTCCAGTGCAAGGTCACACAGCACGCTAGAAGTGAGAGCGCCTGCCTTGAAGGAGGCTCAGAATTGCGGGGGAGGCCGCCACTTAAACCACAGTGAGGTTATTGCTTGAAGAAGGGACGGCTAGGATGCTCGGAAAGACAGAGGAGTGGTATTGGACCCTGTGCAGTGAGGCTCCCAGAGGGAAGGAGTTCTGAGCTTCCAGGTGAAGTGGGAGTAAGGGGTTATTTCCACATGAAGTGAGCAGCCTTGGTACGGCCTCCTGACGAGAAGGTGGAACAGGGGCACCGTTGATGGAAAGTAGTCTTTTGTGCTTGAGGTGGAATGCGGAGGCGGGAGTTGGAGAGAGGCTGGAGGGGCAGGAACAGGTTAAGGGGTTTGAGGTTTGCCTGGAGCACCGCAGGGTCACTAGTGCCTTTCAACTGAAGAATGGAGAGTGGACTAACAGGAAACAGGACCAGAGGCAGGAAAACCAGCAGGGGACGGCTTCAGTAACCCAAGTGAAGCAGGAGGGTGACTTGAACAGAGTGGAAATAAAATTGAAGAGAAGAGGGCAGCTTCAAAACCTTCTCTAGAGTAGCATTAACAAGGCATGCCAAGTGATCAGAAGTTGGAGGTCAATAGAAAGGAGAGATAAAGGATGACCTCCAGTTTGTAGACGGTGTGGCGACATGGGTGGTGGCGCCATTTCCTAGGACAGTGGGGAGACGATGTCTGGGTGGCGAGACAGTGGTTCATTTGCAATAAGGCTGGCCTTTCTGGGTTGTTCTAAGTCTTAGAAACATTGTATGTGATGTACCTGGCGGAGTCCATGGCATGTCATGGGTGCTTGATAAATGGTGACTCATATCCTTGTCTGATTTTTAATGGTCTGTTTCAGGCCCTGTTTTGTTAGATCATGATGTTCTCTTGCCATTTAGTGTGAGCTCTTCAGAGCTACAAGAACTGCAGTGTTGTTCACCGTACCGCACGTGTTCATGTGTGTTTCTTTCTCTCCTTCTCTTCTGCATGCTGCCTGGGGACTGGCTTCCTTGTGGTCAGCACCAATGGGCAGCGCCCAGGTGACCCCGGGGACTCCACTCTGCCTCCTCACCACAGGTGATCACCGAGCCCTGGGCCGGGGAGGGGAAGGGTGTAAGAGCAGCCCGTGCTCAGTGGTCCCCCCAGGCCAGCTGCACCAGAGAGGAACTGGCAGTGCCTCCATCCCTGCCACCCAGGCATCCACTGCCCCCCAGCCACCCCTCCACCCACCCCCACGTCCTTCTATCCCTACCTCCATACATCTATCTAGTCATCCATTCACCCTTTCTACTAATGCCTACAAAGTACCTACTGTGTGCCAGGCACTGTTCTAGGCGCTGAGGTCTACAGTATGACCAAACGAAAATGTATTCCTGTACCTTTGGGGGAGGGGAAAGAGCTATTAGTCCCCCTCCTCCCCCCAAAAAAACTACAGAGAATAAAGATACAACTGCAGCTGTGGGTCATGCTACGGAGAAGAGATATATAGATTCAAAATAACCAACAAACATACCTAGACCTCAGGGGATGATTCCCAGGGGAAGTGACAAGTGAACTGTGGTCTGAGGCTGGGGGAGGATTGACCTAGCATGTCTGTACTTAGGAAAGGAACAGATGTGGCTGTGACCCCCTGACTGCCATTTGTCTTAGACAAGAAGTCACTTTAGTATGATGAGCCCACTTCTCCTCTCTGTCAAGTTGGAATGGTAATGCTTCCCTCTTAGGGAGCATCATTTCCTTATGGACTTTGCACACACACAGTCTTTGGGAGCTGTATCCTGAGATGAAATAAGATAATGAATGTGAAAAAGGCTGCTATGGGAACACCCAGTCTAGAGTGGGTATTTGTTTGAAGTAAATACCAGCCTCTTCTTTCTTAACACATGGTAGTTTAATCTTATTTCCATGAAATTCTCCAGGCAATGTCTTACTCTTATACTGGAGTGGATACCCATTCCCTTCCCCAGGGGATTTTCCCAACTCAGGGATCGAACCCATGTCTCCTGCGTTGTAGGCAAGTTTTGTATTGTCCGAGCCACGAGGAAAGCCCCAGTCTTATTTCATACAGACATATAAATTCTTCAAGGATTGGGATGCAGAGCTCCTCAGAGACTGAGGCTCACCATGGAGCCCAGAGAAAAGACCCTGTTGACAGAGAGAGCTTTCCGGCAGAGGTCCTTTCTGGTGAAGGGAGGTTTCTTTGGTCAGTTTGTCATGGTGGGAAGGGGAGTATATCAGGCAGGAATGACGGGAATCCAGCCATCCAGGACCTCATGATCCCTTTCTGTCCACTTCCTTTCTCAAACTTAGAAACTCAGCTGTTTGTGATTGTCTTAGGCTGGGTTTCCCAGACACAGAGCCCGAGGTGGGGATTTTTGTGCAGATTAGCCACGATGAGTATTCTCAGAAGAAAGAAAGTACAGGAGAGAGGTGAGGGCAGAGGAGGAAGCCAAAGGAAGATGTGGCGACTGTGTCAGCTGAACCCGGGGAGAGGGGTCTCTGGAGTATGGACTATATCACAGGGGTGCCCCACTTTGCGGAAAGGGGCCAGCATCCGTGTAGCTGTGTCCGTCGGCCATTGCAGTGTCCTGGTTCGTGGGGGCTGGAGCGTGTGTGTGTGACTTCCCTTGGCCTGATGGCAGTTCTGCAGGGAAGGAGTTCCCTTAGCGGCGGTACCTCGGTGACAGCGGAAGGAGGGTGGCTCCCACCGCCTGCTCCCTTTCCGCTGGGCCATTGTTTTCCCGGCCCCCTTCAAGTCAGCAATCCCGTAATGTTTTCTTTAAACAGAGCCAGTCCCGTATCAGGCACATTTGTTTTACCTCTCGCTTTCTGAGGCACCTGAATGTTCCCGCTCTGACAGGTTTATTTCACTGCGTTCCGTTTATTTCCATGCCTTTCTCAGCTGTGGCTGATGGGTGAGGTGTCCAGCAGTGTTTCTCTCGGAGCAGGCTGTCCCTTTCAAAGGGCATTTTTGTTAATGCTCATCCCCTGGTAGCAATAACGGCTGGTGTGAATAATAACTGCCCAGGTCTGAGGGATGGGGACGTTCGGCTGTAAGCACCAGCAGCCTCTTCACATCAGCACCGGCTCAGGGACTGTGGAGCTTGGTTGTGGAGCGGGGGCAGGCTGGCTTTCAGAGCGAGAGGAGGCTGACGACGTCTCAGTTATTTCATACAGACATATAAATTCTTCAAGGATTGGGATGCAGAGCTCCTCAGAGACTGAGGCTCACCATGGAGCCCAGAGAAAAGACCCTGTTGACAGAGAGAGCTTTCCGGCAGAGGTCCTTTCTGGTGAAGGGAGGTTTCTTTGGTCAGTTTGTCATGGTGGGAAGGGGAGTATATCAGGCAGGAATGACGGGAATCCAGCCATCCAGGACCTCATGATCCCTTTCTGTCCACTTCCTTTCTCAAACTTAGAAACTCAGCTGTTTGTGATTGTCTTAGGCTGGGTTTCCCAGACACAGAGCCCGAGGTGGGGATTTTTGTGCAGATTAGCCACGATGAGTATTCTCAGAAGAAAGAAAGTACAGGAGAGAGGTGAGGGCAGAGGAGGAAGCCAAAGGAAGATGTGGCGACTGTGTCAGCTGAACCCGGGGAGAGGGGTCTCTGGAGTATGGACTATATCACAGGGGTGCCCCACTTTGCGGAAAGGGGCCAGCATCCGTGTAGCTGTGTCCGTCGGCCATTGCAGTGTCCTGGTTCGTGGGGGCTGGAGCGTGTGTGTGTGACTTCCCTTGGCCTGATGGCAGTTCTGCAGGGAAGGAGTTCCCTTAGCGGCGGTACCTCGGTGACAGCGGAAGGAGGGTGGCTCCCACCGCCTGCTCCCTTTCCGCTGGGCCATTGTTTTCCCGGCCCCCTTCAAGTCAGCAATCCCGTAATGTTTTCTTTAAACAGAGCCAGTCCCGTATCAGGCACATTTGTTTTACCTCTCGCTTTCTGAGGCACCTGAATGTTCCCGCTCTGACAGGTTTATTTCACTGCGTTCCGTTTATTTCCATGCCTTTCTCAGCTGTGGCTGATGGGTGAGGTGTCCAGCAGTGTTTCTCTCGGAGCAGGCTGTCCCTTTCAAAGGGCATTTTTGTTAATGCTCATCCCCTGGTAGCAATAACGGCTGGTGTGAATAATAACTGCCCAGGTCTGAGGGATGGGGACGTTCGGCTGTAAGCACCAGCAGCCTCTCTTCACATCAGCACCGGCTCAGGGGACTGTGGAGCTTGGTTGTGGAGCGGGGGGCAGGCTGGCTTTCAGAGCGAGAGGAGGCTGACGCACGTCTCAGGCCACTTACCACCCGAGTGATCTGGGCACTGTTCTTCTCTGGGCTTCACTCGCTTCCTGGGGAGGAGCAGGGATACCGACCCCTCTGGCCAGAGTTCAGGGTGCGGCCCATGTGTGATGGCTCCCGCTAGCTCTTCAGGTCTGACTTACTGGGCTTTCCTTCAAGGGATTCATGCTCTTGGATAGAGTTGCTCAACCTCCGTACTAGTGACATCTGGGCACAGATAGTTCTTAGGTGTGGGAGGCTGTTCTGTGTGTTGTAGGATGTTTAGCAAATCCCTGGCCTCTACCCGTTAGATGCCGGGAGCACTTGATTACCCAACTAGGACGGCCAAGTATATCTCCAGACATAGTCAAATATCCCCTGGAGGCAAAATGTCCCCTATTGAAAACCTCCAGAATTACACTATGTTCAGGAGATCCAGAATCCCGGCCTTTAAGAGTCACATTTAAAAAAAGGAAAACCTGGGGACTTCCCTGGGGCTCCAGGAGTTAAGGCTCCACATTTCCACAGCAGGGGGTGTGGGTTTCATCCCTAGACAGGGAATTAAGATCCCATATGCCTTGGGACATGGCCTAAATAAATAAATAACATAGCCTATAAAAAATTAAAATTAATTAAACAAATTAATTGTTAAAAAAAAGTGAAAAAATAACAGGTGAAATTCATTTTAATATATTTTACTTAACCCAGTGTCTACAAAGTCTTATTTTAAGATGTAATCAATATTTTAAAATTACTAATAAAAGATACATTCTTTTTTTTCTTTTTAGCACTAAGCCTTTGAAATCTGCTGTGAATTTTACACTTACAGCACTTTGCAATTCAGATGCTAAATTTTAAACAGTTAAAAATGAAATGTAATCCTAAAAAGATAAACATTGTGTTTAACAAGTAAATATACTTTATAGTGTTCCAGTGTTAAAAATTTAAATTCATGGAGATAAATTTTAAAATCCAGTTCCTCTATCATACTAGACACATTTCAAGTGCTCGGTAACCACGTGTGTCTTCGTGGCTGTCGTGGACAGCGCAGATGTAGCGCTAATTAGGAGTTTGGGATTAGCAGATACAAACTACTGAACATGAAACAGAAAAACAGCAAGATCCTACTTTGTAGCACAGGGACCTATAGTCAGTATCTGGCAATAAAATCTTAACGGAGAAGAATCTGAAGAAGAATATATGAGGCTGAATCATTTGGGGAAAAAGAGCTGAATCACTTTGCTCTACACCGAAAACTAACACAGCATTGTAAACCAACTATACTTCAACCTTTAAAGCTTTGCACAATTACACCCAACAAAATGTCTTGGCCTTCCTTGTACCTAGTTGGTGAACAGAAATGTAGATGCATAGAGCAGAGGCTCAGTAGATATTCAGTCCTTTTCTCTATTTTGACCCACCCCCAGGAGACATTTATGACAATATCTGGAGACATGTTTGGTTGTCACCACTGGGTGTGAGAGGTTACTAATGGCATGTGGTGGGTAGAGGCCAGCATGCTTCCATGAATAAAAATAAGGCTAAACCTCTACGGTCAGGGTTGGGTGTTTTTCTGCAGTGGGATGACATGGGGCTGCAGTGGACAAATGCTTCACCTGCAGGACCAGCTGTATCCCAGACCCACTACCCCAGAAGGAGTACTTCCTGGGCCCCTGCAGTAGCTCAGCCAGGTCTCCAGGGGGCGCTCTAGTAAACTGAGCCCAATGGGAGGCTGGCAGCACCCAGACTCAGGGCTGGAAGGTATACACTGAAGGTCAGCCAGGCAGCCTTGCTGTGGTCTGAACCCCGCTGGACTAACCCAGATTCACTGCCGTACCCATACCAACTGCCCATTGTTTGCTGTCCCCAGGGAGGAGGGCTTTCGGATAAGCCCTCGTACAGAGCCGGAACTCTGTGCCTTAAAACTGGGGAACTTTGGCAGGTCACTTAGCCTTCCTGAACCTTGGTTTCCTCATCTGTGAGGTAGTAAGGATGAGCCCTACTGCCAGTCTCAAGTCAGCTGAGAAAGTGGGTGCATTTCCAGCAGGGCTCCTGGCTTGAGGGCCGGCAGGTACAACTCCACTCTATCATCCCTGCCTTTTTCCTTCACCTTAAAGCTCTCTGTTGTTACTTCCCTGGCAATTATTTTTCTTTTTTTTAAATTATAGGATAATGGTTTCACAATATTGTGTTGGTTTCTGCCACATATAATCATGAGTCAGCCGTATGTATACTATGTGCCCACTTTTTGAATCTCCCACCCCATCCCACCCCTCTAGGTTGTCAAAGTGCGCCGGAGTTGAGCTCCCTGACAGGTCGGTAAATTAGGGCCCTGCCACAGGAACAGACTCGGGCTGTGATACTCTCTCTGAGACTGCTCTGCCGCTAACTGCCTCTAACACAACTTTCCCAGGGGTGTCTTGTCAGGTCCCGGTAAAACAGAAATTTTTTTACCTAGTTGGTGAACAGAAATGTAGATGCATAGAGCAGAGGCTCAGTAGATATTCAGTCCTTTTCTATTTTGACCCACCCCCAGGAGCCATTTATGACAATATCTGGAGACAGGTTTGGTTGTCACCACTGGGGGTGAGAGGTTACTAATGGCATGTGGTGGGTAGAGGCCAGCATGCTTCCATGAATAAAAATAAGGCTAAACCTCTACGGTCAGGGTTGGGTGTTTTTCTGCAGTGGGATGACATGGGGCTGCAGTGGACAAATGCTTCACCTGCAGGACCAGCTGTATCCCAGACCCACTACCCCAGAAGGAGTACTTCCTGGGCCCCTGCAGTAGCTCAGCCAGGTCTCCAGGGGGCGCTCTAGTAAACTGAGCCCAATGGGAGGCTGGCAGCACCCAGACTCAGGGCTGGAAGGTATACACTGAAGGTCAGCCAGGCAGCCTTGCTGTGGTCTGAACCCCGCTGGACTAACCCAGATTCACTGCCGTACCCATACCAACTGCCCATTGTTTGCTGTCCCCAGGAGGAGGGCTGGATAAGCCCTCGTACAGAGCCGGAACTCTGTGCCTTAAAACTGGGGAACTTTGGCAGGTCACTTAGCCTTCCTGAACCTTGGTTTCCTCATCTGTGAGGTAGTAAGGATGAGCCCTACTGCCAGTCTCAAGTCAGCTGAGAAAGTGGGTGCATTTCCAGCAGGGCTCCTGGCTTGAGGGCCGGCAGGTACAACTCCACTCTATCATCCCTGCCTTTTTCCTTCACCTTAAAGCTCTCTGTTGTTACTTCCCTGGCAATTATTTTTCTTTTTTTTAAATTATAGGATAATGGTTTCACAATATTGTGTTGGTTTCTGCCACATATAATCATGAGTCAGCCGTATGTATACTATGTGCCCACTTTTTGAATCTCCCACCCCATCCCACCCCTCTAGGTTGTCAAAGTGCGCCGGAGTTGAGCTCCCTGACAGGTCGGTAAATTAGGGCCCTGCCACAGGAACAGACTCGGGCTGTGATACTCTCTCTGAGACTGCTCTGCCGCTAACTGCCTCTAAAACAACTTTCCCAGGGGTGTCTTGTCAGTCTTGGATCCAGGTAGAAACACTCTGAGCCTTTGGGCCAAGGCTGTGTGGCTGAGAGCAAATTGGGAAGCAGTCCAGCAGCCTTAGGGGTGGCCCAGCAGGATGCCTGGGACCCCTGGTGGACGGATGGCATGGGAATAGGCGCCGAAGGCAGGAGGATCTCTCCGATAAAGGCTTAAACTTGTAAAGCCACCGTCGTGGGAGTTGTGCTTGGCAGACAGAGGTGGAAGACAGGCAGCAAGAGTGCTGCTTGCCAGGCTGGCTGGAGAGGTGGCAGTTTGGGGGGACAGTGGCGCCAGGGATACAACATGATGAAGAAAAGAACAGTACAGGAGTGAAGATGTGTAACATGCTTCCTGTCTTCTGTGGAATGCACCGGGGGTGTAGAGGGTGGGTGGTCCATATTATTAATATCCTGAAACTTCTCAATAGCTCTACCATGTCGGGTACCTTCGTTATTCTCACTTTGAAGATAAGGAAACCATGTTTTATAGAAAAGGAGACTGAGGCTCTGGTGATTGAAAATCACACAGCTCAAAACCAGTGAAACAGAATTTGAACTCAGGTCTCTGAAGAGTCTGCAATCTTACCCACTCTGCTCTTGGCCCATGGCCAGTATTAGTGAGCGCCTGTTACGTGCCAGGAACCGAGAACTATGATGCCCAGGAGTGTGCCTCCAGAACTGCCTCACATACTAGCTGTAGGTCTCCCATCCTCATCTCAAGCATGCCCGTTTCCTGGTCTGCATAGTGAGGTTACTACGAATCGCTAGTTGTTGAGAGGACTACTTAAGAAATACACTTCTAGTATGTAGACTTGGGCTGGGATTAGTCAACCCATTTCACAGATGAGGAGGTAGATGTCCAGAGAAGAGCAAGTAGGCAAGTTGGCCAGTGGTGACATTCAAGCAGGTGACTGGGCCAGAACTGTGGCTCCTGAGACACATGAGGAACTGGGATGGGAAGTAAGAAGCCCTCTAAGCCGCAGGCCTGAGGCACCTCCCACCCCATCCCACCCCTCTAGGTTGTCAAAGTGCGGAGTTGAGCTCCCTGACAGGTCGGTAAATTAGGGCCCTGCCACAGGAACAGACTCGGGCTGTGATACTCTCTCTGAGACTGCTCTGCCGCTAACTGCCTCTAAAACAACTTTCCCAGGGGTGTCTTGTCAGTCTTGGATCCAGGTAGAAACACTCTGAGCCTTTGGGCCAAGGCTGTGTGGCTGAGAGCAAATTGGGAAGCAGTCCAGCAGCCTTAGGGGTGGCCCAGCAGGATGCCTGGGACCCCTGGTGGACGGATGGCATGGGAATAGGCGCCGAAGGCAGGAGGATCTCTCCGATAAAGGCTTAAACTTGTAAAGCCACCGTCGTGGGAGTTGTGCTTGGCAGACAGAGGTGGAAGACAGGCAGCAAGAGTGCTGCTTGCCAGGCTGGCTGGAGAGGTGGCAGTTTGGGGGGACAGTGGCGCCAGGGATACAACATGATGAAGAAAAGAACAGTACAGGAGTGAAGATGTGTAACATGCTTCCTGTCTTCTGTGGAATGCACCGGGGTGGAGGGTGGGTGGTCCATATTATTAATATCCTGAAACTTCTCAATAGCTCTACCATGTCGGGTACCTTCGTTATTCTCACTTTGAAGATAAGGAAACCATGTTTTATAGAAAAGGAGACTGAGGCTCTGGTGATTGAAAATCACACAGCTCAAAACCAGTGAAACAGAATTTGAACTCAGGTCTCTGAAGAGTCTGCAATCTTACCCACTCTGCTCTTGGCCCATGGCCAGTATTAGTGAGCGCCTGTTACGTGCCAGGAACCGAGAACTATGATGCCCAGGAGTGTGCCTCCAGAACTGCCTCACATACTAGCTGTAGGTCTCCAATCCTCATCTCAAGTATGCCCATTTCCTGGTCTGCAAAGTGAGGTTACTAAGAATCGCTAGTTGTTGAGAGGACTACTTAAGAAATACACTTCTAGTATGTAGACTTGGGCTGGGATTAGTCAACCCATTTCACAGATGAGGAGGTAGATGTCCAGAGAAGAGCGAAGTAGGCAAGTTGGCCAGTGGTGACATTCAAGCAGGTGACTGGGCCAGAACTGTGGCTCCTGAGACACATGAGGAACTGGGATGGGAAGTAAGAAGCCCTCTAAGCCGCAGGCCTGAGGCACCTGGAATGCTCAGCAGGTTCACAGGCCAGGGCTCATTAGGGAACTGGAGCACGCAGGCCGGGAGGCTGGACATAGAAGCATGGCAGCCCCAGCTGTAGAGATGGCCTAAAGCAAGAGCCGGATGAAGAGAGGCAGCCCAGTGCTGACGTCGGCTTGACCTGGGTGGCCTGCAGTCCCCACAGCTTCAGTGGGTCCCAGACCACGCCGGGGCTGTGCCTGCAGAATAGAGGCAGGGACCACTGCTGGAGGGCAGGGAGGCAGGGGACGATCAGGAGCCTGGACAGTCAGAACTGCCTTGGTTCTTCCATTTGGCTGCTCCAGTGGCTGCAGGCTGTGCAGAGCAGGGCAGGAGGCTGGTTTTCAGTCAAATGCACGAGACTGTCACCACTGACAATAGCCTTGTGATAGATGTTCATGGCCTGACAGACACCAGGCTCTCTGTACATCCTTCTGCTACCAGCTTCTGTTACCAGTCTCCCAAGGGAATCACTAGACAATGAAGACCAGGAAGGCATCTTTCTGGAGTTCTCCATCCCCTGTGGAGTGTTTTCCTATAGCAGGTGAATGCCTTTGCTTCCTATGGAACAAACATCCAGGCGAGGAGCATGTCAGATTGAGGCTCTCGTCATGCCTTTCTCTCTTGGGATGTTCTCCTTAAACCGAGGAGGAATCAATCTCCAGTCTGCTCTCCAGAAAGTCAAAAGTCCAGAGTGAAAGTTGCTCAGTCATATTCATGTTTGTGACCCCATGGACTACAGCTTGGCCCCCGTCTGAACTGCCAGGAACCGAGAACTATGATGCCCAGGAGTGTGCCTCCAGACCCGCTTCACATACTAGCTGTAGGTCTCCCATCCTCATCTCAAGCATGCCCATTTCGCTAAGTTTGTTGGAGAGGACTACTTAAGAAATACACTTCTAGTATGTAGACTTGGGCTGGGATTAGTCAACCCATTTCACAGATGAGGAGGTAGATGTCCAGAGAAGAGCGAAGTAGGCAAGTTGGCCAGTGGTGACATTCAAGCAGGTGACTGGGCCAGAACTGTGGCTCCTGAGACACATGAGGAACTGGGATGGGAAGTAAGAAGCCCTCTAAGCCGCAGGCCTGAGGCACCTGGAATGCTCAGCAGGTTCACAGGCCAGGGCTCATTAGGGAACTGGAGCACGCAGGCCGGGAGGCTGGACATAGAAGCATGGCAGCCCCAGCTGTAGAGATGGCCTAAAGCAAGAGCAGGATGAAGAGAGAGGCAGCCCAGTGCTGACGTCGGCTTGACCTGGGTGGCCTGCAGTCCCCACAGCTTCAGTGGGTCCCAGACCACGCCGGGGCTGTGCCTGCAGAATAGAGGCAGGGACCACTGCTGGAGGGCAGGGAGGCAGGGGACGATCAGGAGCCTGGACAGTCAGAACTGCCTTGGTTCTTCCATTTGGCTGCTCCAGTGGCTGCAGGCTGTGCAGAGCAGGGCAGGAGGCTGGTTTTCAGTCAAATGCACGAGACTGTCACCACTGACAATAGCCTTGTGATAGATGTTCATGGCCTGACAGACACCAGGCTCTCTGTACATCCTTCTGCTACCAGCTTCTGTTACCAGTCTCCCAAGGGAATCACTAGACAATGAAGACCAGGAAGGCATCTTTCTGGAGTTCTCCATCCCCTGTGGAGTGTTTTCCTATAGCAGGTGAATGCCTTTGCTTCCTATGGAACAAACATCCAGGCGAGGAGCATGTCAGATTGAGGCTCTCGTCATGCCTTTCTCTCTTGGGATGTTCTCCTTAAACCGAGGAGGAATCAATCTCCAGTCTGCTCTCCAGAAAGTCAAAAGTCCAGAGTGAAAGTTGCTCAGTCATATTCATGTTTGTGACCCCATGGACTACAGCTTGCCAGGCTCCTCTGTCCATGGAATTCTCCAGGCAAGAATACTACAGTGGGTAACCATTCCCTTTCCAGGGTATTTTCCCAACCCAGTTTTCAAACCCAGGTCTCCCACGTATCCAAACTGCCATGAAATTCAGATTCAGAAACCCCACATTGTCCTTGACCTCTCTCTCCCTGCCTTCATCAGATCTGTCCAGTATTACCTGTGAAATCTCTCTTGAATCTCTCCCTTCTCTCTCACCGCTGCTACACATGCTTGGGATCCATAAAGCCATGGTCAGATTAGTGTAACAGATTCCAGACCAGTCTGTTGTCATCACACTGGTCCCTTCCAATGTATGCTCCACCGAAGCCATGTTATTACTGAGGGTCTGATTCTGATTCAATACTCTCAGGGCTCCCTTTTAGCTCAGGACACTTAGCCTGAATCACAGGCCCTTTACTCTCTAGGTGCTGCCCCTTCCCCATGTCCCTAGCTCTGCTGCCTCCTTGGTGCTCAGCACCCCGCTCACACTGGTTATGGACATGGGACCTGCCTTCTCACACTCTGCTACCTTTGCTGGATTCTCTCCCTCCAATGTCTACTTTACTCACCATCTGGGATCCAGTCCAGACAGCGTGGTCTGTGCAGAGCCTTCTCAGGCTGCACCTAAAGAAGATGATCAACAGGCCAGGCCAGTGGGCACAGAGGACCCCCCTCGGCCCTGAGTGCAAGTTCTCCTCCAACAGGGCGCACGTTCTTATTATAAGCACTTGTCTGTTACCCTCCGCCCCCACCCTTGGCCTCCACTCCGTGGTAGTTTGAACCCCCCATCTACCATTTTGTTAGGTTTATTGTGAGTCACTGAGCACTGGTTTTCAGTCCAGTATTTGAACTCCACACAGCCTCATCTGCCAGGCTTCCTAGAGACTGATTCTCCAGTCTTTGAATAGGGCTCCCCCAGGTCTGCCAGCCCCGCTGAGTTCAGTGCCCAGCCTGGGCCCACATGGTGCTGACCCAGGAGAGGTTGGGCTGGGGCCAGGAAGCATGGGCAATCACAGAGAAGAGATGTGTCCCCAGACACTGTGTCCACATGAGCAGGAACAGACCCTGCCAGCATCCGGGACCTCTGCTTCTCCCCTCTCTCATCGCCTGCTAATAGCAGAGCTGCTGTTGAGTTCATCCTTTGGGGAGGAGTGGTAGATCAGCCTTTAGTACAGAACACGGCAATTCAGTATTCCTGCTTTCAGAAGCCAAGGGGCAGAGGCTGAAAGAAAGAAAACATGTTCATGGTGGATTTGGCTGGAATCTCAACAATCAATGCAGCTCCCACTGCTGGTTATATTACCCTCGCTCAGCTGCATTGCGCTAATCTGAATTCCGTGCTGCGTGTTCTCTCTGATCCTGCTCATACTTCCACTAATCCCTGCTATAGATTTCTCGCTCCCTCCCACGAGCGTTCTCTCCTTTCCAGGCATCCTAATACGTGCTGGAAGCTGCGTCTTCCAGAGATGTGATCTGGGTGGAGCTGCCTGGCTGGGCAGAGCTTAGCTTTCCCTTCCCTTTGGGGACCCTTTGGGGCAGGTACTGTGGTCACTCCATTGGAGATCAGTTTGATCAAAATCAGTTGGAAAGAATTGGATTGTTTCTGAGTAAAGAGCCTTAGAAACACCTGGGCCCCTGGTACATCTGTCTGTGCTGTTCAGACAAAGCCAGGACTGGTACCTCCCTGGTGGTCCAGTGAGTAAGACTCCACGCTCTCAGTATAGGGGGCCTGGGTTCAATCCCTGGTCAGGGACTAGATCCCAAGTGCTAAGAGTTTGCATATTGCAACTAAAGATCCTGCATACCCCAGTGAAGATCAGAGATCCTTTGTGCTGCAACTAAGACCTGGCGTAGCCAAATAAATCAGTAAACATTAAAAAATAAAAAAGAAGCCAGGATTTTCTGTCGTTCTAGAAGTCTCCTGTTCCACTCGGCCCGTGACCAAGCAGGAGCTCCTCATCCCTTTTCCCTTGTGCTCTTTGTGTGGCCCTGAGCCCATTCATGCTGAATTTGACTTAGTGAAATGCTAAGCCCACCTTCCCCTTCTCAGGCTGCTTGTAAGACGTCTCAGCTTGATACGGGGGTATGGGTTGAATCGTGCCCCTCACCACAGAGGAGTTAAACCAGCAGTAAGCCCAGTTCCTGTGAAGGTGGTCTTATATTTAGAAAGAAGGTCTCTGCAGGTATCATTCATTAAGATGAAGTCATGAAAGTGAAGTCACTCAGTTGTATCTGACTCTTTGCAACCCATGGACAAGCCATGGAATTCTCCAGGCAAGAATACTGGAGTGCATAGCCTTTCCCTTCTCCAGGGGATCTTCCCGACCCAGGAATTAAACTGGGGTCACCTGCACTGCTGGTGGATTCTTTACCAGCTGAGCTACAAGGGAACCCCTATGAAGCCATGAAGGTTGACACAGATCTTGCATGACTTGTGTCCTTACAAGAGGAAAATATCAGGTGAAGAGAGAAAGACACACGCACAAGGAGAACCCCTGTGACGACAGAGGCGGAGATTGGCCTGGTGCACCTCCAGGCTGAGGAGTGCTCATGGTTGCCAGCAGACGCCAGCCACTGAAAGAGACGAGGAGGGATTCTACCCAGGGTCTCAGAGGGAGCATGGCCCTACTGAGCCACAGATTTCAGACTTCTAGCCTCTGAACTTCTGTTGTTTAAGCCACCCAGGTTGCAGTAATTTATTACAACGCTAGGAAATGAACATACTTGGAAGTGCAGTGATCCTGAGCAAGGGGCAGCAGGCAGGGGTCCACCTTGCAAAGCTATGCCTTTGCAGCTAACAGACCTTAAGAAGACCAAAGCCAAGAACCACCATCCCCAGAGAATCCCTTTATCCTCTCACCCCATCCTCACCATGGGGTCTCCATGTTGGCCGGACTCTGCCCTTGGCTCACAGCAGGTCCCCACTCTGGGGCTCTGACCCTCCCCTCTGTGGTCTGCCTCCTTCATTCAAGCAGTCTTAGCGTCTGCTGCCCATCACGCCCTGGCCTTGGCCTGTGCCTCACCAGTCAGGCTGCTCCCCTTGTTCTGGCATCATTTGACCCGTAGACCATCCCTAGTAGGCTTTGGTGCTCTCCTCAGCACTGATGGCTCCTGAGAAGCCTCCCCATGGCCCACAGCTGCTCAGGACTGCTCTAAACTCCTCAGGAAGAATTAACAGTCCATTCAGTGAGACCGTTCGTTCTCTCGCACTGGCTGTCAGAGAACGTCCAAAGGGACTCTATCTTTGCCACAAAACACCCAAAGAGTGTGTGTTCTCCCCTCTTACATCCACTCTTCAGACTAAATCCTTAATCCCCAGTGCAGGCCGTGAGCGCCCCTCCCTCCCACAGCTAAGCAGCTTTGAGCCCCCTGGGCTCCTGGCTCAGCACACAAGTCCTGCATGCAGGGAGCCAGCACTGTCAGCACTGAGCCGACGTGGCCTCTTCATCCCCATTGCTGGGGCAGGCTTCGTCTGGAGCACAGGGCGCCAGGGTGGGGAGGGAAAAGAGGAGGCCACTGGGTGGTCTTAGGTATGTCAACAATGATGGCATTGACAGCACTGATGGCATAGGGAAATCTAACTACTCATAATCTAGTTTTGCCTAAGTAGAGTCATACCCACCCTTCTCTGTACAGACCTCCGTGTCCACGTCCATCACACTGAGCTTTGATTTTGAGCAGGCATGCTTGTCTCTGTCGCTGTGCAGTGCTCAGACAGCAGGGCATTCTCCTGTCACCTCGCATCCCCGGCACCTTGTTTTACCTGGGCTTCCCTTGTAGCTCAACTGGTAAGGAATGCACCTGCAATGCAAGAGACCCCAGGTTGATTCCTAGGTCGAGAAGATCTCCTAGAGAAGGGATAGGCTACCCACTCCAGTATTCTTGGGCTTCCCTGGTGGTTCAGATGGTAAGGAATCCACATGCATTGACCTTTTTGCAATGGTTGCAGACTGACCAACAGACACTCCTAAACCCCAGCCACACATGGGCTCCTAATCCATCCTACAGATTTGACCCCAGCTTCAGCCACATTCCAGTCTTAAATTCTAACTGAAGCCTAAGCCAGTTTACCAACTGCACTCACCTCTGGCTTCTTAGAAGTGTCCCCCCCAACTCCAGCCAGTGCTTGTGGTCCTCGTTTGGGCTCAGGCTAGTGTCCAATACTCATATTCTAGGCCTCCCCTTGGCACAAGACAGAACAGTTGAAACCTTGAGGAATTAGAAAGGATATCTCAGCCTACTGATGGTGAAACCCTTGGAAAGGGCATGCCTTCCAAGGATGTGCCAATAATGACCATAGCATCAACCAGGCCCAACTGCTCTTAAATATGTCTTGCATGCCAACTTCCAAAAGCATGAACAATTCTTAGCATAAAGCAGTTTACTTGCACCCAGATCTTCTGTAGCTGTTTTCCTACTGTCTGTAATACAACTGAGTTAGAATTTGAAACAATTGAGCGCCCCTCCCTCCCACAGCTAAGCAGCTTTGAGCCCCCTGGGCTCCTGGCTCAGCACACAAGTCCTGCATGCAGGGAGCCAGCACTGTCAGCACTGAGCCGACGTGGCCTCTTCATCCCCATTGCTGGGGCAGGCTTCGTCTGGAGCACAGGGCGCCAGGGTGGGGAGGGAAAAGAGGAGGCCACTGGGTGGTCTTAGGTATGTCAACAATGATGGCATTGACAGCACTGATGGCATAGGGAAATCTAACTACTCATAATCTAGTTTTGCCTAAGTAGAGTCATACCCACCCTTCTCTGTACAGACCTCCGTGTCCACGTCCATCACACTGAGCTTTGATTTTGAGCAGGCATGCTTGTCTCTGTCGCTGTGCAGTGCTCAGACAGCAGGGCATTCTCCTGTCACCTCGCATCCCCGGCACCTTGTTTTACCTGGGCTTCCCTTGTAGCTCAACTGGTAAGGAATGCACCTGCAATGCAAGAGACCCCAGGTTGATTCCTAGGTCGAGAAGATCTCCTAGAGAAGGGATAGGCTACCCACTCCAGTATTCTTGGGCTTCCCTGGTGGTTCAGATGGTAAGGAATCCACATGCATTGACCTTTTTGCAATGGTTGCAGACTGACCAACAGACACTCCTAAACCCCAGCCACACATGGGCTCCTAATCCATCCTACAGATTTGACCCCAGCTTCAGCCACATTCCAGTCTTAAATTCTAACTGAAGCCTAAGCCAGTTTACCAACTGCACTCACCTCTGGCTTCTTAGAAGTGTCCCCCCCAACTCCAGCCAGTGCTTGTGGTCCTCGTTTGGGCTCAGGCTAGTGTCCAATACTCATATTCTAGGCCTCCCCTTGGCACAAGACAGAACAGTTGAAACCTTGAGGAATTAGAAAGGATATCTCAGCCTACTGATGGTGAAACCCTTGGAAAGGGCATGCCTTCCAAGGGATGTGCCAATAATGACCATAGCATCAACCAGGCCCAACTGCTCTTAAATATGTCTTGCATGCCAACTTCCAAAAGCATGAACAATTCTTAGCATAAAGCAGTTTACTTGCACCCAGATCTTCTGTAGCTGTTTTCCTACTGTCTGTAATACAACTGAGTTAGAATTTGACCGACACAGAGCATTTGCTATGTAAAACAAGGTCCACCTAAAACACAAATCCAGAGAGATGCATGGAAGCAAACAGAATCAGCACTTGGGGAACCATTTATTTGAGTGACCATGGTGCTTTCATACAATCAATTAAAGCTCTTTCCATCTCACAGGGAGCTAACCTCCATTAAAGGCTGAAAAAAAGGTCAACCTCTGTCAGCAATATTTAGCAGTTTTAGTGGTATAGGTTGTGATGAAGTCAATTCCAACCTCTTAGGACTGGCTAGGTAATATTGAGGTGGTCAGGGGTATTGGAAACCTGTATCTACTTTACACTTCACTCCGTACTTATTAAAATATTCTTCCCTAGGAAAGGTAGAGCTGTCCTTAAAGAACCTGAGCATCTGTGGTGTTTTCTAGCTACTTGACATTGACTTTGAGTTAAATCTTGGCTAAAAGCAATTACTGTCATATGATAAATTGAGGCAATTTATTTATTACTCCAGAAACATCCTAAGTGATGTCACTTGGAAGAATGATGGAATAATCCTTCTCAAGTAGTCCATTATCAGCCAGATCTAGTGAGGGGAGGCACTGTTCTGTGGTGTAGGGGGAGGCAGTCAGCAATTTTTAAAAATTAGTCATCATGAGATCAAAGAAAGAATGTTGGAAATAAAGCAGAAAACAGCCACCTTAAATTGAGCTTGCTTATCGCCCTGTGGGATTATTTGGTATGCCTGGATTGCTAAATATCAAGAAGGATATTATAGAGAAAGCCCAGAGATTAATAATCAAACTCAACTCAGTGTATGAAGCGTTTGGAGACAGTGGTTGATGTGCAAGGAAAGTGAAAAGGATCAGGGAACTTTTAAGTTAAAAAGGTCAAGTTTAAATATCATTTGAGCAAAGTCTGTATAATTTGGCCCATATAACAAGATTCGTGTGACATGTTCATCCATCCCTTAGATATGAGAATGTGATGTAAACCCTTGGAAAGGGCATGCCCAACTATGCCATACAACCAGGCCCAACTGCTCTTAAATATGTCTTGCATGCCAACTTCCAAAAGCATGAACAATTCTTAGCATAAAGCAGTTTACTTGCACCCAGATCTTCTGTAGCTGTTTTCCTACTGTCTGTAATACAACTGAGTTAGAATTTGACCGACACAGAGCATTTGCTATGTAAAACAAGGTCCACCTAAAACACAAATCCAGAGAGATGCATGGAAGCAAACAGAATCAGCACTTGGGGAACCATTTATTTGAGTGACCATGGTGCTTTCATACAATCAATTAAAGCTCTTTCCATCTCACAGGGAGCTAACCTCCATTAAAGGCTGAAAAAAGGTCAACCTCTGTCAGCAATATTTAGCAGTTTTAGTGGTATAGGTTGTGATGAAGTCAATTCCAACCTCTTAGGACTGGCTAGGTAATATTGAGGTGGTCAGGGGTATTGGAAACCTGTATCTACTTTACACTTCACTCCGTACTTATTAAAATATTCTTCCCTAGGAAAGGTAGAGCTGTCCTTAAAGAACCTGAGCATCTGTAGTGTTTTCTAGCTACTTGACATTGACTTTGAGTTAAATCTTGGCTAAAAGCAATTACTGTCATATGATAAATTGAGGCAATTTATTTATTACTCCAGAAACATCCTAAGTGATGTCACTTGGAAGAATGATGGAATAATCCTTCTCAAGTAGTCCATTATCAGCCAGATCTAGTGAGGGGAGGCACTGTTCTGTGGTGTAGGGGGAGGCAGTCAGCAATTTTTAAAAATTAGTCATCATGAGATCAAAGAAAGAATGTTGGAAATAAAGCAGAAAACAGCCACCTTAAATTGAGCTTGCTTATCGCCCTGTGGGATTATTTGGTATGCCTGGATTGCTAAATATCAAGAAGGATATTATAGAGAAAGCCCAGAGATTAATAATCAAACTCAACTCAGTGTATGAAGCGTTTGGAGACAGTGGTTGATGTGCAAGGAAAGTGAAAAGGATCAGGGAACTTTTAAGTTAAAAAGGTCAAGTTTAAATATCATTTGAGCAAAGTCTGTATAATTTGGCCCATATAACAAGATTCGTGTGACATGTTCATCCATCCCTTAGATATGAGAATGTGATATATTGTTGGAAGGGCACGAGGGGAGATAATCTTCAAGAGAAACAGGTATGAAATAGAACGTCAGGACCCAGCGGGTGGCCGGCTCAGCAGAGATGGCGATAAATACAAGCGACATCTTAGTCTGGCTAGTCACAGTGAGATTCTAGATCCCTTAAAGAACCCGTCTGATTCTTTCTCCCAGATGTTTGAGGAAAGACAACCAGAATTATTGGCTGAACCAACCCCCTCCCCGCTGCCTCCCCCCGTTTATTGAAGAAATGGCAGAATAGAAAAGTGGCTTCAAGAGAGTAAACTCTGTACCAGATTGCCATGGTTCAAATCCCATCTCTGCAACTTGCTTTTGTTGCTTAAGTCTCTCTGAGCCTCGGTTTCCACATCTATGAAATAGGTATAATGATGAAGCCTAAAGTGAGCATTAAAAGGGATAGCATGTGGGAAGGGCTTAACCCGGCAGGCTGACTCATAGTAGACATTCCAAGTACGTGTTAGCTCTTTATTATTGGTATTGCTGTGTCACATGTGGTCAGATGTCCTGACTCCACTGTTGCCACCTTCTGGATACAACCCAAGCACCTGGGCTGGCCTGAAACCCAGGCACTAGCTCTGCACCTTGACCTTGACTGTGCTGTGGGGATGACACAGCTCTGGCATTCTCACTGAGTCACAAGTCCAGATGCCTCTAAAGAGTGGCCCTGAGGTGAACCTAAGCACCTTGTGGTCACAGGAAGTAGGAAGCCCATACTGGCCCTGGGCCCATCCAGCCTCACATCCATCCTTTGCTTCCCCCTGCGGTGCAGGTGACCCCCATAGGCTGTGTTTCCTGGGTCCCACGTCACCTGCTGTCTGGGCATGGCCAGTGGGAGGCAGGATTGAGAGGAAGGAGAAGCCTTCTCCCTCTTGGCCTCAGGCCCCTTCATTGGCAGTGACCACGTGCTCTCAGTGCCTCCCAACGCCTGTAGGTCTGCCGGAGTCCAGCTTGCATTGGGTGGCTCTGACTTCTGGACTCTGAAAAACCTTTGTCTCCCTAGTCTGGGCTGGGTAACGGCTGAAGTTGCTCCTCTCTGTGTTGCCTCACCATCCTTTCCTGATCCCTGGGTACCAGTTTCTAGTAAATGAAGGGCGGGGTTCTTCAGGAAACAGGCCAGCCGGGTGGCCGGCTCAGCAGAGATGGCGATAAATACAAGCGACATCTTAGTCTGGCTAGTCACAGTGAGATTCTAGATCCCTTAAAGAACCCGTCTGATTCTTTCTCCCAGATGTTTGAGGAAAGACAACCAGAATTATTGGCTGAACCAACCCCCTCCCCGCTGCCTCCCCCCGTTTATTGAAGAAATGGCAGAATAGAAAAGTGGCTTCAAGAGAGTAAACTCTGTACCAGATTGCCATGGTTCAAATCCCATCTCTGCAACTTGCTTTTGTTGCTTAAGTCTCTCTGAGCCTCGGTTTCCACATCTATGAAATAGGTATAATGATGAAGCCTAAAGTGAGCATTAAAAGGGATAGCATGTGGGAAGGGCTTAACCCGGCAGGCTGACTCATAGTAGACATTCCAAGTACGTGTTAGCTCTTTATTATTGGTATTGCTGTGTCACATGTGGTCAGATGTCCTGACTCCACTGTTGCCACCTTCTGGATACAACCCAAGCACCTGGGCTGGCCTGAAACCCAGGCACTAGCTCTGCACCTTGACCTTGACTGTGCTGTGGGGATGACACAGCTCTGGCATTCTCACTGAGTCACAAGTCCAGATGCCTCTAAAGAGTGGCCCTGAGGTGAACCTAAGCACCTTGTGGTCACAGGAAGTAGGAAGCCCATACTGGCCCTGGGCCCATCCAGCCTCACATCCATCCTTTGCTTCCCCCTGCGGTGCAGGTGACCCCCATAGGCTGTGTTTCCTGGGTCCCACGTCACCTGCTGTCTGGGCATGGCCAGTGGGAGGCAGGATTGAGAGGAAGGAGAAGCCTTCTCCCTCTTGGCCTCAGGCCCCTTCATTGGCAGTGACCACGTGCTCTCAGTGCCTCCCAACGCCTGTAGGTCTGCCGGAGTCCAGCTTGCATTGGGTGGCTCTGACTTCTGGACTCTGAAAAGCCTTTGTCTCCCTAGTCTGGGCTGGGTAACGGCTGAAGTTGCTCCTCTCTGTGTTGCCTCACCATCCTTTCCTGATCCCTGGGTACCAGTTTCTAGTAAATTTGCTTCATTTGAAATGTTTGGAGCAGTTTCCCTCTTCTTGGTTGGATGCTGACTAATGGGGAGACCTGTGCTGGTTTCTAATGATTAGGATTAGTCCCTCTTTTAAAGAAAAAAAATCTGATTTAGTCATCCAGTCTATTTTTTTATTTTTTTACTGTATCAGCATCATACTTACTTGTGTGAAATATCTGGAATCTACATTTTTCCATTAAAAAAAAAGAGTCAACAACAGCATTTGTTTCTCCCCAGGCTTCTCGCACCCCTCCTGTTAGCTACAATTTCAGTCCTCAAAGACTGCCAAAGTAGTTCATGATCACAATTACAAATGCTCTCAATGCCTTGGGATGCAATTTGTAAAGTCTAGAGGCTTGAAGCTAATGAAGTAGCCAGATGCTTTCCTACCAACTCCTTTCCCATCTTGGACTTCAATTCCATTTAAAAATAGCCTACCATTCTGAGAATTCACTTCCAGGAAAAGTAAGAGGGGAAATGGTGCATACCTGACTTTAGAAGAGCCAGAAACCTGCCCAGCTTCCCCATCTTTCCCCTGCTGCCTCCTCTTGGCAAAACCCTCCATAATCAAGGATACCTGCCATGCTTGAAACTTTCACTGGCATAGAGGTAGCGTATCTGAGTCAGGATTTCAAAGGTTTCCTCTACAGGGTGCCAGATGCATATGAAGCTAAAGAAAAGACAGAAAAACTCTTCAACAAAAGAAGTCATTAGGTAGATGGGCATAAGTAAGATGCCAGCGCAGTAGGATCCAGGGATATATGCCCATGGATAGTGAAGAGGCGACTGTGTGTTAGAAAGACTGGAGCTTTTAGCATCTCTGTCCCTAAGAGCCATCTTCCTTCCCTGGCCATCAGCAATGATCACCAGCATGGGTTATGCATCCACTGGGATTTGCTCAGTTTCATCAGTTGCATTGGGTGGCTCTGACTTCTGGACTCTGAAAAACCTTTGTCTCCCTAGTCTGGGCTGGGTAACGGCTGAAGTTGCTCCTCTCTGTGTTGCCTCACCATCCTTTCCTGATCCCTGGGTACCAGTTTCTAGTAAATTTGCTTCATTTGAAATGTTTGGAGCAGTTTCCCTCTTCTTGGTTGGATGCTGACTAATGGGGAGACCTGTGCTGGTTTCTAATGATTAGGATTAGTCCCTCTTTTAAAGAAAAAAAATCTGATTTAGTCATCCAGTCTATTTTTTTATTTTTTTACTGTATCAGCATCATACTTACTTGTGTGAAATATCTGGAATCTACATTTTTCCATTAAAAAAAAAGAGTCAACAACAGCATTTGTTTCTCCCCAGGCTTCTCGCACCCCTCCTGTTAGCTACAATTTCAGTCCTCAAAGACTGCCAAAGTAGTTCATGATCACAATTACAAATGCTCTCAATGCCTTGGGATGCAATTTGTAAAGTCTAGAGGCTTGAAGCTAATGAAGTAGCCAGATGCTTTCCTACCAACTCCTTTCCCATCTTGGACTTCAATTCCTTTTAAAAAATAGCCTACCATTCTGAGAATTCACTTCCAGGAAAAGTAAGAGGGGAAATGGTGCATACCTGACTTTAGAAGAGCCAGAAACCTGCCCAGCTTCCCCATCTTTCCCCTGCTGCCTCCTCTTGGCAAAACCCTCCATAATCAAGGATACCTGCCATGCTTGAAACTTTCACTGGCATAGAGGTAGCGTATCTGAGTCAGGATTTCAAAGGTTTCCTCTACAGGGTGCCAGATGCATATGAAGCTAAAGAAAAGACAGAAAAACTCTTCAACAAAAGAAGTCATTAGGTAGATGGGCATAAGTAAGATGCCAGCGCAGTAGGATCCAGGGATATATGCCCATGGATAGTGAAGAGGCGACTGTGTGTTAGAAAGACTGGAGCTTTTAGCATCTCTGTCCCTAAGAGCCATCTTCCTTCCCTGGCCATCAGCAATGATCACCAGCATGGGTTATGCATCCACTGGGATTTGCTCAGTTTCATCAGTTGCAATGAGATGTTCTTTATCTGCAACTTCTATTTTTTCTGCTCCGCATCTTTACAGGAGAAATTTTCTGAAGTAGAGCTATAGAATTAGGGCTGTAGCCAGGGAGAGTACTTTGAGAAAGAATTATTAATCCCTGTTGCCAAATTATAGTACTGCTGCCTGTAAGTCATCCAGATGGAAGCCTGGTACTGGCCTGTCTATAGGAGGAAAGACAAGTACATCCCTCTGGGGGCTCTGCCTGCCTTTGTCCTAAGGATGAACCTGGACACCAGGTTACAGGAAGGCAGAACCTCAGCCCCCACAGCGCACCCACATTTTACAGACACAAGAAGCCCTGCTGCTTCCTGGATCCTGTCCAAAGGTTGTGCCATCATGATACAACATCCATGAGCAGTTTCTCAGAGTTTATCAAGCATTTTGACCTCCATTATTACATTTGATCCCTGTGAACTTATTTACTCCATATTTTACAAATAAGGGTATCAAATCACGCTGTGGTTAACAGCTTTGATCAAGGTCACATAACTCGTTAGTGATGGAATCTGGGCGCAAACTCATACATTTCTAATTCAAAACCCCTTGCTTTTGACCAATCTCATCAAACCCATGATCCCCACCTTGGGTGCTAGGTTTCTATATGCAAGAGGAGAATTGTTGTACATTCTTCTGCCATTGTGGGTAACTTGGGGTTTTAGGCAGCAGAGCCCGACTGAAGTCTCATGGCTCTAAGGATGGCAAGGAGACTTTCTGTCACTCAGAGCATGAATATTGCTATAATCAGAGGATACTGGGTTGAGGGGGAAGGCGAGGTTTATAAATAGAGAAGAAAGAACAGCATTCCATGACATTGAGATAAAAAGGGCTTGGATAAGTGTCTAAGAAGCCGAGGAGGTGAGAAGAGGTGGAGGCAGAGTGGGCCAGGAAAAGGGACAGCTGATTTTGAAATGGGACTTGGGGTCGTAACTGCTTCGTGCCCCTCACTACGCAGTAACACTGCGTTGAAAAGGGCTGGGCTTTAGCCTCAGCTGGAAAGTGCTGCCAAACATTTAAAATGATCACCAGCATGGGTTATGCATCCACTGGGATTTGCTCAGTTTCATCAGTTGCAATGAGATGTTCTTTATCTGCAACTTCTATTTTTTCTGCTCCGCATCTTTACAGGAGAAATTTTCTGAAGTAGAGCTATAGAATTAGGGCTGTAGCCCGGGAGAGCCCTCTGAGAAAGCACTATTAATCCCTGTCGCCAACTTATAGTACTGCTGCCTGTAAGTCATCCACATGGACGCCTGGTACTGGCCTGTCTATAGGAGGAAAGACAAGTACATCCCTCGGGGGGCTCTGCCTGCCTTTGTCCTAAGGATGAACCTGGACACCAGGTTACAGGAAGGCAGAACCTCAGCCCCCACAGCGCACCCACATTTTACAGACACAAGAAGCCCTGCTGCTTCCTGGATCCTGTCCAAAGGTTGTGCCATCATGATACAACATCCATGAGCAGTTTCTCAGAGTTTATCAAGCATTTTGACCTCCATTATTACATTTGATCCCTGTGAACTTATTTACTCCATATTTTACAAATAAGGGTATCAAATCACGCTGTGGTTAACAGCTTTGATCAAGGTCACATAACTCGTTAGTGATGGAATCTGGGCGCAAACTCATACATTTCTAATTCAAAACCCCTTGCTTTTGACCAATCTCATCAAACCCATGATCCCCACCTTGGGTGCTAGGTTTCTATATGCAAGAGGAGAATTGTTGTACATTCTTCTGCCATTGTGGGTAACTTGGGGTTTTAGGCAGCAGAGCCCGACTGAAGTCTCATGGCTCTAAGGATGGCAAGGAGACTTTCTGTCACTCAGAGCATGAATATTGCTATAATCAGAGGATACTGGGTTGAGGGGGAAGGCGAGGTTTATAAATAGAGAAGAAAGAACAGCATTCCATGACATTGAGATAAAAAGGGCTTGGATAAGTGTCTAAGAAGCCGAGGAGGTGAGAAGAGGTGGAGGCAGAGTGGGCCAGGAAAAGGGACAGCTGATTTTGAAATGGGACTTGGGGTCGTAACTGCTTCGTGCCCCTCACTACGCAGTAACACTGCGTTGAAAAGGGCTGGGCTTTAGCCTCAGCTGGAAAGTGCTGCCACATTAAAATCTTTGCTTATGTTGGCCCCTCAGCCACTCTTGTCACTTTAACTGGCTTGTGTTAGCCCTGCTTTTTAAGGAACCAAATATATTCCATCTTCCTCAATGGCCTTTCAACTTCTTGAAAGCAAGAGTTAAGTCTGATCTGATCTTTCCTTTTTTAGGCTGAAAAGTCCCAATTCTGACTGCCATTCCTCCACAATCAGTGATCTCTGGATTTTTGTGTGCCCCAGAATCACCTAGACCTTGTCAATGCAGAAATGGGCTCAGCAGGTCTGATGTGGGGGTGCTGAGACTGTGCATGTGTAATAGGTCCCCAGAGGATGTGGATGCTTCTGGTCATTGGACCTCACTTTGAGTGACAAACTTCCTGGCCTATCTTCACCCAGAAGGTCATCTCTGGGGTTGAAGTCTGCAAATGAACAAGCCTGACCAAAGTGGCCCAACTAGTGCAGAGTAGAGCAGAGAAGCATTGTCCTTGCTGGGTCTCGGAGTCCCTAAGGAATGTAAACTGGGATGGTTGTTTGGAACCCAACAAGGAGGCTGGGAATCAAGGAGTGAAGAACATGGCACTTGGGCCTATATCATGGAGATGCGCAGGGAGGTGGGCAGACCTCAAGAGACTGTGATCCCTGCCTTGGGTGCTAGGTCTCCCTATGGAAGAACTGATAGATGGCACACTGAAAGCCCAAAGTGGACTCTGAGCAGGAGCTAGAAGGGGCCTGGATTCTAAGCCACCATAGCTTCCATGGAAAGAGTCAAGGGCAAGGGGCAGCAGTAGCTGCTCTGAGAGAACTGTCTGGCCTTCGGGAGTGCATGGCAGGGAGGGCACACCTGGTCAGGGTATAAGGTTGGACCTGCAACCTTGTGTTGGAAATGGCAGTCTCCTCTCAGTGCCAACTGAGTTCACACGGTTGTTTTTGATGACTGCATCACACAGGGGACTCAGGTAGAGCCTTGAAGCTACTCCAGTTGGTGAAATCTACCACCTGGTGCCTACTTGACAATTCTGACTTGGACTGTTCTCAGGTTGGCTCCCAGTGGAGGGCAGAGATGATGAGTATGCATCTAAACCCTTCCCCTTTCTCTCCAGTCTCAGACTCCCCAGTCCCTGCTTAGTAGATGGAAGTCACCCAGGGCCAGACACAGAGATTCTTAGAAACTGAGACTGATACTATGCTTGAATCTCATGAAAAGGGTACACTTACGGCAAGAGTAATGCAGTTACCATCTTACTAATGGGCTTCTGGTTCCCTTGGGTATCTGGCCAGTGAGTGAGATGGGGCCCAGGACTGGCATTTCTTTAATAGAAACTCCATCAAGGACCGTTCATTGGAGTAATAGAGGCTGAGCTTTAGACAAAGAATCCCAGCTCTGAAACTCACCAGTTATGTGGCTTTGGACAAGTCACTTCATCCATTTGTGGAGTAGTTTCCTGACTTAAATAAATAAAAGTGGAAATAAACCTAGCTTCTTCTGTGTCAGGTTTTGTGAGTAGTAAATAACAATATATGGAAAGTGCATATTAGCTCATTTTTTTGTCACCCAGTAACAAATTGGTGGAAGTGGGCTTCCCTGATGGCTCAGCTGGTAAAGAGTCCACCTAAAATGTGGGAGACACAGGTTTGATCCCTGGGTCTCAAAGATCCCCAGAAGAAAGGAATGGCTACCCCTTCCAATATTCTTGCCTGGAGAATTCCATGGACAGAGGATCCTGCTGAGTTACAGTCCACAGAGTCTCAAATAGTCAGACATGACTGAGTGACTAACACTTTCTTTTTTCAATGGACTGATATGTTTAGGCTGAATTTTGAAAACATTGTAGTCATTGAGCTTCTGTTTGATGAGTTGCTCCGTACCTGCCTAAAAGAGCTGGTTGTGTTGCTCAGAGGCTCCATCATAAATAAACCCTGATGTGCTTCCCTGTAAGTCCTATTGTAGGTTTTCATTTGCACTTACGTGAGCCCCATGGACATGCTCCTGATTCTGCCTTGGGAGCAGGACCAGCCCATCCTGTCTCTGTCCCTCTCTTCTTCCTTGCTGAGGCAGGAGCCACAGGTAGATGCTGGCCTTTGGCCCCAAAGCCATTTCCTCCACACCTGTGTCACCTTTGAACACTGTCGACAGGCTTCCCTTATGAACAGAGGGACATATCTCTGGTGGCTCAAGCCAGTGCCCTGAAAAGCATGTTGAAGGAAAGCAGAATTTGCCATGTCCTGGGGCAATTCCTATAACTAGAGTTCTAACTGGATCAGCCAAGTATGGCTCCTCCTGATAAAACCTCACTGTGTAGAGCCTGGGACTTCAACTCTGACATCTATGAGCTTATGTAATTTGTCTAAACTTGTAGCTTCTGGTTCCCTTGGGTATCTGGCCAGTGAGTGAGATGGGGCCCAGGACTGGCATTTCTTTAATAGAAACTCCATCAAGGACCGTTCATTGGAGTAATAGAGGCTGAGCTTTAGACAAAGAATCCCAGCTCTGAAACTCACCAGTTATGTGGCTTTGGACAAGTCACTTCATCCATTTGTGGAGTAGTTTCCTGACTTAAATAAATAAAAGTGGAAATAAACCTAGCTTCTTCTGTGTCAGGTTTTGTGAGTAGTAAATAACAATATATGGAAAGTGCATATTAGCTCATTTTTTTGTCACCCAGTAACAAATTGGTGGAAGTGGGCTTCCCTGATGGCTCAGCTGGTAAAGAGTCCACCTAAAATGTGGGAGACACAGGTTTGATCCCTGGGTCTCAAAGATCCCCAGAAGAAAGGAATGGCTACCCCTTCCAATATTCTTGCCTGGAGAATTCCATGGACAGAGGATCCTGCTGAGTTACAGTCCACAGAGTCTCAAATAGTCAGACATGACTGAGTGACTAACACTTTCTTTTTTCAATGGACTGATATGTTTAGGCTGAATTTTGAAAACATTGTAGTCATTGAGCTTCTGTTTGATGAGTTGCTCCGTACCTGCCTAAAAGAGCTGGTTGTGTTGCTCAGAGGCTCCATCATAAATAAACCCTGATGTGCTTCCCTGTAAGTCCTATTGTAGGTTTTCATTTGCACTTACGTGAGCCCCATGGACATGCTCCTGATTCTGCCTTGGGAGCAGGACCAGCCCATCCTGTCTCTGTCCCTCTCTTCTTCCTTGCTGAGGCAGGAGCCACAGGTAGATGCTGGCCTTTGGCCCCAAAGCCATTTCCTCCACACCTGTGTCACCTTTGAACACTGTCGACAGGCTTCCCTTATGAACAGAGGGACATATCTCTGGTGGCTCAAGCCAGTGCCCTGAAAAGCATGTTGAAGGGAAAGCAGAATTTGCCATGTCCTGGGGCAATTCCTATAACTAGAGTTCTAACTGGATCAGCCAAGTATGGCTCCTCCTGATAAAACCTCACTGTGTAGAGCCTGGGACTTCAACTCTGACATCTATGAGCTGAACTTATGTAATTTGTCTAAACTGTGGGGCTTTGGCCTTTCAGAGGGCCTCTCTGAGTGTCTCGCATGGTCCTCTGTGACTGACAGGTGTCTTCTCTGGTGGTCACCACTGAAAGTGTTTCTGTTTAGGAACATCTTAGCATTTACTTGGGAAAGGTTTTCTAATACTCGTCTAAGCTCTTCACTCTCCTTTGGTAGGGAGCTGGATTCTCTCCTAGGAGCAGCATTTGGCATAATTCATTACTCCTGCCTTCCCTTCTCCTGGTCTAGGACACTGTACTCTCCTGTTTTTTTTCCCTACCAGTTCTGGCCACTCCTCTGTCTCCTATGCAGGCTTATCTTCCTCTGCCCACTCATTAACCCTCAAGTCTCTAGCTGGACCGGTTTCTCCATCCACTCTTCATTCTTTCCCTGGGTGACTTCATCACACCCGTGCTTCCATACCACCTATGTGCATAGGACTCACACATTTTTACCTCCAGCTTAGACCTCCTTTAAGAGCTTCAGACCTGCATTTTAGCTGCCTCCTCTTGCAGAGAGTCTCTCAAGTTCAAATTGCCCTCAACATATATTTTCCTTCTAATTCTATTCCTTTTTGTTTTTGAAGTATGATTGCTTTATAATGCTACATTAGTGTCTGCTGTACAGCAGAGTGAGCCAGCTGTGTGCATGCATAGATCCCCTCCCTCTTTGGTCTGCATCCCACCCATCCAAGTCATCACTGTATTCCTTTTTAATTGTTTCTTCACCCTTTACATCACCAGTATCCACCTTGTTATGGTCGTCCTCAGGAATTCAGTTCTTTTTCCCTTATTCCCTATATCCCATCCGTCAGCAAGTTTTATTTACATCTATTTCAGGTAATTATCTCTTTTATTGCATCTTTCTGTCTTCACTACCATCACCTGAGTTCAAGCAACTATAATCTTCCCTCTGGATGATTATAATGTTTTCAAAATGCATCTCTTCGATCCACTTTGGCTCCACAAAAATGCTGGAATGAAATACAAATCTAATGATAACCGTGGCTCTGTGAGCAACCTGTAAATGGCTCCCCATGTTGCTTGGGGTGAAAGCTCCCATTGTGGCCTACAAGGTCCTGCACGGACTAGCCCCTGCCGCCCTCACCGTGCTGTCCCAGCCATCTCGCCTTCCTCACACCACAGGTCTTCCTGCCTCGGATCTCCCAGGCTCCTTGCCCCATTGCATGGGCTCGGCCAGTGCTGATTCCCCTGCTGGCCTGTGTGCTCTTTTCTTGCTCTCTTTGCCTGGTTTTAGCCTATCTACCCTTGAATCCCACCCTTGGCTACTTCCTTCAGGAGTGAGTCACTTCCCAATTATGTGTTCTTCATGTGTCATGTGCTTCTCTGTTCTAATCCTTAACAAAGTCGAAAGCTTATTCTTTTTTTTTTTTTTAAAGATTTATTTATTTATTTATTTTGGGCGGGGGTTGGGTTGGGGAGGGAGGGGAGCCAGTGGGCCACTTATATTGGTTCTTCATTTATCTATCTTCATCAGTCTTTGCTCTTTGGCCCTTGCAGGCCTCCCATCGCGGTGGCCTCTGTCGTCGCAGAGCGCCGGCTCTGGGCGCATGCGCTCCAGAGCTCCGGCTCAGTGATTGGACACATCAGTCCAGCCGCTCTGCGGCACGTGAGATCTTCCCAGGCCAGGGATCGAACCGGCGCCCCCTGCACTGCAAGGCGGTGTCCTTACCCACTGGACCACCGGGGGAAGCCCGAAAGCTTATTCTTACTGATTATTTTTAATTCTGTGCCCTCAGTCCCACTCACTACAAACTGTAAGCTCTCTGAGGGCAAGAACTGTGCCTGTTTTGCTCACCATTATATTACCCTGGCATACAGCACGTACTTGTGACTATTCACTGAAGAGTGACTCTCATTAGACCACGTCAATCACAGGGGTTAATAGGGTTGATCCTGGGGTTAATGGGATCCTCTTCATGGCTTTGCCTTTGTGCCTTTGTCTTTAGAATAGGATCTCCTAGCAGGCATTAAGTAAAATTAAGCTACATCAGAGAGTGAATGCTCCAGACCCAACAGTTCCTCCAAATTCAAATAAAAAGATTCTGACGCTCTTAATCAAAGTATGGTCTGAGGTGCCCAGCCTTCTTGATGCATAGTCATGCTCTGTCTTGTGGACTAGACATATCTCAAAAGTCTTGTCTCCAAATTGGAACATGCGGGCTGCTCAGGACCTGCCTGCATCTGGCATGTGAGACTACCCCTTCCTAAGAGGTTGGCCAACTCCACTAAGAGTTCTCTAGGGGAGGTGACAGGCAGAGCCTGCTCAGACGGTCCTGCAATTTGATAAGTTGGGTTTGTCTTTAAATGGTGAGGGGGACTGAATAAAATCTCTTACTTATAAGTCCTTCCAGGAGAAGGACCTCTGACCCTACTGAGAGCATAGTTGAGCACACAGAACATGGGTGCTCAGGAACCAGTCAGTGAATGACAGTGAATAAGTGAAGCAGACAGCTGCAGTCCACTAGCCTTATGTCATCCACCCATCACCTGTAAAGCAACAGTGATGAGCAAGGCCTCTGTAGACCCTGGCGTTAGAGAAAGGACTAGGACTCACTCCGTGCCCTTAGTCTTGGAGACTAAGTCAACCCAGTGGACTAATCCCAGGTTTCGAGTCTGGGGAAAGTGCTGTAGTAAAGGAAACTTTTGACACTCTTAAGCAGGATGATGGTGATGTGTTGGAGGACTGTTCTGAAACATCCGTGTGCTTGGAGAATCAGAATCATAGCTTATGGGCATTCATATCCCTTCAATTCAGCTGAGTTCTGTGAACACAGGGCTGAAAAAAGGAGAAACTCAATTTGGTTTCATGAGAACAAATGTGTGTGAGCAGAGATAACTTCCTGTCAGCTGAACATTAAACTACCACAGACATTAAGGGAACACCTATCACAAGCCAGACTCTGCACGCACATGAGGAAACAAAGATAAAGAATGCATCCTTTTGCCTCCGAGGAGCTTGTAGACCACTCGTGGAGACAGATGGAGAAACAAATAACTAATAATATCCACACACTGAAATACACACCAAGTGTTACAGAGTGTTAACAGAATTTAGAGAAGTCTCCTGGGCCAACCAGGCAAGGCGGTGTCACTGATTAAGGATAAGCTGGTGCTGATTGTGGTAGAAAAGTAGGGATGGGCCAGGGAAAGGATGCTTTGTTTTCAGCTATCCTCACATAGACATGGCATCCTTGGGAGGAATTCATGGAAGTGCTGGTCCTGGACCGCACTCCAGAAGGTTCACACGGGTGTCTGGAATGAGAAGTTACCTCTGTCCCCAGGTCACTGCATGAAGAGACCAGGATTAGGCATTCTCTGGCTCCTGACTATTGCTATGGCCTTAGCAAGTGGTTGTCCAGGGGAGGAAGGATTGCGGGGCCAGGAAACTTGAAAGTTGAACTCAAGGCTTCTGACTTCTGAGACCTAGACTTAGAGCAAAAACACCAGTGGGACCCTGGCTCTGAGCTTTATCAGCCACACGACTTCTAGCCAGTTTCCTTTGTTTTCTCATCTATATCATGGGACAATCCATTTGTATTTTGGGGAACGTTTTCAAGGATTGGACAGGCTGGATCCATGAAACTGCACAGCACAGGACTGAGGATGTAGTAAGTGCCCAGTTCTCAGTTTTACTTGACGTGGAATCGAGTCAGTGAGTTAGTACCAGCAGAGCAAGCAACGTCAGCATCAAATTTCAAAACCAGAATTAGCAGATATAAGTGTTTTCTAAACTCAAAGCAATTCTCTTTAATGCACTGAATTTCTACCCCACCATTGATTGCATATAAGGTGCAAAGTGAAACACAGGGGGGGCTTTTGAAAAAGAATCAGAATCATAGCTTATGGGCATTCATATCCCTTCAATTCAGCTGAGTTCTGTGAACACAGGGCTGAAAAAAGGAGAAACTCAATTTGGTTTCATGAGAACAAATGTGTGTGAGCAGAGATAACTTCCTGTCAGCTGAACATTAAACTACCACAGACATTAAGGGAACACCTATCACAAGCCAGACTCTGCACGCACATGAGGAAACAAAGATAAAGAATGCATCCTTTTGCCTCCGAGGAGCTTGTAGACCACTCGTGGAGACAGATGGAGAAACAAATAACTAATAATATCCACACACTGAAATACACACCAAGTGTTACAGAGTGTTAACAGAATTTAGAGAAGTCTCCTGGGCCAACCAGGCAAGGCGGTGTCACTGATTAAGGATAAGCTGGTGCTGATTGTGGTAGAAAAGTAGGGATGGGCCAGGGAAAGGATGCTTTGTTTTCAGCTATCCTCACATAGACATGGCATCCTTGGGAGGAATTCATGGAAGTGCTGGTCCTGGACCGCACTCCAGAAGGTTCACACGGGTGTCTGGAATGAGAAGTTACCTCTGTCCCCAGGTCACTGCATGAAGAGACCAGGATTAGGCATTCTCTGGCTCCTGACTATTGCTATGGCCTTAGCAAGTGGTTGTCCAGGGGAGGAAGGATTGCGGGGCCAGGAAACTTGAAAGTTGAACTCAAGGCTTCTGACTTCTGAGACCTAGACTTAGAGCAAAACACCAGTGGGACCCTGGCTCTGAGCTTTATCAGCCACACGACTTCTAGCCAGTTTCCTTTGTTTTCTCATCTATATCATGGGACAATCCATTTGTATTTTGGGGAACGTTTTCAAGGATTGGACAGGCTGGATCCATGAAACTGCACAGCACAGGACTGAGGATGTAGTAAGTGCCCAGTTCTCAGTTTTACTTGACGTGGAATCGAGTCAGTGAGTTAGTACCAGCAGAGCAAGCAACGTCAGCATCAAATTTCAAAACCAGAATTAGCAGATATAAGTGTTTTCTAAACTCAAAGCAATTCTCTTTAATGCACTGAATTTCTACCCCACCATTGATTGCATATAAGGTGCAAAGTGAAAGCATTGTTTTTATCTTTAAAACTCTAGTGATTTCAGTTGTGTTACCCTTGCATAAGGCTATTGTTTTCACCATTTACCTGAAAAGAGTTAAGCGAGGTTTGGCATAATTCCACAAAGCTAAGAATCAAGCTGTAGTCCCATGGTTCCGTCCTGCGGACAAAATGGTCTGCAAGAACATTCTCTGCTGGGTCTCATGGGAGGAGGAGGAGGGTGCCCAGCACAGGAGTCGTGTAACCTCGGGCAGCTCACTCAGTATCTCTGCACCTCAATTTCTTCATCTGCAGAAAAATGGGGGTTATAATAATAACCCCAACCTCACAAGGAATTTTTTTTTTTTTTAAAGATTTATTTATTTATTTGTTTAGGGTGGGGGTCGGGTTGGGGAGGGACGGGAGCAGGCGGGCCACTTCTATTGGTCTTTCATTTCTCTATGTTCATCCATCTCTGTTCGTTGGCTCCTGTGGGCCTCCCATCGCGGTGGCGTCTGTCGTTGCAGAGCGCTGGCTCTGGGCGCATGCGCTCCAGAGCTCTGGCTCGGTAATTGGACACATCAGTCCAGCCGCTCTGCGGCACGTGGGATCTTCCCAGGCCAGGGATCGAACCGGCGCCCCTTGCACTACAAGGCGGTGTCCTTACCCACTGGACCACCAGGGGAAGCCCCCTCACAAGGAATTAATGCTCAAAAGTGCTAAATGAGCCAGTGTGTACAGTGCCCTCAGCGCAGTGCCTGGTACATAGTTAGTACTCAGTAAATGGAAGCGGTTGTCATTATGATTATGTCTGTTCACTTATGTGAGCCTTTTCAATATCTTTCCTCTTCACCTTTCCCTCCAAGGTGCCTCCACTCAAAACTCCAACACTGTGGAGCCAGAGAAGCAGGTGGACAGCACCGTGAAGATGGCTGGCGTGATCGCTGGCCTCCTCATGTTCATCATCATTCTCCTGGGCGTGATGCTCACCATCAAGAGGAGGTGAGTTTGGGTTGCTACCCTGCAGATGCTGCCAACCCCAGGTGGTCTCACATGGCCACGTGGCCACGTCCTTTCTCTGCTGATCAACTTCTGAGCAGGGACCTTCGGGTATAACTGTTGAGGTCCTGAAGGTTGAGGCAAGTTGTGGCTCATTGTGTTGGTGTCTGAAGGGTGCATGCTGCCTGCTTGGCAAGCAGCCCCAAGATGTCCGGAGTCCGGCGGGGCAGGTGTTCCTTGGTGCATGACGCTTCTCAGAGAGAGCTGCTCTGGTGTGATTGGTCATTGTCAGGATTACTGGGGAGCCCCAGGAACACAGATGAACTTGCAAATACAGATGCAGGAAAGCAGTGCTTCGTTGCTTTCACCTTCATTCACTCCCTGATCTGTCTTTGGTCAGCAGCAGTCCCTCCGCAGCGAAGGAGAGAGGCTGCGATAGTGTGGCAGCCCTCAGGGAAGACTGCTTCCTACGCCAGTTTCCATAAGACTGTCCCGCTGGCTCGTTGCTGCTTGTCACCTCGCAGCAGGATGTCCTCCTGGCACCTCTGACCAGGGTGCAGTATCTGATACCGCACTCGTTCCTCATGAAAACCAGGGTCCAGGTTCCTTCCTGGTGCCCCAGATCCATTCCACCAACATCTTCTGTTCATCAGACATTCACGGGACTTGAGGGCCACACAGGGATCTGCAGAAAGGAAAGGGAAATATTCATCTGGGAAAGCTGGTGAGTGTCAGCTCTCACTGTCCCCGGGGTGCAGGGCTGTTCCTCTAAATAGGGGGCTCCTGCCATCTACGCACCTTAGCCACCCTGTCCCCAGGCCTGCTGCCCGTTTCAGTTTAAATGTCAGGATTCCAACTTGGTCTCCATCCTCCCACTCCCCAATCTGCCTAAGCAAACAGAACACTTATCTACATTATAATGACTTGTGCTGCAACCTGCCTGGCCCCCAGTTTAAAGAGACCTTTTCTGTTCTTCAACAAAGGATTTCACTCCTCAACCTGAAGCTCTGGGCCAGGTTACTCAGAGTTCAAGAAGAGCCCAGTAGTGAGAAAGGGACAGGGACACGCTGCCACCTCTGAGACAAAACCAGATCATGAAACTTGTTCCCACAAGAACCAAGGAACAGAATGCCCCAAAGACCAATTCTGGCTTCTGCTCTTAAGGAGTCACATAAATAGAAATGCACAAAGTAAAAACATAAAATTAAAAAAGACTGTGTCCTTATTTCCAACCATTGGTTTCCACTCTGCAAGTAATCAGCCTTCTTTTAGCCATTCTGGCACCAGAATGTCTCTGTATGTCACATGGTTCCACTCTGAGTCAGCCAGGACCCCCTTTGATGAGGACATGTTATGGTAGGACTGGTTCTTTCTTTTCTGTTAAATATTTAGTTAGTTAGTTGGCTGCCCCAGTCTTAGTTGTGGTGTGAAGGATGTTACAGATTATGGAATCTAGTTCCTTGACCAGGAACTGAACCCCCTGCATTGGGAGCACAGAGGCTTCACCACTGAACCACCAGGGAAGTCCCAGGACCTGTTCTTTCTTGACATCTTTGTTCTATAGGATCATTCCTTTCCTCAGGCTCCCAGCTGAATGACAGAAGAATTAAGGTTCTCATCCAGCTACTGATTTTCTGGATGGAGAGGCAGGGAAGAAGGGAAGGTCAGGAGCCCCCAGAGTCATCATCATCATCATCCATAAAGCAAGGCCACACTTTATGTCTCAGTGACAAGACAGCTGCTATTGGATGAGGTTGAACATGAGGGTTGATTTCTCTAGGGGCAGTGAGCACGGGGCACAGACACTTGAGAGACAGAGGTGAGTTTGGGAGAGTTCCCCCCTGGAAAAAGTAGCCTATTTAATAGGATGGCATTCCTCTTTCATAGACTCCAAAGGTTCTCATTGTATGCCACTGATTTGTAAGTCAGATATGCTCTTCCAATTTTGCTCTTTCTAAAGCCTGGCTTAACCCACGTCACCATCCTCTGTGAGCTTGTGAAGAAATTTCACTTCCCTCTCAACAGCTATTTCTGAAATGTGTGACTTTCCGGGAGGGAGGGAAGGACTTTCTGTTTTCAGGATGGGAACAGGAATAAAGGGAGGCTTTTGTGTGGTTTTATCCTTTTGTGAGTATTTGCATCAGTTGTCATTTCTATCAAAACCATCCATCACTCCCAATCAATAGGCATCACCAGATCATGAAACTTGTTCCCACAAGAACCAAGGAACAGAATGCCCCAAAGACCAATTCTGGCTTCTGCTCTTAAGGAGTCACATAAATAGAAATGCACAAAGTAAAAACATAAAATTAAAAAAGACTGTGTCCTTATTTCCAACCATTGGTTTCCACTCTGCAAGTAATCAGCCTTCTTTTAGCCATTCTGGCACCAGAATGTCTCTGTATGTCACATGGTTCCACTCTGAGTCAGCCAGGACCCCCTTTGATGAGGACATGTTATGGTAGGACTGGTTCTTTCTTTTCTGTTAAATATTTAGTTAGTTAGTTGGCTGCCCCAGTCTTAGTTGTGGTGTGAAGGATGTTACAGATTATGGAATCTAGTTCCTTGACCAGGAACTGAACCCCCTGCATTGGGAGCACAGAGGCTTCACCACTGAACCACCAGGGAAGTCCCAGGACCTGTTCTTTCTTGACATCTTTGTTCTATAGGATCATTCCTTTCCTCAGGCTCCCAGCTGAATGACAGAAGAATTAAGGTTCTCATCCAGCTACTGATTTTCTGGATGGAGAGGCAGGGAAGAAGGGAAGGTCAGGAGCCCCCAGAGTCATCATCATCATCATCCATAAAGCAAGGCCACACTTTATGTCTCAGTGACAAGACAGCTGCTATTGGATGAGGTTGAACATGAGGGTTGATTTCTCTAGGGGCAGTGAGCACGGGGCACAGACACTTGAGAGACAGAGGTGAGTTTGGGAGAGTTCCCCCCTGGAAAAAGTAGCCTATTTAATAGGATGGCATTCCTCTTTCATAGACTCCAAAGGTTCTCATTGTATGCCACTGATTTGTAAGTCAGATATGCTCTTCCAATTTTGCTCTTTCTAAAGCCTGGCTTAACCCACGTCACCATCCTCTGTGAGCTTGTGAAGAAATTTCACTTCCCTCTCAACAGCTATTTCTGAAATGTGTGACTTTCCGGGAGGGAGGGAAGGACTTTCTGTTTTCAGGATGGGAACAGGAATAAAGGGAGCCTTTTGTGTGGTTTTATCCTTTTCCGAGTATCTGCATCAGTTCTCACTTCTATCAAAACCATCCATCACTCCCAATCAATAGGCATCACCTGATCACCATGTCTTCCTGAGAAGCAAGACTCAGATATTGTAGCAGTGAGCAGGGAGGGCGGGTGAGGTGCTGATCAGCGTTTGCATATACAGTATCTTTTAGAGAAACTAAGACATTTTTCTGGCCTAGTTGATGGTAATACTTTGCAAATGGATATAGGAGGAGGAAAAAGGAGAAGCGGAGAGGAGTGAAGAGGGGAGGAAGGAGAAGAAGATAAACATAGGCCTGCTATGTTTAACTCTTTCCACTAACCCCTTCCCCAAAGGACAGTGAAGAGCCTGAGGGGCTCTTTTCCCTCTTCTAACCCAGCCCCATATATAAGTATAGGGAAAACTTCTCTAGTCAGTTGAGTCCATCCCTAACTTACTTGATGCTCACCAGAATGCTATCTGTGTGTACTGTGCGCTTAGTTGCCCAGTCATGTCTGACTCTTTGTGCCCCATGGACTATAGCCCACCAGGATCCTCGGTCCGTGGGATTTCCCAGGCAAGAATACTGGAGTGGGTTTCCATTTCCTCCTCCAGGGGATCTTCCTGATCCAGGGATCAAATCTGTGTTTAATTCAGGCATTCAAACAGATTTCCCTTACAGTTTGAAAAAGATGCAAATTCAGCTTTGGATTTCTTTTAATAGCACCTTTGACCGTTTGGACTGGGATTCTTTGAACGCAGGACGACACAGGATCAGGGCGATATATGTTTGGAGGCGTTGCCTGAGTATTGTAAGACGGAAAATTGGAGCCCCTTCTGACAGAGTTAACAACCAGTGTGCTTCTAACCAGGCTCATTGCAAAACATCCATTCTTAGGCTGTCACTGGATAATGGCTCCATCTTTTTCTCCTGGCTCTGTTGATCACAACAAGACCTCAGAAACATTCTAGAATGGCTTGGTGCATGCCATTATGCAGTAGAACACACTTCCTTTTCATGTAGATCACAACCATAGTCCTAAAGAAATGACTTTCCGGGAGGGAGGGAAGGACTTTCTGTTTTCAGGATGGGAACAGGAATAAAGGGAGCCTTTTGTGTGGTTTTATCCTTTTCCGAGTATCTGCATCAGTTCTCACTTCTATCAAAACCATCCATCACTCCCAATCAATAGGCATCACCTGATCACCATGTCTTCCTGAGAAGCAAGACTCAGATATTGTAGCAGTGAGCAGGGAGGGCGGGTGAGGTGCTGATCAGCGTTTGCATATACAGTATCTTTTAGAGAAACTAAGACATTTTTCTGGCCTAGTTGATGGTAATACTTTGCAAATGGATATAGGAGGAGGAAAAAGGAGAAGCGGAGAGGAGTGAAGAGGGGAGGAAGGAGAAGAAGATAAACATAGGCCTGCTATGTTTAACTCTTTCCACTAACCCCTTCCCCAAAGGACAGTGAAGAGCCTGAGGGGCTCTTTTCCCTCTTCTAACCCAGCCCCATATATAAGTATAGGGAAAACTTCTCTAGTCAGTTGAGTCCATCCCTAACTTACTTGATGCTCACCAGAATGCTATCTGTGTGTACTGTGCGCTTAGTTGCCCAGTCATGTCTGACTCTTTGTGCCCCATGGACTATAGCCCACCAGGATCCTCGGTCCGTGGGATTTCCCAGGCAAGAATACTGGAGTGGGTTTCCATTTCCTCCTCCAGGGGATCTTCCTGATCCAGGGATCAAATCTGTGTTTAATTCAGGCATTCAAACAGATTTCCCTTACAGTTTGAAAAAGATGCAAATTCAGCTTTGGATTTCTTTTAATAGCACCTTTGACCGTTTGGACTGGGATTCTTTGAACGCAGGACGACACAGGATCAGGGCGATATATGTTTGGAGGCGTTGCCTGAGTATTGTAAGACGGAAAATTGGAGCCCCTTCTGACAGAGTTAACAACCAGTGTGCTTCTAACCAGGCTCATTGCAAAACATCCATTCTTAGGCTGTCACTGGATAATGGCTCCATCTTTTTCTCCTGGCTCTGTTGATCACAACAAGACCTCAGAAACATTCTAGAATGGCTTGGTGCATGCCATTATGCAGTAGAACACACTTCCTTTTCATGAGCACACCATTGAGTCCTAAAATAGAAAAATTTTCATCTCTGCGGTCCTGGTCATCTTCTTCCCTGACCTCCTTCCCTGAGAATTACTAGACATTCTCTCCCAAAGGAAGGGGAAGCCAGGGAGCTGCTAGGCCACCTCTCTGGTCTCTTAGCTTAATATTATAGACCCCTGGGTGCTTTCAGTGCAAACTGTGATAGAACACTCCAGCCTTAGTGCCTTAACTCAGGGGTTCCCAACCTCTAGGCTGTGGCCTAGTACCTCCTATCAGATCAGCAGTGGCATCAGATTAGAAATAAAGTGCACAATATAGGTAATGCCCTCGAATCATCCTGAAACCATCCCTCTACCTTCCCGGTCTGTGGAAAAGTTTCTTCCATGAAACCAGTCCCTGGTGCCAAAGACTTTGAGGACCACTGCCTTAATGAGTGTATCTTAATGGTTGAAGGTGTTTATTAGCCACTCACACATGGGGAATTTGACACTGTAGTGCCTGTCTGTAGGATATGGACATGTGTGCATGTATGCCTGTAAACTTCCTATCATCCAGTCTGTTCCTTGGGACACACTTTGAGTGTGATCCTCCAAGGCTTAAGGCATAGAGTACATTTCTGGATAGGGAAGCATGGAGCCAGGTAAGGCAGGATTCCTTGGTAGATCTGTACCTCAAAACTTGTCAGTGCCCTATAGAGGCCTCCATCCCTTCTTACTTTTCAAATGGAAACTAAGCCATTTTAGGCAGATCAAAATCGCTCCCACACGTAGTGCTGTCCAAAACTTTGTCAGTGCCCTATATGAGTGCATTTTTCTTTTAATAGCACCTTTGACCGTTTGGACTGGGATTCAAACCAGTGTGGGCTTCTAGTATTGTAAGACGGAAAATTGGAGCCCTTCTGACAGAGGTAACAACCAGTGTGCTTCTAACCAGGCTCATTGCAAAACATCCATTCTTAGGCTGTCACTGGATAATGGCTCCATCTTTTTCTCCTGGCTCTGTTGATCACAACAAGACCTCAGAAACATTCTAGAATGGCTTGGTGCATGCCATTATGCAGTAGAACACACTTCCTTTTCATGAGCACACCATTGAGTCCTAAAATAGAAAAATTTTCATCTCTGCGGTCCTGGTCATCTTCTTCCCTGACCTCCTTCCCTGAGAATTACTAGACATTCTCTCCCAAAGGAAGGGGAAGCCAGGAGCTGCTAGGCCACCTCTCTGGTCTCTTAGCTTAATATTATAGACCCCTGGGTGCTTTCAGTGCAAACTGTGATAGAACACTCCAGCCTTAGTGCCTTAACTCAGGGGTTCCCAACCTCTAGGCTGTGGCCTAGTACCTCCTATCAGATCAGCAGTGGCATCAGATTAGAAATAAAGTGCACAATATAGGTAATGCCCTCGAATCATCCTGAAACCATCCCTCTACCTTCCCGGTCTGTGGAAAAGTTTCTTCCATGAAACCAGTCCCTGGTGCCAAAGACTTTGAGGACCACTGCCTTAATGAGTGTATCTTAATGGTTGAAGGTGTTTATTAGCCACTCACACATGGGGAATTTGACACTGTAGTGCCTGTCTGTAGGATATGGACATGTGTGCATGTATGCCTGTAAACTTCCTATCATCCAGTCTGTTCCTTGGGACACACTTTGAGTGTGATCCTCCAAGGCTTAAGGCATAGAGTACATTTCTGGATAGGGAAGCATGGAGCCAGGTAAGGCAGGATTCCTTGGTAGATCTGTACCTCAAAACTTGTCAGTGCCCTATAGAGGCCTCCCCATCCCTTCTTACTTTTCAAATGGAAACTAAGCCATTTTAGGCAGATAGTTTCAAAATCGCTCCCCACACGTAGTGCTGTCCACCCCCATTTCCTCTTCTCCTGTCCCTGCCCAGCTGTTCCTGGTCCAGCCTGAATGTTCTGCCAGTCATGTTTTGCCTGTCCAAACAGTACCTTTCCCATGAGTGCATTTGGAGTGTCTTAAGTTTAAGATATGAGAGTCTGCTTGGAGATAAATGTGCATCTCCTGATACGCCTTGCTTCTCTGTGAGCTGTGTCTGCCCTCCAGTACTCTTGCCTGGACAATCCCATGGAGAGAGGAGTCTGGTGGTCCACAGTCCATGGGGTCACAAAGAGTGAGACGTGACTGAGTACCTGACATTTTTACTTTCCAATAACACCCAGTTGAGAGATTATAGACATCGTCTTAGCTGTTCGCTAGGATATAGAAAAACTGGATCTGAATCAGCCCCATGTGTCTGCTGCTAGCCTTGAAGAAGCAATTTAACAAAGTTCAACCTTTACTTTCCCAGTTGTGAGATGCAGCCAGTCTCATGTTGCTGCTCTGAGGATCAAATGAGATAATGGTTGTATCATTTTCTACTCATCTCTGCCTTAGTGCCTGCTGTTTTCCTGAATCAAATATCCAGACATTTCTCTTCACCTCCAAGGACAGGCTCCTGTGACTCTCTAACTCTCAGCCCCAAGTTCGTCCAGGTAGGTTTCCTTCACGTATTAGCTCCTCCAAGAAGTTTTCCCACAAGCCCTCATCCCAGAAGGATCCAGTGATCCTCCCCTGCATGCCGCCATGGTGTCAGGTGTGTAGACCTCCAGTCGTGTGTCACACAGCACGGTGGCAGCAGCTTCGTAGACTGAAATGGCCTGGGACAGCAGACCTTCTGCTTTGGCCTCGCTCACCAGAGCTAACTGCCCTGCATCATCTTGCTCCAGGACATTAACCCTCAAAGTGTTTATGGTCAAAGATAAAACCTCCCCCCCAAAACCTGTGAAATTTGGGGCCTCCAAGGCTTAAGGCATAGAGTACAGGATGGAAGCATGGATGGGGTTCCTTGGTAGATCTGTACCTCAAACTTGTCAGTGCCCTATAGAGGCCTCCCCATCCCTTCTTACTTTTCAAATGGAAACTAAGCCATTTTAGGCAGATAGTTTCAAAATCGCTCCCCACACGTAGTGCTGTCCACCCCCATTTCCTCTTCTCCTGTCCCTGCCCAGCTGTTCCTGGTCCAGCCTGAATGTTCTGCCAGTCATGTTTTGCCTGTCCAAACAGTACCTTTCCCATGAGTGCATTTGGAGTGTCTTAAGTTTAAGATATGAGAGTCTGCTTGGAGATAAATGTGCATCTCCTGATACGCCTTGCTTCTCTGTGAGCTGTGTCTGCCCTCCAGTACTCTTGCCTGGACAATCCCATGGAGAGAGGAGTCTGGTGGTCCACAGTCCATGGGGTCACAAAGAGTGAGACGTGACTGAGTACCTGACATTTTTACTTTCCAATAACACCCAGTTGAGAGATTATAGACATCGTCTTAGCTGTTCGCTAGGATATAGAAAAACTGGATCTGAATCAGCCCCATGTGTCTGCTGCTAGCCTTGAAGAAGCAATTTAACAAAGTTCAACCTTTACTTTCCCAGTTGTGAGATGCAGCCAGTCTCATGTTGCTGCTCTGAGGATCAAATGAGATAATGGTTGTATCATTTTCTACTCATCTCTGCCTTAGTGCCTGCTGTTTTCCTGAATCAAATATCCAGACATTTCTCTTCACCTCCAAGGACAGGCTCCTGTGACTCTCTAACTCTCAGCCCCAAGTTCGTCCAGGTAGGTTTCCTTCACGTATTAGCTCCTCCAAGAAGTTTTCCCACAAGCCCTCATCCCAGAAGGATCCAGTGATCCTCCCCTGCATGCCGCCATGGTGTCAGGTGTGTAGACCTCCAGTCGTGTGTCACACAGCACGGTGGCAGCAGCTTCGTAGACTGAAATGGCCTGGGACAGCAGACCTTCTGCTTTGGCCCTCGCTCACCAGAGCTAACTGCCCTGCATCATCTTGCTCCAGGACATTAACCCTCAAAGTGTTTATGGTCAAAGATAAAATCATCACCTCCCCAACAACCTGTTCCCAATCCTGTGTCCCCATCATCCAAACCAATGGGGATTCCATCACCCCAATACTTCTGAACCTGCACCTTTACCTTCTCTTGTCACATCATCTCTTCTCCCTCTCCACCACCTCCTCCCTGGTGGAAGCCTCTATAGCTTTGTTGTAGGAGTTCCCTTCACCACCCGACTCCTGTCTCTGACTTTGGCCCCACCCCTCCAGCCCATCCGCCACACCACAGGCACAGTCGTATTTCAGAAATGAGACGTGTACTCCCAAACCTGCATTCTAAAATCCTTCAGTGGTTTTTCCTCTCTGATAACAGTAGTTCATGGGGTGGAAACAAGGGAAGACGGACATGCTTAAGTCATCCAGAGAGCTGTGAAGCTACGCGGTCCCCTTGCTCACAATTATTCTGGCAGATTTCCTGAAGTCTCATCCGACTCCTGTACCTTGGCTTGTGAAGTTTCTGCCTCTTTCGATGCCTGTGTTCCTCAGTTCCATCTGATGAGATCCTACTCATGTTTAAGGTCTAATTTAAGACACCTTCCCCAGTAAACTCGTCTGACCTTCAGTCTAGATACAGTCTCTTTACCATCTGGGGTTCTCTCTATGAGGATCCCTGTCATGTTCTGGCTTATATTTTTCATTTGTATTCAAATCTCATCTTCTCCCCTAGATCATCAGCTGCCTGTTCTTATTCATCCTTGTCACAAGTATGCCTGGCAGATATGGGGGACTCCCTAAAAACATGCTGATTCCCAGTGAAATGAGAACAGATGGAGCCCAAGATTGCACTCTATCTCTTGGGCAAGAAAGCCTCACTCAGAATACAGACCCAAATATCAACATTGAGTATACCTGGCCCTGTGGTGGGAGGTGGTAAGGCTGGAAGGGCAGTATGTAAAAGATGTGCCATGATCTGAGATTCAGGGAACACACTCTCTATACGGGGAGGGGGGGAGGGAATAGGCAAAAAAAGAAAGATAACTGCTGGGTAAGCCAAAGAGACGGGGCCATCTTAGATAGACCATGCTCCAGGTCTCAGGGGTGAAGCATGTACAAATTAAGGAAATTGCCCCCAGTCACACAACTGGTAAGAGTCAGAGCGGGGTCTGAAACATGGCCAATCTGATAACAGAGTCTACCTGCTTAACACTACCTAACTGGGATGAACCGTAAAACAGGATTTGCTGACAGGCTGAATTGCATGATTTTGAATGGATTATTGAGGTGAGAAAGCAGCCCTAAGTAAATGTACGATCTTCTTTTGTCAACCCCATTCCGAGCCGCTCCTTACTTCCCATCCTGGGAGCTCAGTCCCCCTCTGTCTGCACTCACTTGGGTAGCCACTCGAGCTAGCTAGAATCTTGGGAGTCTTCTTCCAAATGCTCACATTTCACATTCACCACTGCCCCCTCCTCACAGCCACTGCAGGATCCCCAACTTCCCTCTGCCCTCCAGCCACAGAAAAACTCTCTCGAGGATCCCCTTGCTCACAATTATTCTGGCAGATTTCCTGAAGTCTCATCCGACTCCTGTACCTTGGCTTGTGAAGTTTCTGCCTCTTTCGATGCCTGTGTTCCTCAGTTCCATCTGATGAGATCCTACTCATGTTTAAGGTCTAATTTAAGACACCTTCCCCAGTAAACTCGTCTGACCTTCAGTCTAGATACAGTCTCTTTACCATCTGGGGTTCTCTCTATGAGGATCCCTGTCATGTTCTGGCTTATATTTTTCATTTGTATTCAAATCTCATCTTCTCCCCTAGATCATCAGCTGCCTGTTCTTATTCATCCTTGTCACAAGTATGCCTGGCAGATATGGGGGACTCCCTAAAAACATGCTGATTCCCAGTGAAATGAGAACAGATGGAGCCCAAGATTGCACTCTATCTCTTGGGCAAGAAAGCCTCACTCAGAATACAGACCCAAATATCAACATTGAGTATACCTGGCCCTGTGGTGGAGGTGGTAAGGCTGGAAGGGCAGTATGTAAAAGATGTGCCATGATCTGAGATTCAGGGAACACACTCTCTATACGGGAGGGGAGGGAATAGGCAAAAAAAGAAAGATAACTGCTGGGTAAGCCAAAGAGACGGGGCCATCTTAGATAGACCATGCTCCAGGTCTCAGGGGTGAAGCATGTACAAATTAAGGAAATTGCCCCCAGTCACACAACTGGTAAGAGTCAGAGCGGGGTCTGAAACATGGCCAATCTGATAACAGAGTCTACCTGCTTAACACTACCTAACTGGGATGAACCGTAAAACAGGATTTGCTGACAGGCTGAATTGCATGATTTTGAATGGATTATTGAGGTGAGAAAGCAGCCCTAAGTAAATGTACGATCTTCTTTTGTCAACCCCATTCCGAGCCGCTCCTTACTTCCCATCCTGGGAGCTCAGTCCCCCTCTGTCTGCACTCACTTGGGTAGCCACTCGAGCTAGCTAGAATCTTGGGAGTCTTCTTCCAAATGCTCACATTTCACATTCACCACTGCCCCCTCCTCACAGCCACTGAAGGATCAGAGCCAGCATCTCTTGGTTTGACCCTTACGGCAGCTTTCCTGACCCCAAACTTCCCTCTGCCCTCCAGCTTTTTTCTCACACTCCTGCCCGAATCATCTGTCTAGAAAAAGACTTGGCCACTTGGTCCTGTGGGTATTCCCTGGGCTCTGTGGTATTGAGAGTGTGCTCCTTAAGTTCTTTGGAAACTAGGCCCTGGCACCGTCTTGACATTCCCACCTTGATAAGCACCCACCTGTTCTGTAGAAACGTATCCATCAGTCTGGAAATACCCTCTCCTACTCCATCTGGGTGTTCCTTGACTTTACAACGGAGACATCACACATTTTAAGCCAAATTACCTCTCCCCCGCTCCACCCCCTACCTCCAAATATGGTCCCAGAGCTCCCAAAGCTCTGCCTTTACAGAGGAGTCTACTGCCTCAGACTGTTTGTCACTAATAGCATAGTGGTTATTTTTTTCCAAACTGTAAACTTTCCATTTTGTATTGAGTCTAGCCAATTAACAATGTTGTGGTAGTTTTCAGGTGAACCGTGAAGGGACTTGGCCACACATATGCAAGAACATAGTGGTTATTAGTGAAGGCTCTGAAAGTTAGATTTCTTGGATTCTAATCCTTGTCGTGATGCTTACCAACTGTATAAACTTTTCTGAGCTTCACTTTCCTCCTCTGTAAAATAGAGGTGATAATGCTGCTAGTGAGGATTAAATAAAATAGTTCACATGAAGTACTGAGAACTGCACCTGACTCACAAGTGAACTCCTGCTATTTAAACAGTAGCTATTACTATCATCTATTTTGTAAGTTTCTTGTCTGGCTCTCCAATCAGACATACTGGCTGGATCAAGGTGGCATTTGTCTTTCTTTTTTTTTTTTTTTCTCTTAACTATTATAATAAATTTAATTTATCTTGCATTTTACAGAAATCTTTGAATGATTTTTAAAAAGGGCATTTGTCTTTCTATCTCTGGTAATTGACAGAGACAGTCATGTAACAGGCCCTTAAAAAGTTTCGGCTGAGGGCTTCCCTGGTGGTCCCGTGGGTAAAGAGTCTGCCTTGCAGTGCAAGGGGCACTGGTTTGATCCCCGGCGCATGAAGATCCCACATGTCATGGAGTGGCTGAACCGGTGTGTCCAACTATGAGCCAGTGCTCTGCAGCACATGCATCCAGAGCCAATGCTCTGCAACGAGAGAGACCACTGTGATGGGAGGCCCACACAGGTCAAAGAATTAAGATGGATGAAAATAAATAAATGGAGGACCAGTAAAAGAGGCCAAAATTAAAAAAAAAAGTTTTGGCTGAATTACTGGTAGAAAGATGGATGAGTGGATGATGTAAGGGCTGATGGATGAATAAATAGATGAGTACATGGATAAATTAGATGAGTGTGTGGGTTATGGGCTAGACAGATAAGCAGACGTGCAGATTTAGTAGGTGGGTGAATAGATGGTTGGATGGATGGAAGGATGAGTGAATGGGTGGGTTTATGAACTGGATGGACAGGTAGATGGTCAAATGGATGGTTAAGTAGACAACTTAGTTTTGTTTAATTAGTATGAAACAAAGGGAAGCTATGCCTCGTGCCATTCTTGTCAGCCAGCTGAAAAGATTCCGCAGTATGTGATTTATTAAGTTGATTTTTTTTTTTTTTCACCTAAGCACAGCTGTCTTCCTGCTCAGGATCTTTGGTCTCCGGCAATCTGTTACTTGCAATATCACTGTATCGTTGTAAATTTAGACCTTCGGTAAATTTTCTTTAAGTCTGAGATAGAGGACACATGTATGCTCTGTTTTGATCACAGAGTAAAGGGCTGTAATCTTTTCTCCAGAAGACTTTGCAATTGAGTTTGGAAAATATATTCAGTTAATAGATGCCCTCATTCTGGGGTTGCCTTGAAGTTGGGTCAGTGATCTCCCTGCCTTTGGTGACCTCCAGGAATACTCAGCCACTGAGTATTGGAAGAAGTGAATGGAAGGTTGAGGAAGCATGTGGTCATGAAGACGTGGCCCAGGCCGAGGTGAATCCTGAAGGCTGAGAACAGACAGCCGGAGGGTGCGGGATGTTGAGACCCACGAGTGCAGCCAGGGGCTGCTGGCAGGAGAACAACCTTGCTCAGGATGGAGGCCTTGCAGTTGGTCCCAAAATACACAAAATATTAGACCTAATGAGGGGTGGCCTCTTAGAGCCTCAGATCCCTCAACTGAACATGAGAAGAATGGTACTGCCCATGGGGCTGGGGAGGATTAGATAAGGCCGTGGCATCTCAATGCCTGGCCCACTGTATCACCCACCAGAGATCTAGATTCTTGCTTTCTCGAAGGCCTCACAGGCTAGTGGTCTAGAACATGAGCTTTAGAGCCATGTGGCTACCAAATCCAGTTACCAATTGTGTGATCTGAGGCAAGTTTGTTAACCTTCTTTGCCTCAATTTCCTCACCTGTGAAGTGGGGATGATGATAATACCTATCTGTCAGGATGGTTGTGAGGAATACATGGTTGTGAGTATTCCTGTAGGATAAAAACCTAGAATGATGTGCCACATGTAGTAAATGTTACACAAGTATTCATTCTTACTTTATTACTATTTTTAATATTCCTAAGGAGGTTAGCACTTGTTCCTAGTCATCAGAGTTAAAAGCTGCCAACCTTACACCTGTGTATGTGGTGGGAACATAGACTCCCAGTTATTGAGCCCTGCTATTATTTTGATAATTAGTATAATCTAGTATTAATTTAATGTAATCTACTTAACTTACTTTGTACATTGCATATCATATATAACTGGAAAGTAATTTAGTTTAACATAATATAATGTTAATGCCCGCAGTGACTCTTGGAAATAGATATTATTGCCACCAGTCTTAAGATGGAGAAATTGAGACTCAGAAGTATAGTGACTTGCTCGAGGCCATGCAGTTAGCCAGTGATGGTTCTCGGATGCTAGGAGTAATCATGTGTCCACTCTTTGAAGCTGTTGAAACTGGCAGTTATCCAGACCTTTCACATTGGTACATGGATTAGGAGACAGAGATCTGGGTAGAGGAGTCAACTTTCCCAAGATGTCAAAGCATGCAAGAAAAAGACCTGAGATCAGGAAGCTGGTTTCTCCATTCTCAGTCCAGTGTTCTTGATAACATAGAAAACAGGATGTCTATGAGTCTTTATTGAATGAATCCTGAGCTTTCTGCCCCTGAGGAATCATGTTCCTAGCCTCTAGACAGAACCACCAATGAAGAGGAATGATCTCATTACAATGCCAACCTGGATGTATTGGCTTCGCAGGTAATGCTAGTGGTAAAGAACCCACCTGCCAATGCAGGAAACATTAAGAAACTTGGGTTCGATCCTTAGGTCAGGAGGATCCCTGGAGTAGGAAATGTCAACCCACTTCAGTATTCTTGCCTGGAGAATCCCGTGGAGAGAGGAACCTGGAGAGATATGGTCCACAGGGTTGCAAAGAGTCAGATATGACTGAAACGACTTAGCACAGCACATCGTCGATGGAGGAGATTAGATGACTTGTCTGGGCTGTTCTAGATTCCACCATCAGTTGGAAGTTCTTCACCCCTTTCTTCATCTGGAGCCGCTGTTCTTTTGGCCAAAGATACTGAACAGTTTTATGAGTGACCAGATTTTGTTGGCTGTGGTTCATTTTCCCCAGCTCAGCCTCCCAAGGAAGCATGGGGCTTCTCTTTTACCACAGTATCTTGGCATGAAGATGTCACTTTCCTTCTGAGACTATAGAATCTGGCTCTCCTGATGAGAGAAAGCCTAGAGATGGGCTTACCTCGGGGGCTTTGGCCAGTTCCTACTTGAGAGGGGGAAACTTGGGAGTCTGAGATCGTGTTCCCACCCTGCGTATGTGATGACCACACCTTCCTGTGCCAACCAAACTGGGACAACAGCTGCAATTAACCAAGGAACACAAGACGGGAACACATTATTTTTTCCTAGGTAGATGGGATATTTGAGGACTTGAATTAATCAGCAAGTTTTCTCAATCCACAAACGTATCAGTTATTGTCAGTATAACTAAGCTGGTGAAATAAAAGTATTCCTGTTTGTTTTTCTGCAAAATAAGAAAAGTTATAACAAAGGGAATACCATGGACTTACTTGAGTTTTTATTATTTTTATTTGTATTGTTCAGAAGCCAGGAGTTAGAAAAGACATCAGAAAAAGATCACAGGCAGGGATTTTTCACCCATTCTTCTGGAGAGTGGAATCTGGTTTTTAGGCTTGTGAAATCGTAAGTCAAATGTAAGTTGATGAGACAGAATAAAGTGGAGAAGCTCTGGCCCTGGTGGATGGTAGAGGGCGCTCAGCCCTACCTATTCAGTAATCCCACCTGCCCCATTGCAGTGAGGCTGCTCTGCAGAATCCTGAGAACATCGTTTGAAATCTCGTGACTTAGTTGAACTCAGCAGAGAGTTAGATAATAAAACGTAGGTGCAGAGGATTTATTCAAGTTGTAGTCTGTTCAAACTTCAGTTTGAAATTCTTATCTCTTAGTACGGTGCTCTTTCATGATGTAGTTGAATGCTATTCCAGTTTTCTGCCAATAATGTAACAAACTACTTCTGAAAATACAGTGGCTTAAAAAAGTAAGCCATGAAATTTAGTGATGTGTTTTTCCCATGGATCTGTACTTTGGTTCAGGTTTGAAGTTAATGACTTGTTTCTGTTCTATGATATCAAGGATTCCATGTCATCCAGTTGACTGGGTGTTGACTGTCTCTATTCATACAGTCGTAGGGCTTCTATGTGTGATTTCTCCACATGGTCTTTTATGACACAGCAAGCTTACCGTTGGCTGTGGTTCATTTTCCCCAGCTCAGCCTCCCAAGGAAGCATGGGGCTTCTCTTTTACCACAGTATCTTGGCATGAAGATGTCACTTTCCTTCTGAGACTATAGAATCTGGCTCTCCTGATGAGAGAAAGCCTAGAGATGGGCTTACCTCGGGGGCTTTGGCCAGTTCCTACTTGAGAGGGGGAAACTTGGGAGTCTGAGATCGTGTTCCCACCCTGCGTATGTGATGACCACACCTTCCTGTGCCAACCAAACTGGGACAACAGCTGCAATTAACCAAGGAACACAAGACGGGAACACATTATTTTTTCCTAGGTAGATGGGATATTTGAGGACTTGAATTAATCAGCAAGTTTTCTCAATCCACAAACGTATCAGTTATTGTCAGTATAACTAAGCTGGTGAAATAAAAGTATTCCTGTTTGTTTTTCTGCAAAATAAGAAAAGTTATAACAAAGGGAATACCATGGACTTACTTGAGTTTTTATTATTTTTATTTGTATTGTTCAGAAGCCAGGAGTTAGAAAAGACATCAGAAAAAGATCACAGGCAGGGATTTTTCACCCATTCTTCTGGAGAGTGGAATCTGGTTTTTAGGCTTGTGAAATCGTAAGTCAAATGTAAGTTGATGAGACAGAATAAAGTGGAGAAGCTCTGGCCCTGGTGGATGGTAGAGGGCGCTCAGCCCTACCTATTCAGTAATCCCACCTGCCCCATTGCAGTGAGGCTGCTCTGCAGAATCCTGAGAACATCGTTTGAAATCTCGTGACTTAGTTGAACTCAGCAGAGAGTTAGATAATAAAACGTAGGTGCAGAGGATTTATTCAAGTTGTAGTCTGTTCAAACTTCAGTTTGAAATTCTTATCTCTTAGTACGGTGCTCTTTCATGATGTAGTTGAATGCTATTCCAGTTTTCTGCCAATAATGTAACAAACTACTTCTGAAAATACAGTGGCTTAAAAAAGTAAGCCATGAAATTTAGTGATGTGTTTTTCCCATGGATCTGTACTTTGGTTCAGGTTTGAAGTTAATGACTTGTTTCTGTTCTATGATATCAAGGATTCCATGTCATCCAGTTGACTGGGTGTTGACTGTCTCTATTCATACAGTCGTAGGGCTTCTATGTGTGATTTCTCCACATGGTCTTTTATGACCACAGCAAGCTTTCACACGGAGGCTCAGGGTTCCAAGTGAGAGTTCCGAAGACTCAGAGCCACAAGACTCTAATTCTTGCTATCCTGGAAAGTACCAGAATGTAACTCCTACTAAATTCTGTTGGTCACCTAGGGCAAACCCTGAATCCATGTGGAAGGCACTGCACATGCTGGGAAGATTGGATCATTGGGGACCCATCTTGGATGCTGGCTACACAGTGTCCTTGCTTTTGGTGTGACCTTACTAAATAGATTCTTATGTGATTTGACCTAAAGCAGTGAAGATAGAAGTCATTGTGGCTTTCCTTAGATATTAGGAGCACGGTAATAAACTAGTTCTAGAAGGCCACAGAAATCTGACCTAAGACTAAAACATCATGTTTACAGGGAAACTAGTTTTAGTAATCATAAGAAAGAATTTTCAACCACTAAAACAGCCAAATATGATGTGGCTTTCTCTGCATGAGTAGTGAGTTTCTCCATCATAGGAGAGGGTCCCTCATTTCTTCTACCACAGAAAGTGTATGATTCTCAAGGACGATGACTGCTTGAGAAACTTACATCTCCTTGAGTTTAGGGAGGCTGAAGTACTATGTGCATATCTAAGAACCAAGATTTCTTATAAATCTAATTCTTGTTTGTTTGTCTTTTCTTTTTCCCCCTTTTTGGACATTTCCTTCATCTGACTGCCCATCAATATATAGAAGAAATGCTTATTCCTACTCCTATTACTTGTAAGTATCGACCTGGGGTGACTTTGCTTTGTGCCCTGTAAGGCAACCTGTAGCATGCATTTCCTGCACCAACCAAGTGTCTGTTGGTTTCTCATGTTCACTTCTGTCTAAGCCATTTGTAGCCTCAACGTTTTGATTTTGCCTCAGTGTCTTCCATTTGAAGTTAAAGACCATGAAATTTAGTGATGTGTTTTTCCCATGGATCTGTACTTTGGTTCAGGTTTGAAGTTAATGTTTTTTTCAAAAGGATTCCATGTCATCCAGTTGACTGGGTGTTGACTGTCTCTATTCATACAGTCGTAGGGCTTCTATGTGTGATTTCTCCACATGGTCTTTTATGACCACAGCAAGCTTTCACACGGAGGCTCAGGGTTCCAAGTGAGAGTTCCGAAGACTCAGAGCCACAAGACTCTAATTCTTGCTATCCTGGAAAGTACCAGAATGTAACTCCTACTAAATTCTGTTGGTCACCTAGGGCAAACCCTGAATCCATGTGGAAGGCACTGCACATGCTGGGAAGATTGGATCATTGGGGACCCATCTTGGATGCTGGCTACACAGTGTCCTTGCTTTTGGTGTGACCTTACTAAATAGATTCTTATGTGATTTGACCTAAAGCAGTGAAGATAGAAGTCATTGTGGCTTTCCTTAGATATTAGGAGCACGGTAATAAACTAGTTCTAGAAGGCCACAGAAATCTGACCTAAGACTAAAACATCATGTTTACAGGGAAACTAGTTTTAGTAATCATAAGAAAGAATTTTCAACCACTAAAACAGCCAAATATGATGTGGCTTTCTCTGCATGAGTAGTGAGTTTCTCCATCATAGGAGAGGGTCCCTCATTTCTTCTACCACAGAAAGTGTATGATTCTCAAGGACGATGACTGCTTGAGAAACTTACATCTCCTTGAGTTTAGGGAGGCTGAAGTACTATGTGCATATCTAAGAACCAAGATTTCTTATAAATCTAATTCTTGTTTGTTTGTCTTTTCTTTTTCCCCCTTTTTGGACATTTCCTTCATCTGACTGCCCATCAATATATAGAAGAAATGCTTATTCCTACTCCTATTACTTGTAAGTATCGACCTGGGGTGACTTTGCTTTGTGCCCTGTAAGGCAACCTGTAGCATGCATTTCCTGCACCAACCAAGTGTCTGTTGGTTTCTCATGTTCACTTCTGTCTAAGCCATTTGTAGCCTCAACGTTTTGATTTTGCCTCAGTGTCTTCCATTTGAAAATGCACTGCCATTGTTCATGTCTGTTCTGTATCTGCTATCTTGGATTTCCCCCCCATTTTGTTGGAGCTGTGAAGGGCTGTTTCTCCTTGGTCAGTGTAATACTCTAGTTAGAAAACCTTCAATTTCAGCAAGAGGAAAACCTCCGACAGGATTTGCACACATAAAACAGAATCACTGAACTCAGCAACTTCAAAGCCCATTTGTATCTACTTGGGAAATGGATAGCCCTAGGGGATCAAAGATTAGAAAGAAGTTCATTGGCTATTTCCACTGTTTTAGGAAATCTGCAGGGAATCATGGCTTTATCTAGAACCAGCTTCTCAGGTGACAGAAACATCCAAGGTCTTTCTTTGGGGACTGGAATTCTCTCAGTCTTGTGTTCGTTATTAGTTATGTCATCTGTCAGTGCATTTTGTTGGTCGTTTTAGATGGTTGATTGGCTAACAATTGTTTGATGATTTTTTTCTTATCACTCAGCCAGACATTTTCACAATGTGAGAGTAAAGGAGAAAAACTCCATCAATAGATCCTTGGTAATGAAGAGTTAGAAAACCACTGAATTAGTCTCACATTTCTAATAAGCATTTTCCATATTTGAAAACTGAATTCCAGAGAAATATGTGACATCACGCCTCCCATTAGCAAGCTAAGAGTGGGGTTGAAACTCTGAACACCTCACTCCTTGTTTATTTTCCATCATTCCATGTCTTCTTCCACCTCTGGCAAGCCCAGCCTTTTGAGAGGGACCATATCTGTTAGCGATCATATGCTGAAGCCTTCACAGACAAGGAGGGAGCCAGCCTCCCCGTCTCTCAGCTCAGTAGATGGGTCCCTGGTAAATAGGTCCACACAGTGAGCAGATTGAGATTCTGGGATCACCGTCCTCATGTTATATAGGAACCAATGAACCTTCAATGTGCAGGACATTTTTCATTCATTTTTTCATTCATTCCTTTCAGAACCATGCATTGAGCATGCACATTGTGTTCCATACACTGTGGATGGAGAGATGGCCAGGACTTTGAACCCCATCCTCATAGTGCGCAAGACTATCAAAGAGACTAGCCTAACATTAAATACTTGGTGTCTCGGCTGAGAGGTACCTACAGGTACATGTACGGTGGTATAGGGACATTTAGTTGTATGACTAATGTTTTCAGTGGGCAGTGAATAGTTGTCATTGCTTTTGTTTAGTTACTAAATTGTGACCAACCCTTTGCACCCCTGTGGACTGTGACCTTCCAGGCTTCTCTGTCCATGGGGTTTTCCCAGCAAAAATACTGGAATGGGTCACCATCTCCTTCTCCAGTCAGTGCTTTAGAAATGGGTTTATCTAGTACTGAGGAAGTAAGAATTCCGAACAGGAAAAGCAGCATGTGCAAAGGCCCAGAGGCATGAGACAGGATCGGGTGTTGTGGTGGTGGTGGAAAAGTCATGAAGCTCTGGGTTCAAGTTACATCTCTGTCACTCACCCATCATGTAGCTTCTCAGGTAGAAACATCCAAGGTCTTTCTTTGGGGACTGGAATTCTCTCAGTCTTGTGTTCGTTATTAGTTATGTCATCTGTCAGTGCATTTTGTTGGTCGTTTTAGATGGTTGATTGGCTAACAATTGTTTGATGATTTTTTTCTTATCACTCAGCCAGACATTTTCACAATGTGAGAGTAAAGGATGAAAACTCCATCAATAGATCCTTGGTAATGAAGAGTTAGAAAACCACTGAATTAGTCTCACATTTCTAATAAGCATTTTCCATATTTGAAAACTGAATTCCAGAGAAATATGTGACATCACGCCTCCCATTAGCAAGCTAAGAGTGGGGTTGAAACTCTGAACACCTCACTCCTTGTTTATTTTCCATCATTCCATGTCTTCTTCCACCTCTGGCAAGCCCAGCCTTTTGAGAGGGACCATATCTGTTAGCGATCATATGCTGAAGCCTTCACAGACAAGGAGGGAGCCAGCCTCCCCGTCTCTCAGCTCAGTAGATGGGTCCCTGGTAAATAGGTCCACACAGTGAGCAGATTGAGATTCTGGGATCACCGTCCTCATGTTATATAGGAACCAATGAACCTTCAATGTGCAGGACATTTTTCATTCATTTTTTCATTCATTCCTTTCAGAACCATGCATTGAGCATGCACATTGTGTTCCATACACTGTGGATGGAGAGATGGCCAGGACTTTGAACCCCATCCTCATAGTGCGCAAGACTATCAAAGAGACTAGCCTAACATTAAATACTTGGTGTCTCGGCTGAGAGGTACCTACAGGTACATGTACGGTGGTATAGGGACATTTAGTTGTATGACTAATGTTTTCAGTGGGCAGTGAATAGTTGTCATTGCTTTTGTTTAGTTACTAAATTGTGACCAACCCTTTGCACCCCTGTGGACTGTGACCTTCCAGGCTTCTCTGTCCATGGGGTTTTCCCAGCAAAAATACTGGAATGGGTCACCATCTCCTTCTCCAGTCAGTGCTTTAGAAATGGGTTTATCTAGTACTGAGGAAGTAAGAATTCCGAACAGGAAAAGCAGCATGTGCAAAGGCCCAGAGGCATGAGACAGGATCGGGTGTTGTGGTGGTGGTGGAAAAAGTCATGAAGCTCTGGGTTCAAGTTACATCTCTGTCACTCACCCATCATGTAGCCCTGAGCAAGTTTTCAAGATTCATCCTGTTCTATGAGCTTCTCTGATATACACAAGTAGCTTAGACCGTAAAATATCTGCCTGCAATGCAGGAGACCCAGATTTGATCCCTAGGTCGAGAAGACCTCCTGGAGGAGGAAATGCCATCCCACTCCAGTATTCTCACCTGAAGAATTCCATAGACGGAGAAGCCTGGTGGGCTGCAGTCCACGGGGTCAACAAAGAGTTGGACATGACGGAGCGGCACCCACACACGATGTGCTGCACCCATTCAGGGCAGCTGAACCAGCCTAGAAGGAGGCCCATTACTAGCTGGTAGCTGTGTTGGTTTTTTATGTTGGCTGCATTGGCAGTGATGCACGAGGTTCTTGTAATGCTCATAGCAAGCCTTCGAGACACATGTTATTGTGTTGAGTCTATTTAGACATTGAGACTGGGGTTTGAGAACTTGTGTACATCCCATAGCCAAGTTGTGGCAGAGCTAGGGTTTGAATCCTGGACCACATACACCGAGGCCCTGCCCATTCTACTCACTGGACTTCAGGGCTCCTGCCTGGACCATGTGCTTAGAGAGGCTTTGGGAGGATTTGAGAGCAAGTTTTTCTGCCTGTACATCCTCAGTTCTGTGCAGGGGTATCAGTGCCTTGCCCGGGACATCAAGAAGTGGCAGCTGTTCCTGGCTGGCAGGAAAGCCCTTGAGACAATCCTGTCTTTGCTGTCCTGGGGACCTGCCATGTGGGGCCCCTGGACCAGGCTTAGAAGGCCCTTGGGCCAGAGGATAGTGCAAGACTATCAAAGAGACTAGCCTAACATTAAATACTTGGTGTCTCGGCTGAGAGGTACCTACAGGTACATGTACGGTGGTATAGGGACATTTAGTTGTATGACTAATGTTTTCAGTGGGCAGTGAATAGTTGTCATTGCTTTTGTTTAGTTACTAAATTGTGACCAACCCTTTGCACCCCTGTGGACTGTGACCTTCCAGGCTTCTCTGTCCATGGGGTTTTCCCAGCAAAAATACTGGAATGGGTCACCATCTCCTTCTCCAGTCAGTGCTTTAGAAATGGGTTTATCTAGTACTGAGGAAGTAAGAATTCCGAACAGGAAAAGCAGCATGTGCAAAGGCCCAGAGGCATGAGACAGGATCGGGTGTTGTGGTGGTGGTGGAAAAAGTCATGAAGCTCTGGGTTCAAGTTACATCTCTGTCACTCACCCATCATGTAGCCCTGAGCAAGTTTTCAAGATTCATCCTGTTCTATGAGCTTCTCTGATATACACAAGTAGCTTAGACCGTAAAGTATCTGCCTGCAATGCAGGAGACCCAGATTTGATCCCTAGGTCGAGAAGACCTCCTGGAGGAGGAAATGCCATCCCACTCCAGTATTCTCACCTGAAGAATTCCATAGACGGAGAAGCCTGGTGGGCTGCAGTCCACGGGGTCAACAAAGAGTTGGACATGACGGAGCGGCACCCACACACGATGTGCTGCACCCATTCAGGGCAGCTGAACCAGCCTAGAAGGAGGCCCATTACTAGCTGGTAGCTGTGTTGGTTTTTTATGTTGGCTGCATTGGCAGTGATGCACGAGGTTCTTGTAATGCTCATAGCAAGCCTTCGAGACACATGTTATTGTGTTGAGTCTATTTAGACATTGAGACTGGGGTTTGAGAACTTGTGTACATCCCATAGCCAAGTTGTGGCAGAGCTAGGGTTTGAATCCTGGACCACATACACCGAGGCCCTGCCCATTCTACTCACTGGACTTCAGGGCTCCTGCCTGGACCATGTGCTTAGAGAGGCTTTGGGAGGATTTGAGGGCAAGTTTTTCTGCCTGTACATCCTCAGTTCTGTGCAGGGGTATCAGTGCCTTGCCCGGGACATCAAGAAGTGGCAGCTGTTCCTGGCTGGCAGGAAAGCCCTTGAGACAATCCTGTCTTTGCTGTCCTGGGGACCTGCCATGTGGTCACAGCTGAGACCACTGGACTGCCAGATCAGTGGTAGTTGAGGGATTAGAGTAAGCGATGTTAATGTGCCTGATAAACAGAGCTATGGATAGAAGGCACCTTTGGGACCCAGAGACTGGAGAGTCTAGAGCGGGATCCTTCCCTGTCCAGTACACATTTAAAAAATGAAAATAATGTGGGTTTTGGTGTCAGATCACAATTCTAGGTCTGCATCTTCTGTCAAATTGTTCATGGAACCATCCTGGAGCCATTCTGAGCCTCAGTTTTCTCATCTGCAAAATGGTGATAACACCCATAACTTGCCAGCATTTTCTTGAGGGATAACGAGCAAGTATATCTGTAGAATGGCTGATACACATTAGGCGTTTTATAAAGAGCAGCTATTATTCCTCACATCTTGAGCTGGCAGAAATGCTTCTTTCAAAATTCTTTTTGCCTTTCTGTTGTAAAGCAGCACCCAGCAACATCAGCACCTGCTTTTTAAAACCGTATTAAGAGTCAGCATGTGTTCGCAGGTTAACTTACCTCTGGGCGTGTGATGGGCACCGTAATTGTTTTGAACAGAGACAGTTTTAATATAGTCATTCTTGAAAAGGCAGTAAGATGTTTACCAGCCGTCCTGACAGAAAGAGAGCCCTTCCCCGTTGCACTTGGCTCTGTGCGCGTGTCAGTCGGGTGCCGCCTGGGCTGGTCTCTGTGTGCAGACGCTCTGGAACGCTTGGACCTTTCACATCCTTTCGATCTCTCCCCATTCCAGCATGTGTATTTATTTATTTCTATTGGCGTGTAGGTACTTTTTAATGTACAACAACATGAATCCGCTGTAAGTGTACATATAAACCCTCCCCCTTGAGCCTCCCTCCCACCCCACTCCACCACTCTCAGCCATCAGGGAGCACCAGGCCCCTTAGAGGGGGGGCCCCCCCCCCCTCCATGGAGGATTTGAGAGCAAGTTTTTCTGCCTGTACATCCTCAGTTCTGTGCAGGGGTATCAGTGCCTTGCCCGGGACATCAAGAAGTGGCAGCTGTTCCTGGCTGGCAGGAAAGCCCTTGAGACAATCCTGTCTTTGCTGTCCTGGGGACCTGCCATGTGGTCACAGCTGAGACCACTGGACTGCCAGATCAGTGGTAGTTGAGGGATTAGAGTAAGCGATGTTAATGTGCCTGATAAACAGAGCTATGGATAGAAGGCACCTTTGGGACCCAGAGACTGGAGAGTCTAGAGCGGGATCCTTCCCTGTCCAGTACACATTTAAAAAATGAAAATAATGTGGGTTTTGGTGTCAGATCACAATTCTAGGTCTGCATCTTCTGTCAAATTGTTCATGGAACCATCCTGGAGCCATTCTGAGCCTCAGTTTTCTCATCTGCAAAATGGTGATAACACCCATAACTTGCCAGCATTTTCTTGAGGGATAACGAGCAAGTATATCTGTAGAATGGCTGATACACATTAGGCGTTTTATAAAGAGCAGCTATTATTCCTCACATCTTGAGCTGGCAGAAATGCTTCTTTCAAAATTCTTTTTGCCTTTCTGTTGTAAAGCAGCACCCAGCAACATCAGCACCTGCTTTTTAAAACCGTATTAAGAGTCAGCATGTGTTCGCAGGTTAACTTACCTCTGGGCGTGTGATGGGCACCGTAATTGTTTTGAACAGAGACAGTTTTAATATAGTCATTCTTGAAAAGGCAGTAAGATGTTTACCAGCCGTCCTGACAGAAAGAGAGCCCTTCCCCGTTGCACTTGGCTCTGTGCGCGTGTCAGTCGGGTGCCGCCTGGGCTGGTCTCTGTGTGCAGACGCTCTGGAACGCTTGGACCTTTCACATCCTTTCGATCTCTCCCCATTCCAGCATGTGTATTTATTTATTTCTATTGGCGTGTAGGTACTTTTTAATGTACAACAACATGAATCCGCTGTAAGTGTACATATAAACCCTCCCCCTTGAGCCTCCCTCCCACCCCACTCCACCACTCTAGGCCATCAGGGAGCACCAGGCTGGACACCGTGTGCAGCAGGCTTCCACTTTAAATCCTCCAGTCTTCTTCAGGGTCCAGATCAAACATCAGCTCCCAGAGGAAGACACGTCTGAGTCCTTGTACCTGTAGGAATGTCTCTTTTCTCCACCTCTCACTGCAGTCAAGATGTTGTCATGGGCAGAAACAAATGTGTCTTCAGGGTGTTTCTTTTTCATTAGCGTGTTCCCCATGGTGTCCTTACACAGTGAACCCCCAGTAAATGCAGGTGGAATGAACGAAGAAGGTAAAATTAAAGGACATAACACCACTGCGATGGGAGGCCCACACAGGCCAAAGAATTAAGCTGGATGAAAATAAATAAATGAAGGACCAATAAAAGAGGCCAAAATTAAAAAAAAAAAAAAAGGACATAACAGCTAAACTCAGCAGGGAAATGCTCTTAAACAAACCAACCAAAAACGCCAACAATTTTTAGGTAACTCCAGACCCCATGTATTCCTTGCTTCTGTGGCTTTAAGGGAACCTTGGTTGCCTCAACAAGGAAACAAGCCACTTCACTTTTTTAAAGTCTGTTTCCTGATTTACCAAGTGGGAATTAACACTGCATTCCTTAGAACTTATTTACAAAACAGAAACAGACTCACAGACTTAGAGAATGAACTTATGGTTACCAGAGGGGAAGAAGGGGGAATAGTCAGAGAGTCTAGAATTGACATGTACGCATTGCCATGTTTAAAATGAATAACCAACAAGGACCAAAACTGTAGCACAGTATTTCATAACAACCTAATTGGAAAAAGAATTTGAGAAAGAATAGGTACACGTGTAACTGAATCACTTTTTGTACACCTGAAACTAACACAACGTTGTTAATCAACTGTATTCTAATATAAAATAAAAGTTTTTTAAAAATGCGTTCCTCACAGAGATCTTACAAGGATCCAGGTTTACAACCAAAGTATGAAACTGCCTCCTTTTCTGAATCACGTATACCTTTACACATCAGAGACTGTCGCAAATCAAATATCATCGCCTCAATACATTTAAAGAGAATTTGAAAGACGATATCAAGATATACTCAAAAAGCGTTTTCTAGGCCATCAGGGAGCACCAGGCTGGACACCGTGTGCAGCAGGCTTCCACTTTAAATCCTCCAGTCTTCTTCAGGGTCCAGATCAAACATCAGCTCCCAGAGGAAGACACGTCTGAGTCCTTGTACCTGTAGGAATGTCTCTTTTCTCCACCTCTCACTGCAGTCAAGATGTTGTCATGGGCAGAAACAAATGTGTCTTCAGGGTGTTTCTTTTTCATTAGCGTGTTCCCCATGGTGTCCTTACACAGTGAACCCCCAGTAAATGCAGGTGGAATGAACGAAGAAGGTAAAATTAAAGGACATAACACCACTGCGATGGGAGGCCCACACAGGCCAAAGAATTAAGCTGGATGAAAATAAATAAATGAAGGACCAATAAAAGAGGCCAAAATTAAAAAAAAAAAAAAAGGACATAACAGCTAAACTCAGCAGGGAAATGCTCTTAAACAAACCAACCAAAAACGCCAACAATTTTTAGGTAACTCCAGACCCCATGTATTCCTTGCTTCTGTGGCTTTAAGGGAACCTTGGTTGCCTCAACAAGGAAACAAGCCACTTCACTTTTTTAAAGTCTGTTTCCTGATTTACCAAGTGGGAATTAACACTGCATTCCTTAGAACTTATTTACAAAACAGAAACAGACTCACAGACTTAGAGAATGAACTTATGGTTACCAGAGGGGAAGAAGGGGGAATAGTCAGAGAGTCTAGAATTGACATGTACGCATTGCCATGTTTAAAATGAATAACCAACAAGGACCAAAACTGTAGCACAGTATTTCATAACAACCTAATTGGAAAAAGAATTTGAGAAAGAATAGGTACACGTGTAACTGAATCACTTTTTTTGTACACCTGAAACTAACACAACGTTGTTAATCAACTGTATTCTAATATAAAATAAAAAGTTTTTAAAAATGCGTTCCTCACAGAGATCTTACAAGGATCCAGGTTTACAACCAAAGTATGAAACTGCCTCCTTTTCTGAATCACGTATACCTTTACACATCAGAGACTGTCGCAAATCAAATATCATCGCCTCAATACATTTAAAGAGGAATTTGAAATGACGATATCAAGATATACTCAAAAAGCGTTTTATGTAATTCGTCAGTCACTTCAAATAAAAATGAATAGGAATAGAAGGAAACCATTTAAAGATGATAAGTATCAATTACTGAAAGCTGACAGCAAACATGTTGACGGAATAGAAGGCGAGTCAAAGATGTCTGCCAAACTACAGTGCTTCAGCCAAGGGGAAACCCTTGGGTGAGGACCCTGATTCCTGGGCCCTGCCTCCAGATCTGCTCAGTTCAAGTGCAGCCTGGGAATCTGCATCTTACACACAACTCACATTAGTATTTTGCAAGCTGATTCCTCGGATCCTCGCCCTAATATAACTGTCACTTTCTCAGAGTCCCACCTTTGCACCTGTAGTACCCTTTTTCTGGAATGCCTCCCCACGTTCTGTGCCTAGAAAATTCTAGTGTCTTTATCTGTTGTAATGATTTCTTCTGTACAGCAAATGACTCCTTTTTATATTTATCTATATGCATATCTATATATATATATATATTCTTTTTCATGTTTTTTTTCATTATAGTTTGTCACAAAATACTGAATATAGATCCCTGTAGGATCTTGTGATTCATTCATCCTTTATGGAAGTCTGCCTCTGTGAATCCCTAACCCCCAGTCCATCCCCTCTCAACCTCCCCCTCCATCTTGGCAACCACAAGGCTGTTCTCTGTGTCTGTGAGTCTTTCTCAGTTTCATAGATATGTTGATTTGTATTGTACTTTAGATTCCACATATAAATGATATCTTATGGTATTTGACTTTCTCTTTGTGACTGACTTTGTTGAGCAGGATCATCTCTGGGTCTGTTACACTGCCTTATGTGGCATCATTTCATTCTTTTTGTTGGCTGAGTAATATTCCATGTATTCTTTATCCATAGCATGATGTTGCATTTGCTATTGTACCTTTAGTATTACACCTGAAACTAACACAACGTTGTTAATCAACTGTATTCTAATATAAAATAAAAGTTTTTAAAATGCGTTCCTCACAGAGATCTTACAAGGATCCAGGTTTACAACCAAAGTATGAAACTGCCTCCTTTTCTGAATCACGTATACCTTTACACATCAGAGACTGTCGCAAATCAAATATCATCGCCTCAATACATTTAAAGAGGAATTTGAAATGACGATATCAAGATATACTCAAAAAGCGTTTTATGTAATTCGTCAGTCACTTCAAATAAAAATGAATAGGAATAGAAGGAAACCATTTAAAGATGATAAGTATCAATTACTGAAAGCTGACAGCAAACATGTTGACGGAATAGAAGGCGAGTCAAAGATGTCTGCCAAACTACAGTGCTTCAGCCAAGGGGAAACCCTTGGGTGAGGACCCTGATTCCTGGGCCCTGCCTCCAGATCTGCTCAGTTCAAGTGCAGCCTGGGAATCTGCATCTTACACACAACTCACATTAGTATTTTGCAAGCTGATTCCTCGGATCCTCGCCCTAATATAACTGTCACTTTCTCAGAGTCCCACCTTTGCACCTGTAGTACCCTTTTTCTGGAATGCCTCCCCACGTTCTGTGCCTAGAAAATTCTAGTGTCTTTATCTGTTGTAATGATTTCTTCTGTACAGCAAATGACTCCTTTTTATATTTATCTATATGCATATCTATATATATATATATATTCTTTTTCATGTTTTTTTTCATTATAGTTTGTCACAAAATACTGAATATAGATCCCTGTAGGATCTTGTGATTCATTCATCCTTTATGGAAGTCTGCCTCTGTGAATCCCTAACCCCCAGTCCATCCCCTCTCAACCTCCCCCTCCCCCTCCATCTTGGCAACCACAAGGCTGTTCTCTGTGTCTGTGAGTCTTTCTCAGTTTCATAGATATGTTGATTTGTATTGTACTTTAGATTCCACATATAAATGATATCTTATGGTATTTGACTTTCTCTTTGTGACTGACTTTGTTGAGCAGGATCATCTCTGGGTCTGTTACACTGCCTTATGTGGCATCATTTCATTCTTTTTGTTGGCTGAGTAATATTCCATGTATTCTTTATCCATTCATCTGCCAATGGACATTAAGATTGTTTCCATGTCTTGGCTATTGTAGTGCTGCTATGAACATAGGCATGCACGTATCTTTTCGAATTACAGTTTTGTCTGTGTATATGCCCAGGAATGCGATTGCTGGATTACATGACAACCCTATTTTTAGTTTTTACGGGCACTCCCATACTGCTTTCCATCGTGATTGCGTTAGTACCTCTAAAAGGGGGAAATTATTATTCTCTTATTTAGGTTGCCCTCCTCATCTCCCACAGACTGTGTCCAAAGGCTGTACCTTTGCTGTATATTCACCTTTCATCCATGCACCCATTAACTCATCCTTCATGAACCCTTCTCAGATTACACTGCCCTGGGTGTATTTGCACGTCTGTCTCTTTGTGAATACGTTGGTTGTGGGAATGCACACACACAGGTGGGTGTATATGTGAGGTTGATACCTCCCCATTGTGTTCCATCTCTTAATTGACCTAGAGTATTCCATTCGCTGGAAGCTAGTATCCATTTTCAGTTATTTTGGCATATGGTGATGGTCGGGCTTTCAGATCACCTATTTTGTAATTTTATATTGGTTTTACTCTAGAAATATACTTGCATGTCACAATTACAGATGCATAAAATTAACCAATGCTGTTGCAACAAGATGGATATTAATGCGCTGGGCTAGATGGTATGCACAGATAGATTTGGATAAGGATTGCAACTGAATGGATGCTTTATTGTTTGCTATATTGAATTAGAGTCTAAACACATCCATCATGAATACCAAACAGAGCCAATCTGTAAGACAGAGGCTCTGTCACCTTAATCAGGGAAGATGCAAATGAGCGTTTCCTCTTCAAAGGTGGAAAAGGGAGTTTATACTTGTTTCAAATTTATACTTTGAAGTTTTGAAACCCGCCAAGTATCAGTGATGCCTTGAGACTTCGATGTGTGGTTGCACATAAATACATTTGAACTTTATAAAGAAGGTAAAAGCGTGGGGGATTCTCTGGTGACATAGAGGAGGGACGTGGTGAAAGAGGGATGGAAGAGAAGTTTCTGTGGACACTGTCGTGATCTGCTACTCAGATCCCCCTTCAGTGATAGACGTACCCCCCAGTTGCTAGAACTGCTGCTGGAAGACAACTCTTGGCTAACCACCTCCTTTGGGATAACTTGATCTCAGAGCTGCCTCACCCAAGGTCATCCAATTGCTGGTCAATAGCTGACTTTCACAGGGTGTAAAAGATCAGTCAGTGTCAGAGCTGCCCCTGGTGCTGGTTTAACGTCTCACTGCAGCTAAGTCATCATTCAGCTTCCTCTTGTGCTCACTTTTCCCCTCCCCTCCCCTCCCTCTCCTCTCTTCCCTTCCCCACCCTTCCCTCAGTCATTTCCCCCAGAAGCTCCTCCTAATGTGTCTCCTACATGTCAATCTCTCAGAGTCAAATTTCCAGACACTGTACCTGTGACACCCCCATTCAATTTGGTCACTCTCCAGTGACAAGTAGATTTGAGTCTGTATATCCACCCCCCCACCACACACACACATGCACACACACTTGAACATGGATACTTCAATGTCTATGGACACTTTGTATACAAACTAATTGTGTTGCCACGTGTGTTGGCCACTGACGAGTAAACTCTAAGAAGTCCTTCCTTAGGCAATCATTCATCCATTGGCATTTGCTTCTCATCTGTGCCTGTGCTGGCCAGGAGGGCCGTGGGTGTCTTCCTACATAGATCCTGCCTGGGGGAGCTCACGCTATAGCTCAGAAGAGTAAAGATCCTGTTGCTAAACAAGCCAGAGGAGAAAATTAGAGCCAGCTAAGAGATCTACATGTCGAGCCACAGTGTTCCCTTAACAATGTGTTGCCAGGGCAGGAATGGATTTAGTTCTGAAAGCTCTTGCCTTCTTCAAATATCCCCAATCTGAGAACAGCCTTTCCTGCTAGGGCCGCAGCAAAGATAGAATCCTGAGATGCACAAAGTGGAAAATGCCTTTCTGAGTGTTTCAGCAGAGTGCTTTTAATGGAAGGAAGTGCTTTAGTTAAGCTTTTCAATGTTGATGATGATGATAATGATTACATCTTGTTTGTATATACAGCTTTATCTCTTCCTAAGTGCTTTCCCACTTATTACCTAGTCGTGTGGTTGGGCTTGGAGGTACTTAGCAAGATATTATTAGACAGGTTTCAGTGCTGTGTAGGAAAGAGCCCTGGGCATTCTGGCTCTAGTTTCAGTTAAGTGACTTAACTCCATATCAGCCTCAGTTGCTCATCCGTAAAATGGAAGTAATAACGCCTAAATTTCAGAATACCTGTGTTGTTTAAGTGACATTGTTTTCATTCACTGATATATACTGAGCAATTCGTTTGTGCTACTGAGCGAGGTGTTAAATAAGTATTTTAGAGGTTAAAGATCAGTCAGTGTCAGAGCTGCCCCTGGTGCTGGTTTAACGTCTCACTGCAGCTAAGTCATCATTCAGCTTCCTCTTGTGCTCACTTTTCCTCCCTCCCCTCCCTCTCCTCTCTTCCCTTCCCCACCCTTCCCTCAGTCATTTCCCCCAGAAGCTCCTCCTAATGTGTCTCCTACATGTCAATCTCTCAGAGTCAAATTTCCAGACACTGTACCTGTGACACCCCCATTCAATTTGGTCACTCTCCAGTGACAAGTAGATTTGAGTCTGTATATCCACCCCCCCACCACACACACACATGCACACACACTTGAACATGGATACTTCAATGTCTATGGACACTTTGTATACAAACTAATTGTGTTGCCACGTGTGTTGGCCACTGACGAGTAAACTCTAAGAAGTCCTTCCTTAGGCAATCATTCATCCATTGGCATTTGCTTCTCATCTGTGCCTGTGCTGGCCAGGAGGGCCGTGGGTGTCTTCCTACATAGATCCTGCCTGGGGGAGCTCACGCTATAGCTCAGAAGAGTAAAGATCCTGTTGCTAAACAAGCCAGAGGAGAAAATTAGAGCCAGCTAAGAGATCTACATGTCGAGCCACAGTGTTCCCTTAACAATGTGTTGCCAGGGCAGGAATGGATTTAGTTCTGAAAGCTCTTGCCTTCTTCAAATATCCCCAATCTGAGAACAGCCTTTCCTGCTAGGGCCGCAGCAAAGATAGAATCCTGAGATGCACAAAGTGGAAAATGCCTTTCTGAGTGTTTCAGCAGAGTGCTTTTAATGGAAGGAAGTGCTTTAGTTAAGCTTTTCAATGTTGATGATGATGATAATGATTACATCTTGTTTGTATATACAGCTTTATCTCTTCCTAAGTGCTTTCCCACTTATTACCTAGTCGTGTGGTTGGGCTTGGAGGTACTTAGCAAGATATTATTAGACAGGTTTCAGTGCTGTGTAGGAAAGAGCCCTGGGCATTCTGGCTCTAGTTTCAGTTAAGTGACTTAACTCCATATCAGCCTCAGTTGCTCATCCGTAAAATGGAAGTAATAACGCCTAAATTTCAGAATACCTGTGTTGTTTAAGTGACATTGTTTTCATTCACTGATATATACTGAGCAATTCGTTTGTGCTCAGCACTGAGCGAGGTGTTAAATAAGTATTTTAGAAGAAATGACTTCACTGGTGGCTCAGATTGTAAAGAATCTGTTTGCAATGCCAGAGGACCAGGGTTGGATCCCTGGGTTGAAAAGATCCCCTGGAGAAGGAAATGGCAACCCACATGCAATATTCTTGCCTGGAGAACTCCATGGACAGAGCAGCCTGGCAGACTACAGTCCATGGGGTCACGGAGTCAACTCAACTGAGTGACTAACACTTTTACTTGAAAGAAATTCCCTTCTCTTGAGGAGCTTAAAACATGTCTTGGACATGTTAATAGTTATTCAGTAATGTAAATACATAAAAGAGGGGCAGTGAAGACGTGACAAAGGAAGGAAGCAACTGATACCTGCTTTGAGGAAAGATATCATGGGCGAACAGGCCAAAATCGGATGCCTGGTATAGGGCAGAGGCAAGATATTTTGCTGAAGAAATAACACATTCACTTAACTTTTCTCCTTGGACTTATTATCTTGAAATGCACACACACATGTTATAACTAAGTAGGTGACATGCTAGGAAAAACTTGGAAAGAAAGGAGAACACTTGAATCCCAGTTCCACTGCTAAGCAGCTGTGAGTTCCAAGCACTCAGAATCATTTTTCTCATCTGTACAGTGGGAATCATAGAGCTCCATTCATGGGACCATCCTGGTTTCCATCTCTGCTGATTTCAATGAGAGATCAGAGTCAGTGAATGATTCTGGCAAAAACCGCAAGGGTAGGCAATGTCATTTGAACACAGGAAGAGTGGATGCTGGTTATTCATAGGCCAGTGGGCAGAGAAAGGCTGGGATTGAAGGTAAAAGGGCTGCCACTGTTATTTCTAAATATAAGGGCAGGAGGACAACGGCTTGTCCTTTGTAACATCACTGCTTTGAATGAGGTAGAGTTCTTTGAATGTGGAAGGGGCTCCTCTACTCCAGGCAGTGCTGGGATTCTGGCTCTAGTTTCAGTTAAGTGACTTAACTCCATATCAGCCTCAGTTGCTCATCCGTAAAATGGAAGTAATAACGCCTAAATTTCAGAATACCTGTGTTGTTTAAGTGACATTGTTTTCATTCACTGATATATACTGAGCAATTCGTTTGTGCTCAGCACTGAGCGAGGTGTTAAATAAGTATTTTAGAAGAAATGACTTCACTGGTGGCTCAGATTGTAAAGAATCTGTTTGCAATGCCAGAGGACCAGGGTTGGATCCCTGGGTTGAAAAGATCCCCTGGAGAAGGAAATGGCAACCCACATGCAATATTCTTGCCTGGAGAACTCCATGGACAGAGCAGCCTGGCAGACTACAGTCCATGGGGTCACGGAGTCAACTCAACTGAGTGACTAACACTTTTACTTGAAAGAAATTCCCTTCTCTTGAGGAGCTTAAAACATGTCTTGGACATGTTAATAGTTATTCAGTAATGTAAATACATAAAAGAGGGGCAGTGAAGACGTGACAAAGGAAGGAAGCAACTGATACCTGCTTTGAGGAAAGATATCATGGGCGAACAGGCCAAAATCGGATGCCTGGTATAGGGCAGAGGCAAGATATTTTGCTGAAGAAATAACACATTCACTTAACTTTTCTCCTTGGACTTATTATCTTGAAATGCACACACACATGTTATAACTAAGTAGGTGACATGCTAGGAAAAACTTGGAAAGAAAGGAGAACACTTGAATCCCAGTTCCACTGCTAAGCAGCTGTGAGTTCCAAGCACTCAGAATCATTTTTCTCATCTGTACAGTGGGAATCATAGAGCTCCATTCATGGGACCATCCTGGTTTCCATCTCTGCTGATTTCAATGAGAGATCAGAGTCAGTGAATGATTCTGGCAAAAACCGCAAGGGTAGGCAATGTCATTTGAACACAGGAAGAGTGGATGCTGGTTATTCATAGGCCAGTGGGCAGAGAAAGGCTGGGATTGAAGGTAAAAGGGCTGCCACTGTTATTTCTAAATATAAGGGCAGGAGGACAACGGCTTGTCCTTTGTAACATCACTGCTTTGAATGAGGTAGAGTTCTTTGAATGTGGAAGGGGCTCCTCTACTCCAGGCAGTGCTGGGACTGCTGCCTCCTTCATGGGAACAGGGCTCAGAGGAATTGGTGTATGTTTAAGGAGAGCAGCTGCACAGGGAGGGACCACCTATAGCCTATAGGGACAAGGTTATAGGGACAAGCCACGGCCCATAAAGTAAGCTTAGAGAACTGAGTCCTCTGGTCTCCAGTGGTGAGTAGACATTTTAAAGTTCCCCAGGTCTGAAACTGTTATTGAGAACCACTCATATTGGAGAGTTTGGGAAGCCAGGATCATAGAATATAAGAATTTCTTGGTCTGGCTACCTAACCCAGAACATCAGTTGAGAATTTAGCCCTATGGGATTATCAGACAGACTCAGCTTTGGTTAAAATGTTAGAACCTGAGTGTGGAGGGCAGAGTCCATAGATGATAGAACACTATAAGACAGCACCATTTCCTTCCTCCAGATATTGAGGTAGACAGTCCTTATACTGTTCATGATTGTATAGAGACCATAATGAATGGCAAAAACACCCCAGGCACATTTTAAAGTAGTATTTAATATCTCATAATAATTACTCCTCACAGTGGTATTGGTGGAGTAAAGACCCCTCAGCCACAATCAATCTCCTGAGAAATATTTGTTTATAAGCATTCTCTTCATTAATGAAACCTCAAGAAGCTCAGTACTTCCTAGGAAATCTTTTTTTTTTTTTTTGGAAATCTTTTTCTTATCAGAATAAAAGCATTGGATGAGCTTCCTTCTGGAGTGGTTTTATTATTTCTTTGTTTAAATTTTTATTGAAATATAGCTGACTTACAAGGTTCTGTTAGTTTGAGGTATACAGCAAAGTGACTCAGTTATATATAATATAAATATATATTCATTTTTACATTCTCTTCCATTATAGGTTATTACAAGATACTGAGTATAGTTCCCTGTGCTATACAGTAGCTACGTCCTTGTTGGTTTTCTGTTTTCTATATACTAGTTGAAGGTAAAAGGGCTGCCACTGTTATTTCTAAATATAAGGGCAGGAGGACAACGGCTTGTCCTTTGTAACATCACTGCTTTGAATGAGGTAGAGTTCTTTGAATGTGGAAGGGGCTCCTCTACTCCAGGCAGTGCTGGGACTGCTGCCTCCTTCATGGGAACAGGGCTCAGAGGAATTGGTGTATGTTTAAGGAGAGCAGCTGCACAGGGAGGGACCACCTATAGCCTATAGGGACAAGGTTATAGGGACAAGCCACGGCCCATAAAGTAAGCTTAGAGAACTGAGTCCTCTGGTCTCCAGTGGTGAGTAGACATTTTAAAGTTCCCCAGGTCTGAAACTGTTATTGAGAACCACTCATATTGGAGAGTTTGGGAAGCCAGGATCATAGAATATAAGAATTTCTTGGTCTGGCTACCTAACCCAGAACATCAGTTGAGAATTTAGCCCTATGGGATTATCAGACAGACTCAGCTTTGGTTAAAATGTTAGAACCTGAGTGTGGAGGGCAGAGTCCATAGATGATAGAACACTATAAGACAGCACCATTTCCTTCCTCCAGATATTGAGGTAGACAGTCCTTATACTGTTCATGATTGTATAGAGACCATAATGAATGGCAAAAACACCCCAGGCACATTTTAAAGTAGTATTTAATATCTCATAATAATTACTCCTCACAGTGGTATTGGTGGAGTAAAGACCCCTCAGCCACAATCAATCTCCTGAGAAATATTTGTTTATAAGCATTCTCTTCATTAATGAAACCTCAAGAAGCTCAGTACTTCCTAGGAAATCTTTTTTTTTTTTTTTGGAAATCTTTTTCTTATCAGAATAAAAGCATTGGATGAGCTTCCTTCTGGAGTGGTTTTATTATTTCTTTGTTTAAATTTTTATTGAAATATAGCTGACTTACAAGGTTCTGTTAGTTTGAGGTATACAGCAAAGTGACTCAGTTATATATAATATAAATATATATTCATTTTTACATTCTCTTCCATTATAGGTTATTACAAGATACTGAGTATAGTTCCCTGTGCTATACAGTAGCTACGTCCTTGTTGGTTTTCTGTTTTCTATATAGTAGTGTGTATGTTTTAATCCCAAACTCCTAGTTTGTCCCTTACCCCTCCCCTTTGCTAACTATAAACTTGTTTTCTGTGTCTATGAGTCTATTTTGTGTTTTGTAAATAAATTCATTTCTGAAGCAATTTTTCCTTCCAATGGTCTTGAACCACTATGCAGAGCATTCTAGAAAAAGTGGAAATTATTGGGTATATTACAGCCACCCGTGTTTTTTAAGTGGAAAAATTGAAAGATTAGTGTAGCCAATACCCTGTTTTTACTGGGAGGATTTTGTTTTTGTTAAGAGGGAAAATATGGTTTTATTAAGGTTATAAACCAGATTGAGCCTCTGGATTAAAGAAGGCTTGTTTTGTTTTGGAAAACAGCTTGGCTATGATAACACTTTTCTAGAAATGGTGAAAAGTTAAGAATGCTTCTACTTCATTTCACTTTGCTCTTGCTTCCCTGTGTCATTTATTACTTGGACATCTACTTATGAGAGAACTTCTGGTGAAAACTAAGTTCAGATATAGCTGATGTGGGACTTCATACGTTCCTTTGTCTTATCTTTGTTTCACACAGTAAAACTGCCATGAAAACATAGACTCTAAGGTTTTTCCAGGAGATCCGTGGCTGATGCAAAGCGTATCCATTCACTCTGTTGCCATGCAGGTGTCTTCCAGCCATCCAGTCTGGGGGCAGTGTGCTCAATACATCATACTTCTGTAATCTCATCTCCCATTCCTGAAGGGTTTTAAACAGTTTTAGCTCTAAACAGTAAGGAAAACAGTACTCAAAACCTAGGAGCAGCATTCGAGTCAAAGAGCATGGATTGCCTTTGGCTTTCACCCTGGAGTTTGCTTCTGTCTGACTTAATTTCTCTGAGCCTCTATTTCTGAATCTTATAAAAGGGGTGGGGAACAGTAATACCAAATCTGTGAGGATTTACCAGGATTACAGAAGATTATGCAACGCATGGACAGCATCTGGTCCTGTGTCCGGTACATAGAAGATGCTTAGCACATTGTGGTTGTTATTGTTGTATTTCGTTTTATATTATTATGCCCACTCGTTTTATATTATTATACCCACTCATGTTGTGCAGTGTACAGAGTACTTGTACCAGATATCTCACAAGAGTTTTGAGTCTCTCCAGTGAGAAAGTTTCATTTTAAGTATAATGAATGAAGGCTCACCAAACTGACCAGGGCACAGACTATATAAAGAAAGAAGTCTCTGGAACAGAGAGTTGCCAATTACTGGTGCTGTGATCTTATCATGGATTAAGAGGTGCTTGTGGCAGTAATTCTGAAGAATTTATATGGCAGCAGAAATGATAAGAGTTACACCCTCTCAGCCAGGTGGGAGAAGTGATGAAGAATGTGCACAGTCAGTCCCAACCTGAAAGTTTCTAACCATTCCTCCAAATTGGAATGAGACAGGGGATATTCCTTTTAATACACTCACTGCAAACCAGGGACAAGAGTCAAACAAGAACAAGATCAATCATCTGTTTATAATTGTGTGACGTTTTATAATCTGCATTGGAGAAATGGGCTTCCCTGGTGGCTCGGGCGGTAAAGAATCCGCCTGCAATGCAAAAGACCTGGGTTCAGTCCCTGGGTTGGGAAGACCCCTGGAGGAGGGCAAGGCAGCCCACTCGGTGCTTGCCTGGGGAATCTCCGTGGACAGAGGAGCCTGGCAGACTGCAGTCTCTGAGTCTCAAAGAATTGGACAGGACTGAGCGACGAAGCACACGCATTGGGGATATAGGGACAGATTAAAGAGGATGGATGGGGTTAGGGTTGTTTCATGACTTTTTAAAAATAGGTCTTCTAAGTCCCACTTCTAATTTTACAGAGCAACCTTTTACTCAAAACCTAGGAGCAGCATTCGAGTCAAAGAGCATGGATTGCCTTTGGCTTTCACCCTGGAGTTTGCTTCTGTCTGACTTAATTTCTCTGAGCCTCTATTTCTGAATCTTATAAAAGGGTGGGGAACAGTAATACCAAATCTGTGAGGATTTACCAGGATTACAGAAGATTATGCAACGCATGGACAGCATCTGGTCCTGTGTCCGGTACATAGAAGATGCTTAGCACATTGTGGTTGTTATTGTTGTATTTCGTTTTATATTATTATGCCCACTCGTTTTATATTATTATACCCACTCATGTTGTGCAGTGTACAGAGTACTTGTACCAGATATCTCACAAGAGTTTTGAGTCTCTCCAGTGAGAAAGTTTCATTTTAAGTATAATGAATGAAGGCTCACCAAACTGACCAGGGCACAGACTATATAAAGAAAGAAGTCTCTGGAACAGAGAGTTGCCAATTACTGGTGCTGTGATCTTATCATGGATTAAGAGGTGCTTGTGGCAGTAATTCTGAAGAATTTATATGGCAGCAGAAATGATAAGAGTTACACCCTCTCAGCCAGGTGGGAGAAGTGATGAAGAATGTGCACAGTCAGTCCCAACCTGAAAGTTTCTAACCATTCCTCCAAATTGGAATGAGACAGGGGATATTCCTTTTAATACACTCACTGCAAAAAAGGGACAAGAGTCAAACAAGAACAAGATCAATCATCTGTTTATAATTGTGTGACGTTTTATAATCTGCATTGGAGAAATGGGCTTCCCTGGTGGCTCGGGCGGTAAAGAATCCGCCTGCAATGCAAAAGACCTGGGTTCAGTCCCTGGGTTGGGAAGACCCCTGGAGGAGGGCAAGGCAGCCCACTCGGTGCTTGCCTGGGGAATCTCCGTGGACAGAGGAGCCTGGCAGACTGCAGTCTCTGAGTCTCAAAGAATTGGACAGGACTGAGCGACGAAGCACACGCATTGGGGATATAGGGACAGATTAAAGAGGATGGATGGGGTTAGGGTTGTTTCATGACTTTTTAAAAATAGGTCTTCTAAGTCCCACTTCTAATTTTACAGAGCAACCTTTTGTCTCTTAACATGGTTTTATTTAGAATGTCTTATTAATACTGGTGTGGCGTGGAGAGGATTTTATTCACATCCGGCTCTGCCAGACATAGAGAAATAGTTTTGTTTTAAAAATGTACCCAAGCAGTTATGATAGTTAACATGACAACATGACAACAGGTGTCGGGTTTCATTTCCTGAATGGTTAAGGTTTGAAGGTTTTTTTCCTCCCTTCTTTCTTTAAGAATAAATGTACAAAAGTGTTTTAGAACCAGCTTGTTGGTGTCTGTAGGAAATCCTGCTGGGTTTTTGGGTTTGCACAGGTTTTGTAGATCAGTCTGGGAAGATCTCTCATCTTAACAATACCGAGTCATCTGGCCCAGGAACATGGTATGTCTCTTCAGTTGCATGTGTCTACTTTGATTCCTTGCATGACCCTTTCGTGGTTTTTGGCATGCAGGTTCTATGCATATTTTGGTGGAAATATAGCTGAAGTTTCTTTTGTGTGTGTGCTAAAGTTTAAATGGTACGGTTCTTTTATTTCATATTCTTACTGCTATCTATCAGACTGATTTTTGTATGCAAAAACTAAATGGACATTGAAACAGACCCAAAAGGTCAAGTAAGGAGAGATCTCAGATCGAGAAATAATGACTTACTTCATATGCACATGGCTATTGCATGGAAGATGGAGGAGGCTAACCCAGGCCAGGTACTTAGCAAAGTACCCAACATGTGTTCACAATGTTAGTTCCCATCTGTCTTGTCTGCTTACATTCTGTGTTGCTCAAAGAACTAGGCTCTTTTAAACTCTTTTGGAACTTGAAATTGTGTGATCGTTAAGATGTTAAGACTCAGTTTGAAGCAGATCTGGGTTTGGGTCTTGGCTCTGCTGTCTACTAGCTGTGTAGTCCTAAGCATGTTTCTTGCCCTCTCTGGGCCCCCTGATGAAAATGGGCATCCTTAATAGGGACAGCCCACTCGGTGCTTGCCTGGGAATCTCCGTGGACAGAGGAGCCTGGCATGGTCTCTGAGTCTCAAAGAATTGGACAGGACTGAGCGACGAAGCACACGCATTGGGGATATAGGGACAGATTAAAGAGGATGGATGGGGTTAGTTGTTTCATGACTTTTTAAAAATAGGTCTTCTAAGTCCCACTTCTAATTTTACAGAGCAACCTTTTGTCTCTTAACATGGTTTTATTTAGAATGTCTTATTAATACTGGTGTGGCGTGGAGAGGATTTTATTCACATCCGGCTCTGCCAGACATAGAGAAATAGTTTTGTTTTAAAAATGTACCCAAGCAGTTATGATAGTTAACATGACAACATGACAACAGGTGTCGGGTTTCATTTCCTGAATGGTTAAGGTTTGAAGGTTTTTTTCCTCCCTTCTTTCTTTAAGAATAAATGTACAAAAGTGTTTTAGAACCAGCTTGTTGGTGTCTGTAGGAAATCCTGCTGGGTTTTTGGGTTTGCACAGGTTTTGTAGATCAGTCTGGGAAGATCTCTCATCTTAACAATACCGAGTCATCTGGCCCAGGAACATGGTATGTCTCTTCAGTTGCATGTGTCTACTTTGATTCCTTGCATGACCCTTTCGTGGTTTTTTGGCATGCAGGTTCTATGCATATTTTGGTGGAAATATAGCTGAAGTTTCTTTTGTGTGTGTGCTAAAGTTTAAATGGTACGGTTCTTTTATTTCATATTCTTACTGCTATCTATCAGACTGATTTTTGTATGCAAAAACTAAATGGACATTGAAACAGACCCAAAAGGTCAAGTAAGGAGAGATCTCAGATCGAGAAATAATGACTTACTTCATATGCACATGGCTATTGCATGGAAGATGGAGGAGGCTAACCCAGGCCAGGTACTTAGCAAAGTACCCAACATGTGTTCACAATGTTAGTTCCCATCTGTCTTGTCTGCTTACATTCTGTGTTGCTCAAAGAACTAGGCTCTTTTAAACTCTTTTGGAACTTGAAATTGTGTGATCGTTAAGATGTTAAGACTCAGTTTGAAGCAGATCTGGGTTTGGGTCTTGGCTCTGCTGTCTACTAGCTGTGTAGTCCTAAGCATGTTTCTTGCCCTCTCTGGTCTTCCTTTCCTACAACGTAATATGGGGCTGATGAAAGATGGGTGATAACCCAACCAGGGCACAGTGCCTGGCACCTAGCAAATGCTCAGTGAGCACTAGCTACTCTCATTGCTTTGGTTGTTGTTAAGTTCAAGGAGAAATATGCTGGATAAGCATGAAGAAGAACTTCCTAACAATGCTTCTTCAAGAGAACAGGTTGACTGTGAGATAGTGAACCTCTCATTGTCAGAGAATGGACTATCCCCTATATAGGGTGCCACAGGGGAAGTCGGGCTTCCTGAGAGCTCCCCACCTGTGTTGATGATACCATCATCACCCCCTACCCCCATGACTCGAAGTAGCATTAGAAGCAACTGGTAGCCATTCCGGGTCTCCCTGGAGTCACCTCTAGGGTCCCCAGCCTCCAGGAGCTAATGCCTGATGATCTCGGGTGGAGCTGGTGTGAATGTGATAATAATAAAAATAAAGTGCACAATAAGTGTAATGCTCTTGAATCATCCCCAAACCAGCCCCCTCCTCCCCCCGCCACCTCCATGGAAAAATTGTCTTCCACAAAGCTGGTCCCCGGTGTCAAAACAGTTGGGGACCACTGCCTTAAGACCCTTGACCCACAGACACAAAGAGCTTGGGGCAGTAGATAGATGGGTACCCGTGGAAAAAGCAAACACAGAGCGCACGTATCTTTCCGTCAGCTGCAGTTTATGACTGCACATTAACTTCAATTGCTTTCTTTTGGAGGCTGGTGTTGAGACCCGTCATCTCCGGCCCGGTGCCATCCATTCTGGCTTTCCCCAGGAGTGCAGACAGACCAGCCGCCTGCCTAGTGTACACTAATTAATTTATCTCAGGCTTGCGATTTTACGGCGCTTAAGTGCTGGAGCCTTTCTGTTCATTCTTCTCCCTGCAAAGCACCTTGCTGTTGCATAAAGGCTGTGAATCTCCATCGCAGACGGCGTCTGTCGTGGGCTCGGGAACAGCCCGCAGGCTGCCTGTCGTCTTGCTGGCGCTGCCGCCTACAGCCAGAGTAACACCTCCATTCATTTATCGTTAATGACATTTTGACATTCCGATCAGTTCATCAGATGTTCCTTATGCAAGACTTCTCCCACACGGCCGGGCCGGAGTGCCAGGCCACTCTTGATGCATAATGCATGAGACTTGTACACCGCTCCGTGCCCTCTGATAGGCCGACTCATCTGCTGTTCACACACGGTGGGGTCCTGGCAGCCCCAGCGCCCTGGGTGGTCCCACCGCCGGCCTCAGAGGTGTTTTCCTCTGTGCTTCCGGCTGGCTGAGCTCCGGGAGAGCTGGTCAGCTCACGGAGAGGTGTTCTGGCTCAGAAACACACATGGAAGAGTGCTGCCGGGTGCCGCGGGAGTGAGAGTGTGGCCGACCCCGGCCTCCCTCATGGATGTAGAGTGGCTTGGATGCCACTCATTCAGGTGGAAGACACGCCTATGACAAAGCTGACACCTCGCATTTCATTCCCCTGCAGCTACTTAAAAAATATAATGATTGTAAAGACATTCTGATAACAATCACAGATATCAAAGAAGAAAGGAAAATTGTCCTTAATACCTTCAGTCGAACACATCAGCTCAGACATGCTTTCTCATAATGGTAATCACAGTGGAGACCCAGTTTTATTTTCTAGTTTTTTTGTTTTTTTTTTAACTTAATGTAATCCACTTACCACTTTTCTGTGTGGGGACATAGTTATCATGTTAATGGTGCTTCATTGTTTTAATAGCTGCATAATATTCCATCCAGGGATAGTTTTTATTTCCCCTGTTAATTGCTTTCTTTTGGAGGCTGGTGTTGAGACCCGTCATCTCCGGCCCGGTGCCATCCATTCTGGCTTTCCCCAGGAGTGCAGACAGACCAGCCGCCTGCCTAGTGTACACTAATTAATTTATCTCAGGCTTGCGATTTTACGGCGCTTAAGTGCTGGAGCCTTTCTGTTCATTCTTCTCCCTGCAAAGCACCTTGCTGTTGCATAAAGGCTGTGAATCTCCATCGCAGACGGCGTCTGTCGTGGGCTCGGGAACAGCCCGCAGGCTGCCTGTCGTCTTGCTGGCGCTGCCGCCTACAGCCAGAGTAACACCTCCATTCATTTATCGTTAATGACATTTTGACATTCCGATCAGTTCATCAGATGTTCCTTATGCAAGACTTCTCCCACACGGCCGGGCCGGAGTGCCAGGCCACTCTTGATGCATAATGCATGAGACTTGTACACCGCTCCGTGCCCTCTGATAGGCCGACTCATCTGCTGTTCACACACGGTGGGGTCCTGGCAGCCCCAGCGCCCTGGGTGGTCCCACCGCCGGCCTCAGAGGTGTTTTCCTCTGTGCTTCCGGCTGGCTGAGCTCCGGGAGAGCTGGTCAGCTCACGGAGAGGTGTTCTGGCTCAGAAACACACATGGAAGAGTGCTGCCGGGTGCCGCGGGAGTGAGAGTGTGGCCGACCCCGGCCTCCCTCATGGATGTAGAGTGGCTTGGATGCCACTCATTCAGGTGGAAGACACGCCTATGACAAAGCTGACACCTCGCATTTCATTCCCCTGCAGCTACTTAAAAAATATAATGATTGTAAAGACATTCTGATAACAATCACAGATATCAAAGAAGAAAGGAAAATTGTCCTTAATACCTTCAGTCGAACACATCAGCTCAGACATGCTTTCTCATAATGGTAATCACAGTGGAGACCCAGTTTTATTTTCTAGTTTTTTGTTTTTTTTAACTTAATGTAATCCACTTACCACTTTTCTGTGTGGGGACATAGTTATCATGTTAATGGTGCTTCATTGTTTTAATAGCTGCATAATATTCCATCCAGGGGATGCACTGTAATTTCCTATTGTTAGGCCCCCTATTGTTAAGACATTTATGAGGCTGTAACTGATCATTTACAGTCCAAGAGAAGAAACAGCAAGCTGAGAGAGAGAGGACAGGGTTCTGCAGCCTGAGGAATTGAGGGTGAGATCTCATGTGGTCCCTTTCCTATTGTAGGAGTTTAGGATTAACCCTCTGGGCCTCGGATTCCTCATCCATGAAACAAGAAATAATCACCATGTTCTAGTGTTAGCATATGTGAGGATGACAGGTGGATTCAGGATACCTAGCACATGGTAGCATTTGCTGAGTGCTGCACTGTCACGTGCCTGTGTGTTCACCGGTGGGTCTTCGCCAGGGCAGGCGGCTCTGCCTAGCCCACCTCCCCCTCCCACCTCCAGGGACGCTGGACAATGTCTAAGCACATTTTTTAGCTTTTTATGTTGTATTGGGGTATAGCTAGTTAACTTTATGATAGTTTCAGGTGGACAGCGAAGGGATTCAACCATGCATATACATAGACAGTAGGTCCTTGTTGGTTGTCCATTTTAAATATAGCCATACGTACATGTCCATCTCAAACCCCCTAACTATGCCTTCCCCCTCTTCTTCCCCCTGGCAACCAGAAATTCATTCTCTCAGTCTGTGAGTCTCTTTTCTGTTTTATGTTTATTTGTATCATTTCTTTTAGATTCCACATATAAGGACTTTTCGCCTTCTCTGCCTTCCTCTTCTATCCCCATGGCATTACTCAGTTTCACTGTTTTGATCATTCAGGTGAAACCTGGGCCCTTTTACCCCTGCAGCTACTTAAAAATATAATGATTGTAAAGACATTCTGATAACAATCACAGATATCAAAGAAGAAAGGAAAATTGTCCTTAATACCTTCAGTCGAACACATCAGCTCAGACATGCTTTCTCATAATGGTAATCACAGTGGAGACCCAGTTTTATTTTCTAGTTTTTTTGTTTTTTTTTTAACTTAATGTAATCCACTTACCACTTTTCTGTGTGGGGACATAGTTATCATGTTAATGGTGCTTCATTGTTTTAATAGCTGCATAATATTCCATCCAGGGGATGCACTGTAATTTCCTATTGTTAGGCCCCCTATTGTTAAGACATTTATGAGGCTGTAACTGATCATTTACAGTCCAAGAGAAGAAACAGCAAGCTGAGAGAGAGAGGACAGGGTTCTGCAGCCTGAGGAATTGAGGGTGAGATCTCATGTGGTCCCTTTCCTATTGTAGGAGTTTAGGATTAACCCTCTGGGCCTCGGATTCCTCATCCATGAAACAAGAAATAATCACCATGTTCTAGTGTTAGCATATGTGAGGATGACAGGTGGATTCAGGATACCTAGCACATGGTAGCATTTGCTGAGTGCTGCACTGTCACGTGCCTGTGTGTTCACCGGTGGGTCTTCGCCAGGGCAGGCGGCTCTGCCTAGCCCACCTCCCCCTCCCACCTCCAGGGACGCTGGACAATGTCTAAGCACATTTTTTAGCTTTTTATGTTGTATTGGGGTATAGCTAGTTAACTTTATGATAGTTTCAGGTGGACAGCGAAGGGATTCAACCATGCATATACATAGACAGTAGGTCCTTGTTGGTTGTCCATTTTAAATATAGCCATACGTACATGTCCATCTCAAACCCCCTAACTATGCCTTCCCCCTCTTCTTCCCCCTGGCAACCAGAAATTCATTCTCTCAGTCTGTGAGTCTCTTTTCTGTTTTATGTTTATTTGTATCATTTCTTTTTAGATTCCACATATAAGGAATGCCATATGATACTTCGCCTTCTCTGTCTGACTGCACTCAGTGTGACAATCTCTAGGTCCATGTTGCTACAAATGGCATTATTTCATTCTGTTCATGGCTGATAATACTCCATTGTACATGGCTGAGTAATACTCCGTTGTACATACGTACCACATCTTCTTTCTATGCCTCTGTAGTTAGGCATTTTGATTGCTTCCATGCCTTAGCTCTTATAAATAGTGATGCAGTGAACACTGGGGTATGTGTACCCTTTTGGATCATGTTTTTCTCTGGATGTTTGCCCAGGAGTAGGATTGCAGAGTCATATGGTAGCTGTTTTCAGTTTTTTAAGAAACATCCATACAGTTCTCCACTGTGGCAGTACCATTTGACATCCCCACCAACAGTGTAGGAAGTAAACTCATCTTTGTCACGCCTGGGAGTGGGAGGAGCTTCTAGAACCTGATGGGAGGAAGCTGAGGATGCAGCTGAATATCCTGCCGTGCAGAGCACGGCCTCCACAGCAGAGCTTCATCCTGCCCGAAATGCCAGTGTGCCATGGTTGAAAACCAACCCCTGGCGTATACGATGCTGCATTTTCCAGTATTATCTACATAATGCGTTTTCCTTTTTTTCTATTGCTTTATTAAGATAAACTCCCAGGAAAATGGGAATGCTCAGTTAAAGGGCATATTAATGCTTATTGTCAGTTTTAAGAGACATGGGATAGAGTGGAATAAGGTTTCAGGTAACTGATGGGGAAAAGACAGCTAATAAAGGGCATGTGTTCCCCGGTCAGCAGAAAATGACATCCCACAGACCCGTAGTTGCCTGAAGTCGCCGCAGCATCTCCTAGGAAGTTGTAAATGGCCTTACCTCCTACGCAACAAACCAGAGACTCTTGAGGGTAGAGCCCAGCCATCCCAGGAAGTTTTTATTCACCCTCCAAGGAAAAGTAGCAGACACACAGAGTGACTTTGACGTCAGAAGGCTGAGGAGATGGGGTTGTGTCTTTTATTGAGTTTCAAGGGGCATAGTGTAGTAAGGGGAGGTGCTCCAGAGTTGTACCTGGGCTGGAGGTTCTTCAGTAGGATGCAGTTTTTCCGAGCATCAGTAATTTCTTGTCTTCAGTCGTCTCCTAGTCTTTGGGTGTCTGAAAGAGACTTGATAGTGATCCCTGAGAGGCACTACTCTGTTCTGAACAGTGTTAGATGGGTTTTACAGAAGAGGGTAGTACGATATGCATGTTTATTAAATAAATACAATAAACTTAGAATGTATTGTTTTATGGTCAGGTTGTTCATTCCCTAGAAGTGCCATGATAAAGTACCAAGAATAGGGTGGCTTAAAACAACTGAATGAGCCTGTCACAGATCTAGAGACTGGAGGTCCAAAATTAAGGCATCTGAGGGCATCGTGCTCCCTTCGAGATTCTGAGTAGAGTCTTTCTTGCCTCATCCTCATTGCTGGTGGAGGCTATAAATTCTTCAGCATCCCTCGACTTGGCAGTTGCCTCACTCTGTTCTCTGCCTTGGTCATTACATGGCTCCCTCCCTGTATATCTCTAGCCAAATTCCCCTCTCCTTGTATGAACGCTAGTCATAACGGGATTAGGGCCATCTTAACTGGATTACGTCTGTAAGGACCCTATTTTCCAAGCCTTCATTGGCCTCAGATTTTGGTTCTAGAAAGCTTGAGGTCACTTGCCAGCTTTCTCTTTTTTTTTTCGTATTATAAATGTTTTAGTGGGGTTTTGGGAGAAATTTTAGACACTGGAGCCCCACTAAGGAAATACTTCATTGTTTTAGGTTTTCTAAAATTGTACCTCCTTTTTAACTTGGGGTTGCTGAGAATGTATATGAATGAACAAAATGAATGATAATAAGCAGAGGTTTTATCCTATTATTAATAATATATTTTCTAAAGTTGTAAACTATCTATAAAGATGCAATATAATTTTTGAAATAAGGGGGAGAAAAAGACCCTATTTCCAAATAAGGCCACATTCACAAGGCCACATTCACAGAATATGGAAGTCCTAACCTCTGGCATGGGACTTCAGTGCCATCTTTTAGGACACTGGTCCCCAGGCTTTTTGGCACCAGGGATTAGTTTTGTGGAAGACAGTTTTTCATGGACTGGGGTGGGGGGTGTGGTTTGGGGGATGATTCAAGCACATTGCCTTTATTGTGCACTTGATATATATTATTATTACATCAGGTCCACCCCAGATCATCAAGCATTAGATCCCAGAGGCTGGGGACCCTTGGTTTAGGGGAACACAGTTCAACTGGTAACCATCATTTAAAAAGCATCCATTCTTGCAGTGGTTCTTAGATGGCAGTGTTTCCCCGTAGAGAAGTGGGAGCAGTGTATCCTTGGTAATAACTCAGTGAGACACGTGGAGACCTGGAGATGGCACCAAGCTGTTTCACCTCCTGGCCATGGTCCTCCTCTGCAGTAGGGACTCTTCACTAATTCCAGTGTGCTGAAGATCATGTTCTCATCAACAGGGCTATCAAGCTTCAGCATGCATTAGGACTGCTTGGAGTGCATATTACTCATCTGGAGGTTCTGATTCAGTAGGTCAGAGATGAGGCCAGAGAAACTGCATTTCTAGTACATTCCTGGGTAGAGCCAATGCTGCTGATCCGGAGACTGCTTGGAGCACCACTATTCCACCACGCTGGGTGGTACTTAAGCTTGGTGGCACATTACAGCCACCTGGGGAGCTTCTAGAAACCCAGATGTCTGGACTGCACCCCAGACCAATTAAATTAGGACATCATCAGCAATTTTTAAGCTCCCAAATGATCTCTGCAGCCAAGACTGGAAGATTCAAAGAAGGTTTTCATAGAAAAGCCGTTCTTCAGGGTATCTATTTGAGACATGCGTTTTTGGCCATTTAAATAACATACATGGGAGGGGGGCCCCCACTAAGGAAATACTTCATTGTTTTAGGTTTTCTAAAATTGTACCTCCTTTTTAACTTGGGGTTGCTGAGAATGTATATGAATGAACAAAATGAATGATAATAAGCAGAGGTTTTATCCTATTATTAATAATATATTTTCTAAAGTTGTAAACTATCTATAAAGATGCAATATAATTTTTGAAATAAGGGGGAGAAAAAGACCCTATTTCCAAATAAGGCCACATTCACAAGGCCACATTCACAGAATATGGAAGTCCTAACCTCTGGCATGGGACTTCAGTGCCATCTTTTAGGACACTGGTCCCCAGGCTTTTTGGCACCAGGGATTAGTTTTGTGGAAGACAGTTTTTCATGGACTGGGGTGGGGGGTGTGGTTTGGGGGATGATTCAAGCACATTGCCTTTATTGTGCACTTGATATATATTATTATTACATCAGGTCCACCCCAGATCATCAAGCATTAGATCCCAGAGGCTGGGGACCCTTGGTTTAGGGGAACACAGTTCAACTGGTAACCATCTTTTAAAAAAGCATCCATTCTTGCAGTGGTTCTTAGATGGCAGTGTTTCCCCGTAGAGAAGTGGGAGCAGTGTATCCTTGGTAATAACTCAGTGAGACACGTGGAGACCTGGAGATGGCACCAAGCTGTTTCACCTCCTGGCCATGGTCCTCCTCTGCAGTAGGGACTCTTCACTAATTCCAGTGTGCTGAAGATCATGTTCTCATCAACAGGGCTATCAAGCTTCAGCATGCATTAGGACTGCTTGGAGTGCATATTACTCATCTGGAGGTTCTGATTCAGTAGGTCAGAGATGAGGCCAGAGAAACTGCATTTCTAGTACATTCCTGGGTAGAGCCAATGCTGCTGATCCGGAGACTGCTTGGAGCACCACTATTCCACCACGCTGGGTGGTACTTAAGCTTGGTGGCACATTACAGCCACCTGGGGAGCTTCTAGAAACCCAGATGTCTGGACTGCACCCCAGACCAATTAAATTAGGACATCATCAGCAATTTTTAAAGCTCCCCAAATGATCTCTGCAGCCAAGACTGAGAAGCACAGCTCTAGACTACATCAAAGAAGGTTTTCATAGAAAAGCCGTTCTTCAGGGTATCTATTTGAGACGATGCGTATTTAATAAATAATGAGGCCATTTAAATCAACATGACTATGTACTATGTTTAAAAGGTTACCAGAGAGCATTTATTGAGTGCTTACTGTGTACTATGCCCTGGGGAAAATGCTTTGGTAACTACACGCCATTTGATCTTCACAAGCATCCGCCCTTCCTGGGGAGCACTGATGTTACCTGCGGTTCTGCAGGCAGGAGGAAACTGACATGCAAAGGAATGAGGAACTTGCAGGAGCTCACGCAGCAAGCCTGAGATAGAGCCAAGTTTTGATGCCAGGCTGTCTGGCACCAAAGCTGATGTGAACTGTGGTGCCATCCTTCCTCCTGAGGGAAGAGAAAGTGGGGTGTTCTTCTTTAATCCTGCCCTTTTCCATCTCCCCAGTTACACTCTTAACTCTGCTGTGGTGTAGCCCAGCTTCTGCCTCAGAGACATTCTGAGTTACCGGGATTTGGATTCATGAGGTTTTGCCACGCTCGTAGAGAACTACAAGTGTTACCATGGACTCGATTTGCACGTCTAGTTTTATCCCCACAGGAGAAGTGGAGAAAGATAGAAACAGGTGTCCTGAGCTGGCAGACAAGAAAGCGGCAGTCGGGTCCTGTGACTTCTGTCGACATGCCGCGTGCCTTGGCTAAGCCCTGCCACCCCAGTCTGGTCCAGGCCTCAGTTTCTCTTATAAAATGAAGGAAGGATGCAGTTCCCTTCGATCTCTGACATGTAAATTTAATTAGAGATTCACTCATGGCAGCACAGAAACATCCGGACTTCAAAGTGTGCAGTGCCAGCTTTTAATAGAAGGAAAGTTGTGTACATTCTTTGTCTATCTCCTATGGATGGAAGTCTCTCTAGCTGCAGGTTCCAGTCTTTGTGTTTTTTCAAGGAAAATCAGCCCAGAGATGCCAGTGGAGAGTGGGTCAAGGAAAACCCTAGGGGAAGGGAAAGAGTGCCTGGTCAGTGGCTCCCCTGGAGAGTGGGCATGGCTCTTCACATCCAGGAAAGAGTCCTGTGGAACCCCAGCACCTTCTATCACTTGTCGGGGGTCTTCACCCACCCACGCAAGGATTTTGCAGAATCCAGATGCTGGAACACCACCACTTTTCCAGCTAGTTTCTCAGCCTCTACTTGAACTCCTCTCGTAACAGGGAGCTCATTACTTCCAAATGCCTAAACAGAGCCATGGATCTCGTCTGGCTTTTCAGATCAAGGCCTTCTCCTTTCTAACAGGCATTGGTACAAAGCAGGTACTCATTAAGCATTTTTTTCAACAAATTAATGTGCAAAGAGAAATAAGCTACTACCTTTGAGAAGAAGATGAAGACTTCTAAGAGTAGCAAGCTTTTGAGTTGGTCCCTAAAAGATGAAGAGAAGGTAGCTGAAGAAGAAAACATGGGAAAGTCAATTCAGGCATTAGGCACTTCCAAAGGAGACCCAAGTAGTTTTACTTTATTCTATTCTATTTATTTTTGGCTGCACTGGGCCTCTGTTGCTTGGCAGGGACTTTCTCTAGCCGTGGCAAGTGGGGGCTGCTCTTCATTGCAGTATGTGGACTTCTCGCTGTGGTGGCTTCTCTTATTGGGGAGCACAGGTTCTAGGTGCACAGACTTCAGTAGCTGCAGCTCACAGGCTCTAGAGTGCACTCAGCAGTTGTGACTCATGGGCTTAATTGCCCCGTGGCATGTGGAATCTTCTGGTACCAGGGATCAAACCTGTATACCTGCCTTGGCTAAGTGCCCCAGTTCCCTCTTTTATAAAATGAAGGAAGGATGCAGTTCCCTTCGATCTCTGACATGTAAATTTAATTAGAGATTCACTCATGGCAGCACAGAAACATCCGGACTTCAAAGTGTGCAGTGCCAGCTTTTAATAGAAGGAAAGTTGTGTACATTCTTTGTCTATCTCCTATGGATGGAAGTCTCTCTAGCTGCAGGTTCCAGTCTTTGTGTTTTTTCAAGGAAAATCAGCCCAGAGATGCCAGTGGAGAGTGGGTCAAGGAAAACCCTAGGGGAAGGGAAAGAGTGCCTGGTCAGTGGCTCCCCTGGAGAGTGGGCATGGCTCTTCACATCCAGGAAAGAGTCCTGTGGAACCCCAGCACCTTCTATCACTTGTCGGGGGTCTTCACCCACCCACGCAAGGATTTTGCAGAATCCAGATGCTGGAACACCACCACTTTTCCAGCTAGTTTCTCAGCCTCTACTTGAACTCCTCTCGTAACAGGGAGCTCATTACTTCCAAATGCCTAAACAGAGCCATGGATCTCGTCTGGCTTTTCAGATCAAGGCCTTCTCCTTTCTAACAGGCATTGGTACAAAGCAGGTACTCATTAAGCATTTTTTTCAACAAATTAATGTGCAAAGAGAAATAAGCTACTACCTTTGAGAAGAAGATGAAGACTTCTAAGAGTAGCAAGCTTTTGAGTTGGTCCCTAAAAGATGAAGAGAAGGTAGCTGAAGAAGAAAACATGGGAAAGTCAATTCAGGCATTAGGCACTTCCAAAGGAGACCCAAGTAGTTTTACTTTATTCTATTCTATTTATTTTTGGCTGCACTGGGCCTCTGTTGCTTGGCAGGGACTTTCTCTAGCCGTGGCAAGTGGGGGCTGCTCTTCATTGCAGTATGTGGACTTCTCGCTGTGGTGGCTTCTCTTATTGGGGAGCACAGGTTCTAGGTGCACAGACTTCAGTAGCTGCAGCTCACAGGCTCTAGAGTGCACTCAGCAGTTGTGACTCATGGGCTTAATTGCCCCGTGGCATGTGGAATCTTCTGGTACCAGGGATCAAACCTGTATACCCTGCATTGGCAATTCGATTCTTTTCTGCTGTGCCACCAGGAAAGTTCAAGCACTTCCAGTTTACTAGAAATTTCTTCCTCACGTTCAGCCAACATGGCAGTTCTAATTCTGCCCTCTGGGACTGCTCAGAGTCAGATATCACATGTGTGAAGAGAGCATTCCAGAATATTTCCTTTCTGTGAGAAACATCCCGCTTTATTTCAGATGTTCTTCCTCCTCCTTTTATAGATGATTCCAGAACCTTTCAGAGCCCTGCAGTTCTCTCCATTGAGCCATTCCACGTGCCACCCGCCCTTATAAAGGCTGGTGCTCCGGACTCTCAGAACTCATGGCCCCTTGCGGGCACATCCCCAGCCGCCTACCTTCACTCAGCTAACAAGCAGAGGCTGGGGAGACCTCCGAGGGATCTGCTAGAAGGAAGAAGGAAGAATACCTCTGGTGCCATCACAGCATCCCAACCTGTCAGAAGCAGAAAATTTGGATTGCTATGTCTTTAAACATTCTTCAGCTCTCGAAATGACCCAGCAGAGAAATAGATAGGCTTGTGCAATGCTTGCTTTTTAACAGCTCGTGGTACCCCCTGCTGGTGAAATTCTGTGACCCAATTGGAAGGAATCTGAGAACTAAAGAAAAAATACCAAGTTCAGAAAGTCACAGGTACTTGAGTCTTGAGGGATCTGAGGACTGCGTGAGTTATGTGACCATCCTGTGCTCCATGTGGCTGTCTGATGAGGCTTTTCTTTTCTTTTTTAAAAAAGCATTCTATAGCTATGGCTGTTTTGCTGGCTCTGAGGGAGGAAAAGAAGTCTCTGCCTTCTGTGTACATTCCATCATTTCCTCAAACATCCTAGGAAGGAAATGCTAAGTTATTCAACAAAAGTATGTGTTAAGTAGAAATAGTTCAGATCCCCAACTAAGCTCATGCAGCTTCTTCTGCCTCTTTCCTTGCTTATATCTTTTACTTTATTCTATTCTATTTATTTTTGGCTGCACTGGGCCTCTGTTGCTTGGCAGGGACTTTCTCTAGCCGTGGCAAGTGGGGGCTGCTCTTCATTGCAGTATGTGGACTTCTCGCTGTGGTGGCTTCTCTTATTGGGGAGCACAGGTTCTAGGTGCACAGACTTCAGTAGCTGCAGCTCACAGGCTCTAGAGTGCACTCAGCAGTTGTGACTCATGGGCTTAATTGCCCCGTGGCATGTGGAATCTTCTGGTACCAGGGATCAAACCTGTATACCCTGCATTGGCAATTCGATTCTTTTCTGCTGTGCCACCAGGAAAGTTCAAGCACTTCCAGTTTACTAGAAATTTCTTCCTCACGTTCAGCCAACATGGCAGTTCTAATTCTGCCCTCTGGGACTGCTCAGAGTCAGATATCACATGTGTGAAGAGAGCATTCCAGAATATTTCCTTTCTGTGAGAAACATCCCGCTTTATTTCAGATGTTCTTCCTCCTCCTTTTATAGATGATTCCAGAACCTTTCAGAGCCCTGCAGTTCTCTCCATTGAGCCATTCCACGTGCCACCCGCCCTTATAAAGGCTGGTGCTCCGGACTCTCAGAACTCATGGCCCCTTGCGGGCACATCCCCAGCCGCCTACCTTCACTCAGCTAACAAGCAGAGGCTGGGGAGACCTCCGAGGGATCTGCTAGAAGGAAGAAGGAAGAATACCTCTGGTGCCATCACAGCATCCCAACCTGTCAGAAGCAGAAAATTTGGATTGCTATGTCTTTAAACATTCTTCAGCTCTCGAAATGACCCAGCAGAGAAATAGATAGGCTTGTGCAATGCTTGCTTTTTTTTAACAGCTCTTGGTACCCCCTGCTGGTGAAATTCTGTGACCCAATTGGAAGGAATCTGAGAACTAAAGAAAAAATACCAAGTTCAGAAAGTCACAGGTACTTGAGTCTTGAGGGATCTGAGGACTGCGTGAGTTATGTGACCATCCTGTGCTCCATGTGGCTGTCTGATGAGGCTTTTCTTTTCTTTTTTAAAAAAGCATTCTATAGCTATGGCTGTTTTGCTGGCTCTGAGGGAGGAAAAGAAGTCTCTGCCTTCTGTGTACATTCCATCATTTCCTCAAACATCCTAGGAAGGAAATGCTAAGTTATTCAACAAAAGTATGTGTTAAGTAGAAATAGTTCAGATCCCCAACTAAGCTCATGCAGCTTCTTCTGCCTCTTTCCTTGCTTATATCTTTTTCTAAGTGGTTATAATTTGCAGTCAGAGTAGGATGGCAGTCTTTTCTACACTTAAGATTGTAGAGTTTAAAATATAAGTTTGCCACGGCAAATTTACTGAGCACCGGCTGTGTGCCAGACACTCGGCAAGAAAATGGGGTAGGCACAAGAGGTTGAAAGAGCTTCACACAAGAGTTTCTTGCCTTGCTGGGTAGGAGAGTTGAGTTGCTGCAATTGGCTTAGTCAAGTGCTTAGCTGACCTGACAGCCAGGCCCTCCCTGATCTCCTGACAGGGTTCACACCAGCTCTTTGCTGCTCACTGTGTGTATTTTTCCTTCTTGGCTTTCATCACCTTTGTGATTTTATATCAATTTTTGCATTAACCTGTCTAGTGCCTGTCTTTGCCATTCGTCTCTGTGTCCTAGGAAGGTCAAGGTCACGTCTGATGTTTGGCACAGTGATGTTCTTACATCTAGCAGAGACTGGCACATGTAGGTGCTACATAAATGTGTTCAGTGGAAGAGTTAACCCAGAAGAGAAACCACACATCTGTTCGGAGGAGCAAGAGAAGTTGTGACATTTGTATGCCACTGAGTCTGGAAGGAAGAAGACGAGGTGGCCCAGGGAGAGGAACAGGGGCACACTGAGGAGTAAGGAGTGCTGAGGAATGCTTAGGAGAGGGAGAGGAGGCAGCTGGTGTTTCCTAAAAGGAGATGTATGTGCAAGATGAAACTGAGTTGAAGCCTGGAACCCCCGGCTGAGGGTCTTACATGCCCCCTACCCCCACTAGATTGGATGTTCCCCTCTCTTTAGGAAAAGAGGGAGGGGCATCAGCTAAGTTCTGTGACTATAGGAATGAATACGCTCTCCCCTAAATTGCTTTTTTAAAAACTATTTAACTGTGCTGGGTCTTCATTGTGGCACAGAGGATCTTCAGTCTTCGCTGTGCCATGCAGAGTCTTTAGTTGTAGCATGTGGTATGTAGTTCCTGGACCAGGGATCGAACCAGGGTCCCCAGCCTTGGGAACATAGTCTTACCCAGTGGACCACCAGAGGAGTTCCCCTAAATTATTAAGAGGGTTTTTAATATTTACATTTTGAGTAAGATCCCAAAGAGTACAGTATTGTGTTTCATTTCCTTCTACATCCCTGTCATTTCCATTGTGTAGCTGAAGCACCTGTCTGCATATTTTTTAAATCATCATCATCATCATCCCCGTGAAAACATAGTGTCAGTCATGGACTAAAAACGAAGAATGTAAAAACCTGAGTTGTCCAATTTTTATTTTTTATTTACTTTTTTAAAATTTTGGTCTCTTTTGTCGTTTTTTTTTTTTTTTTTTTTTTGACTTTCATCCATCTGTATTCTTTGGCCTGTGTGGGCCTCCCATTGCAGTGGCCTCTTGTTGCAGAGCATGGCTCTGGGTGCATGCGCTCCAGAGTGCTGGCTCGCAATTGGACACACCGGTCCAGCCGCTCCAGGGCATGTGGGATCCTCTGGGCCAGGGATCAAACCGGCGCCCCTTACACTGCAAGGTGGACTCTACCCACTGGACCACCAGGGAAGCCCAAATTTTTAGATATATATTTTGGAGAACCTCCATTGAAACGTTTTCTCATTTGGGTATTCACAGCTGCCCAAACGTTTCTATAAAATGCCATACTTCATAGATGCATCTAGGCCTTTTTTTTTTTCTTTCCCCCTTTGGAAACCAATGCTTTGTGCCTAAGATAACTCTTTCCATATTATTTTACCCTGAACAGAATGAGGCTGGTTGAGAGGTCTGCCCTAAGAAAATGAATAAAACGGCCTTTCCCAATGAAATGTGAACTCCCGGCTGAGGGTCTTACATGCCCCTACCCCACTAGATTGGATGTTCCTCTCTTTAGGAAAAGAGGGAGGGGCATCAGCTAAGTTCTGTGACTATAGGAATGAATACGCTCTCCCCTAAATTGCTTTTTTAAAAACTATTTAACTGTGCTGGGTCTTCATTGTGGCACAGAGGATCTTCAGTCTTCGCTGTGCCATGCAGAGTCTTTAGTTGTAGCATGTGGTATGTAGTTCCTGGACCAGGGATCGAACCAGGGTCCCCAGCCTTGGGAACATAGTCTTACCCAGTGGACCACCAGAGGAGTTCCCCTAAATTATTAAGAGGGTTTTTAATATTTACATTTTGAGTAAGATCCCAAAGAGTACAGTATTGTGTTTCATTTCCTTCTACATCCCTGTCATTTCCATTGTGTAGCTGAAGCACCTGTCTGCATATTTTTAAATCATCATCATCATCATCCCCGTGAAAACATAGTGTCAGTCATGGACTAAAAACGAAGAATGTAAAAACCTGAGTTGTCCAATTTTTATTTTTTATTTACTTTTTTAAAATTTTGGTCTCTTTTGTCGTTTTTTTTTTTTTTTTTTTTTGACTTTCATCCATCTGTATTCTTTGGCCTGTGTGGGCCTCCCATTGCAGTGGCCTCTTGTTGCAGAGCATGGCTCTGGGTGCATGCGCTCCAGAGTGCTGGCTCGCAATTGGACACACCGGTCCAGCCGCTCCAGGGCATGTGGGATCCTCTGGGCCAGGGATCAAACCGGCGCCCCTTACACTGCAAGGTGGACTCTACCCACTGGACCACCAGGGAAGCCCAAATTTTTAGATATATATTTTGGAGAACCTCCATTGAAACGTTTTCTCATTTGGGTATTCACAGCTGCCCAAACGTTTCTATAAAATGCCATACTTCATAGATGCATCTAGGCCTTTTTTTTTTTCTTTCCCCCTTTGGAAACCAATGCTTTGTGCCTAAGATAACTCTTTCCATATTATTTTACCCTGAACAGAATGAGGCTGGTTGAGAGTTCTGCCCTAAGAAAATATCAAAGCCCCAATATATACTCATTTATAGTTGGAAAGTTAACTCTCTTATCGGATTTCCTTTCATTTCCTACTGGGGCAGTGTGAACAGAACTCAGATGGAGGCAGAGGATCTGCTGTATGTCTTTTCAGATTTATGATTAAGAAGGTCAGATATACATTTTTAAACACATTCCTTTTTGCTAATAAATGAAGAATGAAGCTTTGAAATGTCATCAGAAGCAGAATTACTCGTTTTTCTTTCATTCGCGTACCCCTGCCTGCTGGCTGAGCGCCTGCCGGTGGTGAGAAAAGGCTCGAGTGACTGGATGCTTCATTTCTTGTGGTCTTTCTGTCTGCCTGGAATGGTCTCACTAGTGGAGCAGCCTGCCTGTGGCCAAAGCATTTTAACTGAAAGATACACGAATATTCCTGAGCCCCCATCTTTCCCCAGGCCAATTTTTTTTTTTTTTAAATCCATTTTAGGCAGCATTTGTCTTCAAATTGTAGCCAGAATGAGGGAGGCAAAAGCTCTTTTCTTCCCTAATCCAGATCCACTCTAGATGCTTCTCCACCCTGCTCTCTGCCTACAAAGCAAGAGATATATGGAGGCCATGCCATTGGCATCCAGTTGGGTTCAGCTAATGTGAGCCACTCTTTAACAGATCATAGCAGGAAGGGAGAATGTAGTCAGGGGATCTACGCCTCCGGTTCCCTCCCTGTGAGGTCATCCAGAACTGGCTGGATCCCTGGGGAGAAGATCGCTGCTTCGGTACAGTGGCCTCCTCTTCACAGCACATCTCATGTCCTGGTTGCTTCTGCCTCTGCTTGTCCCTCTGGACCCACAGAGGATGAACAGCTCTCCTTCGCTCTGTTATATCTCAGGTTTCCCGTATCCCCTTCTCACTTTGTCAGCAGTCCTTTGATACATCTTCTCTCCTCACCTGAGTATTCCATCTGCTGTTCTTCTGTGCAGTCTGCAGCTCGATCCACTCCATGTGAGGGAGAATGCCATCAGACTAAGATTGATCCTAGAGGTGGTTCTGCTGGTGAAGAATCTGCCTGCCAGTGCAGGAGATGTAAGAGACACAGGTTGGATCCCTGGGTCGGGAAGATCCCTTGGAGGAGGCATGGCAACCCACTCCAGTATTTCCACCTGGAGAGCCCCACGGATAGAGGAGACTGGTAGGCTACCGTCCATAGGGCTGCAAAGAGTCAGGTGTGATTGACGTGGCTTAGCATGCAACGTGCATGGAAAAGTTTCAAAAAATACTTTTGTGTGTGTGGTCAATCATGTGTGACTCTTGGAGACCACATGAGCTATAGCCTCTCAGGCTCCTCTGCCCTGAAATTTTCCGGAAGCATACTGGAGTGGGTTGCCAGTTCCTACTCCAGTGATCTTCCTGACCCAGTGTTCAAACCCACATCTCTTGTGTCTTCCTGCATTAGCAGGCGGATCCTTTTCCACTGCGCCACCTGGGAAGCCTAGATTTATCCTTGCATTTAATACCTCCTGAGCCCCATCTTTCCCCAGGCCAATTTTTTTTTTAAATCCATTTTAGGCAGCATTTGTCTTCAAATTGTAGCCAGAATGAGGGAGGCAAAAGCTCTTTTCTTCCCTAATCCAGATCCACTCTAGATGCTTCTCCACCCTGCTCTCTGCCTACAAAGCAAGAGATATATGGAGGCCATGCCATTGGCATCCAGTTGGGTTCAGCTAATGTGAGCCACTCTTTAACAGATCATAGCAGGAAGGGAGAATGTAGTCAGGGGATCTACGCCTCCGGTTCCCTCCCTGTGAGGTCATCCAGAACTGGCTGGATCCCTGGGGAGAAGATCGCTGCTTCGGTACAGTGGCCTCCTCTTCACAGCACATCTCATGTCCTGGTTGCTTCTGCCTCTGCTTGTCCCTCTGGACCCACAGAGGATGAACAGCTCTCCTTCGCTCTGTTATATCTCAGGTTTCCCGTATCCCCTTCTCACTTTGTCAGCAGTCCTTTGATACATCTTCTCTCCTCACCTGAGTATTCCATCTGCTGTTCTTCTGTGCAGTCTGCAGCTCGATCCACTCCATGTGAGGGAGAATGCCATCAGACTAAGATTGATCCTAGAGGTGGTTCTGCTGGTGAAGAATCTGCCTGCCAGTGCAGGAGATGTAAGAGACACAGGTTGGATCCCTGGGTCGGGAAGATCCCTTGGAGGAGGCATGGCAACCCACTCCAGTATTTCCACCTGGAGAGCCCCACGGATAGAGGAGACTGGTAGGCTACCGTCCATAGGGCTGCAAAGAGTCAGGTGTGATTGACGTGGCTTAGCATGCAACGTGCATGGAAAAGTTTCAAAAAATACTTTTGTGTGTGTGGTCAATCATGTGTGACTCTTGGAGACCACATGAGCTATAGCCTCTCAGGCTCCTCTGCCCTGAAATTTTCCCGGGAAGCATACTGGAGTGGGTTGCCAGTTCCTACTCCAGTGATCTTCCTGACCCAGTGTTCAAACCCACATCTCTTGTGTCTTCCTGCATTAGCAGGCGGATCCTTTTCCACTGCGCCACCTGGGAAGCCTAGATTTATCCTTGCATTTAATACCTCCTCTGACAGGGGTTCATTACCTCTTGAAACTACCTATTTCATTATCAGATAGGCTCCTCTTTGGAAATTTCCTTTGCGATACTGAATTTGACCTCTCTCAGATATCTGTTCTTTCCGTGCTAAAATAGGAGTGACCAGGATTGAAGCTGAAGTCCTGTGAAAAATGGAGCAAGAGACCTGGAAGAATTTACTCTCCAGATATTTCATGTGCAATCCATAAGTTTGCATATATCATAGGAACAAAATTACTATGTTTAGATGGATAAGTATTGGGTAAACTCAGAGGGACCAGGTTTTTTATTTACAGATATTTGAAGAACTGTCATATGCAGGAACTCTCATGGTTTTAGATCCCTGACAATAAATCTAAGACCCAGTAGTTGAAATTTAAGGGGAGTAGGTTTCAAATTCGTACAAGAACTTTTTAACCCTCAGCCTCCGGGTGAGGTGCCAACATCTCCATCACTTGACGTCATCCGGGGGGGGATGCGATTCCACAGCAGGACTGTTGGAGAGAGGACTGCAGCGGTGGAAGGCAGTGGGACCAGTGGTGATGATACAAAAGCAAGGAGAGCAGCTGCTAAACCATTCACTGTGCGCCAGGCACTGTGCTCCATACACACACTCTCACTGAGTCCTCACTGAATTGCGATGAGATTAGCCTGTGACGCTCAGAACTTAGCGAGGTTAAGGAACTTGCCCTGTTTCATGCAGCCCCAGGCCGTGGAGGGAGGCTGTGAACCCAGGTCTGCCCGATGACAAAACTGAGGGTTTCAGTCTCCAGTGGTTGGTGTCAGGATCCCTTGGGGAACTTGGTGGCCAACTTCGAGGTCCCCTGTGATCTGGAGTGCGTTCAGCTATGTGGTCATTGGGCTGCAAAGAGTCAGGTGTGGCTGCAATCATGTGTGACTCTTGGAGACCACATGAGCTATAGCCTCTCAGGCTCCTCTGCCCTGAAATTTTCCGGGAAGCATACTGGAGTGGGTTGCCAGTTCCTACTCCAGTGATCTTCCTGACCCAGTGTTCAAACCCACATCTCTTGTGTCTTCCTGCATTAGCAGGCGGATCCTTTTCCACTGCGCCACCTGGGAAGCCTAGATTTATCCTTGCATTTAATACCTCCTCTGACAGGGGTTCATTACCTCTTGAAACTACCTATTTCATTATCAGATAGGCTCCTCTTTGGAAATTTCCTTTGCGATACTGAATTTGACCTCTCTCAGATATCTGTTCTTTCCGTGCTAAAATAGGAGTGACCAGGATTGAAGCTGAAGTCCTGTGAAAAATGGAGCAAGAGACCTGGAAGAATTTACTCTCCAGATATTTCATGTGCAATCCATAAGTTTGCATATATCATAGGAACAAAATTACTATGTTTAGATGGATAAGTATTGGGTAAACTCAGAGGGACCAGGTTTTTTATTTACAGATATTTGAAGAACTGTCATATGCAGGAACTCTCATGGTTTTAGATCCCTGACAATAAATCTAAGACCCAGTAGTTGAAATTTAAGGGGAGTAGGTTTCAAATTCGTACAAGAACTTTTTAACCCTCAGCCTCCGGGTGAGGTGCCAACATCTCCATCACTTGACGTCATCCGGGGGGGGATGCGATTCCACAGCAGGACTGTTGGAGAGAGGACTGCAGCGGTGGAAGGCAGTGGGACCAGTGGTGATGATACAAAAGCAAGGAGAGCAGCTGCTAAACCATTCACTGTGCGCCAGGCACTGTGCTCCATACACACACTCTCACTGAGTCCTCACTGAATTGCGATGAGATTAGCCTGTGACGCTCAGAACTTAGCGAGGTTAAGGAACTTGCCCTGTTTCATGCAGCCCCAGGCCGTGGAGGGAGGCTGTGAACCCAGGTCTGCCCGATGACAAAACTGAGGGTTTCAGTCTCCAGTGGTTGGTGTCAGGATCCCTTGGGGAACTTGGTGGCCACACTGATGTCGAGTCCCTGTCCTCCGTGTGTGATCTGGGATCCGCGTGCTTGTTCAGCTATGTGGTTCCAATTCACACGAGTCCGAGCATCACTGCTGCAGGCCGTCATCGTCATCCTCATCCTCATCATTGTCATCATTATTCTAAATGCCCATCCTGGTTCTGAGGGTTGCTATAGGAATAAGTGTGCGTCTAGTTCTGCTTTAATGTTTATCCTTTGGGGCTATAGGACTAACTAACATCTCCCCTTACCCACTGCCCCCACCAGCCCCTACTTCAATGTACCACTATTTCGTGGGTTATTTCATTAGCTCAACCACTGAGAAAGGCCAAACTCCATTATGCATCTCATTCAGAGCCCCTGAGGAAAAGTTCCACCAGACCTCTTCTTGCTTTTGAAATTGGAGAAATATTATGCAGATCTCATGGGTTCCCATTTCAAGCTCAGGTAAAGAACACACCCGTTGTGGGGGATGAGGCAGAATGAGTGTCATATTTCTGAAACCGAAGCCATTAAACGTTTCAGGATGACTTAGGTTTATTCTACCTTGGCCTTGGAGGAGAATGCATGGATGCTGGGTGGGAGAAGAGCAGTCTGACCTTCAGCACTTTGAAGCAACTGTCATCATCTGACTGTGATGTTTCCCCTTGCACATGTCCCAAAGGAAGCTGGCCAAGAAGCAGAAGGAGACGCAGAGTGGAGCGCAGAGGGAGATGGGGCCCGTGGCCTCAGCCGACAAACCCACCGCCAAGCTCAGTGCCAGCCGCAACGATGAAGGCTTCTCCTCTAGCTCCCAGGATGTGAACGGATTCGGTAAGTGGAGGTGACTAATGGAAAGGAGACATCTGTGGCCCGGCTTGACCCTGGTACCTCTGCTGTTGACCCCTCACAGTGTCAGGTACTGGAGGACGTGGGGTCTCGATGCTTCCCTGGGATCGTCCAGGATGAAAGCACTCCCTGGCACAGCCCAGGGCCACCCATCCTGAGGCAGAAAGGAAAATTTCAGAATCCATCTCAAAGCAGATGGAGAGGAGGGCAAGGCATCTTCTGCTTGTGCACAGAAAGCAGCTTGTGGTTCAACTCTCACATCTATACATGATTACTGGAAAAACCATAGCTTTGACTATATGGACCTTTGTCGGCAAATTGACGTGTCTGTGCTTTTTATATGCTGTCAAGGTTCATCATAGGTTTCCTTCCAAGGAGCAAGCATCTTTTAACTTCGTGGCTGCAATCACTGTCTACAGTGATTTTGGAGCCCAGGAAAATAAAACCTGTCACTGTTTTCACTTTTTCCCCTTCTATTTGCATGAAGTGATAAGACTGTATGCCGTGATCTTAGTTTTTTGAATGTTGAGTTTTAAGCCAGCTTTTTATCCTCTTTTACCTTCATCAAGAAGCTCTTTAGCTCCTCTTCACTTTCTGCCATTAGAGTGGTATCATCTGCGTTCCTAAGGCTCTTGATATTTCTCCCACAGTCTTGATTCCAGCTTGTGCTTCATCCAGCCCAGCATTTCTCATGATGTACTCTGCGTGTAAGTTAAATAAGCAGGGTGACAATATACAGCCTTGGCATATTCCTTTCCCAAATTTGAACTAGTCTGTTGTTCCATGTCTAGTTCTAACTATTGCTTCTTGACCTGCATACAGGTTTCTCAGGAGGCAGGTAAGGTGATCTGGTATTCCCATCTCTTTCAGAATTTTTCACAGTTTGTTGTGATCCACACAGTCAGAGGCATTAAGCATAGTCAGTGAAGCAGTAGTTTTTGTTTTTTTTTTTTTGAAAGTCCAGAACCTCATGAACAGTATAAAAAGGCAAAAACAACATCACTTGGATAAGGTCAATTTGAAATGATGGGGGTCTATGAGAGGATGCAGACTGAAAGGAAACAAGCACTTAGTATCCTCACCACAACCTGCGAGAGGCTTTCTGTGCTTGTTCTTATTTTGTAGATGATATATGTGAAGCTCAGGGTTAGACTTACCTTCCCACCAGGGCACAGCGGCTTCCTGGTGGAGCCAGGATCTGAGGGTACCGCAGATGCGTGATTCCTAACCTTGAATGCCACATAACACCTAGCTGAGGAAGTTCACCAAATCCACATGTCTGGGCCTCGTATTTACCTGCTGGATCAAAACCTCCTCAGGCACGGAGAGTGGGGTGGGGACTCTGGGATGTGGATTTTGTAAAAGCCACTTACAGAGTCCTAACAGGCACCCTGGTTAGGAGCACTGAACTATGATAGAGGCAACAGCGGTTGTCAGATGCTGACCTGCTGCCTTGGGAAAGAGAGACTTCATTTTAAACCTTATTTTAAAGATAGAAAAAAAATAGTAAAATGAGTCGTCATACACGCTTTACCTAGATTCATCAGTTGTCCATATTTTGCAATATTTGCACTGTCCCTCTCTCTCACACACACACTACACACACAGACACACACACAAATATATATGTACACACACACACACACACACACACGTATACCTTACTTTCTCTGAACCATTTCGATGTAAGTTTCAGACATCATGGTACTCCACCTCCAGAAAATTCAGCCCATGTTTCCTGAGAACCAGGACAGCCCTTCAGCGAAACCTCAGTAAATTCATCTTTCCCAGGAAACGTAACCTTGTTTCACTCTCTGGTAGACCAGCCCAGAGCTGATTCTCTACCACAGCCCTAAGGTATTCTTTCTTATTTGCTGCTGCCTTTTGAACTCAGGTCCCAGTCAAGGTGCTCCCTTTTTATCTGGCCACAGCCTCTTTATCACCTTTTTACCTACAGCAGCCCTCCCTCCTTTAGTTTTCCTTTCAGGATGCCGACATCTTTTAAAAGCCCAGGCCAGTTGTCCACAAAATGCTCCAAAGTCCAGATTCATCCGATCTTTCTTTCTTTTCATCACAGTCACGTTCAGGTTAAACATTCTGGCAAAAATGTCTCACAGGTGACGTCCTGTACATACTTCCTTTGCATTCTTTCAGTAGACCTGTGTGATCATTTTATGCATTCTTGGTGATGCTAAGTTTGAGCACTTGTTGAGAAATGGCTTTTAAAGGCAAAGTCTAACTGTCCTCCTGACTATTTCATAAGTAAATATCTAACTTCTGTTTTTCTGAGAGCAGTGCAAGTTTACAGTCCGCCTAAGGACGAGGTCAGTTCTTAATCCATTCTCCGCACAGGAGAATTTCTGGGATTCATACGTTTCCTAGGGTCCAGGAAAAGAGAATGCCAGCAGAGGGCAGGAGAGGCGCGAAAGGGGTGGCAGGGAGCTGGGTTGGTTTGTCCTTAAAGGTGCATCCTGAGCCCCGCCCCAGCCTCTGCCTGTGTCAGCCTGTCACTGACCCCTTCTGCAGGGAGCAACTTCATATATGATGGCGGTTGTCAGATGCTGACCTGCTGCCTTGGGAAAGAGAGACTTCATTTTAAACCTTATTTTAAAGATAGAAAAAAAATAGTAAAATGAGTCGTCATACACGCTTTACCTAGATTCATCAGTTGTCCATATTTTGCAATATTTGCACTGTCCCTCTCTCTCACACACACACTACACACACAGACACACACACAAATATATATGTACACACACACACACACACACACACGTATACCTTTTTTTTTCTGAACCATTTCGATGTAAGTTTCAGACATCATGGTACTCCACCTCCAGAAAATTCAGCCCATGTTTCCTGAGAACCAGGACAGCCCTTCAGCGAAACCTCAGTAAATTCATCTTTCCCAGGAAACGTAACCTTGTTTCACTCTCTGGTAGACCAGCCCAGAGCTGATTCTCTACCACAGCCCTAAGGTATTCTTTCTTATTTGCTGCTGCCTTTTGAACTCAGGTCCCAGTCAAGGTGCTCCCTTTTTATCTGGCCACAGCCTCTTTATCACCTTTTTACCTACAGCAGCCCTCCCTCCTTTAGTTTTCCTTTCAGGATGCCGACATCTTTTAAAAGCCCAGGCCAGTTGTCCACAAAATGCTCCAAAGTCCAGATTCATCCGATCTTTCTTTCTTTTCATCACAGTCACGTTCAGGTTAAACATTCTGGCAAAAATGTCTCACAGGTGACGTCCTGTACATACTTCCTTTGCATTCTTTCAGTAGACCTGTGTGATCATTTTATGCATTCTTGGTGATGCTAAGTTTGAGCACTTGTTGAGAAATGGCTTTTAAAGGCAAAGTCTAACTGTCCTCCTGACTATTTCATAAGTAAATATCTAACTTCTGTTTTTCTGAGAGCAGTGCAAGTTTACAGTCCGCCTAAGGACGAGGTCAGTTCTTAATCCATTCTCCGCACAGGAGAATTTCTGGGATTCATACGTTTCCTAGGGTCCAGGAAAAGAGAATGCCAGCAGAGGGCAGGAGAGGCGCGAAAGGGGTGGCAGGGAGCTGGGTTGGTTTGTCCTTAAAGGTGCATCCTGAGCCCCGCCCCCAGCCTCTGCCTGTGTCAGCCTGTCACTGACTCTTCTGCTGTTTCTTCTGGGCAGGGGAGTTCACTGGCAGGTCTAGCTGATGGCACATGCTGGCCATGGGGTACCTGTTCACCCGAAATCGTTCCTGTCCATGCCAAGCTCTTGTGCACACTTTTTCCATTTTTAAAAATGCCCTGGGAGAACTCTGAAGGCGAAAGAGATGTGGTCAGAGACACACGACAAATATCATGACCCCAAAAATGTGGGTGTTGGACCTTGAGCTCTCTGATCTCAAGTGAAAACCTGGCAGCACCAATTTCTTGGATTTCTAGGGGAAGATATCGCTTCTGTCCAAGAATGAGCTGGATTGGCCAGCCAGAGAGGAAGAAGCGGTGTAACCAATAAAGTCTAATAAAGTGTTTTAAAGTCCGGACACTCTCTTTCCAAGACTGATATGCGTGTATGCTATATTTATATACACGCGGGCGTAGCATGCATACACATGGACATATGTGTATATATACATATCATTTGCATGTTTATTTTTTTAATATTTATTTATTTTTGCCTATTCTGGGTTTTCACTGCTGCCACAGGTTCTTCTCTAGTTGCAGGGAGTAGGGCTACTCTCTAGTTGAGGTGGGCAGGCTTTTTGTGGCAGTGACTTCTCTTGTTGTGGAACTTGGGCTCTAGGGCACACAGGCTTCAATAGTTGCGGCACATGGGCTCAATAGTTGCAGCTCCAAGGCTCTAGAGCACAAGCTCAATAGTTGTGGCTCACGGGCTTAGTTTCTCTTCAGCATGTGGGATCTTCCCAAATCAGGGATCGAACCCCTGTCTCCTGTGCTGACAGGCGAGCTCTTCACCACTGAGCTACCAGGGAAGCCCTGCACGTTTATTTTAATGATACTGTATTATAAGGACAGAAGAAATTTCAGTCAACATTATACTTAATCATGAAGACAATTTGCATTTGTCTGAGTATTTTAGGACTCTGTCTATGCATTTGGTGTCCTCAGGCTAGAACCACAACCACGTTCTGGGATTCTTTTGAATGCCCTGAAATGCATCAGGTACCTTTAAAAATGCTCTGTGGAACCACTGGTATGTGATTTGAGGGGAAAAAAATGTAAGTAATGCTTACATTGGAGACGTGGAAATTGCTTCTGAAATCACCCTGATGTATGTAAAATTGATTCTATTTTCATGACATTAGGGAAGTGGCTGTCTGGCTTCTGCACAGGCGTCTTTAGGAGGCCCAGAGATTATTTGCAAATGTTAAGGAAGCATGGAGCACACGAATAGATGTCACATTGGAAAAGATTACAGAAAACCCTGCTCTGAGCAATTATTTCATTATTGGACAGGTGGTCCCTGGCCTAATTCAATCTTTGCACACAACTGTGTGGGTTTGTTTTCCTGAATTTTCAATTCCACGTGACCGCTGTGTTCTGCAGCCTCCATTCCATCAAGCCTTCTGATTTTGTAGAGGGCAGGTGACCTCGGGACACAGGGTTGAAGGCGTTCTGTCAAGGGTGGGCTGTTGCTCTGGAGAGCTTTGGTGTTCTTGCAAAAAGAGTGCCTGCCAACAATGGGCATTGTTTCCCATTTAAAGAATTGCTGGCTTTTCTTAAGTAATGTGACTTTGATCTTGCCTGGTGTACCTGCTTGTTTTTTTTTTCTGAGATCTTTGGCTTACTGGGATCATTTTCTGGGTCTTTCTCCTGGTGCTTTCTTTTTTATATTCCTGCTCAAATCTTCTTTATATCTTCCGCTCATAGTTTCACCCTTTTCCTGTTTATTTTCAGTCCAAATGAGAATGCTTTAAAGCATATCACTGTTGGATTCTGTGATACTAGGCTTAGCTGTCCATACTTCCTGTGATGGCATTTGACAGACTCACTTTTCTGTTGGGTACCAGTAGTAAACTCCATCTTCATTTTTGCTTCCATTCTGTAGAATGGCTTCATGTCTGGTGGGTGAAGGCAGTTTATCTCTTAGGAGCATCCCATACTGGCCATCGAGCTATCTGTTCAGTAAAGAAGCAGGCATGGTTGAGTGTTTGAAAGGGATTCAGTGGCCATGTTCTTGTGCTTAGTATATACCTTTCCCTGTCCTGAGTTTTAAGCATAGTTTGGGAGGGGTGTAATTGCAAAAATGAATAATACAGGGCATCATCTCAGAAATACCTCATGTTTCTATTTTTAAGTTTTTCATAGTTTACGAAGCTCTTTTGCAAAACTCAGGAGTCATATATCCTTGTTCCCGCACCATGAGAGAGCTGGTAGATTTATTATTATCCTCATTCTACAGATGAGAAAACTGAGGTTCAGAGAGACTCCATACCCCAAAGTACATAGGTATTTGCAGTGTTATTATAAGGATCTGTCTCTCCTGACATCAGTTAGGTTTTATCCACTGAGTTCAACCAAAAAAAAAAAAAAAAAATTAGGAAAACATCCATAAAAGTATCTACCAAAAAACAGCTGTAAGAGAATTAAATAATCAGGGTCAGGAAAACATAAATGAAGACAGGAGGGTCAAGACCAGGTTGCTTTAAAATATGACTCCATTATATGAAAATGTAGTCTAAATGTGCAGGCTGGCAACTATCAAATTCCAATTTGGCTCTATGCTTTCTAGTAACAAAAACACAAATAGGAAGATCACTTGTATTGGCAGCTATGATGTGCTAGACCGTATGCTTTATATAAATCCCATTCTTAAGCCTCCTACAAACCCTATAAATCAGATATTAGTCCTCTTTCATCAGAGAAGAAACTGAGTTTCAAAGAACTGGAGTCAATAAAGCCAGTTCTGGAGAGGACTCTTGAGAATCCCTTGGACGGCAAGGAGATTGTATCAGTCAGTCCTAAAGGAAATCAACCCTGAATATTCATCGGAAGGAGTGATGCTAAAGCTGAAGTTCCAGTACTTTGGCCACCTGGTGTCAAGAGCTGACTCATTGGAAAAGACCCTGATGCTGGGAAAGACTGAGGGCAGGAGGAAAAGGGGACAACAGAAGATGAGATGGTTGGGTGGCATCACTGACTCAATGGGCATGAGTTTGAACAAACTCCAGGAAATAGTGAAGGACGAGGAAGCCTGGCATGCTGCAAGTCCATGGGGTCACAAAGAGGCGGACACGACTTAGCGACTGAATAACACACACACACTTAGATTGGAAATGGGATTGCAAGCGAAAATAGGGTTACCTGTCTCCAGAACCCGTGGTCCGTCTCCTGCATCAGCAGTGTAGCTCTCACCTCTCACTGTGTGAGGCTGCTAACGGCTGGGAGAGAGGGAGGGCCCTCCACGCCTCTCCCCATGGTCAGCCTGCCTTTCTAGCATGTGCGCAGAAGCTGCTGCTGCAACAGTGTCCTGCATGGAGCCAGTCAAATTCCCACCAGGTTCCAGCCTCTGTGATAAGCATGTCCAAATATGGATATTAATCTGTCCTCACAGTAACCCTCTCCAGTTGGTGTGTGTATTATCAAACCCATGTTATAGGAGAGGAACAAGATCGTTCTCAAGTCACATGAGGCATGGTGAGGTTTGGACCTCAGATTGGATGTTCTATGTCCTAAACTAAGCGTCTTGTGTTTCCTCTAATCTTAAGCTTTCTCTCCATCACAAAGTGGGCGAAAGAAAGAAAGGATATCAACGGTAATAGCTGATTACTGGCTACTGGTTACTGGCTGATAGGACAGAACCTCCACTTGGTTCTTCTATGCACTTCAGAGCCCAAAATACCTGTGGCAGGAAAAGAGTTGCCCAGTAGCCCAGGAAGGACCCAGGAGAGCCGTGCCACCAGGGACTTCTTAGGAAGTAGAGCTGTAGGCCAGGTGGTCCCATTCCATCCTCAAGCACTCCTGAGCTGGCCAACCCCCTGGATAGATAGAAAGAGAGATGAGCAAGAGAAAGAGCTTGCAACCTGTTGAGGGGGACAACGGTGAGCGTCTCTGCATGATTCAAATATGTATGTCTGTCTGTATGTGTGTGTGAATGATAGACTTGCAGTTCATCCAAGGTCTTCTCACTCCAAGCCCATATCTGGTTCCAGTTCTTCTGGTGCTGAATTCTCTCTGCTTTTAAACTGAAATCTGCTCTCTGTAATGTCCATCCATTCACTCCTGATTGTGCACATAAGTATGGATTGGCCAGCAACCAGACACTGGCCCTTGTCTGCCCTCTGGTGTCACACAGGGAAGCCTGGCGTGCTGCAGTCCATGGGGTCACAAAGAGGCGGACACGACTTAGCGACTGAATAACACACACACTTAGATTGGAAATGGGATTGCAAGCGAAAATAGGGTTACCTGTCTCCAGAACCCGTGGTCCGTCTCCTGCATCAGCAGTGTAGCTCTCACCTCTCACTGTGTGAGGCTGCTAACGGCTGGGAGAGAGGGAGGGCCCTCCACGCCTCTCCCCATGGTCAGCCTGCCTTTCTAGCATGTGCGCAGAAGCTGCTGCTGCAACAGTGTCCTGCATGGAGCCAGTCAAATTCCCACCAGGTTCCAGCCTCTGTGATAAGCATGTCCAAATATGGATATTAATCTGTCCTCACAGTAACCCTCTCCAGTTGGTGTGTGTATTATCAAACCCATGTTATAGGAGAGGAACAAGATCGTTCTCAAGTCACATGAGGCATGGTGAGGTTTGGACCTCAGATTGGATGTTCTATGTCCTAAACTAAGCGTCTTGTGTTTCCTCTAATCTTAAGCTTTCTCTCCATCACAAAGTGGGCGAAAGAAAGAAAGGATATCAACGGTAATAGCTGATTACTGGCTACTGGTTACTGGCTGATAGGACAGAACCTCCACTTGGTTCTTCTATGCACTTCAGAGCCCAAAATACCTGTGGCAGGAAAAGAGTTGCCCAGTAGCCCAGGAAGGACCCAGGAGAGCCGTGCCACCAGGGACTTCTTAGGAAGTAGAGCTGTAGGCCAGGTGGTCCCATTCCATCCTCAAGCACTCCTGAGCTGGCCAACCCCCTGGATAGATAGAAAGAGAGATGAGCAAGAGAAAGAGCTTGCAACCTGTTGAGGGGGACAACGGTGAGCGTCTCTGCATGATTCAAATATGTATGTCTGTCTGTATGTGTGTGTGAATGATAGACTTGCAGTTCATCCAAGGTCTTCTCACTCCAAGCCCATATCTGGTTCCAGTTCTTCTGGTGCTGAATTCTCTCTGCTTTTAAACTGAAATCTGCTCTCTGTAATGTCCATCCATTCACTCCTGATTGTGCACATAAGTATGGATTGGCCAGCAACCAGACACTGGCCCTTGTCTGCCCTCTGGTGTCACACAGGGTAAAGAAATCAGTCTTTCCCTTCTTGCTGCTCCCAGCCCCAACCGCAGCTATTGGACTGCAGCCAGCTGTGTGCCCTGAAGGTCCTTCCCTCAGGCTAAGCAGCCCCCGCGTCCCTATCAGCCTTCTTCAGTGCACATGTCTGTTTTCCAATCTGTTCAAAATCTTGATTGGCACATCTGTCTCCATTAGCCTGTGTCTGTGGAGTGTGTGATTTCCAAAGCTGCACTGGGCTGAATCATGGGAAGTTCAGAGAACGGCCACCACCCTCCCTCTCTGCTGCAAACCTGGGTCCAGAACACACTGCTCACATTTGAATTAACCTCCAAGTGCCCATCACACATCTGCCTCCTGCAGAGCTCATGGCTTCCTACTCAGGATTTGAGGGGCCCACGGAAAGACTCTCTGTTTCATCTGTGCTCTGTCTTTGTTAGATTTAACCCTGTTATCCCAATGTACTGAGATATTTTTGATATCTGGTTGTGTGAGCCAAGGAGCTCACTTAATCCTCCCAGTTTGGGGCCTCAAATTATAATAATTATTATATTATTAATATTCATCATACTGACTATTATCTATTGAGCCTTAATTATGAGCCCATTTCCAGCTGAGCATTTTATGTGCATTATCTTGTCTCATTGGTGTGCTGGGAGGCTTAAATAACTGTTATGATTCTCCCAGATGATTTACAGGTGAGGAAACTGAAGTTTAAATAATAAAGAACTTGCCTAAGGCTTCATAGTTTTAAGTGACAGGTTTTTAAGCTGGAGCTTAAACTTAAGTCTGTGCAACACCCCTACGCCCATAAGCCAAGTTCATTCCTCCCACTGTACCTGGCCTTTTCTAAGAGAGATGTTGTTATCTCCATTTTATAGAGAAGGAGACTAACAGTTTCAGCTTCAGTCAGACGTCGAGTCATTTGCTCGAAGCAGTGGTTCACAAAGCGTGGTCCCCAGATCCGCAGTGTCAGTGTCGTCTGGGAACTTCTTGGAGGCAAATTCTTAAATCCCACCCTAGGTGTACTGAACCCAGAACTCTGCGAGTGGGGCTCAGCAGTCACTGTGACTGGCAGGATCTTAGCCTCCCCATCAGGAATTGAACCCAGGAGCCCACATGAACGAAAGCACCGAATTCTAACCACTGGACATTCATTAGATTCCCAGCAATCACTCTTTTTAACAAGCCTTCCAGGTAATGCTGACGCACGTGCAAGTCCGAGAATTGCTGCCTATGAGTAAAGCCCAGGACTGGCAGGTACCAAAGCCATAGTTCTGCTGTGTGCCAGGCTGTCTCTGATAGGACAGTTGTAGGCACCCTGAGAGAGAAAGGCTTATTTTTTCTCTCTCAAGGTTGATGGCCCAAGAGGAAGGGCTCCTTGGAGACACTGGCCCCGAAGGCTCCTAAAGCCTGTTGGTAACAGTGAGGGCCCCAAACCCAACCACCATCTCTGGCATCTTTGTCTGAATAGCAAGCAACCTGGGAGTCAGAATGGGAGGGGGTGGAAATTTACAAGGAAAAGCAATCATGAGTCACACAGTGAAACCGAAAGCTCAACAAAACATCGTGAAAAGGAATAGAAAGAAAGACACGAAATTCTGTTTACAGGGACAACTATATTTTCTGGTTGCTCCAGGATTAAATTGAATCTAGGAGAATTGAATGTTACAACCTCGGCACCTCCAGTTTTATTTAATATTTTATAGCTATTATTGAATATTTTGCAAGCATTCACTTGGCTGACAGATTAAAGGACACACTTAGTAAGTTTCTGGCAACTCAGAGTTTTGAATAGAATTGTTCTCTCCTCAGAAGTGGATTTTTTTTTTTTTTTAATTTATTTATTTATCTTTTGGAGGGTGGGGAGGGAGGGGGATGGGCGAGCCACTTCTGTTGGTCTTTCATTTCTATATTTTCATCTGTCTTTGTTCTTTGGCTCCTGTGGGCCTCCCATCGTGGTGGCCACTGTCGTCACAGAGCACTGACTCTGGGCGCATGCGCGCCAGAGCTCTGGCTCGGTAATTGGACACATCCGTCCAGCTGCTCCACGGCACGTGGGATCTTCCCAGGCCAGGGATCGAACTGGCGCCCCTTGCACTGCAAGGCTGGACCACCAGGGGAAGCCCGGAAGTGGAAATTTTAAATGCCTTGGGAAAGTAAACAAATTGTCTGTCACGAACATTAAGGAGTTAAACTGCATCAGAGAAGAACATTAGACTCAAAGGGGGATATAATAGACCATCGAAAGTAAGAATTACCTTAGACAACATCCTGAAGATGAAGAACTGAGTCCCAGAGAGTTTTCTCAAGGTCACCCATTGAGTCAGGAGTAAAACCTGGGCTTGAGTTGGGAGCTGGGACCACTCTGGTCCTTGTCCCCTGGTCTCCTTCAGAGGAGTGAAATATGGTCAAGAATGGCTTGTCTTCTAGTATTTTCTGTAGACCTCCAATCCTTTTTCTTCATAAGTAGAATCTCCTCGAATTGAATTATACTTTTCATCTCCTGGTTATGGGAACAGCTGAGGTGTTCCTTTAAATATTCATTGACTGCCAACTATATGCCAGGCAGGGTAGGGATTGTAAAGATAAATAAGACATGGTCTGTGCCTTCAAGGATATTACTGTCCTCCAAGAGGAGACCTGTAAGTGGATTAGTTTCAATAAATGTGATAAGTGATTGAGAAAAGGCGTGTATAGTGCCCTAGGAACACTGATCAGAGACTCAGCAGGTGATTAATTCTGCCTAAGTGAGTTAGGCAGTACTGTCTGTGTGAGGAAATGGATTTTGATTTGAAGGAAGTGCAAGAGAAAAGATTTTCCCAAGTAGAAGGGATAAAGGCTTGAAAGTGTAAAGGGTATGGTGAGTTTGAGAAAAGGGCCTTGAAATACAGGGTATGTTGTTTTGAGATCATTATGGCCAGAGGTATGACTGGAACAGTATCTAGAGCCTGTCTGAGAAGGAATTTACACTTGCAGCTGGCTTAAGTCCACTTTCCAAGAAGGACATTCGAATTTTCTATTTGGAAATTAGAATACTGTTGGAATGTGGCCTCATATCTTCTTTGATTAGTATAGATTCTGCTTTCCATTATAAATAAGTAGGGACAGCATTTTATCAGCTACAGACCTTTACTTTCCTTGTGAGCTGGCCAGCCATTCTTCCTCAGGAAGAGGAAGAGACCTCAGGAAAGCTACAAAGCTGAAGTTGCTCTTGACAATTTATGCTAGGCCACTACCTCTTGAGAAGAAAATAGAATTGTTCTCTACACCTCACAGGTGGTCCTGAATTGCAACAGGGCACTTAGGAAGTGCTTGTTAAAGTAATCAGGGATAAAGAAGTGATGCTGAAAATGTAAATATGTAGTTGCTAGGGAGCAGAGCAGAATAAAACTGAGCTTAGAGACCAGACGTTTTTTTCCCTCAGCTCCAAGCTGCAGCCTTGATAAGTTGAAAACACCGATAATGATTCTACTAACTAACATTTTGTGAGTAATCCCTGAACAAAGCACTTTATATGCATCATTTCCTTTTCTGTTCTCAACAATTCTGTGAAGCAGGTCAGGGAAACCGAGATTCAGAGATTTTAAGTAACTTGCTTAAGGGCATGCAGCTACCAAGAAACTAGACCCAGGATTGAACCTGGGTTTGTATGATTGACCTATCAGCAGCCTGTCCTTCAAATACTTTCTTTGCTTGACTTCTACTCTCCTGGTTTTCCTTCTTCCTTCCCAACCATTTCTTCTCATCCTTCTTTCTTGGTTCTTCTTCCACCCATTCAGACCTCCCAGGAGTTAGTCCAGAATATTCTCTTTTGTACTTACGCATGACCTAATGGAGTGGCAGTGGCCTTAAATGAGATAATGAGCACAAGAAGAGGCCAGATTTAAAGCAGAGGATGGGACGTTCAGATCTAGGCAGGTTACATTTGAGTGCTATTCAGTCCCTGAAGAGCTGATAAGTATGCAGTTGGATTTGTGCACCTGGAGCTCAGCAGCAGAATCAGGCCTGGAGGTATAAACATGGCTACATCATATATACAAAGTGATTAAAGATTTTGCCATGATTAAGGAAACTGAGACACATTGCAAGGAAACACGTTGCCTGGCCATCACTTAGCATGTTAATGGAAGAACCAGAGCATTGAACCAGGACTTACATATTAGAAATGCCTACAGAAAAGCAGTTAGTAAAAGCTGAGGCCAAAACAAGGGTCTATAAAAGGGACTGTGTGACTAGTCCGGCAATAGAGCTTCTGATCATCCATCTAAACCCTGAGATGGAACTTGGAATGGGTGAAGGAATTCATGGATTCGGTAGCTTCATGGATTGTCTATGTAGGATTATGATAGGATCTCAATATGCAAAGCATAATTTTCTGAATCAAAAACAAATTTTAAAACATCTGTAAAATCTGATCTATATATTAGTGGTTGTGAGTAGACCTATATACCTTACAAATTCAGTGAAGGGGCCATAGTGTTGACCTCATCACAAAGACTGAGGAGCCCATGTCAAGTTCTTGTCCACGTAGGTTTTCCCATTGCCCAGAGAGGTAAACAAAAGGTATAGTACAGGAAGTAGAGATTTGGAGAGGGAAACTCTTTGCAAAGCAAAATTCACGGAAGTTGGAAGGAAAGATCAGACTGCCAAGGACAGGCAAAATCCCTCTGTCCCCTGCATTACCATCTCCATCATTTTCTAGATGGTCTCCTGTTGCAATGTCTCGTTAGACTGGCACAGTAAGATGCTCTTGACTTAAGGGCATGCAGCTACCAAGAAACTAGACCCAGGATTGAACCTGGGTTTGTATGATTGACCTATCAGCAGCCTGTCCTTCAAATACTTTCTTTGCTTGACTTCTACTCTCCTGGTTTTCCTTCTTCCTTCCCAACCATTTCTTCTCATCCTTCTTTCTTGGTTCTTCTTCCACCCATTCAGACCTCCCAGGAGTTAGTCCAGAATATTCTCTTTTGTACTTACGCATGACCTAATGGAGTGGCAGTGGCCTTAAATGAGATAATGAGCACAAGAAGAGGCCAGATTTAAAGCAGAGGATGGGACGTTCAGATCTAGGCAGGTTACATTTGAGTGCTATTCAGTCCCTGAAGAGCTGATAAGTATGCAGTTGGATTTGTGCACCTGGAGCTCAGCAGCAGAATCAGGCCTGGAGGTATAAACATGGCTACATCATATATACAAAGTGATTAAAGATTTTGCCATGATTAAGGAAACTGAGACACATTGCAAGGAAACACGTTGCCTGGCCATCACTTAGCATGTTAATGGAAGAACCAGAGCATTGAACCAGGACTTACATATTAGAAATGCCTACAGAAAAGCAGTTAGTAAAAGCTGAGGCCAAAACAAGGGTCTATAAAAGGGACTGTGTGACTAGTCCGGCAATAGAGCTTCTGATCATCCATCTAAACCCTGAGATGGAACTTGGAATGGGTGAAGGAATTCATGGATTCGGTAGCTTCATGGATTGTCTATGTAGGATTATGATAGGATCTCAATATGCAAAGCATAATTTTCTGAATAAAAAACAAATTTTAAAACATCTGTAAAATCTGATCTATATATTAGTGGTTGTGAGTAGACCTATATACCTTACAAATTCAGTGAAGGGGCCATAGTGTTGACCTCATCACAAAGACTGAGGAGCCCATGTCAAGTTCTTGTCCACGTAGGTTTTCCCATTGCCCAGAGAGGTAAACAAAAGGTATAGTACAGGAAGTAGAGATTTGGAGAGGGAAACTCTTTGCAAAGCAAAATTCACGGAAGTTGGAAGGAAAGATCAGACTGCCAAGGACAGGCAAAATCCCTCTGTCCCCTGCATTACCATCTCCATCATTTTCTAGATGGTCTCCTGTTGCAATGTCTCGTTAGACTGGCACAGTAAGATGCTCTTGACTGAGAGGAGCCACCCATGCCACCAGCTATCTATTTTATCTCTAACCCACACCTACCTGTACAGTGGACAGATGTCACGTGTGAAGGTCCCCTAATCACAATGCTAAGTAACAAACAAGAAAAAGGCAGTTCTGCTCCCTGGATCCCGTGATATTTTAGGGAACATAGACAGTGATACGGCATGTGCATCTAATATAGGTATGTGCAGAAGCTGCGAGGAAAACGGTGTCTGCTGAAGGGAGGCTATTCTGGCCCATTAACCATGTAATTCATCTCTCTTCGGGTGATTTACCTTCCACTTTGCCAGCCATGTGAGTTGACTCCCTAATTATGTGGAGGCCGGAAATGAAAATAAAATTTTAATCCCTTGGCAGTAAAACAAGAGGAAATGTGTTAAACATGATATCAGAGCTACATTGAGCAGAGATATAATGTAATCTTGACAAGTTCCTTGACCTTACCCTCCACATCTAGTTCAATACCATGTTTTGATTATGCTACATCTTCAATATATCTGGAACCCATCCATATCCACCATTTCCATTTTTGTCCAAATTACCCTCATCTCCTACCTCAGTAAGATCCAAAGCCCCTAAATAATCCTTATATCATCCATCCATATCATCCTCTAGTTAATTTTCTTCATAGCCATCAGGGAGATCTGTTCAAGGCAAATGTGATTATGTTGCCTCACATCTCCCTGACTTAAAACAATTCTATGGCTTCTGATTTTTCTTAAGCTGAAAACTGCAGTCCCCATCCATATCCTAGATAGAGATCTTGTCCTGCTCATTTTTCCCAAGTTCTCACGTTTTCCTGAACCTTTCTTTATGAGCTCCATCCACGCTACCTTCTTCTCTGAGTGTTCCACCTTTTGTACACCCCTTCTGTCACAGGGACTTTGCTCATACCATTACTCAGTTTACAGCAGGGTGGATAAGCTGCAGCCCACAGGCCAAATCCAGCCCAGTTTTTGTTTTTATAAATAAAGCTCTATTGGAAAGGAGCCATGCTTATTTGTTTGCATCTGATGTGTACCTAGATGTTTTGCACTCCTATCAGCAGAGTTGAGTAATTGCTACTGAGACTGTCTAGCCCACAAAGTCTAAATATTTGTTCTCTGGCCCTGCATAGAAATGGTCTGTAGCTCCTTATCTGGAGCACTGGCTACTCCCACACTTCTTCTAACTGGCTCCCTTGCATCTCAATTCATGGATTTCTTCCTTCTCTGATTCCTTTGTTAGATGCTATCATAGAATTCTGTTTTCTCAGCACTGACAGCATCTTCCAAACGTATTTAAGGTCCAACCCTTCTGACAGGTGGCAAGAGTGGAGAGGGACCATTTGCAGTTTACAGCTGTATCCCGAGCATGTGGCATGGTGTGTGGCACAGAAGAGACACACAGGAATTCTTATTTGTGTTGAGTAAATAGATGAATAGGTGTATAGATAGATGGGACTCAGACATAGCAATACTAAGTCAGAATAAAAAGGAATATTTAGAAAGTCCAGTACAGCTGACACTGTACATTGTTGACCCCTTTTTTGCATTGAGAATTGAGTGCAGCACAGAAGGGAATCAAAGAATGTTTCTTTGCAAAACAGGTGATACCCACATCTTAGCATGTCTCCACCCCCTGCCACCAACTCTGCTGCCAATGCTGAAGGGAATTCTACAGGTCCCTTTTCTTCAAAATTGGGAGCCACTACTCAAAACTCCACAAGTAGTCAACTGTTGACTGATCTGGTAATATGATATAGTCATTCCTCTATTTGTAGGGAAAGGGAAGGGTAACAGCTGGTGGTCTTCAGACCAGACAGACCCAAATAGAGGCAAAGACTAGGATGGACTGGATCCCATCTCTATGGTCATGGAGAATTGGCTTCCCCAAGTGATTTGTCTTGGGAGCTGAGACATTTCTTTGGTTATTGAAACTTGCTTGCTAAGTAAAGAGGAAGAGGTTTGAACTGTGTTGGTTTTTCAGATGAGAAGAACCAAAATGAGCTGATAGAATTATCAGTGGGACCTGGAATTGGGCTTCTAGGGCTACTTAAGATGATCCAAGAAAGAGTCAGGGAGGGGTTGAATCTTAAAGAATGAGTCATCAGAGGTTGTCAAGGTAAAAAAGTTGAAACATGTTATTGCTGCCTTTGTTTTGTTATGACACATCATGTCACACTTAGATGTTTTGCACTCCTATCAGCAGAGTTGAGTAATTGCTACTGAGACTGTCTAGCCCACAAAGTCTAAATATTTGTTCTCTGGCCCTGCATAGAAATGGTCTGTAGCTCCTTATCTGGAGCACTGGCTACTCCCACACTTCTTCTAACTGGCTCCCTTGCATCTCAATTCATGGATTTCTTCCTTCTCTGATTCCTTTGTTAGATGCTATCATAGAATTCTGTTTTCTCAGCACTGACAGCATCTTCCAAACGTATTTAAGGTCCAACCCTTCTGACAGGTGGCAAGAGTGGAGAGGGACCATTTGCAGTTTACAGCTGTATCCCGAGCATGTGGCATGGTGTGTGGCACAGAAGAGACACACAGGAATTCTTATTTGTGTTGAGTAAATAGATGAATAGGTGTATAGATAGATGGGACTCAGACATAGCAATACTAAGTCAGAATAAAAAGGAATATTTAGAAAGTCCAGTACAGCTGACACTGTACATTGTTGACCCCTTTTTTGCATTGAGAATTGAGTGCAGCACAGAAGGGAATCAAAGAATGTTTCTTTGCAAAACAGGTGATACCCACATCTTAGCATGTCTCCACCCCCTGCCACCAACTCTGCTGCCAATGCTGAAGGGAATTCTACAGGTCCCTTTTCTTCAAAATTGGGAGCCACTACTCAAAACTCCACAAGTAGTCAACTGTTGACTGATCTGGTAATATGATATAGTCATTCCTCTATTTGTAGGGAAAGGGAAGGGTAACAGCTGGTGGTCTTCAGACCAGACAGACCCAAATAGAGGCAAAGACTAGGATGGACTGGATCCCATCTCTATGGTCATGGAGAATTGGCTTCCCCAAGTGATTTGTCTTGGGAGCTGAGACATTTCTTTGGTTATTGAAACTTGCTTGCTAAGTAAAGAGGAAGAGGTTTGAACTGTGTTGGTTTTTCAGATGAGAAGAACCAAAATGAGCTGATAGAATTATCAGTGGGACCTGGAATTGGGCTTCTAGGGCTACTTAAGATGATCCAAGAAAGAGTCAGGGAGGGGTTGAATCTTAAAGAATGAGTCATCAGAGGTTGTCAAGGTAAAAAAGTTGAAACATGTTATTGCTGCCTTTGTTTTGTTATGACACATCATGTCAACACTTAGTGGCATAAAACAACCACTGTTATATTTTTGCTCTCGATTCTGTGGTCCAGGAGTTGGGACAGGGACCAGCAGGAATAACTTGTCTGTTTGAACATGAGGAGATTCAGATGGAAAGACTTGAATGAACACAAATAATTGGGACAACTGTCCCAGCGGCGATATATCTGGGTCTTCTATTCTCCCTAAAGTGGCATCTACTAGGGATGGAATGCCCAAATGGATGCTTTGTGTGTCTAGCCGCTTGGTTGAAATGACTAGAACATCTGGGGGTAACTGGCCCCTCTCCCTATGTGTCTAACTTAGTCTTCTTTGTAGCTTGGCAGACTCGTGGTGGTCGGACTTATTGCATGATGGTTGGCTTACCCCAGAACAAGTGTTCTGAGAAAGCCAGGAGTTATGCCAGTCCTTCTAAAACTAGGTTGAGAACTGGCCAGGATTACCTCCACATTATTGTGAAAAGTAGTCACAGGAAGTCTAAAAAGTGTAGAGAAGCAGGCTCCACCTCTCAGTAGGGGAAATGGCACATCCCTACGTGAAGGGAAGGAATGAATGGTGATCATCTTGGAGATGACCCACCACATTATTCTGAAAGAGAATATATGTACATGGACACAAAGCTGTGAGAGGTCTAAGAGTGAAGAAGAAATAGAAATAGTAATGCTTTCCAAATCCCCAGTTTCTACTTAGATTGCAATGATGACTCCTCCATTTCTAGTACATGGTTTGTCAAGATCTCTGAAGATCTTCACAATTTAGAAGGAGCTTTTGCTCTTACGTACAGTTTCTTGTGAGTGTAAATGTATTCAGTAAAATACAGAGTCCAAAAGGCGTCAGTAGATTTAACTCTTCCCTAGAATTTGAGAAAGATTACAAAAGACAGGACAGTGTGTTGGTTTTTAAGATGAGAAGAACCAAAATGAGCTGATAGAATTATCAGTGGGACCTGGAATTGGGCTTCTAGGGCTACTTAAGATGATCCAAGAAAGAGTCAGGGAGGGGTTGAATCTTAAAGAATGAGTCATCAGAGGTTGTCAAGGTAAAAAAGTTGAAACATGTTATTGCTGCCTTTGTTTTGTTATGACACATCATGTCAACACTTAGTGGCATAAAACAACCACTGTTATATTTTTGCTCTCGATTCTGTGGTCCAGGAGTTGGGACAGGGACCAGCAGGAATAACTTGTCTGTTTGAACATGAGGAGATTCAGATGGAAAGACTTGAATGAACACAAATAATTGGGACAACTGTCCCAGCGGCGATATATCTGGGTCTTCTATTCTCCCTCAAGTGGCATCTACTAGGGATGGAATGCCCAAATGGATGCTTTGTGTGTCTAGCCGCTTGGTTGAAATGACTAGAACATCTGGGGTAACTGGCCCCCTCTCCCTATGTGTCTAACTTAGTCTTCTTTGTAGCTTGGCAGACTCGTGGTGGTCGGACTTATTGCATGATGGTTGGCTTACCCCAGAACAAGTGTTCTGAGAAAGCCAGGAGTTATGCCAGTCCTTCTAAAACTAGGTTGAGAACTGGCCAGGATTACCTCCACATTATTGTGAAAAGTAGTCACAGGAAGTCTAAAAAGTGTAGAGAAGCAGGCTCCACCTCTCAGTAGGGGAAATGGCACATCCCTACGTGAAGGGAAGGAATGAATGGTGATCATCTTGGAGATGACCCACCACATTATTCTGAAAGAGAATATATGTACATGGACACAAAGCTGTGAGAGGTCTAAGAGTGAAGAAGAAATAGAAATAGTAATGCTTTCCAAATCCCCAGTTTCTACTTAGATTGCAATGATGACTCCTCCATTTCTAGTACATGGTTTGTCAAGATCTCTGAAGATCTTCACAATTTAGAAGGAGCTTTTGCTCTTACGTACAGTTTCTTGTGAGTGTAAATGTATTCAGTAAAATACAGAGTCCAAAAGGCGTCAGTAGATTTAACTCTTCCCTAGAATTTGAGAAAGATTACAAAAGACAGGAGGCAGATGTTGGTGTCTCTGTCCAAGGTTCTGATCCTCCTTGACATCAGGCTGACGGTGACGCCTGTCTCAGGAAGTCCTTTCCCTTGGACTTGTAATCATAAGTGGTTTCCTTCCCTAGAGTATTTGGATTATTAACTCCATGGGGTTAAGTGGTGGGAAATGAACCTAGAAAGTAATCAAGGACTATGTCTTAATGATTGCCCCAAATTAGAGAGTTTGGAATTTATAATTTCTGCAAGTAGCCAGCATAGATTTTAAGACGTGGAGAAGCAGAACTGACTCCATTTCCAAAAAGATCATTATAGTAATAGTGAGGAGAATGTACTGGGACTAGACAGGGAGTTAATAGGACTCATAAAGAGTTAATATTGTTTCTGCATATATCAGATTCAAGGAAAGTGACTTAACACAAAACTCTGGTGCACATGGACATTTTATTTTACACCTCCCTCCCCCCCCCACACACACACGTACCTGCTTACAGAATTAATAGTCACTGCAAACAGATTGGTATGGCTAACTCTTTGTAATGAAGCAGGTGATATGGAGGGGATGTCCCACAACATTCCATTCTTGGGATTGTGTCTAGACTTAGCAGTATTGATTAGATTTCCAGGATCGCTCTATATTTTCTTGATCAGTCAATATTGTAATGGTTTGATGCCTGAAAATATTTGGACAGGTTTGATTTTTGAAATTAGTATCCTTATTCAGCTAATGTCTCATTGGGCCAGTTCAATTTTCTCAAGGTAAAAGACCCTTTCATCTTCAGGGTCTTTGATCTGGGTTGGCTGAAACTCCCTCTGATCTGTAGATGTGACACAGGATCAGAAAGTAGGCGAGTCCTTCCCAACTACCAGAGTCGCGTCTGCTCCAGTGGAGACTGTGGGGTCCTCCAGTGAGTCGTCAGCCAGCTGTGCTCTAGCAGAGGTGGGCACTCTTCTTAATAACCCTGCTGCTGCCCCGTCACTCGCCTTATGGACTGACCCATCAGCAGAGGTTTACCTTGCAATTCAGTGCCATTAGTATGCTTTCCTTATAAAACAGCTGCTTGCCAAGCTTGTTCTGCAGCGTAAAAATACAAGTCTCACCTTGCCACTGTCCATTTAAACACCTCTCACCGGCTCCCCATTGCCCTCCAAGTGAAGTTAAAATACATCTAATGGCATGTAAGACTCAGAATGATTCAGATTGGGAGCTAAGATGGCGGCTTAGAAGGACGTGCACTCATCTCTCCTGCAAGAATGGACGGCTGTCTCAGGATTTTATTAACCTTCCTAGAGTATTGGGATTATTAACTCCATGGGGTTAAGTGGTGGGAAATGAACCTAGAAAGTAATCAAGGACTATGTCTTAATGATTGCCCCAAATTAGAGAGTTTGGAATTTATAATTTCTGCAAGTAGCCAGCATAGATTTTAAGACGTGGAGAAGCAGAACTGACTCCATTTCCAAAAAGATCATTATAGTAATAGTGAGGAGAATGTACTGGGACTAGACAGGGAGTTAATAGGACTCATAAAGAGTTAATATTGTTTCTGCATATATCAGATTCAAGGAAAGTGACTTAACACAAAACTCTGGTGCACATGGACATTTTATTTTACACCTCCCTCCCCCCCCCACACACACACGTACCTGCTTACAGAATTAATAGTCACTGCAAACAGATTGGTATGGCTAACTCTTTGTAATGAAGCAGGTGATATGGAGGGGATGTCCCACAACATTCCATTCTTGGGATTGTGTCTAGACTTAGCAGTATTGATTAGATTTCCAGGATCGCTCTATATTTTCTTGATCAGTCAATATTGTAATGGTTTGATGCCTGAAAATATTTGGACAGGTTTGATTTTTGAAATTAGTATCCTTATTCAGCTAATGTCTCATTGGGCCAGTTCAATTTTCTCAAGGTAAAAGACCCTTTCATCTTCAGGGTCTTTGATCTGGGTTGGCTGAAACTCCCTCTGATCTGTAGATGTGACACAGGATCAGAAAGTAGGCGAGTCCTTCCCAACTACCAGAGTCGCGTCTGCTCCAGTGGAGACTGTGGGGTCCTCCAGTGAGTCGTCAGCCAGCTGTGCTCTAGCAGAGGTGGGCACTCTTCTTAATAACCCTGCTGCTGCCCCGTCACTCGCCTTATGGACTGACCCATCAGCAGAGGTTTACCTTGCAATTCAGTGCCATTAGTATGCTTTCCTTATAAAACAGCTGCTTGCCAAGCTTGTTCTGCAGCGTAAAAATACAAGTCTCACCTTGCCACTGTCCATTTAAACACCTCTCACCGGCTCCCCATTGCCCTCCAAGTGAAGTTAAAATACATCTAATGGCATGTAAGACTCAGAATGATTCAGATTGGGAGCTAAGATGGCGGCTTAGAAGGACGTGCACTCATCTCTCCTGCAAAATCGCCTGAATTGCGACGAGTTCCTGGGAAACCATCGACGAAAGGAGGTTGGATCTGATCACAGAGAGGACACCCCACATCGAAGAACAAAGGAGAAGCCGCATCAAGACGGTAGGAGGGGTGCAATCGCACTTTAAAAGTCAAACCTCATACCCGCCGGAGAGGCTGGGCGGGCCAAAGCCGCAAAGCCTGTTGCAGATCAAAACCCGGTGAGGAGCACTAACACCCACAAGGGACTGAACCAGACCTGCTTTGGAGGGTCCAGGTGCCCCTTGAGCTAGAAGTGCCCTTGAGCAGGCCTCGGAAGGGCGGCACTCAGTTCCCTTTGGAGGAGGTTACCATTAACCCGATCACAGAGCCGCCGAAGAGGACTGGAAAGTCTCTGCGCACTGTGATCCGGGAGAGAGGAATAGCGATCCCGCATGAGACTGAGCCAGACTCACCTCTGAGTAACCTGACGTCTCCCGCGGTGGCGGGGGTCGACGGTGGCCTGCAGCAGGGTCGGGGGCACTGTGGAAGTTCTTCCCATAGAGCGTGTGGGAATAAATCCTCTGTGAGACAGACGCCATTTTCCCTACTGTAGTTTGGCTGCTGGTCAAACTGCAGGGCTGCTGGTCAAGCTACAGGGAGGGAACTTAGCTCCACCCAGCAAGAAAAGGGATTTGGATTAAGAAACTCCCAGGGCCAGCCTGGGTGGGCCTTTTAATTCTGGAATAGGCCGAAACAAACAAGCAGTCAAAGAGGTCTTCAGATCCAACCACTGCCAGAGGCAAGAAAAAGACTGATAATTCCTGAATAGTCAGCAAGAGACAGAAGAACATAAACACTAATTTCACGTTTTGTCTGAAGCTGGAGTTACTGCTGGACTTTAAAATTTCATTTTTTGTATTGTATTACTTTGTTTCAATTTTTTTTTTTTTTTTCTTTTCTTGGGGGTGTATGTGAGAGAGTGGGTGTGTTCATTTCCTTCACTGAATTCTATTGAAGCTACTAATCTTATCAGTAAGACTGAATATATTCAAGTTTACATAAATTTTTTTTTTCTTTCTTTTTCCTTTTAAACCACACATTTTATTTTGGTATAAACTTCTGGTTCCCCATTGGCCTTTTAAGGTTCTGTGGTGGTTTTGTTTGTTTTTATTATTTTTGCTTTGTTTTTCTATATTTTTCTATAAAATTTAGATCTTTTAATTTTTAATAACTCTTTCATTTGTACTACTACCTCCTCTATAATTCTTTGCTTTCTCTGAAGCTCCTTTCCTATAGCACTAAATTCTAATACATACAAATCTTTATCTCCCTATATTTAACTTTGCAATATTATTCTATATTTCTCTTCTATCCTCCCTTTCTCTTTTTCCCTTTCCCCACTATATTTCTTAGTCTGTTCTGTCCTCATTGCCTTATCCCCAACGGGGATCCTGCTCTAGCATTATTCTCCAATTGGTGCTCTACTTAGTTTGCTTATTAACTTGTGGATATCATGCTTGGATTTCTCTATTCGCCGTGCTAACGTATTGTACTGTATTTTTGATTGGAATGCTTGGGTTATGTTATAGCTGTATATGTTCATGTGTATAATTCAATACGCTAGATAGTACTTGCATAATTTTTAAATTGCCATTTGTCAAAGGTATACCTTCTGTTTCTCAGTTGCATATATATGTTTTAATATCATTTAATGCCATAACAAACCAGCCGTGAAATCTTCATTCCCTGGTCAGGCAACAAGCCCTGGGGTTTTGAGGGTGCACTGACTCCAAAACTACAATACTAGAGAACGCATAACACTAAAGAGCAGTATACAAGTGAGAACACCAGCAAAGGTAATCACTTGTATACAAGTCCTGACATCACCCAATCACCAGCATCACCCAGAATAGAAGCCCCATCCAAACAACAAACACCAACAGACGTAACTCAAAGTCTGGGAAAAGGAAATCCCAAACAAAATCAGTTTTAAAAAATTAATAATAACAATGAAACGGCAGAGAAATACCACACAAGCGAAGGAACAATCCACAAACACACAAGATCAAATTAATGAAGAGAATTTGGACAAACTTTCTGAAAGTGATTTCAGAAGAATGATAGTAAAGATGATCAAAGACACTGAAAACAGAATTTCAGAGAAATTGCAAGATACAACTAACACACTGAATAAAGAAATACAAGAACTTACCAAAAAAGTAACAGAGACAAACAACTCAATTGCTGAACTGAAAAACACTGTAGAAGGAATCAAGAGCAGAGTATCTGAGACAGAAGACCGGATAAGTGAGCTGGAAGATAAAATGGTGGAAGTAACTGCTGAAAAACAGACTCTAGCTCAAAGAATGAAAAGAGCAGAGGACAGCCTCAGAGACCTCTGGGATAATATCAAACGCACCAATATTCGAATTATAGGGGTTCCAGAAGAAGAAAAAAAGAAAGGCTATGAGAAAATTTTTGAAGAGATTATAGTTGAAAATTTCCCCAACATGGGAAAAGAAATAGTCAATCAAGTCCAAGAAGCACAAAGAGTACCTAACAGAATCAATCCGAGAAGAAACACACCAAGACACATATTAATGAAGTTAACACAAATTAAACACAAAGATAGAATTCTCAAAGCAGCAAGGGAAAAGCAACTAGTGACATACAAGGGAAAGCCCATCCGTTTAACAGCTGATCTTTCAACAGAAACTCTGCAGGCCAGAAGGGAATACGCTAGATAGTACTTGCATAATTTTTAAATTGCCATTTGTCAAAGGTATACCTTCTGTTTCTCAGTTGCATATATATGTTTTAATATCATTTAATGCCATAACAAACCAGCCGTGAAATCTTCATTCCCTGGTCAGGCAACAAGCCCTGGGGTTTTGAGGGTGCACTGACTCCAAAACTACAATACTAGAGAACGCATAACACTAAAGAGCAGTATACAAGTGAGAACACCAGCAAAGGTAATCACTTGTATACAAGTCCTGACATCACCCAATCACCAGCATCACCCAGAATAGAAGCCCCATCCAAACAACAAACACCAACAGACGTAACTCAAAGTCTGGGAAAAGGAAATCCCAAACAAAATCAGTTTTAAAAAATTAATAATAACAATGAAACGGCAGAGAAATACCACACAAGCGAAGGAACAATCCACAAACACACAAGATCAAATTAATGAAGAGAATTTGGACAAACTTTCTGAAAGTGATTTCAGAAGAATGATAGTAAAGATGATCAAAGACACTGAAAACAGAATTTCAGAGAAATTGCAAGATACAACTAACACACTGAATAAAGAAATACAAGAACTTACCAAAAAAGTAACAGAGACAAACAACTCAATTGCTGAACTGAAAAACACTGTAGAAGGAATCAAGAGCAGAGTATCTGAGACAGAAGACCGGATAAGTGAGCTGGAAGATAAAATGGTGGAAGTAACTGCTGAAAAACAGACTCTAGCTCAAAGAATGAAAAGAGCAGAGGACAGCCTCAGAGACCTCTGGGATAATATCAAACGCACCAATATTCGAATTATAGGGGTTCCAGAAGAAGAAGAAAAAGAAAGGCTATGAGAAAATTTTTGAAGAGATTATAGTTGAAAATTTCCCCAACATGGGAAAAGAAATAGTCAATCAAGTCCAAGAAGCACAAAGAGTACCTAACAGAATCAATCCGAGAAGAAACACACCAAGACACATATTAATGAAGTTAACACAAATTAAACACAAAGATAGAATTCTCAAAGCAGCAAGGGAAAAGCAACTAGTGACATACAAGGGAAAGCCCATCCGTTTAACAGCTGATCTTTCAACAGAAACTCTGCAGGCCAGAAGGGAATGGCAGGACACATTTAAACGGCTGAAAGAGAATAATCTGCAACCAAGAATCCTCTACCCTGCAAGGATCTCCTTCAAAATTGATGGAGAAATCAAAAGCTTTACAGACAAGCAAAAATTAAAAGAATTTAGTCACACCAAACCAGCCTTACAACAAGTGTTAAAGGGACTTATATAGACAACAAGTATAAAAGGAGAAGATCCACGAAACAAACCCATCATAACATCTAAGAAGATGACAATAGGATCATTTGTATCAATAATTACTTTGAATGTCAATGGACTAAACGCCCCAACCAAAAGACACAGAGTGGCTGAATGGATCCAAAAACACGGCCCATACATATGCTGCCTCCAGGAAACTCATTTCAGACCTAGAGACACTCATAGACTGAAAGTGAGAGGCTGGAAAAGATATTCCATGCAAATGGAAATCAAAAGAAAGCTGGAGTAGCAATCCTCATATCAGATAAAATAGATTTTAAAGTAAAGAAGATTCTAAGAGACAAGGCAGGTCACTACATCATGATTAAGGGATCCATCCAAGAAGAAGACATAACAATCATAAATATCTATGCTCCCAACACAGGAGCACCCCAATACATAAGACAAACACTTTCAGACATAAAAGAAGACATTGACAGCAACACAATCATAGTAGGAGACTTTAACACTCCTCTCACACCAATGGACAGATCATCCAAACAGAAAATTAATAAAGAAACACAAGCCTTAAATGCCACACTAGAAGAAATGGACCTCATTGATATCTTTAGGACTTTCCATCCAAAAGCAGAAGAATACACTTTCTTCTCAAGTGCTCACGGAACATTCTCCAGGATAGACCACATCTTGGGCCACAAATCAATCCTCAGTCAATTCAAGAAAACTGAAATCCTATCAACCATCTTCTCGGACCACAATGCAGTGAGACTAGAGATCAACTACAGGAAAAAAACCGCTAAAAACACAAACACATGGAGATTAAACAACACATACCTAAAAAACCAACTGATCATTGAGGAAATCAAAGGAGAAATAAAAAAATTCCTAGAAGAAAATGACAATGAACACACGACAGTGCAAAACCTATGGGATACTGCAAAAGCAGTTCTAAGAGGGAAGTTTATAGCATTACAATCCCACCTCAAGAAACTAGGAAAATCTCAAACAGACGACCTTACCTTACGCTTAAAACAACTGGAGAAAGAAGAACAAAAACACCCCAAAGCCAGCAGAAGAAGGGAAATCATAAAGATCAGAGCAGAAATAAATGAAAAAAAAAAAAAGAAACAATAGTAAAGATAAATAAAACAAAAAGCTGGTTCTTGAAAAGTCAATAAAATCGACACACCACTGGCCAGACTCATTAAGAAAAAGAGAGAGAAGAACCAGATCACCAAAATCAAAAATGAAAAAGGAGAGATTACAACGGATAATGCAGAAATCCAAAGGATTATAAGAGACTATTATGAACAACTCTATGGCAACAAACTGGACAACCTGGAAGAAATGGACAGTTTCTTAGAGAAGATTAATCTCCCAAGACTCAACCAGGAAGAAATAGAAACTATGAACCCAAACCATGCTGAAAAAAAGGGCTGGAAAAGCTGAAAAAAAGTAGCAATCCTCATATCAGATAAAATAGATTTTAAAGTAAAGAAGATTCTAAGAGACAAGGCAGGTCACTACATCATGATTAAGGGATCCATCCAAGAAGAAGACATAACAATCATAAATATCTATGCTCCCAACACAGGAGCACCCCAATACATAAGACAAACACTTTCAGACATAAAAGAAGACATTGACAGCAACACAATCATAGTAGGAGACTTTAACACTCCTCTCACACCAATGGACAGATCATCCAAACAGAAAATTAATAAAGAAACACAAGCCTTAAATGCCACACTAGAAGAAATGGACCTCATTGATATCTTTAGGACTTTCCATCCAAAAGCAGAAGAATACACTTTCTTCTCAAGTGCTCACGGAACATTCTCCAGGATAGACCACATCTTGGGCCACAAATCAATCCTCAGTCAATTCAAGAAAACTGAAATCCTATCAACCATCTTCTCGGACCACAATGCAGTGAGACTAGAGATCAACTACAGGAAAAAAACCGCTAAAAACACAAACACATGGAGATTAAACAACACATACCTAAAAAACCAACTGATCATTGAGGAAATCAAAGGAGAAATAAAAAAATTCCTAGAAGAAAATGACAATGAACACACGACAGTGCAAAACCTATGGGATACTGCAAAAGCAGTTCTAAGAGGGAAGTTTATAGCATTACAATCCCACCTCAAGAAACTAGGAAAATCTCAAACAGACGACCTTACCTTACGCTTAAAACAACTGGAGAAAGAAGAACAAAAACACCCCAAAGCCAGCAGAAGAAGGGAAATCATAAAGATCAGAGCAGAAATAAATGAAAAAGAAACAAAAGAAACAATAGTAAAGATAAATAAAACAAAAAGCTGGTTCTTCGAAAAAGTCAATAAAATCGACACACCACTGGCCAGACTCATTAAGAAAAAGAGAGAAGAACCAGATCACCAAAATCAAAAATGAAAAAGGAGAGATTACAACGGATAATGCAGAAATCCAAAGGATTATAAGAGACTATTATGAACAACTCTATGGCAACAAACTGGACAACCTGGAAGAAATGGACAGTTTCTTAGAGAAGATTAATCTCCCAAGACTCAACCAGGAAGAAATAGAAACTATGAACAAGCCAATCACAAGCTCAGAAATCGACCTTGTGATCAAAAATCTACCCAAAAATAAAAGCCCAGGGCCGGATGGTTTCACAAGTGAATTCTACCAAACATTTAAAGAAGACCTAATGCCTGTCCTTCTAAAACTCTTCCAAAAAATTGCCCAGGAAGGAACACTTCCAAACACATTCTACGAGGCCACCATCACCCTGATACCAAAGCCAGGCAAAGACATCACAAAAAAAGAAAATTATAGGCCAATTTCACTGATGAATCTAGATGCCAAAATCCTCAACAAAATCCTAGCAAACAGAATTCAGCAACACATCAAAAAGCTCATTCATCACGATCAAGTTGGGTTCATCCCAGGCATGCAAGGATTCTTCAACATCCGCAAATCAATCAATGTGATACACCATATCAACAAATTGAAAGACAAAATCACATGATCATCTCAATAGATGCAGAAAAGCCTTTGACAAAGTACAGCATCCATTTATGATAAAAACTCTTCAAAAAATGGGCATAGAAGGAACTTATCTTAACATAGTGAAAGCCATATATGAGAAGCCCACAGCGAACATTATCCTCAATGGTGAAAAACTCAAAGCATTCCCTCTAAGATCAGGAACAAGACAAGGGTGTCCACTTTCACCACTACTATTCAACATAGTCCTGGAAGTTCTAGCAACAGCAATAAGAGAAGAGAAAGAAATCAAAGGAATCCAGATTGGAAAAGAAGAAGTCAAACTCTCTCTTTTTGCAGATGACATGATATTATACATAGAAAATCCCAAAGACACTATTACAAAACTACTAGAGTTAATCAGCGAATTCAGCAAAGATAAATAAAACAAAAAGCTGGTTCTTCAAAAAGGTCAATAAAATCGACACACCACTGGCCAGACTCATTAAGAAAAAGAGAGAGAAGAACCAGATCACCAAAATCAAAAATGAAAAAGGAGAGATTACAACGGATAATGCAGAAATCCAAAGGATTATAAGAGACTATTATGAACAACTCTATGGCAACAAACTGGACAACCTGGAAGAAATGGACAGTTTCTTAGAGAAGATTAATCTCCCAAGACTCAACCAGGAAGAAATAGAAACTATGAACAAGCCAATCACAAGCTCAGAAATCGACCTTGTGATCAAAAATCTACCCAAAAATAAAAGCCCAGGGCCGGATGGTTTCACAAGTGAATTCTACCAAACATTTAAAGAAGACCTAATGCCTGTCCTTCTAAAACTCTTCCAAAAAATTGCCCAGGAAGGAACACTTCCAAACACATTCTACGAGGCCACCATCACCCTGATACCAAAGCCAGGCAAAGACATCACAAAAAAAGAAAATTATAGGCCAATTTCACTGATGAATCTAGATGCCAAAATCCTCAACAAAATCCTAGCAAACAGAATTCAGCAACACATCAAAAGCTCATTCATCACGATCAAGTTGGGTTCATCCCAGGCATGCAAGGATTCTTCAACATCCGCAAATCAATCAATGTGATACACCATATCAACAAATTGAAAGACAAAAATCAAATGATCATCTCAATAGATGCAGAAAAGCCTTTGACAAAGTACAGCATCCATTTATGATAAAAACTCTTCAAAAAATGGGCATAGAAGGAACTTATCTTAACATAGTGAAAGCCATATATGAGAAGCCCACAGCGAACATTATCCTCAATGGTGAAAAACTCAAAGCATTCCCTCTAAGATCAGGAACAAGACAAGGGTGTCCACTTTCACCACTACTATTCAACATAGTCCTGGAAGTTCTAGCAACAGCAATAAGAGAAGAGAAAGAAATCAAAGGAATCCAGATTGGAAAAGAAGAAGTCAAACTCTCTCTTTTTGCAGATGACATGATATTATACATAGAAAATCCCAAAGACACTATTACAAAACTACTAGAGTTAATCAGCGAATTCAGCAAAGTTGCAGGATACAAAATCAATATACAGAAATCACTGGCATTCCTATACACAAACAATGAAAAATCAGAAAATGAAATCAAAGAGGCAATCCCCTTCACCATAGCAACCAAAAGAATCAAATATCTAGGAATAAACCTACCCAAAGAAACAAAAGAACTGTACACAGAAAATTACAAGACACTCATGAGAGACATTAAAGAAGAGTTAAACAGATGGAGAAATATTCCGTGTTCCTGGGTCGGGAGAATCAATATTGTGAAAATGACCATACTACCAAATGTCATCTATAGATTCAATGCGATCCCTATCAAACTTCCAATAACATTCTTCACAGAACTAGACCAACGAATATCACAGTTCATATGGAAACACAAAAGACCTCGAATAGCCAAAGCAATCCTCAGGAAGAAGAATGGAGCTGGGGGGATCAGCCTCCCCAACTTCAGACTCTACTACAAAGCAACAGTCATCAAGACAGTATGGTACTGGCACAAAAACAGAAATATCGACCAATGGAACAAGATCGAGAACCCAGAGATCAACCCACGCACCTATGGGTACCTTATTTTTGACAAAGGAGGCAAACATATAAAATGGGACAAAGACAGCCTTTTCAACAAATGGTGCTGGGAAAATTGGACAGCTACATGCAAAAAAATGAAGTTGGAACATACCCTGACACCATACACAAAGATCAACTCAAAATGGATTAAAGACTTAAATGTAAGGCCAGAAACCATCAAACTCTTAGAGGAGAATATAGGCAAAACCCTCAAGGACATCAATCAAAGCAAGATCTTCTCTGACCCACCTACTAGAATAGTGGAACTAAAAGACAAATGAACATGTGGGACCTAATGAAACTTAAAAGCTTTTGTACAGCTAAAGAAATTACAAAAAAGCTGAACAAACAGCCCACAGAGTGGGAGAAAATCATAGCAAATGAAACAACAGACAAAGAATTAATCTCCAAAATCTACAAGAAGTCAAACTCTCTCTATTTGCAGATGACATGATATTATACATAGAAAATCCCAAAGACACTATTACAAAACTACTAGAGTTAATCAGCGAATTCAGCAAAGTTGCAGGATACAAAATCAATATACAGAAATCACTGGCATTCCTATACACAAACAATGAAAAATCAGAAAATGAAATCAAAGAGGCAATCCCCTTCACCATAGCAACCAAAAGAATCAAATATCTAGGAATAAACCTACCCAAAGAAACAAAAGAACTGTACACAGAAAATTACAAGACACTCATGAGAGACATTAAAGAAGAGTTAAACAGATGGAGAAATATTCCGTGTTCCTGGGTCGGGAGAATCAATATTGTGAAAATGACCATACTACCAAATGTCATCTATAGATTCAATGCGATCCCTATCAAACTTCCAATAACATTCTTCACAGAACTAGACCAACGAATATCACAGTTCATATGGAAACACAAAAGACCTCGAATAGCCAAAGCAATCCTCAGGAAGAAGAATGGAGCTGGGGGGATCAGCCTCCCCAACTTCAGACTCTACTACAAAGCAACAGTCATCAAGACAGTATGGTACTGGCACAAAAACAGAAATATCGACCAATGGAACAAGATCGAGAACCCAGAGATCAACCCACGCACCTATGGGTACCTTATTTTTGACAAAGGAGGCAAACATATAAAATGGGACAAAGACAGCCTTTTCAACAAATGGTGCTGGGAAAATTGGACAGCTACATGCAAAAAAATGAAGTTGGAACATACCCTGACACCATACACAAAGATCAACTCAAAATGGATTAAAGACTTAAATGTAAGGCCAGAAACCATCAAACTCTTAGAGGAGAATATAGGCAAAACCCTCAAGGACATCAATCAAAGCAAGATCTTCTCTGACCCACCTACTAGAATAGTGGAACTAAAAAGACAAATGAACATGTGGGACCTAATGAAACTTAAAAGCTTTTGTACAGCTAAAGAAATTACAAAAAAGCTGAACAAACAGCCCACAGAGTGGGAGAAAATCATAGCAAATGAAACAACAGACAAAGAATTAATCTCCAAAATCTACAAGCAACTCAGACAACTCAGCACTGGAAAAACGAACAACCCAATCAAAAAATGGGTAAAGGACCTAAACAGACACCTCTCCAACGATGACATACAGATGGCCCAAAAACACATGAAACGATGCTCAACTTCACTAATAATTAGAGAAATGCAAATCAAAACTACAATGAGATGTCACCTCACACCCGTCAGAATGGCCATCATCCACAAATCGACAGACAATAAATGCTGGAGAGGCTGCGGAGAAAAGGGAACCCTCCTGCATTGCTGGTGGGAGTGTAAATTGATACAGCCTCTATGGAAGACAGTCTGGAGATTTCTTAAAAAACTAAAAATAGAAGCACCATATGACCCAGCAATCCCACTCTTAGGCCTATACCCTGATGAAATCAAAACTGAAAGAAGCACCTGTACCCCAATGTTCATTGCAGCTCTCTATACAATAGCTAGAACATGGAAGGAACCTAGATGCCCATCGACGAACGAATGGATCCAAAAGCTCTGGTACATATATACAATGGAATACTACACAGCTGTAAAGAGAAATGCAGAAGAATCAGCCCTCATGAGGTGGCTGGATCTAGAACGTATCCTAAAAAGTGAAGTCAGTCAGAAAGAGAAGGACAAATACAGTATATTAACACATATATATGGAATCTAGTAGGATGGTGATGATGGCACATGCAGTGAAGCGACAGAAAGACAGACATGGACAGTGGACATATGGACATTTTGGGGAAGGAACAGTGGGTGAGAGGCGTAAGGGAAGTAGCATGAAGGCCTGTACTATCATAAGTGAAGAAAATAGCTCTAGTCATTGCTCTGTGAGAAAAGGGGATCCTTCAGGGGTGCTATGTGATGGTTGGGAGGGGAGGGAAGGGGGGGATATACATGTGACTAATCTGAGAATATGCATGTCTGTGAACAACAAAACTCTGTAAAAGTTAAAAGTAAAATAAAGGTTTAAAAAAATAAAAAAAATAAAAAATAAAAATAAAAAAAAAAAAAAAGAATGATTCAGATTCCTGTTTGCATCTTTGGTCTTATCTCTAACCATTCTTTGGACTCCTCAATATAGTACAGTCTTATTGGCTATCCTCCTCTTCTTTGGAAACACTAAGTATTTTCTCAACATCGTGGCTTCTACAATTCCATTCACTTCCTAGAACATTCTTCCTGTCATTCATTGTTTACCCTTACTGAATCCTTTAGACTTGTGGTTAATCTGTCCTCTTTTGAGGGCTCCGCAATCTCTGAACAGTGACTGTTTTTTTCTTCTCCCTCTCATTACAAGTGTGATGTATTTAAATACTTATTTATGTAAGAGTTTTTGGTTGTTGTTAATGTCTGATTCTAAACAAATTCTAAGCTCCAGAGTACAGAAAACACTTCTATTTTGTCTAGCACTGTAATCCTGGAGACTAGTATTAGGTGCCTGGTATATGGCAGAGGCTTGATGAGTATTTGTTGAATGAATCATTATGTTAATTATGTGATCAAAATGTATCACAATGATTCACTTATAACTATTCTGTATCCAACTGCTTGCATGAAAAATGAAGTCCTGCAGGCAAGGAGATGACTGAAGATGCTCTTAGGTTTTGATCCCATGGTGGAGGTGTGGAAACAGGAGGAAGCCATTGCATTAGTCTGGGAAAAAGGTCAATGAGGCGCTTTTTGCAACTTCACCTCTTAGGAACTCCTAATCCTAGTATCTCTGTCCTCATCATTTTTCTGTGTGTATGTTTTATTTGTTTTTAAATGGAGGATGATTGCTTTACAATATTGTGTTAGTTTCTGCCATGTATCAACAGGAATCCACCATAAAGGAAAGGGAAGCATATGGTGGAAGGAACAGTGGGTGAGAGGCGTAAGGTAAGTAGCATGAAGGCCTGTACTATCATAAGTGAAGAAAATAGCTCTAGTCATTGCTCTGTGAGAAAAGGGGATCCTTCAGGGGTGCTATGTGATGGTTGGGAGGGGAGGGAAGGGGGGGATATACATGTGACTAATCTGAGAATATGCATGTCTGTGAACAACAAAACTCTGTAAAAGTTAAAAGTAAAATAAAGGTTTAAAAAAATAAAAAATAAAAATAAAAAAAAAAAAAAAAAAAAAAAAAAAAAATGATTCAGATTCCTGTTTGCATCTTTGGTCTTATCTCTAACCATTCTTTGGACTCCTCAATATAGTACAGTCTTATTGGCTATCCTCCTCTTCTTTGGAAACACTAAGTATTTTCTCAACATCGTGGCTTCTACAATTCCATTCACTTCCTAGAACATTCTTCCTGTCATTCATTGTTTACCCTTACTGAATCCTTTAGACTTGTGGTTAATCTGTCCTCTTTTGAGGGCTCCGCAATCTCTGAACAGTGACTGTTTTTTTCTTCTCCCTCTCATTACAAGTGTGATGTATTTAAATACTTATTTATGTAAGAGTTTTTGGTTGTTGTTAATGTCTGATTCTAAACAAATTCTAAGCTCCAGAGTACAGAAAACACTTCTATTTTGTCTAGCACTGTAATCCTGGAGACTAGTATTAGGTGCCTGGTATATGGCAGAGGCTTGATGAGTATTTGTTGAATGAATCATTATGTTAATTATGTGATCAAAATGTATCACAATGATTCACTTATAACTATTCTGTATCCAACTGCTTGCATGAAAAATGAAGTCCTGCAGGCAAGGAGATGACTGAAGATGCTCTTAGGTTTTGATCCCATGGTGGAGGTGTGGAAACAGGAGGAAGCCATTGCATTAGTCTGGGAAAAAGGTCAATGAGGCGCTTTTTGCAACTTCACCTCTTAGGAACTCCTAATCCTAGTATCTCTGTCCTCATCATTTTTCTGTGTGTATGTTTTATTTGTTTTTAAATGGAGGATGATTGCTTTACAATATTGTGTTAGTTTCTGCCATGTATCAACAGGAATCCACCATAAAGGAAAGGGACATATATGTACCTAATGTATTCATCATTGACTCTAAAGACCTCATCACCAATAATGGCATCCTTGGGCCCCATCATTCAGTGCAGGCTGGAACACAGAAGGCGCGCTGATCAGAACTGCTTTGTGGCTCTTGCGCCCCCAACCCTTGTGACCTCTACTGTCTCCTCCAGAGGCCTCTGTGCTTCAAGCTTGATTTTCCCCCTTCTCCACCTTGTATCCTAGTCACTGCTTACCCTTCCATTTTATTCCCAATATCTGGGAATATCTGCAAAGTCAAATTACCCTTAAGTTTAAGGAATATGCCTCATTGTCTTTAAAGGGGAAAGTAGAAGAAACTAACATTTATTTAGGCATCACTGTGTTCCAGGGGTTATGCAGGATATTGTGACATGTTATATATATCCTTTGATCCTTACAACGTCTGAAGTGATAATTATTGTTGACAACAGGTTTCTTTCAAAGTATAGAGAGGGTGGTTCAGAGATACTAAGTAACTGGTTCAAGGTCACATAGGTAGTAAGACCTAATCAGGGATTCAAGCCTAATATTTATTTTGCATACGAACAGACTACTATAAGACACTCCCTCACAGATACTGTTGAGATATGCAGGCACTTATGAGGCCACAGGGGAAATGGCACACTTTGATGATCATGCCTTTAAATCCCAGGTTGAATTGCTCTCTTCCATGGTTTGAACTTAATGAGACCTCTCCTGCTGTTCATTTGTTCAGCAAGGTTTGTTGAGCACCTACTATGTTCTAGACACATTGTAGGCTCTCATGCTCCATCAGTGAATAAAGCAGAGAAGAATTCTCTGTTCTAACAAGACTTAAATAGTATAGGTGGTAGAGAGTAGAAAGAGAGAGACAGGAAATATACAGTGGACAATGAAAAAATAAGTAAATGATATGGCATCATAGAAACTGTTGATTGCTATGGAGAAAATAAATGGAACAAGAGAAGTGGTATTTGGAGTTATAGGTGGGCAGTGTTGTGACTTTACAGAAGATGATATTTGACCAAAGACTTGACAGAGAGAAAATGTCAGAAGAGTGTTCCCATTGGAGGTTCCCAAGGTAAGAATATGCCTGTTGTTTTCAAGGTAAAGGAAGACCTCTTCTGGCTGCAAGGGTCCAGAGTTGTTGTTCCGTTACTAAGTCATGTCTGACTCTTTGTGACCCCATGGACTGCACCATGCCAGGCGCCTCTGTCCTCCACTATCGCCCAGAGTTTGCTCAAACTCATGACCATTGAGTCAGCAACACTATCCAACCTCTTACCCTCTGTTGCCCGCTTCTCCTCCGCCTCAATCTTTCCCAGCATCAAGCTCTTTTCCAGTGAGTCGGCTGCTCATATCAGGTGGCCAAAGCATTGGAGCTTTAGCTTCAGCATCAGTCCTTCTGATGAACATTTAATATGCCTCATTGTCTTTAAAGGGGAAAGTAGAAGAAACTAACATTTATTTAGGCATCACTGTGTTCCAGGGGTTATGCAGGATATTGTGACATGTTATATATATCCTTTGATCCTTACAACGTCTGAAGTGATAATTATTGTTGACAACAGGTTTCTTTCAAAGTATAGAGAGGGTGGTTCAGAGATACTAAGTAACTGGTTCAAGGTCACATAGGTAGTAAGACCTAATCAGGGATTCAAGCCTAATATTTATTTTGCATACGAACAGACTACTATAAGACACTCCCTCACAGATACTGTTGAGATATGCAGGCACTTATGAGGCCACAGGGGAAATGGCACACTTTGATGATCATGCCTTTAAATCCCAGGTTGAATTGCTCTCTTCCATGGTTTGAACTTAATGAGACCTCTCCTGCTGTTCATTTGTTCAGCAAGGTTTGTTGAGCACCTACTATGTTCTAGACACATTGTAGGCTCTCATGCTCCATCAGTGAATAAAGCAGAGAAGAATTCTCTGTTCTAACAAGACTTAAATAGTATAGGTGGTAGAGAGTAGAAAGAGAGAGACAGGAAATATACAGTGGACAATGAAAAAATAAGTAAATGATATGGCATCATAGAAACTGTTGATTGCTATGGAGAAAATAAATGGAACAAGAGAAGTGGTATTTGGAGTTATAGGTGGGCAGTGTTGTGACTTTACAGAAGATGATATTTGACCAAAGACTTGACAGAGAGAAAATGTCAGAAGAGTGTTCCCATTGGAGGTTCCCAAGGTAAGAATATGCCTGTTGTTTTCAAGGTAAAGGAAGACCTCTTCTGGCTGCAAGGGTCCAGAGTTGTTGTTCCGTTACTAAGTCATGTCTGACTCTTTGTGACCCCATGGACTGCACCATGCCAGGCGCCTCTGTCCTCCACTATCGCCCAGAGTTTGCTCAAACTCATGACCATTGAGTCAGCAACACTATCCAACCTCTTACCCTCTGTTGCCCGCTTCTCCTCCCGCCCTCAATCTTTCCCAGCATCAAGCTCTTTTCCAGTGAGTCGGCTGCTCATATCAGGTGGCCAAAGCATTGGAGCTTTAGCTTCAGCATCAGTCCTTCTGATGAACATTTAGGGTTGATTTCCTTTAGGACTGACTGGTTTGATCTCCTTGCAGTCCGAGAGACTCTCAAGAGCCTTCTCTAACACCACAGTTCAAAGACATCAATTCTTCAGTGCTCAGCCTTCTTTAAGGTCCAACTCTCACATCCATACATGGCTACTGGAAAAGCCATAGCTTTGACTATATGTACTTGGTCAACAAAAAGTCCAGAGAACAAGGTTTCTTTTTTATTTTTTTTAATTAGCTTTTTTTCTTTCTTTTTTTTTTTTTTTTTTTTTGGTAAATTCTGGCCTCTTTTATTGGTTTGTTTGTTTGTTTGTTTATTTCCATCCATCTTTATTCTTTGGCCTTTGTGGACCTCCCATTGCAGTGACCTCTCTCGTTGCAGAGCACTGGCTCTGGGCACATGCGATCCAGATCGCTGGCTCGTAATTGGACACACCAGTCCAGCTGCTCCACAGCGCATGAGATCTTCCCAGGCCAGGGATCAAACTGGTGCCCCTTGCACTGCAAGGCGGTGTCTTTACCCCCTAGACCACAAGGGAAGCCAAAGAACAAGGTTTTAATGAACAATCTACAATATTCTTTGTTGTACAGAACTTGAAAATCCAAGCCAATAGAACCTATACAAAGCAGAAACGTTTTCGGTACAGATCCTTTCAGAAGACTGTAGTAAATAGGTTGCTCCAAGATACTTCCAAAGGACAGTAAAGACCCTTGTACCTATGAAGCCACTGCTCTCCAGGTCTCTCTGATGCTAAGTTTGACCTTCCTTAGCCCAGTAAGGTCTATCATTGAAGCCTTCCTCCACTTGCCCATTACTCAGTTTCTGCTATGACTCCAATCTGACTATATTGGACTTTCTAATTTCCTGTTAAGCTAGTCACTGATGCTGTGAGCGGGGCCATTCCCGCTCCCATGAGTTCAGGTGGCCAAAGCACTATCCAACCTCTTACCCTCTGTTGCCGCTTCTCCTCCGCCTCAATCTTTCCCAGCATCAAACTCTTTTCCAGTGAGTCGGCTGCTCATATCAGGTGGCCAAAGCATTGGAGCTTTAGCTTCAGCATCAGTCCTTCTGATGAACATTTAGGGTTGATTTCCTTTAGGACTGACTGGTTTGATCTCCTTGCAGTCCGAGAGACTCTCAAGAGCCTTCTCTAACACCACAGTTCAAAGACATCAATTCTTCAGTGCTCAGCCTTCTTTAAGGTCCAACTCTCACATCCATACATGGCTACTGGAAAAGCCATAGCTTTGACTATATGTACTTGGTCAACAAAAAGTCCAGAGAACAAGGTTTCTTTTTTATTTTTTTTAATTAGCTTTTTTTCTTTCTTTTTTTTTTTTTTTTTTTTTTGGTAAATTCTGGCCTCTTTTATTGGTTTGTTTGTTTGTTTGTTTATTTCCATCCATCTTTATTCTTTGGCCTTTGTGGACCTCCCATTGCAGTGACCTCTCTCGTTGCAGAGCACTGGCTCTGGGCACATGCGATCCAGATCGCTGGCTCGTAATTGGACACACCAGTCCAGCTGCTCCACAGCGCATGAGATCTTCCCAGGCCAGGGATCAAACTGGTGCCCCTTGCACTGCAAGGCGGTGTCTTTACCCCCTAGACCACAAGGGAAGCCAAAGAACAAGGTTTTAATGAACAATCTACAATATTCTTTGTTGTACAGAACTTGAAAATCCAAGCCAATAGAACCTATACAAAGCAGAAACGTCTCTCGGTACAGATCCTTTCAGAAGACTGTAGTAAATGGGTTGCTCCAAGATACTTCCAAAGGACAGTAAAGACCCTTGTACCTATGAAGCCACTGCTCTCCAGGTCTCTCTGATGCTAAGTTTGACCTTCCTTAGCCCAGTAAGGTCTATCATTGAAGCCTTCCTCCACTTGCCCATTACTCAGTTTCTGCTATGACTCCAATCTGACTATATTGGACTTTCTAATTTCCTGTTAAGCTAGTCACTGATGCTGTGAGCGTGGTGATTTCCCTCCCCTCCCCACTTCCCAGTCTCATGCCTCTAATCCATTCAGACATACTCACTAGGTCCTAGCTTGGCAAGGAGTCCAGCATAATGTTGTTAAGGGTGTTAGTTGGCACAGTCACTTCCGCCATTTTTTCTAAAAGGACCGTTGCTTTTTCAACTGACCCTGTACATGGTGAGCATTTAGTCATCATCCCAAGTCATTTATTAAGGATGGAAATTTGTTAGACCATTGTTTAGCGAATTCGTCACATTGTACTCTTTACTTAGCAGAATCACTTAATTAGTGTTTTATTACTGGAATCAACTGTCAAATATGTGGCTAATTCATTTACTTAGGGAGTGAATGTTTTATCTGGGTAATGCAATTCAAAGTGCAGTGTTAACTCTTTAATGATTAAATACTGTTGTCACTGGTAATTCATGGTATAAGGAACATTAAATCTTGGATTTCCCTTGAAGTATCCAGGTGTTAGAAAAATCTTTAGAAAAGTATAGAGAGAATAGTTTAGAACTGTTCATGAATTAAAGGTCTATCATTAACTAAGTGTTAATGAAAGCTAAATAAAAGTACCTGGAGGGTTTTAATTGGACACTCTGAAACAAATTATTATAATATGTATACTCATATGTGTATATTGCTATAACACATGTAAATGCTCTTGTACTGACATTATTTCTTTGGGCTCTCACAAAACCACAGTGAAGTGACATTGGAGTTTGTATTTGGCAGCCTCTAAGATGGCTACAGTGGGCTTTCCTGGTGGCTCAGATGGTAAAGAATCCTCTTGCAGTGCAGGAGGCCTGGGTGAGAAGATCCCCTGGAGGAGGGCATGGCAACCCACTCCAGTATTGTTGCCTGGAGAATCCCCATTGGTAGAGGAGCCTGGAGGGCTGCATTCCGTGAGGTCAGAAAGACTTGGACATGACTGAGCAACTAAGCACAACAAAGATGGACGCAGTTATTCCTGCCTGCCTTCATACATCCTTCCTTTGACTGCAGGCTAGATCTACGGACTGGTTTCTAATGAATAGAATGTAGCAATATACTGACATGTCCCTTTCAAGATTAGGTTATAAGAAGACTGGGGCTTCCCTCTGATCCGTTTGTTTTCTCTCTCTCATTTACTTGCTCTGTGGGAAGTCAGCTGCCATGTTATGAGTTGCCCTGTGGAGAGACCCATTCGGCATGGAACTGAGGGCCTTCCTCCAGTAACCCATGAGAAAACAAATCCGCTTACCACCACATGGGTGAACTTGGAATCAGATTCTTCCCCTTAGATGAGTCTTCAGATGCAACCATAGCTGTATCAGACGACTTGAGTATAGCTTCATGAAAGGCCTAGAGCCAGAGGTACCCATGAAAGCTGCACTCAGATTTCTTACCAACAGAAACTGAAAGATGGTAAATGTTTATTATTTAAAATTGCCGAGTTTGGGGTAAATAATTAATAGCTTCCCAGGTAGCTCAGTGGTAAACAATCCACCGACCTATGCAAGAGATGCAGGTTCGCTCCCAGGCTTGGGAAGATCTCCTGGAGAAGGAAATGACAACCCACTCCAGCATTCTTGGCTGAGAAATCTCATGGACAGAGGAGCCTGGCAGGCTATAGTACACAGGGTCTCAAAGAGTCAGACACAACTCAGTGTGTGGGTATGCACTAATTCAAATTCATGCTTAACGTGTCAAAAGCTTTTTGGTTCATAAATAGTAGAGCCAGGATTTAGCCTTGGTTCTTCTGATGCATTTCTACAACCAAAAAAGAGTAGAAACTATAGTTTAGACCTCCCATTGCAACTCTCAGGGGTCCTTAAAGCTTTGGCATCTTAAAACTTTGACGACTGCCACTCTTCTAAGCCAGTTTCTTTATAACAGGGATGCCCTTGGGACCTGTACACCTTTATTACCCCTGAGAAAAAGCCACTGGAATTCTGTGAACAGCAAGCTTCTAGGACTGATCCTCTTTACCATGTTTTGATCAGGAATTGAGTCAAAATTCCCCTTTCTGACCTCACTCCTTGCCCGACCCACACTAAATGGTTGTAGCAGTAGTTCCCAAACATAATTGGCCACAAACCAAAGCTACTAAATCCTTGTGACAAGTTAGAGGAGTCTATATTTGCATGTTCCCTGAGTGACTCTTATATAGCATCAGGATTTGAAATCCCTTATGTAATACAAAGTAGATTACCACTTGAATGATCATCTTCTATAATTCAATAGCTGAGGGTCTGCCAGGCTAACCCTTGATGTGCATACTTACTAGTTCTTATGAGAATGTTAGGTATCTTTCCTTCGCTGAGTAAAGGCCATCAGCTTTGGTTGCTTGAATATTTTTGGTTGGTTGGTTTTGAACAACACTAAGCTGTACTACCTCACTGATTCACTGAAAGGAGAAAGGACAATGCTTGCTTTTTTTTTTTTGAGTAGCTTTAGGACCGTTAATGAACCAATTCTGTTTCTTAACTGGAAAGTCCCTTAGAAACCATCTCATCTCAAAGCACAGGTCTGTGGACCAACAGTTTCACCATCACCTGGGAGCTTGTCACAGTTGCAATTCTTGGATCACATTCCAGACTTGCTGAATTGGAATACGTGTTTTTAACTCTCAGGCGTGTATATTAAAATTTGAGAAGCGGTGGTCTAATTCAACTCCATAATTTTATTAAAGTTAAGATCCAGAAAGGTGAAAGTCATTATACAAGGCAATTTAGTGGCACAACCAGGCTGGAAGGTCTTGTAACTCCACAAGTGCTCTGCTTCCACTCCACTCATGTTCTGTAGTCTTCGTAGCTTATTATAGCCACAAACTCTGCTTAGGCATCCAGGGCATAGTTTGAAATGGAGAAATCAGGCTTCTCTCCACCCGGGGAAAAAGACAAACTCATTTCAAACAGCTGGTGCATATTTAAGTTTCCTCTCCCAGACAAGTGTAGTCATTTCATTTTCTCTTCCTCATGCATCAACAAAAGACAAAGTTACCTGTCAGGCTGAAGATTGTAAAACCTGACAAAATTGAGTTTTTCTCATTTAGCTAAGTATTACTCAGCAAAGACCGGGGGTAAAGTTTGATCCTCTTTACCATGTTTTGATCAGGAATTGAGTCAAAATTCCCCTTTCTGACCTCACTCCTTGCCCGACCCACACTAAATGGTTGTAGCAGTAGTTCCCAAACATAATTGGCCACAAACCAAAGCTACTAAATCCTTGTGACAAGTTAGAGGAGTCTATATTTGCATGTTCCCTGAGTGACTCTTATATAGCATCAGGATTTGAAATCCCTTATGTAATACAAAGTAGATTACCACTTGAATGATCATCTTCTATAATTCAATAGCTGAGGGTCTGCCAGGCTAACCCTTGATGTGCATACTTACTAGTTCTTATGAGAATGTTAGGTATCTTTCCTTCGCTGAGTAAAGGCCATCAGCTTTGGTTGCTTGAATATTTTTGGTTGGTTGGTTTTGAACAACACTAAGCTGTACTACCTCACTGATTCACTGAAAGGAGAAAGGACAATGCTTGCTTTTTTTTTGAGTAGCTTTAGGACCGTTAATGAACCAATTCTGTTTCTTAACTGGAAAGTCCCTTAGAAACCATCTCATCTCAAAGCACAGGTCTGTGGACCAACAGTTTCACCATCACCTGGGAGCTTGTCACAGTTGCAATTCTTGGATCACATTCCAGACTTGCTGAATTGGAATACGTGTTTTTAACTCTCAGGCGTGTATATTAAAATTTGAGAAGCGGTGGTCTAATTCAACTCCATAATTTTATTAAAGTTAAGATCCAGAAAGGTGAAAGTCATTATACAAGGCAATTTAGTGGCACAACCAGGCTGGAAGGTCTTGTAACTCCACAAGTGCTCTGCTTCCACTCCACTCATGTTCTGTAGTCTTCGTAGCTTATTATAGCCACAAACTCTGCTTAGGCATCCAGGGCATAGTTTGAAATGGAGAAATCAGGCTTCTCTCCACCCGGGAAAACGACAAACTCATTTCAAACAGCTGGTGCATATTTAAGTTTCCTCTCCCAGACAAGTGTAGTCATTTCATTTTCTCTTCCTCATGCATCAACAAAAGACAAAGTTACCTGTCAGGCTGAAGATTGTAAAACCTGACAAAATTGAGTTTTTCTCATTTAGCTAAGTATTACTCAGCAAGTATTTTGCATTCCTTTGTCTTATGATGATGTTGATGAATTAGATAGAGGAAATAAGACAAGCCAGTGTTGCCGGTGTGAAGCATTATTTACTTTTTATTTTTTTCCATCAAAGACCTTCCTGTGAAGATGAGGGTCTCAGAACGCAGTGATAGATAAGTAACACAAAATGCCAATCTGCCTATTTTCAGTGTGAGCACAACTCTAGAGCTAGAGAGAAACTCCAGATAGTGTCCCACCCAGTCTGGGGTCACAGCACTGCTACAGCCTTCAGTCTTAGAGAAACACACCCCTCCCAGACATAGTCTCTCATCACCCCCATGTGAACCCTTCTCAAAAGCCACCCCAGCATCCTTCTTTCCTGCCTGCAAGAATATCAAAACCATACAGTTTACTTTCCTTTATTATTTCTGCTTCAAGTAACTTACTCAGCAGGACATGCTCAATGTTCTTCGGAATACTCTATTATATATTAACATGAACAGAATTTTCTGCTGATGGGATGAAGTAACCTCACAGTGATGACAGTCTTTCAACATTGAATAAACTTACATTTTCTTCTTACTGTACTTCATTCGCATCTGCTAAGTAATATAGTTCGCAGGAAACCATTCCCTACCAGCCAAAATGTGTACCATACTGTGTTGTCTGTTTCCAAAGTTCTTCAGCCCCATATACCGGGGCCTAAGTGCCTCTGAAAGTAAAAGTGGACGGTGAATATACAATAGTTAAACTCTGGACTTCTGGAAGGTTTTGTAACTCCACAAGTGCTCTGCTTCCACTCCACTCATGTTCTGTAGTCTTCGTAGCTTATTATAGCCACAAACTCTGCTTCGGCATCCAGGGCATAGTTTGAAATGGAGAAATCAGGCTTCTCTCCACCCGGAAAACGACAAACTCATTTCAAACAGCTGGTGCATATTTAAGTTTCCTCTCCCAGACAAGTGTAGTCATTTCATTTTCTCTTCCTCATGCATCAACAAAAGACAAAGTTACCTGTCAGGCTGAAGATTGTAAAACCTGACAAAATTGAGTTTTTCTCATTTAGCTAAGTATTACTCAGCAAGTATTTTGCATTCCTTTGTCTTATGATGATGTTGATGAATTAGATAGAGGAAATAAGACAAGCCAGTGTTGCCGGTGTGAAGCATTATTTACTTTTTATTTTTTTCCATCAAAGACCTTCCTGTGAAGATGAGGGTCTCAGAACGCAGTGATAGATAAGTAACACAAAATGCCAATCTGCCTATTTTCAGTGTGAGCACAACTCTAGAGCTAGAGAGAAACTCCAGATAGTGTCCCACCCAGTCTGGGGTCACAGCACTGCTACAGCCTTCAGTCTTAGAGAAACACACCCCTCCCAGACATAGTCTCTCATCACCCCCATGTGAACCCTTCTCAAAAGCCACCCCAGCATCCTTCTTTCCTGCCTGCAAGAATATCAAAACCATACAGTTTACTTTCCTTTATTATTTCTGCTTCAAGTAACTTACTCAGCAGGACATGCTCAATGTTCTTCGGAATACTCTATTATATATTAACATGAACAGAATTTTCTGCTGATGGGATGAAGTAACCTCACAGTGATGACAGTCTTTCAACATTGAATAAACTTACATTTTCTTCTTACTGTACTTCATTCGCATCTGCTAAGTAATATAGTTCGCAGGAAACCATTCCCTACCAGCCAAAATGTGTACCATACTGTGTTGTCTGTTTCCAAAGTTCTTCAGCCCCATATACCGGGGCCTAAGTGCCTCTGAAAGTAAAAGTGGACGGTGAATATACAGTAGTTAAACTCTGGACTTAGATGCTACAGAAAAGGTCTTGCGTTTCCAGTGAGCTAAAACACTTAATTTAAAAGTCCAGAGTAATACCCCTTCTCCTTTGTGGTTCACCAGGACGTTTCCAAGACCACACCCACCCCCGCAGCCTTACTCTCTCATTTCCTATCTCATTTCCTTTTTTGCACACTGAGCAGTCAAGACCGAAACGCGTCCCCTTGTTGCTACAGGTCTGGTGCTTCTGGCACACCAAGTGATCTTCATTTTTGCTTGAGTTAAGTTCATAAAACCCACTCTGTGAACCCAGGTATCAGCACTTTCGCTGTCTTGTCTTCCCACTGATTTTCATGAAATTGTGACACAATGAAAAGAAAATTACTTTCAAAGAATTTTTCCCCATGCCAAAATCTTTGTCTTCAAATGGAATCATACCTAGAAGTCTATTTTATAAAACAGATAAAAGACCATTTCCCTCTGACTGGAACAGAGGTGAGAGGAAGCATATGTGTTTCTTGAGTCTTGCACATCCACACCTCCTCCCCTGCCACACACATAAAATACCTCATGAGGGTCCAGTTCACTCCTGACCCACAGAAGAGAGTCTGAACAGAAGTCTCCCTTCCTAACTCTGGCTCAGCAATTAAGCCACAGACTAATAGTTCACTTATTCCTTCCCCTGGTGAGCACATGGGTGAACCATTCCACTTGATGATTCATGCAAAGTAAAAATAATGATCCCCACTACTGATCACTTTAACAAGTACAAACTGATTGTTGTTGTCTTTGTTCAGTCACTAAGTCATGTCTGACTCTTTATGACCCCATCGACAACAGCACACCATGCTTCCCTGTCCTTCACTATCTCCTGGAGTTTGCTTGAATATGTCCATTGAGCTGTGATACCACCCAACCATCTCCTCCTCTGCTGTCCCCTTCTCCTGCCTTCAATCTTTTCCAACATCTGGGTCTTTTCCAGCGAGCCAGATCTTCCCTTCTGGTGGCCAAAGTATTGGAGCTTCAGCTTCAGCAACAGTCCTAAGAGCAAGGCCATTACTTGAATAGCACTGTCTGAGATGAAGCAGTGCAGAGCAGGAATGGTCAAACATGGAAGCCCAGTGGATCCCTGGATTAGAGGAGCACCAGAAAAGATGGAGCCCCAGTCTGTGGGGTTCTCACAGACCATGGGGTACCACTGAGAGACACTTCTTTTCATTATTGCTACAGTCACCTAGGGCCCAGGAGTCAGCCTGCAGCCTAGAGACAACAGAGAAACTCAGAAGCCGGGTTCTGTCCCATGAGGAATCCTTGGGCTGGAAGTATTTCTGCGTCTTGGCTGTGGTGGCCACAGGAATCAGGACCCGTGGGTCATTTACATTCAACTATGAACACACATGCACAAGTACACATAGGACTGGTGAAGTCTGAGGAGTGCCCATGGAGTGTGTTCATGTTAGTTTCCTTGTGATGAGGCTGTGTAACCATTGTGTAAGACGGTGACGTTGGGGAAAGATAGGTGGGGGATATAAGGGACCTCACCAAGTTATTTCTTACAACTGCATGTGAATCTGTAATTGTCTCAGAATAAAATTTGTTTTTAAGAAAAAGCTGGTGGTCTGATAAAGGGCTAATAGCTAGCTTCAGACCCTGGCCATGCTCATCAGAGTCGTTAGATGTGTTTCATGGTTTTCCAAGTCATTTATTCACTTGCCAGTCCAAGCAGGTGATAAAAGTGTTCCACGCATTTCCGCCAATTGTAAAGTAGTGTGTGGGGGTCATTTTTTATTAATCATTTTTGACAGAGCTTTGTCTAATTTATCGGTGTCTTTGACGGGAGGAGCCACCTTTTGGTTTTCTTCAGTTTCTCTGTTGTGTCCTTCCATTACGTTCCATTAGCATCTGTCCTTACATTTATTTACTTACTTTCTACTTTCAGTGAGTATATTTTCATCTCTTGAAGTTAAATTTGTATTGTGCAAAGCAACCCATCTTTTCCCCCAAGATGTGTTGCCTGATTGCTGTGGTTCATAGTCCTTCCGTTTTCTCCTTAATCAGTCTAGGTGTATTTATTTTAGTGTCTTAGACGGTTTTATTATTTTCAGCTTCAGCAACAGTCCTAAGAGCAAGGCCAGCTTCACCTTAAGAAATTAGCACTGTCTGAGATGAAGCAGTGCAGAGCAGGAATGGTCAAACATGGAAGCCCAGTGGATCCCTGGATTAGAGGAGCACCAGAAAAGATGGAGCCCCAGTCTGTGGGGTTCTCACAGACCATGGGGTACCACTGAGAGACACTTCTTTTCATTATTGCTACAGTCACCTAGGGCCCAGGAGTCAGCCTGCAGCCTAGAGACAACAGAGAAACTCAGAAGCCGGGTTCTGTCCCATGAGGAATCCTTGGGCTGGAAGTATTTCTGCGTCTTGGCTGTGGTGGCCACAGGAATCAGGACCCGTGGGTCATTTACATTCAACTATGAACACACATGCACAAGTACACATAGGACTGGTGAAGTCTGAGGAGTGCCCATGGAGTGTGTTCATGTTAGTTTCCTTGTGATGAGGCTGTGTAACCATTGTGTAAGACGGTGACGTTGGGGAAAGATAGGTGGGGGATATAAGGGACCTCACCAAGTTATTTCTTACAACTGCATGTGAATCTGTAATTGTCTCAGAATAAAATTTGTTTTTAAGAAAAAGCTGGTGGTCTGATAAAGGGCTAATAGCTAGCTTCAGACCCTGGCCATGCTCATCAGAGTCGTTAGATGTGTTTCATGGTTTTCCAAGTCATTTATTCACTTGCCAGTCCAAGCAGGTGATAAAAGTGTTCCACGCATTTCCGCCAATTGTAAAGTAGTGTGTGGGGGTCATTTTTTATTAATCATTTTTGACAGAGCTTTGTCTAATTTATCGGTGTCTTTGACGGGAGGAGCCACCTTTTGGTTTTCTTCAGTTTCTCTGTTGTGTCCTTCCATTACGTTCCATTAGCATCTGTCCTTACATTTATTTACTTACTTTCTACTTTCAGTGAGTATATTTTTCATCTCTTGAAGTTAAATTTGTATTGTGCAAAGCAACCCATCTTTTCCCCCAAGATGTGTTGCCTGATTGCTGTGGTTCATAGTCCTTCCGTTTTCTCCTTAATCAGTCTAGGTGTATTTATTTTAGTGTCTCTTAGACGGTTTTATTATTTTCAACTCTTGCTGGCATATCTCTCTGTGTATCATGTCTGCTGAGACGCTCTCATGGGGCTAAGCTCCCTCACATGACTTGTCATTCTGTGTATTTTATTTTTCCGCTATGAATTCATCTTTAGTGGAGGCGGTTTCGCTCTATGGGGACTAGCATGTCTTGGGAGTATGGAAACAGCTCTATAGGGTGATTCTCATGTGCTTGTCAGGCCAGGAAGATTTTCTGGGATATCACCTGGATTTTGTATGCTTATTTCTAGGTATGCAGCTGCTCTTCCACAAACAGAGCATAAATGTGGACCCTAGATGCAAGTGCAGTTGGGGTCCAGAGTTTCCTTTACTTATTGTCCTGGTTTTCCTTAGTAACATTTCAGAAGTTAATCCAGTGTTTTTATATTAGCTGTTAATTTTACATAATTTCTCTTTAAGAATTATTTTTTATAGTTTCTTCTGTTTCAGCTCACATTTATTTTGATTTTCATACTCAAATTTGTATTTACCTGGTCTTTTAGTATAACAGATCCATTCTTTTATAATATGATTTCCTCTAATCTTAATTGATTTTTTTTTTAATTTTGGCCTCTTTTTAAAATTTATTTATTTATCCGTTTATTTTCATCCATCTTTATTCTTTGGCGTATGTGGGCCCCCCATTGCAGTGGCCTCTCTCACTGCAAAGCACCAGCTCTGGGCACATGCGCTCCAGAGCTGGCTCAGTCCAAGCAGGTTTCCACATTTCCGCCAATTGTAAAGTAGTGTGTGGGGGTCATTTTTTATTAATCATTTTTGACAGAGCTTTGTCTAATTTATCGGTGTCTTTGACGGGAGGAGCCACCTTTTGGTTTTCTTCAGTTTCTCTGTTGTGTCCTTCCATTACGTTCCATTAGCATCTGTTCTTACATTTATTTACTTACTTTCTACTTTCAGTGAGTATATTTTTCATCTCTTGAAGTTAAATTTGTATTGTGCAAAGCAACCCATCTTTTCCCCCAAGATGTGTTGCCTGATTGCTGTGGTTCATAGTCCTTCCGTTTTCTCCTTAATCAGTCTAGGTGTATTTATTTTAGTGTCTCTTAGACGGTTTTATTATTTTCAACTCTTGCTGGCATATCTCTCTGTGTATCATGTCTGCTGAGACGCTCTCATGGGGCTAAGCTCCCTCACATGACTTGTCATTCTGTGTATTTTATTTTTCCGCTATGAATTCATCTTTAGTGGAGGCGGTTTCGCTCTATGGGGACTAGCATGTCTTGGGAGTATGGAAACAGCTCTATAGGGTGATTCTCATGTGCTTGTCAGGCCAGGAAGATTTTCTGGGATATCACCTGGATTTTGTATGCTTATTTCTAGGTATGCAGCTGCTCTTCCACAAACAGAGCATAAATGTGGACCCTAGATGCAAGTGCAGTTGGGGTCCAGAGTTTCCTTTACTTATTGTCCTGGTTTTCCTTAGTAACATTTCAGAAGTTAATCCAGTGTTTTTATATTAGCTGTTAATTTTACATAATTTCTCTTTAAGAATTATTTTTTATAGTTTCTTCTGTTTCAGCTCACATTTATTTTGATTTTCATACTCAAATTTGTATTTACCTGGTCTTTTAGTATAACAGATCCATTCTTTTATAATATGATTTCCTCTAATCTTAATTGATTTTTTTTTAATTTTGGCCTCTTTTTAAAATTTATTTATTTATCCGTTTATTTTCATCCATCTTTATTCTTTGGCGTATGTGGGCCCCCCATTGCAGTGGCCTCTCTCACTGCAAAGCACCAGCTCTGGGCACATGCGCTCCAGAGCGCTGGCTCAGTAGTTGGACACATTGGTCCAGCCGCTCCGCGGCACGTGGGATCTTCCTGGGCCAGGGATCGAGCCAGTGCCCCTTGCACTGCAAGGCAGACTCTTAACCCACTGGACCACCAGGGAAGCCCTTAATTGATTTTTTTTTTTTTAACTGAAACCTTTTTTCCGTATTTTCCCACCTTCCCAAACCTCTAGAAAAGAATCAGAGCCAGTATAATTTCTCAGTCTTTGTGCATCACGGAGCATCTTTCTGTAGCCTCATAAATGGCAGACAGCTTTACCAGTGTATGATTTTGGAGTCACAGCATTTTTTCCTCAACAATTTTGTTCCAGTGACTTTTGGCATTTAAATTTGGGCAAGAGAAAATATGGTTGGCATTGTTTATTTTTCTTTATAGATAGCCTCCTTTTCCAGCCTAGATGTTTATCTGAGTTTTTGTGCGTCAGTAATGTTTAATAATATTATCAGGAGAGTTGTTCTATTTTAAGTTGTACAATGAAAAGCTCTTTACATTTGAAAAATTTGGGGTTTTTATTCTGCCAAAGAGCTGTTTTTGCATTCTATCGTTTATTATCACATCTATTTCATTTATTCTGTTCTCTCCCTTGATAACAGCAATTATCTGTCTTTAGGCATCTGTTTTCTTTCCTCTGAGAATGTCTTTTTGGTACCTTCACACATGAACACACATGAGCCAATGACAGATAGATACCAAGAGAACAGAAGCCTCACTGTTGTCATGCCCTTGTATGTTCACTGCAGTGTTCTCTGATTCTGCCAGTGTTTTTATATTAGCTGTTAATTTTACATAATTTCTCTTTAAGAATTATTTTTTATAGTTTCTTCTGTTTCAGCTCACATTTATTTTGATTTTCATACTCAAATTTGTATTTACCTGGTCTTTTAGTATAACAGATCCATTCTTTTATAATATGATTTCCTCTAATCTTAATTGATTTTTTTTTTAATTTTGGCCTCTTTTTAAAATTTATTTATTTATCCGTTTATTTTCATCCATCTTTATTCTTTGGCGTATGTGGGCCCCCCATTGCAGTGGCCTCTCTCACTGCAAAGCACCAGCTCTGGGCACATGCGCTCCAGAGCGCTGGCTCAGTAGTTGGACACATTGGTCCAGCCGCTCCGCGGCACGTGGGATCTTCCTGGGCCAGGGATCGAGCCAGTGCCCCTTGCACTGCAAGGCAGACTCTTAACCCACTGGACCACCAGGGAAGCCCTTAATTGATTTTTTTTTTTTTAACTGAAACCTTTTTTCCGTATTTTCCCACCTTCCCAAACCTCTAGAAAAGAATCAGAGCCAGTATAATTTCTCAGTCTTTGTGCATCACGGAGCATCTTTCTGTAGCCTCATAAATGGCAGACAGCTTTACCAGTGTATGATTTTGGAGTCACAGCATTTTTTCCTCAACAATTTTGTTCCAGTGACTTTTGGCATTTAAATTTGGGCAAGAGAAAATATGGTTGGCATTGTTTATTTTTCTTTATAGATAGCCTCCTTTTCCAGCCTAGATGTTTATCTGAGTTTTTGTGCGTCAGTAATGTTTAATAATATTATCAGGAGAGTTGTTCTATTTTAAGTTGTACAATGAAAAGCTCTTTACATTTGAAAAATTTGGGGTTTTTATTCTGCCAAAGAGCTGTTTTTGCATTCTATCGTTTATTATCACATCTATTTCATTTATTCTGTTCTCTCCCTTGATAACAGCAATTATCTGTCTTTAGGCATCTGTTTTCTTTCCTCTGAGAATGTCTTTTTGGTACCTTCACACATGAACACACATGAGCCAATGACAGATAGATACCAAGAGAACAGAAGCCTCACTGTTGTCATGCCCTTGTATGTTCACTGCAGTGTTCTCTGATTCTCCCCAGGTTTCTGCCTGTTGCTTGTTCTCAAAACGGATTCCAGTGTTCCTTCTAATTTTGTTAGTACAGTTTGGATTCATCTGTCCCTCCCTCATGCATCAGGGTTTTTTCTAGTTGCTTCTCAACTCGATCCATATTTTGAAACCTCTGTCCTCTTAGTTAATCCTTTACTTCCTTTATTTTATGTTTTCTTGAATCCCATACCATCTAAAGTGCATGTCTGTTTTCTGTAGGGACGGTTATAGAGAAAAACAAATGGGCTTAAACAATAAGTTAATGTATTATCTTACAAAACAGGAAGTCAGGAGGTAGAGGATTTTTCTGCAGCTTGGTTGAATGAGATGCATGGAATGTCCTTAAGGTTCCACGTCCTTTTCAAGCTCTCCACTTTGCCATCTCCTGTTGGCATTGCCCTCAGCCCGGATCCCCTCCAGGAGGCAAGATGGTTTTAGCAGTTCCAAGCATCAAGCCCACACATGGTAACATCCAGTAGGAGACAGAAGCTGTTGGAGTGTCCCTCTTAGAAGCAAGGAAATCTCTAGAAGATAATAGAACATTCCCTCTTAGCTCGTTGAAAATTTTTGAAAACTGGCAAAGATGATAGAACCACCAGTTGGCTTAAGGAAATCAGGATATGCCCCTAGGTCTTGGAATATAACCATTTTTTATGAGTCACATGGTGAATGTGTGGGCACCCAAGCTTAATTTGGGGTTCTGCCAAAAAGGAAGAAGTTTGGGAATGACTGTTGGGTCAACAGTCACCACTGACTACTTTTTCCTTTTGAAAATGTTATTTTTCTCAACATGCAGAGTGTCATTTTTCTTATTTTTCACATAGTGCATTATTTGAAGACTCTGTGCTGTTTTGTTTCTGTTTTCTTAACATTGGAGGAGGAGAGGTCTCTCCGGGACTGGTGTCTGCCAATAAACAGAGAAGGCAGATTCTTACTGTTGTGTTTGCTGTTCAGCTGATTGGAATCATCTTCTTGTGGCTGAAACAGGAGAAATAATGAATGTTCAGAGTCCCCATTCCTGTGTGACATGTCTTCCACCATCTCATGTGAGACATGTCTTCCACCATCTCATGTGAGAGCTGTGGAAGAAGGAATTCACACTCTCTCCACAAAGAGAAAGATAGAATTCTTTAAGCAAATGAATCCAGAAGCCCTTTCCCATGACTTTTCCCATCACAAATGTTTCCTAATACTGAATCTTGCATTCTAGGATACAAAAGTGTTTGTCTACCCTCTTTTGTCTTTTTTTATGTGTCAGGTCTTAAGGCATGTGGAATGTTAACTCCCCAACCAGGGATCACACCCTCATCCCTGGCATTGCAAGTCAGATTCTTAACCCCTGGACCACCAGGGAAGTCCCCACTTTCTTTTGTCTTTGCTAAGAAAAGGGATTGAGGAAGAAAGGGCTTGGAGGTGCCTGATCCCTGTATTGGCTTGCTAGAGCCCTGGAAGGAGAATGGGAAAAGATGAAGCATTTCTGTCCTTCTGAGCCAGTGTTACCTCAAGGAAGTATCACAGTCAATTGCCAACTGTACAGTGGCCATTTCAGCTCCTGAGAATGTGGTACCATGAGGTGGCACTGTATTTGCTGTTAGTTTTATAAGTTAAACCCTAGGCAGTTGGTTAGATTTAAGACTGGGAAAGAATGCAATTCCATCTATCATTACATAGAGTAAGAATACCTTCCCGAGAAGATACGAGATGGGGGTGGGGGTGGGGTGTGAACTTGCACTTTCTCAAAGGCCACAAATCTAAACCCACCTTATCCTAGTTTAAGTCCAAACTAGCATACCATGCCCATGATTTTATATTTAACTATCATTCATAATGAGATAAAACAGTGGTTGATAGTTGGTTTAAAGGAAAGCTTTTGAAAACGTAACTGTGTAGATATTCACCATTTCGTAGCCTGGCCACAGGTGTCTTATTTATACTTATTTTTCACATAGTGCATTATTTGAAGACTCTGTGCTGTTTTGTTTCTGTTTTCTTAACATTGGAGGAGGAGAGGTCTCTCCGGGACTGGTGTCTGCCAATAAACAGAGAAGGCAGATTCTTACTGTTGTGTTTGCTGTTCAGCTGATTGGAATCATCTTCTTGTGGCTGAAACAGGAGAAATAATGAATGTTCAGAGTCCCCATTCCTGTGTGACATGTCTTCCACCATCTCATGTGAGACATGTCTTCCACCATCTCATGTGAGAGCTGTGGAAGAAGGAATTCACACTCTCTCCACAAAGAGAAAGATAGAATTCTTTAAGCAAATGAATCCAGAAGCCCTTTCCCATGACTTTTCCCATCACAAATGTTTCCTAATACTGAATCTTGCATTCTAGGATACAAAAGTGTTTGTCTACCCTCTTTTGTCTTTTTTTATGTGTCAGGTCTTAAGGCATGTGGAATGTTAACTCCCCAACCAGGGATCACACCCTCATCCCTGGCATTGCAAGTCAGATTCTTAACCCCTGGACCACCAGGGAAGTCCCCACTTTCTTTTGTCTTTGCTAAGAAAAGGGATTGAGGAAGAAAGGGTTTGGGAGGTGCCTGATCCCTGTATTGGCTTGCTAGAGCCCTGGAAGGAGAATGGGAAAAGATGAAGCATTTCTGTCCTTCTGAGCCAGTGTTACCTCAAGGAAGTATCACAGTCAATTGCCAACTGTACAGTGGCCATTTCAGCTCCTGAGAATGTGGTACCATGAGGTGGCACTGTATTTGCTGTTAGTTTTATAAGTTAAACCCTAGGCAGTTGGTTAGATTTAAGACTGGGAAAGAATGCAATTCCATCTATCATTACATAGAGTAAGAATACCTTCCCGAGAAGATACGAGATGGGGGTGGGGGTGGGGTGTGAACTTGCACTTTCTCAAAGGCCACAAATCTAAACCCACCTTATCCTAGTTTAAGTCCAAACTAGCATACCATGCCCATGATTTTATATTTAACTATCATTCATAATGAGATAAAACAGTGGTTGATAGTTGGTTTAAAGGAAAGCTTTTGAAAACGTAACTGTGTAGATATTCACCATTTGATGCAGTAGCCCCTGGCCACAGGTGTCTTATTTATACTTACATTAATTGAAATTAAGTTCAAATAAAAATTCAGTCCCTCAGTCACATTAGCCATATTTCAAGAATGTGGTAGTCATGGGGAGCTTCCCAGGTGGCACTAGTGGTAAAGAATCCACCTGTCATCAGCGGAAATGGCTGCCATATTGGATGTGCACTTCCACCCTTTTATGATGTTCCATTGACCAGTGCTCTGCTGGGTCAGTGTATTCACTCTAGCCCCAAGTCAGCTCCCTTTGGAACTTGATTTGACTCTGACTGTCTGCATATACCCTCCCTGCCCAGTACTACAGCACTTAACCATATGTGATGTTGAGCACTGGAAATATGGTTGATCTGAATTGAAATGCTTTATAAGATACACACTGGATTTCAGTGTGAAAGGAATGTCAGAGAGTAAAAAACATCAAATATATCATAATTTTTTACCAGTTTACATTGAAATATAATTTTGATGCATTGGATTCAACAGAATTTCTTATCGAAATTCATTTCACTTATTCCCTTTGACCTTATTTAATGTTGGTATAAGAAAAGATTAAATTGCATACGAGACTCATGCTGTATTCCTACTGGACCTCTCTACCCTAGCATGTTACTATAGTCACCCTGCTATATAGCTCCAGAATGTTCTCCCTGCCCCTGTCTCTTTCTCCAGATCTGTGCTTCCCACTACAGTGACCATAAGCCACACATGGGTATCTAAGTGTAAGTGAGTTAAAATTACGTCAAATGTAAAATGCAGCTTGCCCGTCACATTAGCCACATTCTCCATTCTTAGTGGTCACATATGGTAAGAGGCTACCATGTTGCACAGCACAGATGCAGACGATTTCCATCATCATGGAAATGGGCAGAGCCAATAATATGTTGTACACAATTACAGAAAAATCCACAGAAATGGAGTGTGAATGCTTAAAGCTTGGCAATTGTTTCCACAGTGCCTAACTCTGCAGCATGCTGTCCTCTCACCTCCCATGAGCCCCATCCCTTCTCACCTTAGTGAGACGTGCTTATGCACCTTCTGTTTTCTTCTCTCCTGCATGTGGCAGCTTCTCCTCTGAACACGCTTTCCTCCATCGACCTGTCTGTACTTGTATATAACACTGTGCTTTGTACAGTAGAGGCACCCAGTAAATATTTCTTAACCAGTTGGAGTGGCTGTTCCTAGCAAAGCATCAGAAATATGTGGCTGATGTTAATAGAAGGTCTGTAATGACAGGTAGCAGAAGAGAAAGGAAAGAGAAGGTCAAAGTCAGGTTCCCAAGGAAGAATGACTGGTAGAAAGATAGGAAGGAGGAAATCAGAGGGAGTATGGTGACCCAGCGTCCCATTCATGGCACCCCAACCCCTCTGCTCCCCCCACAAGCACCTCACAGGCAGCGACGATACTCCTTGCAGGGGGCGGGGTGGAGGAAGATTCAAGCTCTAGACGACAGGTATAGAAAAAGGTACAAAATAAATCCAAAATATTATTATGTGATAAATAAACATGCAAGGCCCATAAATGAGAGGTTGGAATGGCATGAAAAGGAAGGGTCTGATGAGGAGAAAAAAATGAAAAATGGTCTCTCCCTAGGCCAGCTGGTTTGAGTTACGTTTTATGAGCAGCATGTGGATTCCAGCGCCCTTGTTGAATTAGCAACAGAATCGCACATTAGTTTTAAGGCTCCCTCTCGAATAGGAACATCATAACGCTTTTTAATTGGGGCTGATAAAAATGTAGCATTACTTGTAGGTTCCTGAGAGAAGTGAGTTGTGAAATTGGGTTTTCATTAAACCTAATGATGGAAAATTAAGTATAGTGCGTCTGGTGAAATGGGGTGTGATAAAAGGCATCACTTCTGCATTATCAGAGGTTAATAAGGGAATAGGTGAAGTAAGATACATTGGAAAAGGGAGTCCAACTAGTTGAATTAATAAACCTTGAAAATCCCTTGGTTCCGAGTCTTCACAGCATCATTACCACCAGCAATGACATTATTACAAATGTTACAGTGATACAAGTTGCTAAATTTCAGACGCGTTTATTTTCCATTCCAGTGTTGGTTTTGCTGACACCCAAGTTTACAGTCTGTATAGCAATGTGTTTATAGAGGAAAACATCCATATTGGTCACTGTTTGGTTTTGGAAACACTTAGCATCTCACAAACATCGTCAGGCGCTTGATCCTAAGAAGCCAATCTCTGCCAGGCAGCTAGTCTCCCAGGCCACCCAGACCCATAGATCTCGGAGGACGTTGGTCCCCATATATGACGGTGGCTTAGGTGGGAGACATGCCCAGAGTGCCAGGCACTGACTGTGGTTCATCCTGCTCTGGGAATCATGAAGTTCAGGGCCTAGAGAAACAAACCCAAGTGTTCCTTTCTTCTCCATTCCCACGGGTGATATTCACCAGAAGGATGCTTCATATCCATGGCAGCCGGGACACCTATAAGACATAGTGTGTAGAAGGCGTCTTCTTACAATCCTTCACCAACGTCCCACTGGCTTGAAGGTTTGGAGACATTCAGACCTCTCCCGGCCTACCTCACACCATGTCTTACAGCCTTGTCCCCATCACGTCTCCACCCTCCACCTCCACTTCGTCTCGGGCTGCTTGCTCTTACCTAGATGTGCCTGGTTCTTCCCACTTCTCTTGTGCTTCCAATAGTTCTCCTCCTCTGCCCACCTCACAGGGTTCCAGACCCCTGGGCCACAGACTGCTACCAGTCCATGCCCCGTGGGGAGCCAGGCCATACAGCAGAGGTGAGCAGCTGGCCATGAGTGACCCTCCATCTGTATTTATCGCCACTCCCCACTGCTTACATTACCATGTGAGCTCTGCCTCCTGTCAGATCAGCTGGGGCATAAATAATCAGCCCCAAACCATCCCCTACCCTGGGTCCACCAGTCCCTGGTGCTAAAAAGGTTGGGGATCACTGTACGAGACCATCAGACCATAAGGATAAAAACCCGTATTCTGTGCATTTTCCAGTACCTGCCAGGATCCTTGGCATAGAGTGAGAGCTCAGTAAATCTTAACTCCTGATGACAAGGGGGTGATGGAGGAGGGACGCGGTGCCCACATTTGCCAGCTCTGTGTTTAAGCAGTGCCAGTGAAGATGTGTTACCTGTGACCTCACATCCCAATAAGCTGTATTTTCCTCATGCCTGCTAGGGAAACATAGGCTTGCGTCACACCTAGGCCCTTCTTCCTGGTGCATATACCTGTAGGTTCTAGATCTTTCTGTTGGCAATCCTTTCCTTACTGGGAACAGCTTTGCTCATGCTGTCACATAGGAGGGAAGTTTGCTTTTACAGAATTGGTGTTGGATGGGTGATTGTGACAGAGACAAACAAGCTGAAAGGTCCATGGATTTTGAGAAAACAAGTTGCAGAAAATGAAGAATATATGCTAAACCTCCCGGGATATGCATGTGGCGCAGACCTCGTGGGTCTGCCTTGGTGCCTTGTAGCACCTGGAAACATCTACGTGAAACACATTAATTATGGTGGTTCTCATCTTAGGCATGTCACAGACAGGATGATCTAGGGCATACTGTCCCTGTCTTTGGGAGGAGGGCCCAAGGCTGAATAGGTATGGATGAGACGACCTGGCCCTGGGAAGTTGGCAGTGTGTGACTGGCGGGGAGTTCATAGGGTAAGAAAGTGCTTTTCCTGGTCCAGAGGGAGCAGAGGAATTCAAATTCCGTCCTCCACAGGTATCCATTTTGAGGGTGGCCTATCGAATACAGGGCAGTGAACTCAATCCAATGTGTCTGAAGATCATTAACAGGGAAGATTATAGGTCTTACACCAAGGGAGATGATCAGACTGCTACCAGTCCATGCCCGTGGGAGCCAGGCCATACAGCAGAGGTGAGCAGCTCATGTGACCCCTGTATTTATCGCCACTCCCCACTGCTTACATTACCATGTGAGCTCTGCCTCCTGTCAGATCAGCTGGGGCATAAATAATCAGCCCCAAACCATCCCCTACCCTGGGTCCACCAGTCCCTGGTGCTAAAAAGGTTGGGGATCACTGTACGAGACCATCAGACCATAAGGATAAAAACCCGTATTCTGTGCATTTTCCAGTACCTGCCAGGATCCTTGGCATAGAGTGAGAGCTCAGTAAATCTTAACTCCTGATGACAAGGGGGTGATGGAGGAGGGACGCGGTGCCCACATTTGCCAGCTCTGTGTTTAAGCAGTGCCAGTGAAGATGTGTTACCTGTGACCTCACATCCCAATAAGCTGTATTTTCCTCATGCCTGCTAGGGAAACATAGGCTTGCGTCACACCTAGGCCCTTCTTCCTGGTGCATATACCTGTAGGTTCTAGATCTTTCTGTTGGCAATCCTTTCCTTACTGGGAACAGCTTTGCTCATGCTGTCACATAGGAGGGAAGTTTGCTTTTACAGAATTGGTGTTGGATGGGTGATTGTGACAGAGACAAACAAGCTGAAAGGTCCATGGATTTTGAGAAAACAAGTTGCAGAAAATGAAGAATATATGCTAAACCTCCCGGGATATGCATGTGGCGCAGACCTCGTGGGGTCTGCCTTGGTGCCTTGTAGCACCTGGAAACATCTACGTGAAACACATTAATTATGGTGGTTCTCATCTTAGGCATGTCACAGACAGGATGATCTAGGGCATACTGTCCCTGTCTTTGGGAGGAGGGCCCAAGGCTGAATAGGTATGGATGAGACGACCTGGCCCTGGGAAGTTGGCAGTGTGTGACTGGCGGGGAGTTCATAGGGTAAGAAAGTGCTTTTCCTGGTCCAGAGGGAGCAGAGGAATTCAAATTCCGTCCTCCACAGGTATCCATTTTGAGGGTGGCCTATCGAATACAGGGCAGTGAACTCAATCCAATGTGTCTGAAGATCATTAACAGGGAAGATTATAGGTCTTACACCAAGGGGAGATGATGAAGGAGAAGAGGGAGAAGTAGCTGTGAAGATTGAAGGAGGAGGTTCAGGCTTCCCTACCTGCGAGGTAGGTACAGCATCACCCTGGATTAAGAGTGGTTAAGCACTGGGGAAAGCAGACAGTTGGCAGAAGATGATCGCACGGCAGACGCCATAGCTGGAGAGAGCAGCTGAGACGGTGACAGACGTTGCTACCCACTGTGGATCCAAGACTGGCCCCAGTTCCTCCCAGTGTGCAACCCAAAGAAAACAAACCAGTGGGGAAACCGGGTCATAGGGATGCAGCCAAATGAACCCAAAGCAGATACCGGCTCTGATCTCCAGGGACCTGAGCTCTCCTCACCTGCAGGCAGGCACCGACACAATTCCAGGCAGGCTGCAGGAGTATCTAGCCTGCCTGGCTTCTCACTGATTCTGGAATTGGCCTGGATTGGCCAAGACCGCCCTGAGAAGCCTGGAGGACACGCAGAGACAGGCAGGAGAGGACAGCCAACCTGGAAGCTTGGCTTTCCTCCATCAAGATGCACCCTTGAATAGAAACAGACCACCAGTTATTGTGTGGCTGGTTGGTTGGTTGGTTGAATTTTCTGCCACCACATCCAGGCCAGGCAAACCATGTGGCTCCGTTCTTTCTGCAGTTGCCTGATCAGTGGAGTCCTGAGCTAGCTCCCTCAGCCTCCCCAGGTCAGGCTGGGGGAGGCACCAGGGACAGAGGGCAAAGCTCCTATAGGTGATGGTCTTGTAGCACCTGGAAACACCTACGGGAAACACATTAATTATGGTGGTTCTCATCTTAGGCATGTCACAGACAGGATGATCTAGGGCATACTGTCCCTGTCTTTGGGAGGAGGGCCCAAGGCTGAATAGGTATGGATGAGACGACCTGGCCCTGGGAAGTTGGCAGTGTGTGACTGGCGGGGAGTTCATAGGGTAAGAAAGTGCTTTTCCTGGTCCAGAGGGAGCAGAGGAATTCAAATTCCGTCCTCCACAGGTATCCATTTTGAGGGTGGCCTATCGAATACAGGGCAGTGAACTCAATCCAATGTGTCTGAAGATCATTAACAGGGAAGATTATAGGTCTTACACCAAGGGGAGATGATGAAGGAGAAGAGGGAGAAGTAGCTGTGAAGATTGAAGGAGGAGGTTCAGGCTTCCCTACCTGCGAGGTAGGTACAGCATCACCCCTGGATTAAGAGTGGTTAAGCACTGGGGAAAGCAGACAGTTGGCAGAAGATGATCGCACGGCAGACGCCATAGCTGGAGAGAGCAGCTGAGACGGTGACAGACGTTGCTACCCACTGTGGATCCAAGACTGGCCCCAGTTCCTCCCAGTGTGCAACCCAAAGAAAACAAACCAGTGGGGAAACCGGGTCATAGGGATGCAGCCAAATGAACCCAAAGCAGATACCCGGCTCTGATCTCCAGGGACCTGAGCTCTCCTCACCTGCAGGCAGGCACCGACACAATTCCAGGCAGGCTGCAGGAGTATCTAGCCTGCCTGGCTTCTCACTGATTCTGGAATTGGCCTGGATTGGCCAAGACCGCCCTGAGAAGCCTGGAGGACACGCAGAGACAGGCAGGAGAGGACAGCCAACCTGGAAGCTTGGCTTTCCTCCATCAAGATGCACCCTTGAATAGAAACAGACCACCAGTTATTGTGTGGCTGGTTGGTTGGTTGGTTGAATTTTCTGCCACCACATCCAGGCCAGGCAAACCATGTGGCTCCGTTCTTTCTGCAGTTGCCTGATCAGTGGAGTCCTGAGCTAGCTCCCTCAGCCTCCCCAGGTCAGGCTGGGGGAGGCACCAGGGACAGAGGGCAAAGCTCCTATAGGTGATGGTCTGTTCTGACTCCTTCTCTTTGAAGCAGATGGCAGCCGCGGGGAGCTGTCGCAGCCCACCCTCACGATCCAGACTCACCCCTACCGAGCCTGCGACCCTGTGGAGATGAGCTATCCCCGGGACCAGTTCCAGCCCGCCATCCGGGTGGCCGACCTGCTCCAGCACATCACCCAGATGAAGAGAGGCCAGGGCTACGGGTTCAAGGAGGAGTATGAGGTAAGAGACCACCCTGCAGCAAACTCCCTGGTGGACGCAAAAGCCCCAGGGGTGCTGACGTCTTGCTACTCAAGGTATGGTTGGGTGCCAGACCAGCAGCGTCAGCACCACCTGGGAGCGTGTCAGAAATAAACGCACCATCTCGGTTCCCACCCAGATCGGTCGCATCAGTTTGGAGTCACCTCCTCCTCGAATGAAAAGATAGAATGACTTGAGCCCCCGTCCCACATGTTGTAGAAAAGGCAGCAGATCACCCATGCCTTCTAGTGATTTCTAGGAGGTCTGCTTGCCCCCGGTCACCTCTTGCCTCATGGTCATGCTTCTGTTGTGTTTTGAATACCCCCAAGTCAGCATCTCATCTGGTGACCGCTGTCCCCCTCTCTCTCTGTACCTCCTCCGCGTCTTTGCCTTGGACCTCCCTCCCCAGTGCGTCCCTACTGCCAAGGAGTTGTTAGTAGCAGTTGTTACTCGGGCCTAGGGAACCAAAGAATGATTACAGTACTGGAAGCACCCCCAAAAATTCCAGGCAGGCTGCAGGAGTATCTAGCCTGCCTGGCTTCTCACTGATTCTGGAATTGGCCTGGATTGGCCAAGACCGCCCTGAGAAGCCTGGAGGACACGCAGAGACAGGCAGGAGAGGACAGCCAACCTGGAAGCTTGGCTTTCCTCCATCAAGATGCACCCTTGAATAGAAACAGACCACCAGTTATTGTGTGGCTGGTTGGTTGGTTGGTTGAATTTTCTGCCACCACATCCAGGCCAGGCAAACCATGTGGCTCCGTTCTTTCTGCAGTTGCCTGATCAGTGGAGTCCTGAGCTAGCTCCCTCAGCCTCCCCAGGTCAGGCTGGGGGAGGCACCAGGGACAGAGGGCAAAGCTCCTATAGGTGATGGTCTGTTCTGACTCCTTCTCTTTGAAGCAGATGGCAGCCGCGGGGAGCTGTCGCAGCCCACCCTCACGATCCAGACTCACCCCTACCGAGCCTGCGACCCTGTGGAGATGAGCTATCCCCGGGACCAGTTCCAGCCCGCCATCCGGGTGGCCGACCTGCTCCAGCACATCACCCAGATGAAGAGAGGCCAGGGCTACGGGTTCAAGGAGGAGTATGAGGTAAGAGACCACCCTGCAGCAAACTCCCTGGTGGACGCAAAAGCCCCAGGGGTGCTGACGTCTTGCTACTCAAGGTATGGTTGGGTGCCAGACCAGCAGCGTCAGCACCACCTGGGAGCGTGTCAGAAATAAACGCACCATCTCGGTTCCCACCCAGATCGGTCGCATCAGTTTGGAGTCACCTCCTCCTCGAATGAAAAGATAGAATGACTTGAGCCCCCGTCCCACATGTTGTAGAAAAGGCAGCAGATCACCCATGCCTTCTAGTGATTTCTAGGAGGTCTGCTTGCCCCCGGTCACCTCTTGCCTCATGGTCATGCTTCTGTTGTGTTTTGAATACCCCCAAGTCAGCATCTCATCTGGTGACCGCTGTCCCCCTCTCTCTCTGTACCTCCTCCGCGTCTTTGCCTTGGACCTCCCTCCCCAGTGCGTCCCTACTGCCAAGGAGTTGTTAGTAGCAGTTGTTACTCGGGCCTAGGGAACCAAAGAATGATTACAGTACTGGAAGCACCTGAATACAAGTCCTCCTGAGGTTCTGGTCACCTGACCAGTCCCTATCCACTTCCTTCCCTAAAATTCTCTTTAGCATCCTCACAATTTCCCATTTTTTTCCCTCCCTCTTTTCTCTTGCAGCCAAGAAAAGAACTCCCACACTGCCTTTGCTTTTTTATGTGGAACAGTGTAACTTTATCTTACTCCTTTTGTTTCCTCCTTGCCCATTGGGCCCCACCTTTTACAAACAAAAAGTAGAATGAAAACAGGGAGAAACTCATTAAGATGTTTTCTCCCACTGAAGAGCACCTCACTCCCAGGGGGAATTTTGCACCCCCTCAAGTGCCAATCAGAATCCAGCTGCAGGCGGCTTTGGAAAGAGCATGTCTTTCTTCTCTTCTCTCTCTCGCTCTCTCCCTCTCCTCCTTCTTTCCCAAAATAACTTTTTGAGCGTATACTGTGTACTGTGTTCCAGGCTCTGGGTTATTTGCACTAGGTTTTTTTGTTGTGGTTTTTTATTTCTACATGCAGCATGTGGCCCAAATATGCTAGGTTCAGTTTCAGTGTGAGCAGAGAAAATGCGTTGACTCAGATGCTACCCGTTTGGAATTCTTAATATTGAGGACTAAGTTTATCTCTCTGACTGTATTCTGAGAAAGAGCTTACACAGCGGTATTTCAGAAGCTGTCTGAGGTCATGAAATTGTGCTAAACTGGTGGGGAACGGTACACACGTCCAAATTCCAATGCAGCAAACTGTGAGGTCTCTCATTTTGCAACCTTACTTTTAAAATTCTTTATTAGGAGAATGAAGGGTTTGGATACGGTGATTACTAACAGGCCTGTCTGGTCCTAAAACTTTATGAGAGTGTAAAACATGGTAGCCAGGGGGATGTTTGACACGTTTATGAAAACAAAAACGTTTATGTCAATGGATGTAAGTAATTACCAGCTCAGGAGAACTAGCAGTTAATTTCAAATATGGTCTAAGTAAAATAGCATTTTTTCATATGTTCAATCTGTAAATTTTGGGAAGATATTGGGTTAAGAAGAGATAGTTGCAAGAGATAGTCTCATCACCTCACCTCCCTGGGTCTTGTTTCCTAGGAGACTGGTTGAATGATCTTGGTCTCAGGGGGCTGTGGGATGTAGCAGCCAGGAGCAGGACCTCGGTCCGTATCTTTGAAGAAAGAGTTCAGCAAAGAGACAAGATGGTGAAGCAGACAGAGCGGTCATTAGAAGTGAAGTGTGCATGGAAAACCCCACCCACTCAGAATGAGGTTTGCCCAATAGGAGTGGCTTAACTCTATTCTACGGGGGCAGTTTTCCAGGCTCCCTCAGCCAGTCATCTTGCTTGTGTTCATATTTGGCCTGACTCGGGCCCTCCTCCTCCTGAGGCATACATGCCTCTCAGCCAAGATCAATTTTAGCATGAGGGTTTCTGGGAGGTTGGCAGGATGTATTATGGGCTGGCACTGCCCTTCTTCCTTTAACCCCTGGGGATCTTTTTTTGCTCATCTGTGGTCTGGGATGTCTCCCTGACCCCAAGAATGAGAAAAAACGTGGTCAGCTGATCTTTTACTCAAGTAGGGCTCTGTTGTTATCTCTCTTTTGAAGTCTTGGGGGAGACTGCAGCGGCTCAGCCTGGGGCCCGTCTGTCTCCTGCCTCAATCCCAAGCCCTCACAGTGTGAGCAGAGAAAATGCGTTGACTCAGGTTAATATTGAGGACTAAGTTTATCTCTCTGACTGTATTCTGAGAAAGAGCTTACACAGCGGTATTTCAGAAGCTGTCTGAGGTCATGAAATTGTGCTAAACTGGTGGGGAACGGTACACACGTCCAAATTCCAATGCAGCAAACTGTGAGGTCTCTCATTTTGCAACCTTACTTTTAAAATTCTTTATTAGGAGAATGAAGGGTTTGGATACGGTGATTACTAACAGGCCTGTCTGGTCCTAAAACTTTATGAGAGTGTAAAACATGGTAGCCAGGGGGATGTTTGACACGTTTATGAAAACAAAAACGTTTATGTCAATGGATGTAAGTAATTACCAGCTCAGGAGAACTAGCAGTTAATTTCAAATATGGTCTAAGTAAAATAGCATTTTTTCATATGTTCAATCTGTAAATTTTGGGAAGATATTGGGTTAAGAAGAGATAGTTGCAAGAGATAGTCTCATCACCTCACCTCCCTGGGTCTTGTTTCCTAGGAGACTGGTTGAATGATCTTGGTCTCAGGGGGCTGTGGGATGTAGCAGCCAGGAGCAGGACCTCGGTCCGTATCTTTGAAGAAAGAGTTCAGCAAAGAGACAAGATGGTGAAGCAGACAGAGCGGTCATTAGAAGTGAAGTGTGCATGGAAAACCCCACCCACTCAGAATGAGGTTTGCCCAATAGGAGTGGCTTAACTCTATTCTACGGGGGCAGTTTTCCAGGCTCCCTCAGCCAGTCATCTTGCTTGTGTTCATATTTGGCCTGACTCGGGCCCTCCTCCTCCTGAGGCATACATGCCTCTCAGCCAAGATCAATTTTAGCATGAGGGTTTCTGGGAGGTTGGCAGGATGTATTATGGGCTGGCACTGCCCTTCTTCCTTTAACCCCTGGGGATCTTTTTTTGCTCATCTGTGGTCTGGGATGTCTCCCTGACCCCAAGAATGAGAAAAAACGTGGTCAGCTGATCTTTTACTCAAGTAGGGCTCTGTTGTTATCTCTCTTTTGAAGTCTTGGGGGAGACTGCAGCGGCTCAGCCTGGGGCCCGTCTGTCTCCTGCCTCAATCCCAAGCCCTCACAGTGTGTGGGAGCAGGGAAGGGGCACACACATGTGTGCTCACTCTCACTTGTGTAGATCTGTCTGGTAAGGGAATGTCAGGAGAGGGCATGCTGTTTGTAACATATGAAGGTTGAATAAGCCGTCAACCATGATATTTAATTTGTTTTAAATTTTCAAATAGTATTAAGGGATCTGTGTGACTTATCCAAAAGGGGGCCAGTTGTCAAAACTTGAGAAACACTGTTCTACGGAAGTTGCAATGTAAAATTTGAAAATAGGAAGCCAAATACATTTGACAATTCTGGTGCACTGCCACTCAGAATGAGTGCATTTTTTAAAGCATCCATCCCTTTGTGGTGCAATTTGGGCTGTTTTTTTTTTTTTTCCTAACATTTCTTTGTGTGTGTGTGTGTGTGTGTGTGTGTGTGTGTGTGTGTGTGCCTTTTTGTATTTTCCAGATTTCCTAGCATGGAAATGAACTGCTTTTATAGTGAGAGAGAAAACAATGCATGTTGTTTCATCATTTGGAATTCAACCAGAAATAGCACTAAGAAGACTAGAGTTGCCCTCAATTAATTCAAATTATATTAATCAGTTAGCTTGAATGTTTTGCTTCTAGTTAACAGCATTTCCTGATTAACTAGAGGTTAATTGGAAAACATTACTTAATAGGAGTCTTTCCATAATGTCTGTCCACTGACTTAGACTGTAGCTGGATGTTACTTTGATCATTGAGGCTCCTATGATGTCTGGAAGCTGGAGACTGAGCAAAGAATCACAATTCTACTTGAAAACCATTTCCTGTTGTAGATATAAGATTCCCAGGTCTTCAGGCCTACTCTCAAACCCATACACTATGTTCTGTTTGTTGCCCCCCGTTTTTCATACGAATGAGTAGGTTTGACAAGTTCACCCTGCCCTTCTTCGGGAGGTTGGCAGGATGTATTATGGGCTGGCACTGCCCTTCTTCCTTTAACCCCTGGGGATCTTTTTTTGCTCATCTGTGGTCTGGGATGTCTCCCTGACCCCAAGAATGAGAAAAAACGTGGTCAGCTGATCTTTTACTCAAGTAGGGCTCTGTTGTTATCTCTCTTTTGAAGTCTTGGGGGAGACTGCAGCGGCTCAGCCTGGGGCCCGTCTGTCTCCTGCCTCAATCCCAAGCCCTCACAGTGTGTGGGAGCAGGGAAGGGGCACACACATGTGTGCTCACTCTCACTTGTGTAGATCTGTCTGGTAAGGGAATGTCAGGAGAGGGCATGCTGTTTGTAACATATGAAGGTTGAATAAGCCGTCAACCATGATATTTAATTTGTTTTAAATTTTCAAATAGTATTAAGGGATCTGTGTGACTTATCCAAAAGGGGGCCAGTTGTCAAAACTTGAGAAACACTGTTCTACGGAAGTTGCAATGTAAAATTTGAAAATAGGAAGCCAAATACATTTGACAATTCTGGTGCACTGCCACTCAGAATGATGTCACTTTTAAAAGCATCCATCCCTTTGTGGTGCAATTTGGGCTGTTTTTTTTTTTTTTCCTAACATTTCTTTGTGTGTGTGTGTGTGTGTGTGTGTGTGTGTGTGTGTGTGTGCCTTTTTGTATTTTCCAGATTTCCTAGCATGGAAATGAACTGCTTTTATAGTGAGAGAGAAAACAATGCATGTTGTTTCATCATTTGGAATTCAACCAGAAATAGCACTAAGAAGACTAGAGTTGCCCTCAATTAATTCAAATTATATTAATCAGTTAGCTTGAATGTTTTGCTTCTAGTTAACAGCATTTCCTGATTAACTAGAGGTTAATTGGAAAACATTACTTAATAGGAGTCTTTCCATAATGTCTGTCCACTGACTTAGACTGTAGCTGGATGTTACTTTGATCATTGAGGCTCCTATGATGTCTGGAAGCTGGAGACTGAGCAAAGAATCACAATTCTACTTGAAAACCATTTCCTGTTGTAGATATAAGATTCCCAGGTCTTCAGGCCTACTCTCAAACCCATACACTATGTTCTGTTTGTTGCCTGTCACTTCCCTACTCTGCTCAGTTTTTTCATACGAATGAGTAGGTTTGACAAGTTGACATATAAGGGACCTCTCAGCTCTAGCAAGCTGTGTCTTATAAAATTCAATTAAGTTTTGTAGTCACAAATTTGTTCATTAAATATTTACTACGTATTTACTGTTCCCAAGAACTGTTCTAGATATTTGGGATACAACAGAGAACAAAAATGGACAAAGATGTCCATGCCTTGGTGAATCTTGTGTTTCTAGGAGAGGAACCTCAAAATAGAACAGTCGACTTAAAAATATGGTTGTTATTTTATACTAATGTACTTATTGTGATATGTTAGAAATAACATAGTAAACAGTGAAAAATACTGTGTTAGAAACGGTCGCCAGTCTTAGTGACATCAGACAACCCATTTATCATGCACGTTGACTTGGAAGATCAGGAATTTGGACAGGGATAGTCTGTCTCTACTCCGTGATGTGTGAGGCCTTGACTTGGAAGGCCTGGCTTAGAGCTGAAGTGATCTGGAAGTGTCTTCACTTACATGGCTGCCAGCTGATGTAGGCCGTCATCTGGGTTCTCAGCTGGAATTGCTAACCAGAACACCTACACTTAGCCTCTTCAGGTGGCCTGGGTTTCCTCACAACATGGTTGCCTCAGGAACCTTGAACTTCTTCCATGGTGGTACAGAGCTCCATTAGTGAGCCTGCTAGCTACCAAAGTGGAAGGTGCATCACTCCCTTGTGACCTACACTTGGACACCACACATCAATGTTCCTACTACCTTTTATTGGTTATAAGCAAACAATAACCGCTTACATTCTTAGAAAAGGGGAATTAGACTCCATCTCTTTTTTTAAATGTTTCTTTTATTATTTATTTGGCTGAGCCAGGTCTTAGTTGTGGCACATAGGCTCTTCAGTTTTCACTGCACCATATGGGGTCTTTTCACTGCAGGCTGTAAACTTATAGTTGTAGCATGTGGGATCTTGGTTCCCTGACCAGGGATCGAGCCTGAGCCACCTGCATGGGAAGTGCACCTGGACAACCAGGAAAGTCCCTGGATTCCATCTCTGGATGAAGGGAGTCTTCAGGCCTACTCTCAAACCCATACACTATGTTCTGTTTGTTGCCTGTCACTTCCCTACTCTGCTCAGTTTTTTCATACGAATGAGTAGGTTTGACAAGTTGACATATAAGGGACCTCTCAGCTCTAGCAAGCTGTGTCTTATAAAATTCAATTAAGTTTTGTAGTCACAAATTTGTTCATTAAATATTTACTACGTATTTACTGTTCCCAAGAACTGTTCTAGATATTTGGGATACAACAGAGAACAAAAATGGACAAAGATGTCCATGCCTTGGTGAATCTTGTGTTTCTAGGAGAGGAACCTCAAAATAGAACAGTCGACTTAAAAATATGGTTGTTATTTTATACTAATGTACTTATTGTGATATGTTAGAAATAACATAGTAAACAGTGAAAAATACTGTGTTAGAAACGGTCGCCAGTCTTAGTGACATCAGACAACCCATTTATCATGCACGTTGACTTGGAAGATCAGGAATTTGGACAGGGATAGTCTGTCTCTACTCCGTGATGTGTGAGGCCTTGACTTGGAAGGCCTGGCTTAGAGCTGAAGTGATCTGGAAGTGTCTTCACTTACATGGCTGCCAGCTGATGTAGGCCGTCATCTGGGTTCTCAGCTGGAATTGCTAACCAGAACACCTACACTTAGCCTCTTCAGGTGGCCTGGGTTTCCTCACAACATGGTTGCCTCAGGAACCTTGAACTTCTTCCATGGTGGTACAGAGCTCCATTAGTGAGCCTGCTAGCTACCAAAGTGGAAGGTGCATCACTCCCTTGTGACCTACACTTGGACACCACACATCAATGTTCCTACTACCTTTTATTGGTTATAAGCAAACAATAACCGCTTACATTCTTAGAAAAGGGGAATTAGACTCCATCTCTTTTTTTAAATGTTTCTTTTATTATTTATTTGGCTGAGCCAGGTCTTAGTTGTGGCACATAGGCTCTTCAGTTTTCACTGCACCATATGGGGTCTTTTCACTGCAGGCTGTAAACTTATAGTTGTAGCATGTGGGATCTTGGTTCCCTGACCAGGGATCGAGCCTGAGCCACCTGCATGGGAAGTGCACCTGGACAACCAGGAAAGTCCCTGGATTCCATCTCTGGATGAAGGGAGGGACAGCTGCAAGATTCTAAAAAAGAATACAGAACAGGGGCAATTGGAAAATAGTCTGTGGATAATACAGTCTTCTACAAGTAAGTACCATGGGAAATGAAAGAATACAAGGAAGGGAGATGGTACATTCCAGGGACATGGGGTGAAGGAGGTTCCAATACTAAGCAAACTGAAAGGTCTGCTGAGTCTTTAATTCTGAGCTGTGAGCAGAGACATTGTGGAAAATATCTGGAGGAAAAGAATCCAGATCAAGGGAGTAATATATCTGACATCTACAAGGATATATAAGGATGTACAAGGAGCTCAAGGGTGGTGTGAGTAGAGTGAACATGAGGAAAAGTAATAGACGTTGTAACTGGGAAAATAAAGGGGGCCTGGCCATTTAGTGCCTTCTAAGTCATTGCAAGGACTTTTGACTTTTACTCTGAACAGGGCAGAAAACCACTGCAGAGCTTTGAGAATACAAGTGATCATTTTCTGACATATTTTGAAAGATTGATCCTGGCTACAATGTAGAGAATGGAAACAGAAGAAGGAAAGTGTAAAAGCAGGGAAACCAGTTGAGAGGCCACTGCAAGAACCTGGTGGAGACGATGGTGACTCACTGGGGATATAGTAGTGGGTATGGTGAGAAGTGGTTGGATTATGAATGTATTTTAAAGATAGAGTCAACCAAATTTTCTAACACATTCTATGTGGTGACTGAGAGAAGCAAAGGAATCAAGGGTGACTCTAGGGCTATTATCTGAGCGACTGGAAGGATGGAGTTGGCATCAGTGGAGATAGGGAAACTGCAGGTGGAACAGACTTGGCAGTAAGGAAGGAATGGGGAGTTCAGTTTGAACTAAGCAGTCCATTAGCTATCCTAGTGGAGATCGAAAGTAGGTAGCTGGATGTATGAGACTGGAGTTTGGGAAAGAAGCCTGGACTGGGGAGAAAGTCTGGGGAGTCATTGACTTAGAGAGGATATAAATGTTCAAAGTCAGTGAGTACAGACAGAGATGGAAAGCATGTGGGATCTTGGTTCCCTGACCAGGGATCGAGCCTGAGCCACCTGCATGGGAAGTGCACCTGGACAACCAGGAAAGTCCCTGGATTCCATCTCTGGATGAAGGGAGGGACAGCTGCAAGATTCTAAAAAAGAATACAGAACAGGGGCAATTGGAAAATAGTCTGTGGATAATACAGTCTTCTACAAGTAAGTACCATGGGAAATGAAAGAATACAAGGAAGGGAGATGGTACATTCCAGGGACATGGGGTGAAGGAGGTTCCAATACTAAGCAAACTGAAAGGTCTGCTGAGTCTTTAATTCTGAGCTGTGAGCAGAGACATTGTGGAAAATATCTGGAGGAAAAGAATCCAGATCAAGGGAGTAATATATCTGACATCTACAAGGATATATAAGGATGTACAAGGAGCTCAAGGGTGGTGTGAGTAGAGTGAACATGAGGAAAAGTAATAGACGTTGTAACTGGGAAAATAAAGGGGGCCTGGCCATTTAGTGCCTTCTAAGTCATTGCAAGGACTTTTGACTTTTACTCTGAACAGGGCAGAAAACCACTGCAGAGCTTTGAGAATACAAGTGATCATTTTCTGACATATTTTGAAAGATTGATCCTGGCTACAATGTAGAGAATGGAAACAGAAGAAGGAAAGTGTAAAAGCAGGGAAACCAGTTGAGAGGCCACTGCAAGAACCTGGTGGAGACGATGGTGACTCACTGGGGATATAGTAGTGGGTATGGTGAGAAGTGGTTGGATTATGAATGTATTTTAAAGATAGAGTCAACCAAATTTTCTAACACATTCTATGTGGTGACTGAGAGAAGCAAAGGAATCAAGGGTGACTCTAGGGCTATTATCTGAGCGACTGGAAGGATGGAGTTGGCATCAGTGGAGATAGGGAAACTGCAGGTGGAACAGACTTGGCAGTAAGGAAGGAATGGGGAGTTCAGTTTGAACTAAGCAGTCCATTAGCTATCCTAGTGGAGATCGAAAGTAGGTAGCTGGATGTATGAGACTGGAGTTTGGGAAAGAAGCCTGGACTGGGGAGAAAGTCTGGGGAGTCATTGACTTAGAGAGGATATAAATGTTCAAAGTCAGTGAGTACAGACAGAGATGAAGACCCAAGACTCACTCTTACAGAATTTCTCCTGTAAAATGTGAGAGCCCTTTTCCTAGACCAGATGTTGTACTGGGCTCTGGGAACTAAGGAAACAATAGAGTCCTTGCCTTCTAGGGAACGTGGAGCTTATTTTTAGAGGTGGGCATATAAACTTGACTAGTTCACTATTTGACAAAATGTCACACTTAGAGGTATCCCCAGAGGGCTATCAGAACCCTTGGAGGTGGGATGCCTTGCACCTCACCTGAGGCTGGATGGCCAGTGGTTTTCTGAGAGACTTGAAGCCTAAGCAAAGCAGACAAATAGGAGGGAGCCTGGAAGGAGATGGGGCTAAAGTTGTTAGTTGGGGCAGGCATGTAGGGTCCGGGGAAGGGGATTTTGTCAGGCTGAGAAGTTTGGATTTTTTTGCAGGAGCAGTGGGGAGCTACTGAAAAGAGCAAGACTTTTAAGCTGGGCATTCATTTTTAATGAAACTCTTTGTCGTGGGCCAGAGCAGGGAGAACAGAGACAGGTAGGCGACTAAGACAGTAATTCAAGGAAAATACAAAGTTCCCTGAACCAGGAGACTGGGCCCTGAGCCCAGACAAGCCCACACACATTCTTTCATGTAGAGCCATAAAATCAGCTTGTTCTCTTGAGCATGAAAGTTTGAATCTCTCGAGATACAGATAGATAGACAGACAGACAGAGACATATTTTTTTTAAGTTCAGTGACTTGAAGTAATGCATGAATGGTCCTAAATTGAGAGTCAAAATGCCCAGGCTCGAGTCCTGTCTGTTTTGTTAAGTATCTGAGTGACCCTGAGCCAGTTAACTATGCCCTCTCTGGGCCTCCCTTTTCATATTTATACAGTGAGAGTGAAGACATTGGTCAAGGTGATCCAGAGAGCGCCCTGTCCATGCTAGGCTGGGAGTCTGAGTAGGAACCAGTCGTCCAGGTGGATCTCCCACCCTGCCTGTAGCTCCACTGGACCCCTCTCTCTGGGGCTCCCATCCCTGTAGTTGTGTCTCGAGTCTTAGCAGCCCTGACTGACTGGGTTCCTAAGAACTCAAGGAGGCCTAAGGCAAATTAGCACACTTCTGTACAGATCTGAGTCTTAGAGGCTTTCCATTTTGACTGCACATTAGAATTACCCAGTGAGTTCTAAGAACACCAACACCCAGCCCATCCTTCAGCCCAGTTCCATCAGAATCTCTGAAAGTGGGATCCGGGGTCAGTATCTTCTAAGCTCTCCAGATGACCTGACATACTTTCAAGGTTGAGATACTGATTTCAGGAGATCCAGGAAGTTCCCAGCACTTGGCCTGCTGATGCCCACAGACCTCCTCACCTCACCAGATCCAACACCCATGGAAGCAGGTAGTGACCCCTCGAGTCTACCCTGCTATTGAGACACAGCCACATTAAAGTCAAGAGGCTTCTACACATGATCTTGGACTTCAGTGCCTTCCTTCCTTCCCCTCCTATCTCCCCCAACCAAATTCTCCCACCTTCCCCAGTTGCAAAACAGAAATAATCCTAAGCATGCCTTCAAACGCTAACAGGTGTTGGCTAGAGAGTAGGTTTGTCTGTGAGTCCTAGAACCCCAGCCACTGTCATGGTCAGATGAGCATCAAGTTTGAGAAGGATGCACGGCAAGATGATGAGGTAACTTTGTGATGGAGACAAGGAAGAGAAGCATGTCACTCCTGGTCCCATCCAGGCAGCCTGTCGTCATAATGAATAGAACAAGCCCAGTAGGGAAACCAGAAGGTATCTGGTTATTAAAGCTCCATTAAGACTATTTAAGGCAACAAGGAACAGCTGTGAGGAATATGATACAGCCTAATGAAGAGCAAACGTTTGTTCATTTTCCAGCTCTGAGTAGACACGCCGTATGCATGACTTGTATGTGTTCAGGCCAGCATTGCCATCTTTTTCTTAGTCATCTGTGGGCAAGGGTGGGCAGGCAGCCTTGATGGAATGTAACCATGGAGATGGATGCTTCAGATCGCCCTTAGGTGCCCTCGTCTCTGCTCAGAGCCACCTAATCAGGGACAGAATGGACCTTCTGCTTCTCCTACAGTATTTTTTCTCCCTTTCATTGGTAAGAGAGTCACAAAACATCCCAGGCTTATCCAGTTTTCGAGGTCTCCCACCCTGCCTGTAGCTCCACTGGACCCTCTCTGGGGCTCTCATCCCTGTAGTTGTGTCTCGAGTCTTAGCAGCCCTGACTGACTGGGTTCCTAAGAACTCAAGGAGGCCTAAGGCAAATTAGCACACTTCTGTACAGATCTGAGTCTTAGAGGCTTTCCATTTTGACTGCACATTAGAATTACCCAGTGAGTTCTAAGAACACCAACACCCAGCCCATCCTTCAGCCCAGTTCCATCAGAATCTCTGAAAGTGGGATCCGGGGTCAGTATCTTCTAAGCTCTCCAGATGACCTGACATACTTTCAAGGTTGAGATACTGATTTCAGGAGATCCAGGAAGTTCCCAGCACTTGGCCTGCTGATGCCCACAGACCTCCTCACCTCACCAGATCCAACACCCATGGAAGCAGGTAGTGACCCCTCGAGTCTACCCTGCTATTGAGACACAGCCACATTAAAGTCAAGAGGCTTCTACACATGATCTTGGACTTCAGTGCCTTCCTTCCTTCCCCTCCTATCTCCCCCAACCAAATTCTCCCACCTTCCCCAGTTGCAAAACAGAAATAATCCTAAGCATGCCTTCAAACGCTAACAGGTGTTGGCTAGAGAGTAGGTTTGTCTGTGAGTCCTAGAACCCCAGCCACTGTCATGGTCAGATGAGCATCAAGTTTGAGAAGGATGCACGGCAAGATGATGAGGTAACTTTGTGATGGAGACAAGGAAGAGAAGCATGTCACTCCTGGTCCCATCCAGGCAGCCTGTCGTCATAATGAATAGAACAAGCCCAGTAGGGAAACCAGAAGGTATCTGGTTATTAAAGCTCCATTAAGACTATTTAAGGCAACAAGGAACAGCTGTGAGGAATATGATACAGCCTAATGAAGAGCAAACGTTTGTTCATTTTCCAGCTCTGAGTAGACACGCCGTATGCATGACTTGTATGTGTTCAGGCCAGCATTGCCATCTTTTTCTTAGTCATCTGTGGGCAAGGGTGGGCAGGCAGCCTTGATGGAATGTAACCATGGAGATGGATGCTTCAGATCGCCCTTAGGTGCCCTCGTCTCTGCTCAGAGCCACCTAATCAGGGACAGAATGGACCTTCTGCTTCTCCTACAGTATTTTTTCTCCCTTTCATTGGTAAGAGAGTCACAAAACATCCCACTGTAGATAACCTCTGAGAGGTTCTGGTCCAGCTCTTCAATTTGCAAATGAGTGATTCTTGGGTAAGGGCATGGGGAATTAGTGGCAGAAGCCCAAAACATGAAAGGGAAAACCATGGTTGTTCTGCAGCACTGGAGACTCAAAATGACCAAAATAGAAAGACTTGATTCCACCTGCTTATTTCAGTCTGTGCTCCATGGATCAAAATAAGGAGAATGTGGGCCATTTCCAGAGGTGGCTAAAACACATCAGGAGCCATGTGGTTTCAGATTTGACAGTTTTTCTACCAAGAGCATGCTCATGTGCGGGACACTATTCATTGAACCTTTTCTTTTGAGCTTATTTTTATTTTTCCATTTAGTATTCTGTCTATAACCTGGCAATATTTTGTTTAGTTGGAACCCTCCCCAGCCAAATGAGCAATTTTGAGAATCTCCTGAAACCAGCATCTCAACCCTCTAGAGAGTAGCTTGCACTCGCTGCAGCCGGAGAAGGCCTGCTTACAGCGATGAAGACCCAGCACCGGCCCAAAGAAGACATGGATTCATTGATCTATTAACTAATTCTTTTAAGAAAAGAATAGTTCCTTACAAAAACTTAAAAGGCAGTATTTCTTAAAGAAAGACACCAGCAGAGAAAGACCCATATGTCCATGGGCTGTCTCTGGAGATGTATAGATTGTCTTCAGGGTAAGATTCCCCAGGAATTTTCTATCTACCTCCCCGCCTAAAGCAGTGGTTCTTTTTTATTTATATATATAATTTATTTATGTATTTATATTTGGCTGTGCTGGGTCTTCACTACTGCAAGGGGTTTTCTGTAGTTGCGACGAGTGAGGGAAACATCATGGCATTGTGCCGGCAGAGTGCCACACGTCATGGAGCACGGTTTCTTGGGCACATTGGGCTTCTGTAGTTGTGGTCCCCTGCCTCTAGAGCGCAGGCTCAGTAGTTGTGGCACATGGGTTTAGTTACTCTGCTGCATGTGGGATCTTCCTGGACCGGGGATCAAATCCATGTCTCCTGCATTGGCAGGCTGATTCTTTACAACCAAGCCACTTTCAGGAAAGTGCTACAGAACCTAAAATAGTGGTTCTTAAACTGTGCTGTGTGTCAGAGCCACCTGGAGTTAGTGAAAGAACATTGAAACACTGGCTCTTTGATGCCGGACAGGGCCCAGGCCTCTGCATTCTACCAAATTCTCTGAAACATCTGGATCCCTACCAAAGTTTGAGAACCGCTGACCTAAAATTTGTCATTTAAAAGAGAGGGTGTCACTTTTAATGGGGTCTGTTAAAGAGTGCTCTGTGACTCTATGCAGATAGACGCTCAGCTGTTCTGCTCATTCCAAGCTCCTGTCACAGACAAATACCCCGGTCTTGCTGCCATCTGATGTTCGACTCAGCATCCCCAGCCGAACTCATTCATTGCCGTCTATTTAGTGACACAGTGCACAATAATGTTTGCTCTCCCAATGCCACTCAGAGTAGACGTCATTAGTCATCCTCTCCTGCCTTCTCTGTCCACATTTATAATCTCTAAGGTGTGTGCTTTTCAGCAGAGAAGGAGGCATTTGTTGAAAGTGTGACCTCCACCAGGGCCACCGGTAACTCAAACAACACCTTAGAGTGAAATAGCAAAAGGTACACCCGTCCCAAGAGACTTGACGTTATCACCTTCCAGGAAATGTTCAGAATATGTACAAAAATCTCTCATGCTGACCAGATGCATAGTGTTCCCTTAGGTACAGTGCTCTTGTGTTGGGTACACCATCCATGGTGGCCCTTGCCATCCACCACCTAGCCACGGTCTTCTGTGAACACAGGTATTTGTCAAACTCATGGGCCACAGTTGAGACCAGACCTCAGGCTTCCAACGACCTGTGAAACTCCTTCTTACTCCCTGAATATGTGTCTTGCCTGTACCCAGAGCAACCAACTTGTCCCAGTTTATGTAGAGATCATACCAGGTTTCTCTATTTTTACTTTTATTTTTTCCAAACTTTAAACTTTTTCTTTTGTGTTAGGGTATAACCAATTAACGACAATATTGTTGTAGTTTCAAATGAATAGGGAAGGGACTCAGCCGTATATATATACACATGTATCCCTTCTCCCCCAAATTCCCCTCCCATCCAGGCTGGCACATAACATTGAGCAAAGTTCCATGTGGTATACTGTAGCTACCTGTGGGTTATCCATGTTTAAAATAGCAGTGTGGGACTCTTCTGGTGGCCTAGTGGTTAAGACTCTGCAGTTCAAAGCAGAGATCTCAGGTTTGATCCCTGATCTTGGAAGCTAAGATCCCACATGCCGCATGGTGCAGCCAAAATAAATAAATGAAATATTAAAAAAATAGCAGTGTGTATGTGACTCAGGATGGTCCCAGTTTTAAACGAAAGTTCTACATCCTGGGAACCCCTTTGATCTGAGGCAAACCAAGAAGGCGGTTCAGGGGGCCGTCTTTAGTCTTGCAACAATAAACTGTATGTTTCTGCTCAATAGGTAGCAAGAGAATGAATTCTGAAAGTAAGCCCAGGGAGCTTGATAATAGCATATCCTTGGGGTGGAGGAGTTGGAACACCTGCCGTGTGCCAGGTGCCTGTAGGTACTATCTCAGGTCATCCCTACTCATCACAAACCTCCATGGGTGTATTTTTTCATTTATTAATATGTGACACAATGTTTATTGGGGGGCAATGCAGGGTGTACAGTTCAATGAGTTTTAACAAATGCTAGAGTCATGTAAACACCAAAAACATCAGGATACAGAAGAGTTCCATCAGCATTCCACTGTTTTGCAGGCTGCCACTGGGTAGTCAAGTCCTCCCCCGTCCCTAACTTGAAGGTTTCCTTGTTCACTTAATTGTCAGAGAATTCACTGAGACTTGAAGTCATGAAATGATTGGAGGTAAAAGTCTCTAGTAGCCAGCTCCCACTGGCTCCAGGGAACTTCAGCTCTGTGACTGGGAGTGACGGTGGGTGGGTGGGTGGAATGCCACCATGAGAAGAATTGATTTGGGATAGGTGCCAGCTGATAATCTTATGGTAAAGTCTGTGAGGACTGTCTGTCTGCCTTTTGCAAAGCTCTGCCTCTTCCCTGTCTCATGTGCATGGCAAGAGATATTTTTTTGACAAGACCCATGTAAAATGGCTCCCTCTTGGTGAAGGCTGTCTGGGGCCTTCCTGCACCAGGAGAGTGGAATCGTGGGTGGGGTCACAGGGAAATCCAGGCAGGCTGGACTCATCCTGGAGGAATCAGGCCCTCAGTGTGTCCTGAAGCATCAGCCAGAAACAGCCTGGTCAGCACTGCCGGGGCCTGGTTTTGCTGCACCCCAGGGCACATCATATCCAATTATCTCCAGGGATACAGCCAAGCCAAAGGGAGGAAGGAGGGCATCGGAGCTGTGACAGAATCTGCTGAGGTTAGTGGAGGAACAGGTAAAAGGAACAGAGCTGGGCAGGCTCAGCTGTGGATTGAGCTGCTCTAGCAAGCCCTGTGTCCTGATGTCTCATTGTTTGGGCCCTAACTCAAGGAGGCTTGAGCAGAGTGTCCAAGGAAGGGTGACAAGTTTCAGAAAACACTTTCATATTTCCAGAAGGCCAAAGCAAGGGATAGGAAGAGGAATCAGCCAGCCAGACATCAGGGCTAATTCTCAGTTCCAACAGGAAATCTAAGTATGAACGAGAAAGACCATGGTAGCTTGCAGAGTGCTATGACCCAGCTTAGCAGGGTGGAAGAAACCCGTGACTTGCAGTCAGGGGATCTGAGCTCCCGCTGGCTCCAGGAGACCTCAGCTCTGTGACTGGGAAGGGTAGAGGATGAGTGGAACGCAACCTTATCTGGAAGAGGTACCAGTTAATAATCCTACCCTGAAGTCTATGAGGCCTGTGAAGAGGATAAAGGGAGGGTTCAGGAGACAAGCACTCTTAGCCACTTCTCATGAGGCTGGAACTGGGGGACATCTCAGGAAGAGGATGTCAGAAAGCACTCTTAGGACATGGACTGTGTTAGGTGATGTGGGGCTTTGCTCTGGATTGGACAGCATTAGGAAGTGGTAGGACAGGGTACCTTAGTACATCTTAACTGTTAGAACAGGGCACAGGCTCCAGACTCAAGCAGAAATTGGCACAAGGCGCAGCAGTCACTCATAGGAAATAAGGTAGGGGTAGGTTTTGGCTTGGACAATATTCCTGCCTTTGTTTATGTTCAGATGGGCTTCACTGGTAGCTCAAATGGTTTAATATTCCCCTGCAGTGCAGATTGACCCAGGTTCAATCCCTAAGTCAGGAAGATTCCCTGGAAAATGGAATGGCTACCCACTCCAGTATTCTTGCCTGGTACATCCCATGGACAGAGGAGGCTGGTGGGCTCCAGTCCATGGATCACAAAGAGTCAGACACGACTGAGCAGCTAAGCATGACTCCAGAGTGGTTGTGTTTTTGCCTTGCTCTATCTGGGTCACAGAATTGCCTCATCTTGATGTTTACATTCTGTAAAATTGTTTATGTTCAACAGGAAAATACCGAGATCCAGCTGGGTGTGCCAAGCTAGCTCCCGGAAGTCAGGGGCTACTCTTTTCCTTCTCAAATGCCACTTTTTCAAAGAGTTCTGCCCAGTTCACTCAACCTGACATGGTTCCTTGTCCTGAATCACTGTCTATTCTAGGACTTAGTTTGCTGCCTTCAAAGTACTTGTCATAAACAATAATCATCTTGTTTATTGTTTGCACCTTCATATAACTAGGACAAAAAGCCCATAAGATCTTCTCTGCCATGTGCATTTTGAGTATTTTCTAGGACCTATTATAGTCCTGACACCCATATTGTCACTGGGAAAGGAAAGAAAGAAGGAAGAAGAAACAGGGAAGATGGGCTCACCTGATACATACTCCTGGGCAAATAATTTTCTGTTTCTAGACCTCAATGTGCTGATCTGTAAAGTGAAGCAATAATGTTTTCCAAAGATCCTTCTGAGTCTGCCTTTCCAAGATCCAGTGAATACCACTTAAAGAGAGCCGGGCATCCCCAAATACCTGTTAGGACTTAAAAAAAAGAAAGAATGAAGGAAATGACCACCCAAGAAAAGCAACACTGTGGAAGAGTTGGAAGCATTTCCACTCTCAGAGAAGAATGTAAAAATAGAGCCCAACACTCGCAGGAGAAGAGGGTGAGAAAAGGAAAGTGGAGACTGATAATGGATGAATATAATGAGATAGCAATTTTGGTTTCAAAAGAATGTGATTAGCTCCTAATGACTGCCACCATTCCCTGGCCAATCTACTGTGACTAGCCGCTAATGCAAAAATAATGCCCCTCGGCCGGCTCGCTTTGAAGATGGAGAGGATTCTCTCTTTCATACTCACACCCTCTCATATTTTTTCCCTTCCTAAGGTGATCCCCTATTAGATTGTAGCTCCCTAAAAAAGGAAATGGATGTGTGATCAAAGTCTGTAAGGGATTATTATCACATCCTCCTGAGTGGCCATGTGGTGTTCCCTCGGTGCCTTTGTCAATATCACCACAGCCCTTGGTCCCACCCATTCTCCCTCAGTCCCCGCCAGGGAGACACAGAGACTCCCAGGGTTGTGCCAGGACTGTGTGGTCTCCATGGAGAAGTGTCTCTCATCACAACTCGTCAGGACCATTGAGGATGTTTCAGAGGAGATCTTCACCCTGGGTTTATCCTGAAGAGCATGGCCTGGATGTTGAAAGGACTCCCAAGCTATGCCACTCCAGGACCCTGGGGTAGACAGCGTCGTGCTACAAACTTTCAGTGGCCCCGGAACTACTTTTCCTTCTCAAATGCCACTTTTTCAAAGAGTTCTGCCCAGTTCACTCAACCTGACATGGTTCCTTGTCCTGAATCACTGTCTATTCTAGGACTTAGTTTGCTGCCTTCAAAGTACTTGTCATAAACAATAATCATCTTGTTTATTGTTTGCACCTTCATATAACTAGGACAAAAAGCCCATAAGATCTTCTCTGCCATGTGCATTTTGAGTATTTTCTAGGACCTATTATAGTCCTGACACCCATATTGTCACTGGGAAAGGAAAGAAAGAAGGAAGAAGAAACAGGGAAGATGGGCTCACCTGATACATACTCCTGGGCAAATAATTTTCTGTTTCTAGACCTCAATGTGCTGATCTGTAAAGTGAAGCAATAATGTTTTCCAAAGATCCTTCTGAGTCTGCCTTTCCAAGATCCAGTGAATACCACTTAAAGAGAGCCGGGCATCCCCAAATACCTGTTAGGACTTAAAAAAAAGAAAGAATGAAGGAAATGACCACCCAAGAAAAGCAACACTGTGGAAGAGTTGGAAGCATTTCCACTCTCAGAGAAGAATGTAAAAATAGAGCCCAACACTCGCAGGAGAAGAGGGTGAGAAAAGGAAAGTGGAGACTGATAATGGATGAATATAATGAGATAGCAATTTTGGTTTCAAAAGAATGTGATTAGCTCCTAATGACTGCCACCATTCCCTGGCCAATCTACTGTGACTAGCCGCTAATGCAAAAATAATGCCCCTCGGCCGGCTCGCTTTGAAGATGGAGAGGATTCTCTCTTTCATACTCACACCCTCTCATATTTTTTCCCTTCCTAAGGTGATCCCCTATTAGATTGTAGCTCCCTAAAAATGGAAATGGATGTGTGATCAAAGTCTGTAAGGGATTATTATCACATCCTCCTGAGTGGCCATGTGGTGTTCCCTCGGTGCCTTTGTCAATATCACCACAGCCCTTGGTCCCACCCATTCTCCCTCAGTCCCCGCCAGGGAGACACAGAGACTCCCAGGGTTGTGCCAGGACTGTGTGGTCTCCATGGAGAAGTGTCTCTCATCACAACTCGTCAGGACCATTGAGGATGTTTCAGAGGAGATCTTCACCCTGGGTTTATCCTGAAGAGCATGGCCTGGATGTTGAAAGGACTCCCAAGCTATGCCACTCCAGGACCCTGGGGGTAGACAGCGTCGTGCTACAGAGGGAGCATACTTCTTCAGTGGGGCCCCATGGGTCATGACAAAGGCAAAGTACACAGAAGCAGAGTAAATGAAAAGCCCCAGTGGGTCTGTCCAAAAGTGAGGCACGAAGCTTTACTGTGTAGTGAGCTCTCCATCAACAAGGGCATCCAAGTAACAGATGGTAGGGATCATCTTATCAGCTGCCTGGAAGGCCATTGTGGGAAAGAGCACGGACAAGTTACTTTCAAAACTCACCTCCAGCTCTTAGATGCCAGGATCTTTGCTTTCTGTGTGCAGAGTCCACCTCTCCCACTATTTGTTTTTTTTTTTTCATCTATCCATCCACTCATTTATTCAAGGGGGACGATTCAGGCACACGTGAAATACAACATCAGTATTGGTTTATAAAGACACAGTTATGAGGAAGATGCTACCATTCACCTGGTGTAGCCCATCACCAGGCTGGAAAATAAGACATTGACATTATCAGCTGTTAAAGAATCTGTATATTAATAGAATAACTGACTAGCTGGGGATGGTGGGAAGGTAAGCGAGGAAGGTTTCACAAAAGAGAAGGTGCTTGAACTGGGTTTTGAAGGATATCTAGGAGTTGACTAGGCTGACTCAAGTGGGAGAAAATTTCAAGCAAAGGGAAGAGCGTGCGTCTAGTCTCAGTCTCAGGACTGTATGACACCTGAAATTGTCTGTGGTGTTGTGTTTAGTTGCTGGTCATTGATGTATCGATTTAAGGGTAAGCAATGAGGTTGGAGGGGCAGATGAGGGGAAATCATTAAGGATCTTGTATTAGAGTCTGGAATTCATCCTGAAGACAGTGGCAAGGGAGTAACTGGGTCACCACAGCCCTTGGTCCCACCCATTCTCCCTCAGTCCCCGCCAGGAGACACAGAGACTCCCAGGGTTGTGCCAGGACTGTGTGGTCTCCATGGAGAAGTGTCTCTCATCACAACTCGTCAGGACCATTGAGGATGTTTCAGAGGAGATCTTCACCCTGGGTTTATCCTGAAGAGCATGGCCTGGATGTTGAAAGGACTCCCAAGCTATGCCACTCCAGGACCCTGGGGGTAGACAGCGTCGTGCTACAGAGGGAGCATACTTCTTCAGTGGGGCCCCATGGGTCATGACAAAGGCAAAGTACACAGAAGCAGAGTAAATGAAAAGCCCCAGTGGGTCTGTCCAAAAGTGAGGCACGAAGCTTTACTGTGTAGTGAGCTCTCCATCAACAAGGGCATCCAAGTAACAGATGGTAGGGATCATCTTATCAGCTGCCTGGAAGGCCATTGTGGGAAAGAGCACGGACAAGTTACTTTCAAAACTCACCTCCAGCATTTAGATGCCAGGATCTTTGCTTTCTGTGTGCAGAGTCCACCTCTCCCACTATTTGTTTTTTTTTTTTCATCTATCCATCCACTCATTTATTCAAGGGGGACGATTCAGGCACACGTGAAATACAACATCAGTATTGGTTTATAAAGACACAGTTATGAGGAAGATGCTACCATTCACCTGGTGTAGCCCATCACCAGGCTGGAAAATAAGACATTGACATTATCAGCTGTTAAAGAATCTGTATATTAATAGAATAACTGACTAGCTGGGGATGGTGGGAAGGTAAGCGAGGAAGGTTTCACAAAAGAGAAGGTGCTTGAACTGGGTTTTGAAGGATATCTAGGAGTTGACTAGGCTGACTCAAGTGGGAGAAAATTTCAAGCAAAGGGAAGAGCGTGCGTCTAGTCTCAGTCTCAGGACTGTATGACACCTGAAATTGTCTGTGGTGTTGTGTTTAGTTGCTGGTCATTGATGTATCGATTTAAGGGTAAGCAATGAGGTTGGAGGGGCAGATGAGGGGAAATCATTAAGGATCTTGTATTAGAGTCTGGAATTCATCCTGAAGACAGTGGCAAGGGAGTAACTGGGTCCTCTTCGTGGTTTACAAAGATCTCTCTGATAATGCAGGAGAATGAATTGGATGGGGACAAAACCAAGGCCAGAGGAGGCTCGTGGGAAAGGATTTCTCCAGGTAAATCCACTATTTGCAAGAATCATGGCCACACATTAGAATCCCTCAGGGAGCTTTACATACTACTCACATCTGTGTCCGTTAAAGGCTGATTTAATGGTCTGGGGTAGGGCCATGGCTTTGGGAGTTCTAAAGCTTCCCCCAACAATTCTAATGATCTGCTATTATGAAACCTTAGGCTCACCATACCTGAACCCTGGTATATAATAGGTGGTCAGCAGGGTTTTTTCCCCAAAAAATGAGTATGAAAACATTCAGAGGGCTCTATACTTGGTTTCATACCACTTTGGCTGGATGTAATTAGGTAAACAGGGGCTTTTTGTTACAGAGAGTTTCAGGTAGACATCCAGCCCCAGAATACCAGTTTAAACATCACGAAGTCCAGTGCTGCCACTGAGGCCAACATGCCACACCTCTGCAGAGACCCAGGAATATAGAGGCTGGGCAAGGAGCCTGGAAGAGCTGGAGCTACCTGGCTGGGATGAGAGGCTGAGGCCAAAGACTGGAATCTGGCTTCTGAGAGTTCCATGCAAAAGCAAGAACCATGTGCAGTCTACAGATGACCTGTGCTAGTGGCAGCAGGGATGCAGGTGACGGGCAGTTACAGTGAGGAGTGAGTAGAGGATGCAGAGGAGAAACGGAGATGCAGTCTTCCACTTGCAGAGCAAGAATTCAGTTATCTCTCTAGCACCTTCTTCACACTCAGATTTAGGGCAGAGCCTAGCACCTGTTTGCTTCTCCTCTAGGGTACAAGTCAAATAGTTTTTGACACCCAGAGAACTGCATTCTGATGACACGATAGCTGGGAAGGCCCTCTGTTACCCCAGTCTAAAACCCTGGGCAAAACTAAGTTGGAGGAGCTTCCCGTGGTGATCCAGGGGGTAAAGACACCGCCTTGCAGTGCAAGGGGCGCCGGTTCGATCCCTGGCCTGGGAAGATCCCACGTGCCGCGGAGCGGCTGGACCGATGTGTCCAATTACCGAGCCTGAGCTCTGGCACACATGCACCCAGAGCTGGTGCTCTGCGACGACAGTGGCTACTGCGATGGGAGGCCTACAGGAACCAAAGAACAAAGATGGATGAAAATAGGGAAATGAAAGACCAATAGAAGTGGCCCGCCCATCCCCCTCCCTCCCCACCCCACCCTCCAAAAGATAAAAAAAAAAAAAGAACTAAGTTGGAGAATATGGCTTAGCCCAGGCAAGCACCTCTCGCCCATCTCCATTCAATCTGAAATGGCTTGGTATCAGAATGGACACCCATTCTATCTACCCAACCATTGCCTAAATGAGGAACATGATCATGCTTCTAGAATAAGGGTCAGCAAACTGCAACCACAGGCTAAATCCAGCCCAGCACTTGTTTTTATAAATCAACGTTTTAGTGGAATGCAGCCTTGCCCACATGTTTGCATTGAATCTATGATAGCATTCACTGTACAACCTTGGAGTTGAGTATGAATAGTTGGAACAGAGACTGCATGACTTACCAAGCCCACACTGCCTGTTACATGACCCAGTCTATAAAAAGCTTGCCAACTCCTGCTCTAGAAAAAGACCCACCTAGGCTTGCTTGAAATAGACAATGGGAGCAGGAGAAGGGGGCATCGTGAATGGTCTGGGCTTGGAACGGATAGTGGTCCTGCCTCCCTGTAACACGTCGACTGCTGAATGGCTGAATCTCTGGCCAGTTGTAGACCACTCCTTGCTCAGGGTGTAGACCTGGTGAGAAACAGGTGGGCACCGTCACAGTGGTGTGGTCAGATGACTGGAAGCACCTCTCCCCTGCGCTGCTGATGGCGAGCTGTGTGGGCTGAAGGGGTAGCACATTCAGTCTCAGGAGGGATACGTGGCCACTGGAGCAGGACCTCCAGGCTGTTCTGCCAGAGGCAGGTAGGGACAGTCATCAGCCTGACAGTCATGCTTCCAGAGCTGTTCTGGCTCCTGGAATGCCCATCCTGCTTCCCTGCGAAATCAGTGACTGCCTCCTCCCCAGTGTTGCCATGACACTTGGCTCACAACCCTGTTAGACCCGTTCACATGGTAGTTTACTTGTCTGTCTTCTCTCCCGTTTTTAAAATTTACTTATGTATTTTTGGCTCTGTTGGGTCTTTATTACTGCACAAGGGCTTTCTCTGGTTGCAGTGAGCCGGGCTGCTCTCTACTTGTGGTGTGCAGGTGTCTCACTGCGGTGGCTTCTCTTGTTTTGAAACGTAGAGTGCAGTTTCAGCAGTTGTGGTGTATGGGCTTAATTGCCCCATGAGATGTGGAATCTTCCCAGATCAGGAATTGAACCGGTGTCGCCTCCATGGGCAGGCAGATTCTTAACTGCTGGACCACCAGGGAAGTCTCCGTTTTCTCTTAAACTGACGAGTCTCATCTCTTCCTTCCTTCTAACTCTGACCCTCTATATCCAACTTCCTATTCAGCCTCTCAGCTTGGATGTTGACTGGTCATCTCAAACGTGAATGCTGCTGCTTCTTACTCTTTTGAACCTGTTCAGGAGTGAGTACTAGGCACGGTTCTAAGTACTCTACATCCCCAAAACACAACACTTCATTCCTGCTTCTCCAAACCCATCTCTCCCCATTGGTTCTTCTCCATCACGGTGAAAGATGTGACTCTCCACTCAGTTCTTCCAACCAGCAGCTTGGAAGTCAGCCTCATGCCTCTCTCTCCTTCATTAGGCCACAACTATAGTGGATTGGTCCATATGCTGCCTCCCTCCCCTCGACACTCACGGGTCCCATGTATACCATCCAGTGGCCACCTCCATCAAGCACCTGTGACATTTTGCCTCAGGACTTCCTCAAGACAAAAGAGTATGCACACCTTGCCTTCAGAGCAAGATAAAAGTACCAAGGGATTTCCTCAGAGTTGTCCTCAGTCAGTGACAGATGGGAACTGGTGGATGAATGGTCCAACTCCCTTCTGCCTCTGGGAGGACAACTGTGAGGCATGAGATGGGCTCATGAGATTAATCCCCAGGTGCTTGTTCATTGATCTCCCCTGTACTGGCGTTCTTCCCTCAATTGTTTGACTTTTGCTCCCACCCCACTCTGCTCTTTAGGCTTACTTCCCAATTAAATCTCATACGAGAATCCTTGTTTCTGAATCTGCCTCTAGGGGGGTAACCAAAACCTGAACATCCTAAAATCAATCCCTTGTCACCGTATCCACTGCCATCACCTTGGGCCAAGGTGCCAGTGCCTCTCGCCTGTGCTAATGCAAAACCTTCCTAACGGATCTCTGTTTCCTCCCTGGGCCTCCTAGAGGCTGTGTTGCATACGCAAGCCAGAATGCGCCTTGATAAAACAGGTAGCAAAGCAGCTAACTGCCCTGCTCAAAACCCTCCCGATGGTTTCCCGTCACTCCTAGAATAACACCCAACTCGTCCAGTGACCACAGTGCCTTATAGAGCCTGAGCTCTCCCCGCCTCTCCAGATCCTTTCATCACGGCTTTCTCCGCCTGATCCTTGGCTAGGGTCATCCAATGACCGCCTTTTCCCCTACTGTTCTCTCCGCCTGGACCACTTCCCACTTCTCTTGGCATGACTGGCTTTTTTCATATCATGAAGGAATTTGCTCAAATGTCACCTCAAAGAAGCCCTCCCAGACTGTGCAATCTGAAATACTTCTCATCCTCTCGTCACTGAACCTCTATCCTGCTTTATTTCCTTCATAACATTTCCACTCTTTAAAATTATGTTTTCTTGTTCATCCACGATATCTCCTAATCAACTGGAAGCTCAAAGGGGCTTTGTCTGTTTCTCTGTATGCTGAGTACCTAGATAGCATCAAACACATATTAGGGATTCAGATACCCATACAGTGAATGCGTAAATAAATGATTCCCATAGTGGACCGGATTTGAGCTCATGAGACACAAAAGACATGAATGACATTTGAGTCAATGAACAGGTGAATGAATCAGGAAGCAGCCAAGTCTGTGTTCTCACCAGGCCCCATCCATGAACCTACAAGCCTTTACGTTGCATGACCCATCCTAGTGGGTCTCCTCGTTGACTCATATACACTCAAATACAGCTCCTACTTCAAGCTATTTTCATCACTCTGTCCTTTCTCTTTAGGCCTTACCGGAGGGGCAGACAGCTTCGTGGGACACAGCCAAAGAGGATGAAAACCGCAACAAGAATCGATACGGCAACATCATATCCTGTAAGTAACCTTCTGGGAGGACTGCAGGCTTTGGGGACATAGGTTGAAAGGAGCTATCACTATGATTTATCGGAAATCTGCTACCAGATAATCCTTGATGTTTCTCACCTCGGGTCCTCATGCTAGGCATGGAGCTCTGGCTCAGCCTTCCTGTCATCCCTGGGCTGGGTGGCTGATCTCAGTCAGAGTGGGGCAGGCAGGGCGCCGGGTCCAGGCCCAGTGGATGCAAGAAACCCCTGAAGCTTGGGTCTCGCTTGGTGTTATCCAGTCAAGAATTCTTCAAGTCGGGGAAGAAGCGCAGAGATGGGGGTGTTCCTAACAGGTCCCCTATGCAAAATCCTGTCGTGGTAGCAGCGTAGGATGGAGAAGCAAGGTCTGGCCCGTGAGGGAGGGGCTGAGAACACCTCAGAGAGAGGTAATGCAGCTCCAGGAAGGTAGAGTCCTAAGCCAGGACTCGTGCTAGGAGGGAAGCTCTGAGCCTAAGCCTGACGGTTTGGGAAGCTTGGAGGAGCCCGGGGCTACTCCGTTCACAAGGTTTAGGGGCTCACGACTCCGACCAGACACCACTGCTGGCTGGGGCAGAGCTCTATAGTGACGTGAGTGGGTCTGCATCAGATTTCCTTCATAACATTTCCACTCTTTAAAATTATGTTTTCTTGTTCATCCACGATATCTCCTAATCAACTGGAAGCTCAAAGGGGCTTTGTCTGTTTCTCTGTATGCTGAGTACCTAGATAGCATCAAACACATATTAGGGATTCAGATACCCATACAGTGAATGCGTAAATAAATGATTCCCATAGTGGACCGGATTTGAGCTCATGAGACACAAAAGACATGAATGACATTTGAGTCAATGAACAGGTGAATGAATCAGGAAGCAGCCAAGTCTGTGTTCTCACCAGGCCCCATCCATGAACCTACAAGCCTTTACGTTGCATGACCCATCCTAGTGGGTCTCCTCGTTGACTCATATACACTCAAATACAGCTCCTACTTCAAGCTATTTTCATCACTCTGTCCTTTCTCTTTAGGCCTTACCGGAGGGGCAGACAGCTTCGTGGGACACAGCCAAAGAGGATGAAAACCGCAACAAGAATCGATACGGCAACATCATATCCTGTAAGTAACCTTCTGGGAGGACTGCAGGCTTTGGGGACATAGGTTGAAAGGAGCTATCACTATGATTTATCGGAAATCTGCTACCAGATAATCCTTGATGTTTCTCACCTCGGGTCCTCATGCTAGGCATGGAGCTCTGGCTCAGCCTTCCTGTCATCCCTGGGCTGGGTGGCTGATCTCAGTCAGAGTGGGGCAGGCAGGCGCCGGGTCCAGGCCCAGTGGATGCAAGAAACCCCTGAAGCTTGGGTCTCGCTTGGTGTTATCCAGTCAAGAATTCTTCAAGTCGGGGAAGAAGCGCAGAGATGGGGGTGTTCCTAACAGGTCCCCTATGCAAAATCCTGTCGTGGTAGCAGCGTAGGATGGAGAAGCAAGGTCTGGCCCGTGAGGGAGGGGCTGAGAACACCTCAGAGAGAGGTAATGCAGCTCCAGGAAGGTAGAGTCCTAAGCCAGGACTCGTGCTAGGAGGGAAGCTCTGAGCCTAAGCCTGACGGTTTGGGAAGCTTGGAGGAGCCCGGGGCTACTCCGTTCACAAGGTTTAGGGGCTCACGACTCCGACCAGACACCACTGCTGGCTGGGGCAGAGCTCTATAGTGACGTGAGTGGGTCTGCATCAGAATGGGCGTTTGGTGATGTCGAGCCCACAGGACGAAAGCTTGTTTTGTGTGAACCTGGGGGAGGCCTGAGAGGACACTGCCTTCTGCTCAGCCGTGAGCCCTGGTGCTCCTGGAGGCCCCCGTCGTGGTGCGTGACCTGACGAAGGCGTGACACAGGGTAGTTCAGGCCCTCTGGAGTCAGACTCCCTGGGCTGCTTCCCTCCCAGCTGTGGGGCCTTGGGCTGGTTACCTGACCTCTCCAAGCTTCAGCTTCCTTGCCTTTCAAAGGAGGAGAAGCATAAAGATAGGATGGTTGGGAAAAGGGAGCATAAGCCCTTGGCACAGTACTGGCACCATCACCCTCAGCCATAGAGTTACTCTCCCAGCATCCCTGATGAGCAGTGCGGATACACCAGCCCTTCTTGTCTTAAGCAGAATTTACTGAATACCCGTGTGGGGATGTGGAATAAGCTGGGCTGGGGCAGGGAGGCTTTTCAAAACATGCATTTTGAAAAGGTCACCAAGGCAGTTCCTGGGGAGAGTGCACTAGATTGGGAGAGGCAGAGGGACCAGCTGGGAGGCTGCCATAGTGGTCCTAGCGAGGGACAGCGAAGCCTGAACAAGGACAGCGACAGTCCCTGGGGGACCCTGATGTGAACAGCCTTCTACACAGTGTAAGTACAGAGGACAGGGTTAGCTCCTGCAAAACGCTGAGCACATACTGGGGTTAGACCAGGAGTCTACAACAGCCCCTCGGCTGTGGCGCCGCCAACCTGGACCTTTGACCTCTCGTCAGCTGGGTAACAGCCACCCCTTTGTCTCAGGTCTCAGAGTAACCCAGTTCAGCCAAAAAAAAAAAAATCCCAAATAACAAGTTATTTCTGGCACAGTTCAGTGTTTTGTTTTGTTTTCTTCAACTGTCTAGACATTGCCTAAGAAAAACCTGGGAGGGAGGAAGAAATACTAAGATACAGGCAGCTTGTTAGGGAAGAAAGAGGCAGAAGTTTTCGCTTAGCTGTTTCCTGTGCTGATTCAGAAATCGACGATGAACGGGGGAGCTAATCAGAAAACCATTTATAATTTGTCTTTTGGAAGAGAGGAATGCAGACAGCAAGATTTCTTGCAAATGAAGTGTTGGAAAGAGACATTCACATGCTCAGGAACTGTGTATTAAGACCTGTGATGCGTGGCTCTCCTCTGAGCCAGGCCCTTGTATTCCAGGCACAGGTTCTGCTTGCGCTGACCATGCTCTGCTCGAGAAGCACGCGTACTGTACCTTAAATTATTTGGTCACTTGTCCATTCCTTGTACCAGATGGTTGGTTCAGATGGGGCCCAGTAAATAACAGGCTGTAAGACCGAGCATGCTCACTCTAAGCCTGAGTCTTCTCTCTGTAAAACGGGTGTAATGATGAAATATTGTAATCAAAAATAGGAATGAAGATAAATGGCTAGAGTATAGTAAAGAGACCTTGCCTCCCTGAGATACAAGAGGATCCAGACTGGGCCAGGTTTATGGTCCAGAGCCTCGGGCCAAGGATGAGCAGCTTTGTGTCTTCCCAGACCTCCCACTGCTCACCCTCTGTGCTCAGCATCCTGGCCCGAGCCGTCATCAGCTCTCGCCTGGTCTCTGGCCTCCTTCTTCCCGGTGGGTCCACATCCACTTTGGCCTCCAACTTTATGCCTATCTGATCTCTCACAAAAGCCAGACAGACCTCCTCAAAATATGTATCACATCATGTCATTGTCCTACAGGAAACCCTTCAGCTGGCTCCCTTCAGTGTTGGGCCCTTCTTGTCCAAAGGCCCTCAGCCGTCTCTCTGTCCCATTCCTCACTCTCACTGTGGCCTCCGGTCCACCGCTGTCTCCTCAGTCAAGCCTCACTGCCCTTCGTTCAGTACCTGGATCTGTCCACATTCATCTCTGACACAGGGCCTTTGCACATTCTCTTTGCTCTTATCAATGCACCCTTTCCCCCGTCCTTACTCTTCAGATCTTTGCCCAGGCACACCTTCTTCAGGGAATTCTTCTGACCATTATAATTTGGTCAAAACCCCATTATTTGATCTGAGAGCACAGTGCATGTCTTCTCCTTAGTTCTCTTCACTCTTGTGGCCTACGAGCGTGTGGGTGGCCATCTGTTGGCTGCTGGGTCTCCTCACTGGAATAGATGTCCAGTGAGCAGGGCCAGGGCCATCTTGCACTTGTGTGTCCCCACACCTGACTTATGGCTGATGCTCAGTAGGCAGGACTGAATGTTGGAACTCAGAGACTCCCTATAAGACCCCGAAAGGCTTGAGCCATAGGTGTCGTGGGCACCGCGTTGGAGCTTACTCTGATTACTATTCTCACTAGCTCTCACTAAGAGAAACTATATTAAATAGCTCAGAGACCTTTACGCGAGCACACGTGGTCCCCTCAGGGCGTGAGCCTCGGACCTCGACAGTAAAGTATAGTGGTCTCAAGTATTGTCAAACCAAGAGTAGGTTTATTAATCATCAAATAAAGGCAAGCACAAGTAATCAGAAATAATCAGAACTCAATCAAATGCAAACAGATGTTCTTACCGGAGAGCTGGAGAGCTTCCCATCTCAGTCACATCTGAGTTGCACGAGCAAGCTTCCGCACAGTCTTTCTCCACCCTGTTTATATTTTTTCCAACTACAAATCTCAAGCTAATTAATAATCATGAAGAAGCTTTTTGTCTCTCTAGAGATGTAAAAGAGGTCATCACCGGAGCCCTTTGCTCCTCCACCAACACCTTTGTTCTCCAGGGGAAACATTTGTTTATAGAAAAAACATTCTTACAATTCTTAGTTACCAAGGGAACCGCTGTTGTAAAAAGCCTGTTTCATTAGCATTGAAAAGGGGTAAGAGGAAGAGGTTTTGTGCTCTGCATTAGCACTTCTATCGATGTTTGTTAAAGGTGATAGTTTGAAACTGCTAATCTTATGAGTGGCACTATTCGGCCAGCTTTTATCAGTAACTAGCTACCTATTCTTCCTCAGAGGAGGTTTCAGAGAAGTGAGACTTGCAGGCAGCACTTACCATTAACTTAAGGAGACAATTGTCTGTTCAGCCCGGATATCTTTTCTTAATTTTCTTGTGAGAAATGAACACGTCTTTACTTGTCCATAACATGGGCCTCTCCCTTCTGGAGAGCACTCAGAAAGGATGGATGGAGGAAGGCTGGATCAGGGTGTCTCTAGGAGCAGGGGTATTCCAGCCAGCCTGTAGGAAGAGCGTGGAGAGATGGGAGAAGGGAAGGCAAGAGGACAGTGGTACCCCTGCCCAGAATCCCACATCTGAGAAGACGGCTCCCAGCCGCAGGGAGGACACAGAAGAGGATTCAACTCCACGGAGGGGGATAGAAGATGCTGTTGGTGACACACAGCCTCACTGCCTCCTTGTAATGAAGCCATGTAACCCACATTTTCTTTTTTGTTGGTGGTGATTTTTTTTTTTAATTTTTTTCAGTGTTTGGCTGCCACACATCTGCCATAGGTATACATATGCCCCCCCAACTCTCGGACCTCCCCCCATCCCCCTTCCCCATTACAGCTCCCCAGGGCGCCACAGAGCTCCTGTTGGAGATCCCCTAGTTCCACAGCACATTCCCCTCCCCCACCCCAGTGTCCATAAGTCTGTTCTCCACATCTGCCTCTCCATTGTTGCTCTGAATATTCGTTTATAAACACCATCTTTCTAGATTCCATATAGACATGTCAGTATACAATAGATATCTTTCTCTCTCTGGCATACTTAACTCTGTAAAATAGGTTCTAGGTTCATCCACCTCATCAGGACTGATGCAAATGCATTTCTTTTTATGACTGAGTAATATTCCATTGTATATATGTACCACAGCTTCTTTATCCAGAAACATTTGTTTAATAGAAAAAACATTCTTACAATTCTTAGTTACCAAGGGAACCACTGTTGTAAAAAGCCTGTTTCATTAGCATTGAAAAGGGGTAAGAGGAAGAGGTTTTGTGCTCTGCATTAGCACTTCTATCGATGTTTGTTAAAGGTGATAGTTTGAAACTGCTAATCTTATGAGTGGCACTATTCGGCCAGCTTTTATCAGTAACTAGCTACCTATTCTTCCTCAGAGGAGGTTTCAGAGAAGTGAGACTTGCAGGCAGCACTTACCATTAACTTAAGGAGACAATTGTCTGTTCAGCCCGGATATCTTTTCTTAATTTTCTTGTGAGAAATGAACACGTCTTTACTTGTCCATAACATGGGCCTCTCCCTTCTGGAGAGCACTCAGAAAGGATGGATGGAGGAAGGCTGGATCAGGGTGTCTCTAGGAGCAGGGGTATTCCAGCCAGCCTGTAGGAAGAGCGTGGAGAGATGGGAGAAGGGAAGGCAAGAGGACAGTGGTACCCCTGCCCAGAATCCCACATCTGAGAAGACGGCTCCCAGCCGCAGGGAGGACACAGAAGAGGATTCAACTCCACGGAGGGGGATAGAAGATGCTGTTGGTGACACACAGCCTCACTGCCTCCTTGTAATGAAGCCATGTAACCCACATTTTCTTTTTTGTTGGTGGTGATTTTTTTTTTTAATTTTTTTCAGTGTTTGGCTGCCACACATCTGCCATAGGTATACATATGCCCCCCCAACTCTCGGACCTCCCCCCATCCCCCTTCCCCATTACAGCTCCCCAGGGCGCCACAGAGCTCCTGTTGGAGATCCCCTAGTTCCACAGCACATTCCCCTCCCCCACCCCAGTGTCCATAAGTCTGTTCTCCACATCTGCCTCTCCATTGTTGCTCTGAATATTCGTTTATAAACACCATCTTTCTAGATTCCATATAGACATGTCAGTATACAATAGATATCTTTCTCTCTCTGGCATACTTAACTCTGTAAAATAGGTTCTAGGTTCATCCACCTCATCAGGACTGATGCAAATGCATTTCTTTTTATGACTGAGTAATATTCCATTGTATATATGTACCACAGCTTCTTTATCCATTCATCTGTCAGTGGACACCTAGGTTACTTCCCTAGTCTAGCGATTCTAAATAGTGCTACAATGAACAATGGGGTACATGTGTGTCTTTCAATTTTGATTTCTTCAAAGTATATATATGCCTAGTAGAACCCACATTCTCTTAATTGAGATCACACACCTAGTCTCAGGACCTAATGAAACTCAGGTTCTTAATGTCTCATCACAGAAAGAATTCAGTGATAGGCAATGCGATAGGTAAAAAGCGGTTTTATTTAGAGAGAAACACTCTTCACAGAGTGTGCACCATCTCTGAAGACGAGAGCGGTGTCCGAATATGGTGTGGTTACTTTTAATGAGCTGGATAATTTTATAGGCCAATGAGTGTGAGGCTGATTCCAGCTGTTTAGGGGAAGGGGGCGGAGATTTCCATGAGCTGGGCCACTGCCCACTTTTTGGTCTTCATGGCCAGCTTTGGAACTGTCACGGCTCCTGGGGGTGTGTCATTCAGCTTGCTGATGCATCAGGAGGAGCGATGAGTGTATACTGAGGTTCAGGGTCTAGTGGAGGTTGACTCATCTTGGTTGAGTTATATTTAGTTTCTTTGGTTCTAATCAGCTTATGATATGTCTCAGGCTATGTTATTATTTTAAAGGTTGTGCCCTGCCTGCTTCCCTCCAGTTTCAGTAACACCCGCTGACATTCAGGGCCGGAACTACAGTGAGGCAGGCAGCACCCAGCATGCAGCACTCGCAGGGGTGCTCTGTCCAGCTGTTGATCTTGTACCTGCCTGACCCTGAGAGCAAGCACCTCTTTAAAGCATGTGCCCTGGTGCCTTGCTGGTTTCCCCTGAGTCCTGCTCTGTCTGCATCTCTTTGCCTGTGAACTTTCTCCAAAGCTGAGGCAGGATGCTCTGTCCAGGCTCAAGGCCATCTCTCCCTGAACCATGAAATAGCCCAGCTCCTCACTCTCAGCCCCACTGGGCTGTATATTCTTGGCCTTTTTCTAAAGCTTCTATGGGGCTTGGGCTGCAGTTGCCCACAGTGGAAACGGACTTGGAATCCCGTGCTTCCTGGGCTGCGTCTCTTCTGTCTCCTCTGGCTCCACCTTTCCCCCAGGGAGTCCCATCTTCTTCCTCCATAAACTGCTTGAACTGGAATCTTCATATGTACTTTAGGGGAAGCCCCAGACAGAGGCCAAGAAATTCAGACACCTAGTGACACAACCTTGCTGGACTTTAAGAGACCCAAATCTCCTTTCTAATGTTAGTATCAGTCATTCTGCAGCAAACTGTGGCTGGACCTGGTCTGTGTAAGGTTAGTCCCTGCCAGGTGTTTTAAAATGAGAGAGGAGGATGGGAATTGGTGAGGCAGAGCAGGCTTTATTGGACGGGCGCTCTCGGGCATCCCTCATGGGGAGGAGAGGAGAGAGGGAGTGAGGGAAAGCGCACACAAAAATTGGGAGGGCCCCCTTTATAGGTAAGGTGACGTGGTCAGCAGAGCCCCTGGCCAGGTTGGGGCACCGTCGACCTGATTGGTTGAGGCCAGGTGTTGGGGCGTTCGCAAATTGGGCAGTTTCATCTTTCCTTTGTCCAGTGAGAACTTTTGGCGGGGGCAGGGTGGTCCTCCGTTGGTGTCATGGCTGTTTTTCATTGACCTTGTTTAATCTGGCGTGAGGGGCCTTCTAGTCAAGGTCTTTCTTGTGTCAGGGAGGTAGGAAGTGGGGGAAAGGAGCCTCGGGACCAGACCTTACAGTCTGCACTCAGTCCTGAGAGGAGACAGTGCCAGGGTAGCCAGTGCCTCCAAAAGCAGTGTGAGGCATAAAGGGGACTAAGAAAAAAAAAGAAAAAAACTGTCCTGGAATTGAAATGAGAAAGGAAAAGAGAAGCAGCCCCAAGGATTGCAAAGTGTTCCTGCCCTTGTATGTGTCCCTCCCGGAGGCAAAGTCTGCCCTGGCTTGATAAATAGAAATATTCTTGGCTCAAGAAGAACACCAGGGGTGTGATTAGCATCTTAAGGAACCCAGGGCACTGGGAGGCTGGAGAGGAGGACAAAGGCCCAGGCCAGGGAGAACAGAGAAGATGAAAAGGGGAGAGAAGGAGGAGGGAGCTGCCTGCAAATGAAACAATGAAAGAGAAACCTTAGCTAAATAAGCCCTTTCTTCCAAATGCTTCTGTTTAGAATTTAGTAATGGAGACAGTGGGGTTTCCAGGGAGCAGAAAAGAAAGAGACTGAAAGAAAAGGAAATGAATGGGAGATAGGGAACAAAGAGCGCTTTACTTTTAAGTAGCCCTGGGGCACAGATGGGGGACAAGGGGAAATTTCAAGAAGACCTAAGCATTCCTCCTGAGGAAGTTGGAGAGGGTTCTTCCCGGACTTTCCCAGACTGGCAGGAAGGAGATCAGAGGAGGAGAGGAATTGATCCCAGGGGGTGCACGTTTTCTCAAATGAGGTTCCCCTTCTGGAATCTGTTGGGGTCCCAGGAGGAAACAGGTGGGACCTTCAAATCAGGTGATTTGAAGATAATTTAATCAAATGGTTTTCCTTTTTTTTTTTCAAATGAAGATGAGTTATGTATAGAGAGGCTACAGGAATAGTGTGGTAGCCTGAGGCTAAATGCGACACCCGGGCCACAGAGGATTCTGTAAGAATTCCCAGGACCCAAAGGAAGGTGACCTGTCTGGAGGTGTGACCTTTTAGTGGCCTTGCAGCTAACCTGTGTTGGCCCCCACAAAGAGTGCTGAAGGAATAAGTATCGACACCTCTGTGGTGCTCACCCGCCTCATCCGCTCTTCTGCCTGTGCTTTCCTGTCACTCAACCCAGCCAGAGCCAGAGCACACGGGAATCTGCAGATAGAGCCCAGCGGTTCTCAAGAGTGTGGTCCCCGGGGTAGCAGCACCTAGGCACTGGTTAGAAATGCTCGTTTTTGCATCGCACTCCTGACCTGCCACAGCAGGCATTTCAGGGTACACCCAGCAGTACCTGCTCTAAAAAGCCCACCAGTAACACCAGTGCCCTGTCAGGTTTATGAACCTCTCATCTTTTATTTTCTTTTGATGTATTAATACAATGTTATGTTAGTTTCAGGTATACAACATAATGATTCAATAAATTTTTTAGATTATATTCCATTGAAAGTTATTATAAAATATCGGCTGTATTCTCTGTGCAGTACGGTATATCCTTGTAGTGTCTTTATTTTGTACGTGGTAGTTTGTACCTCTTAATCCCCGACCCTCATCTTGCCCCTCTCCTCTCCCCACTGCCCACTTGTAACCACTACTTTGTCCTCTACGTTTGTGAGTCTGTTTCTGTTTTGTTATAACCATTTGTTTTATTTTTTAGATTCCACAGATAAGTGATAATATATAGCATTTGTCTTTCTCTGACTTATTTCACTAAGCACGATGCCCGCCAGATCATGCAAATGACAAAATTCCATCCTTTTATGACTGAGTAGTATTCCTTTCTTTATCCATTTATCTCTTGATGGGCACTTGGGTTACTTTCATATCTTGGGGTACATAGATCTTTTCAAATTAGTGTTTTCATTTTCTTTGGATATGTATCCAGGAGTGGAGTTCTGGACCATCTAGTAGTTCTGTTTTAGTTTCTTGGGAACTCCCAAGTCGTTTTTCCACGGTGGCTGCACCAGTTTACATTCCCACCGACAGTGTAACTGGATTCCCTTTCCTCCACATCCTTGCCAGTATTTGTTATTTGTGGTCTTTTTGACGATAGCCCTCCTTACAGGTGTGAGGTGATCACACATTGTGGTTTTGGTTTGCATTTCCCTGATGATTAGTAATGCTGAGCATACAAACCTCTGACCGTATCCACAGACATCAGCTCCCAGTTCAGTGAGGAGGTGCAGAAGGCTGAAGGGCAAACAGGAGATCTGGGATATTTTCTGAGACTTCTAATCCCTTAGTTTAAGACAAGCCGCTAGACTCAGGTATAATTGAGTACCGGGCATGGGGGCCAGCAGACCTGGTGCTAGTCTCAGTTCTGCCTTTGACCTTGTGCTAGCCCTTCAACAAGGTCACTTCATCTTTGTGACAGTGTCTCACCTTTCAGTGCAAAGAGGGCAAACTAAGATGAATAAATGTTAACTCTGGTCATGTAGGTGTTTAAATCTGGTCGAGTCCAAGTCCAACCTCTCTTGAGTTCAGAGGCATGAAGCGGTGGTTCAGGGATGTAGAACCCCTGCCCACAGTCACAGAGTCTGGAGAACAGAGGACCAGACCTCTGGGCTCTTGCTGCCCTAATGCCAGGAGCTCTTCCTACCAAGGAGTCCCTCTGCGCCTGGACACACCGTGCCCTTGGGGAGACACGCGCTGAGGGCTTCGACCTCATGACAGATGGCAGACTACATGAGCTCTTCAGAGAGGCTGTTTTTTTTCACTTCTAGGGAGGAACGCGGGTTCAGAACACCCTCAGGGGCTTCTTCTCACAGCTGTTTCTCTCCGGATGTCTGGGGAGCCCGAGCTGGACGTCAAAATGCGTGCCTTGTTTAGGGCTCCCAATTCCCTCTTCTCCTTTGCTGTCTCTGAGGATGGCTCCTGTCTGGGCCCTACGGAGAAACCTCATGCAGACACATTCGGTGCCCTTGTTCATCAGAAACCTTGCTGTGGCCACTGGAGCCCTCTCTGCCTGCTTGCAGGGCAGGCCGGGACTGCCAGGAAATCAAATGTCCCCAGAGCAGCTCTCGACTCCTCCCTGGTGAGGGCTGGGGTCTAAGTGCCCCAGGTCCCTCCCCGCCGAGGTCGGGTGTCCATGGAGTTCCCTACCAGGAGCAAGTAAGCCCAACTGTCTACAGGGATAACTTGCTTGATGGCACAACCCTTATTTGAATTTCACTGCCCATGCTCCTTTTTCCTGGCACGGGGAGGCATACAAACCTCTGACCGTATCCACAGACATCAGCTCCCAGTTCAGTGAGGAGGTGCAGAAGGCTGAAGGGCAAACAGGAGATCTGGGATATTTTCTGAGACTTCTAATCCCTTAGTTTAAGACAAGCCGCTAGACTCAGGTATAATTGAGTACCGGGCATGGGGGCCAGCAGACCTGGTGCTAGTCTCAGTTCTGCCTTTGACCTTGTGCTAGCCCTTCAACAAGGTCACTTCATCTTTGTGACAGTGTCTCACCTTTCAGTGCAAAGAGGGCAAACTAAGATGAATAAATGTTAACTCTGGTCATGTAGGTGTTTAAATCTGGTCGAGTCCAAGTCCAACCTCTCTTGAGTTCAGAGGCATGAAGCGGTGGTTCAGGGATGTAGAACCCCTGCCCACAGTCACAGAGTCTGGAGAACAGAGGACCAGACCTCTGGGCTCTTGCTGCCCTAATGCCAGGAGCTCTTCCTACCAAGGAGTCCCTCTGCGCCTGGACACACCGTGCCCTTGGGGAGACACGCGCTGAGGGCTTCGACCTCATGACAGATGGCAGACTACATGAGCTCTTCAGAGAGGCTGTTTTTTTTCACTTCTAGGGAGGAACGCGGGTTCAGAACACCCTCAGGGGCTTCTTCTCACAGCTGTTTCTCTCCGGATGTCTGGGGAGCCCGAGCTGGACGTCAAAATGCGTGCCTTGTTTAGGGCTCCCAATTCCCTCTTCTCCTTTGCTGTCTCTGAGGATGGCTCCTGTCTGGGCCCTACGGAGAAACCTCATGCAGACACATTCGGTGCCCTTGTTCATCAGAAACCTTGCTGTGGCCACTGGAGCCCTCTCTGCCTGCTTGCAGGGCAGGCCGGGACTGCCAGGAAATCAAATGTCCCCAGAGCAGCTCTCGACTCCTCCCTGGTGAGGGCTGGGGTCTAAGTGCCCCAGGTCCCTCCCCGCCGAGGTCGGGTGTCCATGGAGTTCCCTACCAGGAGCAAGTAAGCCCAACTGTCTACAGGGATAACTTGCTTGATGGCACAACCCTTATTTGAATTCCTCTTTTTCTCCATTTCACTGCCCATGCTCCTTCTGGTGTTTCCTGGGATCATCTCCTAAGTCCTTACACTCCATCTCTGTCTCCACTTCTGCTTCTGAAAGGAATCCAGGTCAGAAAGCTCCCTCCCTTCCTTCAGAAGGTCCCCTTCGTGGAGTGTGGGCTGGACAGCCTGCTTAGGCTGAACCCACAAAGTCATCTGTTAGGCCGTTGTCCCTGACCTCTCTCAGCGCTCTGCTCCTCTGTGCTTAAACCCCGCTCCACAGCCCCTAAGGTTTCATCTGTCAGAGAAGCTCCTCACAGGGCCGTGCAGAAGGGCGCAGCCCAGCCCCAGTGGACAGGGAACTGGCAGCCCCAGGAGGTGCACAGAGGTGCCAGCCGGTTTCCCTTTGCTACCCAGGCCACCCTCTCCCTTGATAATGGTGATTCAATCAAGACTGAATGTGCAGACCTTTCGCTTCAATGGGGTACGCAGGCAGAATCGGCAGAATTACCTGCCGCCTCCCTCTCCACTCGTGCTAGATGATGGCATTAACATTTCCAGTGCTTCTTGGAAATGATTTTTCAGCTCCACAATTCATTGTAATGAGTCAGATCTCTTTTCTCTGAAAAATTGCACCTTTTCTTTATGTTCCTCTGTGCCCAGAAGGCAGGGGGGAAAAAGAGTATCTTGTATCCAAATGATAGTCTCTCGCCGGCCCCACCTCTCTGAAGTGATTCTCTCTTTAAGTGGCAGTGTCGTGAGAAGAGTGATTTACTGGGTTAAAAACCTTTTTATTTCACGGGCTCCCAATTCCTCTTCTCCTTTGCTGTCTCTGAGGATGGCTCCTGTCTGGGCCCTACGGAGAAACCTCATGCAGACACATTCGGTGCCCTTGTTCATCAGAAACCTTGCTGTGGCCACTGGAGCCCTCTCTGCCTGCTTGCAGGGCAGGCCGGGACTGCCAGGAAATCAAATGTCCCCAGAGCAGCTCTCGACTCCTCCCTGGTGAGGGCTGGGGTCTAAGTGCCCCAGGTCCCTCCCCGCCGAGGTCGGGTGTCCATGGAGTTCCCTACCAGGAGCAAGTAAGCCCAACTGTCTACAGGGATAACTTGCTTGATGGCACAACCCTTATTTGAATTCCTCTTTTTCTCCATTTCACTGCCCATGCTCCTTCTGGTGTTTCCTGGGATCATCTCCTAAGTCCTTACACTCCATCTCTGTCTCCACTTCTGCTTCTGAAAGGAATCCAGGTCAGAAAGCTCCCTCCCTTCCTTCAGAAGGTCCCCTTCGTGGAGTGTGGGCTGGACAGCCTGCTTAGGCTGAACCCACAAAGTCATCTGTTAGGCCGTTGTCCCTGACCTCTCTCAGCGCTCTGCTCCTCTGTGCTTAAACCCCGCTCCACAGCCCCTAAGGTTTCATCTGTCAGAGAAGCTCCTCACAGGGCCGTGCAGAAGGGCGCAGCCCAGCCCCAGTGGACAGGGAACTGGCAGCCCCAGGAGGTGCACAGAGGTGCCAGCCGGTTTCCCTTTGCTACCCAGGCCACCCTCTCCCTTGATAATGGTGATTCAATCAAGACTGAATGTGCAGACCTTTCGCTTCAATGGGGTACGCAGGCAGAATCGGCAGAATTACCTGCCGCCTCCCTCTCCACTCGTGCTAGATGATGGCATTAACATTTCCAGTGCTTCTTGGAAATGATTTTTCAGCTCCACAATTCATTGTAATGAGTCAGATCTCTTTTCTCTGAAAAATTGCACCTTTTCTTTATGTTCCTCTGTGCCCAGAAGGCAGGGGGGAAAAAGAGTATCTTGTATCCAAATGATAGTCTCTCGCCGGCCCCACCTCTCTGAAGTGATTCTCTCTTTAAGTGGCAGTGTCGTGAGAAGAGTGATTTACTGGGTTACCTTTGATGAGGAGGAAGAGAGAAGCTGTGGTTTGTTTTGAGAGCTGCTGCCGTGCACGGGAGGAAACTGAGCCCTCATCTCTGACTAGGGAGAGGAGAGGGGGTGCAGTGGGATGGGATGGTGATGAGTCAGAGTTGGCAGAAAGGAGTCTGGGGTCAGTGGGTCTCAGGGTTGGGGATGGGAAGAGGAGGGACCCCACCACTTTAGAAGGAAGCTGTCAGCCTTACACCTTCTACTTAAGTTGTTAAACTTCTTAGAGCCTTGATTTTCCTCATTCATAAAATGGGTTATTGTGAGCATCAAATGACATAGCACCCATAGGCTTCTAGAATAGTGCCTGGAACATCTTACACATTTCACAAAGATAAATTTCTGTACCTTACACCCGACGCAGGTGGGTGTTTAATCTCATAGTCCAATTTCAGTGACATTTTTGTGTTGTCCAAGACATATTTTGAAGCGCCGAGGTTCCCCTATCCTAAATAACTGAACATTGAATAGCCTGTACATTCACACCTGAGTTTGCATCAGAGTTTCCTTGGGGGCTTGCTTAAATGAAATGGGGTGCTTGTCCCCAGCCTAGAGTTTCTGATTGGTGGGTTTGGGCTAGGACTCAAGGATTTGCATTTCTAAAGAGTTCCCAGGCATCACTGATGCTATAGGCCAAGGATCTATATTTTGAAAACCACTGATCTAAAATAATAATAATTTCCTTTGCTACCCAGGCCACCCTCTCCCTTGATAATGGTGATTCAATCAAGACTGAATGTGCAGACCTTTCGCTTCAATGGGGTACGCAGGCAGAATCGGCAGAATTACCTGCCGCCTCCTCTCCACTCGTGCTAGATGATGGCATTAACATTTCCAGTGCTTCTTGGAAATGATTTTTCAGCTCCACAATTCATTGTAATGAGTCAGATCTCTTTTCTCTGAAAAATTGCACCTTTTCTTTATGTTCCTCTGTGCCCAGAAGGCAGGGGGGAAAAAGAGTATCTTGTATCCAAATGATAGTCTCTCGCCGGCCCCACCTCTCTGAAGTGATTCTCTCTTTAAGTGGCAGTGTCGTGAGAAGAGTGATTTACTGGGTTACCTTTGATGAGGAGGAAGAGAGAAGCTGTGGTTTGTTTTGAGAGCTGCTGCCGTGCACGGGAGGAAACTGAGCCCTCATCTCTGACTAGGGAGAGGAGAGGGGGTGCAGTGGGATGGGATGGTGATGAGTCAGAGTTGGCAGAAAGGAGTCTGGGGTCAGTGGGTCTCAGGGTTGGGGATGGGAAGAGGAGGGACCCCACCACTTTAGAAGGAAGCTGTCAGCCTTACACCTTCTACTTAAGTTGTTAAACTTCTTAGAGCCTTGATTTTCCTCATTCATAAAATGGGTTATTGTGAGCATCAAATGACATAGCACCCATAGGCTTCTAGAATAGTGCCTGGAACATCTTACACATTTCACAAAGATAAATTTCTGTACCTTACACCCGACGCAGGTGGGTGTTTAATCTCATAGTCCAATTTCAGTGACATTTTTGTGTTGTCCAAGACATATTTTGAAGCGCCGAGGTTCCCCTATCCTAAATAACTGAACATTGAATAGCCTGTACATTCACACCTGAGTTTGCATCAGAGTTTCCTTGGGGGCTTGCTTAAATGAAATGGGGTGCTTGTCCCCAGCCTAGAGTTTCTGATTGGTGGGTTTGGGCTAGGACTCAAGGATTTGCATTTCTAAAGAGTTCCCAGGCATCACTGATGCTATAGGCCAAGGATCTATATTTTGAAAACCACTGATCTAAAATAATAATAAAGCTGAATTTGCATATTTGCATGGAGTTCTTAGAAGACAGCGGGTGCTTTCACATCTTACCGCTTTTTATCTTTACAAGTTTGCAAAGGTAGAGAGGATTTTGATGTTGTCATTGGGTGAAGTGAGGCGCGGGGAAGGTAGGTCAGTTGCCTGGGGTGATGGAATTAGTGATAGACCTCAGGTCTGCCTTCAGAGCGGGCCCATCCCTTGCCTCTCCTGCTGAAGGCAACAGTGGGCCAGCCTTGGATCTGCAGGTGGGGTGAGAGGTCAGCTAGAAGGAGAGGGAGACTCTGATCACAGGATCGGATATAGGCCCAGTATGCCTGCCTTGTGTAGAGGAGAGAACCCAGGGCTCACGCCAGGTTAGCTAAAATCATTTGTATGGCTAAAAGCATGGAACCGGCCCCTTTCTGGTTCTCAGCCTTTCAAACACAAATATATTTCATATATGAAACATAATTATTGAGCACCTGCTATGTGCTGTACACTAGAGGAGTTAGTGAGTAGGGTGCCCTTTCTTAAATACGGCGTGAAGGAGAGCTGTGGGTTAGTCAGATAGCCACACAAATACAACTGCCCTAAGAGCTCTGAAGACAAATGCAGGGAGCTGTCAGAGCCTGGGATGGAGAGATCATAGATGGCTTCCAGAGAAAGGGAGATTGAGCTGAGAGCTAAAGCGTGAGGTGTTGCCAGCCTTGCACGGTTGAGGGTATCCCTTTACATGTGCAACAGCCCTGTGGTCAGCGCAGATGTCATGCATTTGAGAAACACAAAGACGGCACAGGTATCAAGTAATATGTGGGGAGGGGCATGGGGCCCTAAACCCTCAGATCATTCGAGGCACTGTGGGGTGCGGGCAGGCTAGTGGAGTCTGGGAGCTGGTCCATACTAGCGTACAAGAGCCAGTGGTGAAATTTCCAGGAGTTCTGTGAGCTTGTCGACGCCATGTTGACGGCTTGGAATTAGTCATGGGAGAGTGTTGACATCACAGGAATCAGCAGATGTTACAGATCAGAGCAGCTGCTTTCTCCAGAGAGCTGTTCTGTTAAACTTTTGCGGCCTCCCACTGGGCTTTGTCCTAAAGCCACAAGGGTCAGGTTGATTCTAGAGGAACGACGTTTCTGTTCCTCTTGAGCTGTGTTGGGACTCGGGGCGCTCTTTGGATCTCCATGACTCTGCAGTTATGTCTTCCCTTTACTGGCGGCCACTGGATCTCTCCTCCCCTTGAGCCAGAGCTGCTTCATCGGCTGCTGGCCAGACTCCTGTGGCTCCTTTTAAGTCACCCTTGAGGAGTTTGTTTCTCCTCTCTGTGATTTCCTTCCTCATCTTGAATATGAAACAAGGAGTACTAGATTAGCTGTTTCTCAAGCTTGCAAAACAGAGATAAAGCATAATGAACGTTCTGGGCTGCTTGTAAATTACTTTGTATAAATTCCTTTACATTGCCCGCTGCCCCATCTTTCTCCATGTGCACGCAGATAAACACAATTTTTTATCCTTCTAATTATATAAAGTTAGAAGAGGAAGGAGACGCCGAATCATATTAGCATCTCCCAGAAGGAATAAATAAATCATGAGGGCAGTCCACTCTTTGCAGGTTTTACCTAGCTGAATTAGAGAAAGGGTAGGGAAGGAGAGCTGGGGAGCTGCACACAAATACAACTGCCCTAAGAGCTCTGAAGACAAATGCAGGGAGCTGTCAGAGCCTGGGATGGAGAGATCATAGATGGCTTCCAGAGAAAGGGAGATTGAGCTGAGAGCTAAAGCGTGAGGTGTTGCCAGCCTTGCACGGTTGAGGGTATCCCTTTACATGTGCAACAGCCCTGTGGTCAGCGCAGATGTCATGCATTTGAGAAACACAAAGACGGCACAGGTATCAAGTAATATGTGGGGAGGGGCATGGGGCCCTAAACCCTCAGATCATTCGAGGCACTGTGGGGTGCGGGCAGGCTAGTGGAGTCTGGGAGCTGGTCCATACTAGCGTACAAGAGCCAGTGGTGAAATTTCCAGGAGTTCTGTGAGCTTGTCGACGCCATGTTGACGGCTTGGAATTAGTCATGGGAGAGTGTTGACATCACAGGAATCAGCAGATGTTACAGATCAGAGCAGCTGCTTTCTCCAGAGAGCTGTTCTGTTAAACTTTTGCGGCCTCCCACTGGGCTTTGTCCTAAAGCCACAAGGGTCAGGTTGATTCTAGAGGAACGACGTTTCTGTTCCTCTTGAGCTGTGTTGGGACTCGGGGCGCTCTTTGGATCTCCATGACTCTGCAGTTATGTCTTCCCTTTACTGGCGGCCACTGGATCTCTCCTCCCCTTGAGCCAGAGCTGCTTCATCGGCTGCTGGCCAGACTCCTGTGGCTCCTTTTAAGTCACCCTTGAGGAGTTTGTTTCTCCTCTCTGTGATTTCCTTCCTCATCTTGAATATGAAACAAGGAGTACTAGATTAGCTGTTTCTCAAGCTTGCAAAACAGAGATAAAGCATAATGAACGTTCTGGGCTGCTTGTAAATTACTTTGTATAAATTCCTTTACATTGCCCGCTGCCCCATCTTTCTCCATGTGCACGCAGATAAACACAATTTTTTATCCTTCTAATTATATAAAGTTAGAAGAGGAAGGAGACGCCGAATCATATTAGCATCTCCCAGAAGGAATAAATAAATCATGAGGGCAGTGCCACTCTTTGCAGTGCCTTTCTGGTGGACCCATAGCTGAATTCTGCCCTTTCATGAATATACATAGTAACACTGCTTCTGCAGAAGATAGAGTGACAGTTTGTTCAGAAGGGCAAATGGGAAGCACAAAGTTTCTAATCTCTGCCATCGGCTCACTGTCTACCTCATATCCAGCCCATAACCACCATTTATTAAGCACCTGCTGCATGCCAGGCACTATCATTGCACTTTTCTTTTTTTAAGAGCAGTTTTAGGTTGAGAAAAATTGAGCAGAATGTCCAGAGAGTTCCTCTCTACTCCCTCCCTCCCGTTCACAGTCTCCCCTCTTTTTAACATCCAACATCAGGGAGATACATTTATTACAATTAATGAACCAATATTGATCCATTAGCACTAGCTGAAGTTCATAGGAAAATTCGAATCCACCCTGTGTTGTGCAATTCTATAGGATTTGAATGATGCATAATGACACATATCCACCAGTAAAGAGTCCTGCAGACGTCTCGCTGCCCTGAACACCCGCTCTGCTCCAGCTGTTCATCCCTCCCCCAGGGCCCCGGGCAAGCATGGATCTTTTTACTGCCTGGATCCATAGTTTTTGCTTCTCCAGAATGTCATAGAGTTGGAATCATACAGTATGAAGGCTTTCAGGCTGGCTTTTTCACTTAGCAGTGTGCATTTATGTTTCCTCCATGTCTTTTTTTGCCTTAAGGATTCATTTCCTGATATTACCAAAGACTGTCCCATGGTGTGGATGTACCATGGCTTGTTATCCATTAACCTATTGAAAGACATCTTGTTTATTTCCAAATGTTGGCAATTGTGAGCAAGCCTGCTATAAGAACTCATGTGCAGGTCTTTGTGAGAATGGTAAATTTCAAGTCATTTGGGAAAATACCAGACTGCAAATGCAGGATCATGTGATAAGAGTGTGTTTAGTTTTGGAAGAAATTGCCACGCTGTCTTCTCAGCGAACTGTACTGTTTGGCTTTCCCGTCAGCATCTCTGAGTTCCTTCTCCCTCCTCCCTTTGGCCTCTCAGCTCTTCCACCACCACCCAGGCAGCCACCTCCCCGTCGCTAACGCCTCTGCTTGTACCCTTGAGGGGCTTCTGCCCGTCCTGCGTAGACCCCCCTTGGGAATCAGGAGCGTCTGAGCTCTGAGTTAAGAGAGCCTCACTCTTCCAGGTTCCACCACCCGCTGACCACATGGCCCGTCAGTCCTTGTGAGCCTCAGTTTCCTCATTTGTAGCAAAGGTTCACAACATCCGTCCTGTTCCTCTCCCAGGGTCACTGTGAGAGTCCCAAAATCCATTCACATGCTCGCCGAATACTTAACGAATACCTGCCGCAGGTGGATGAAGAGGGTAGACAGAGAGGAAAAGACGTCATGTCCCTCCCTGTTCTTGCAAGTTCCAGTTTGTACTAGTAGACGTGCTTATAAGCTGCAGAGTTCTGGGAAGGGCTGACTCAACTTCCTTGACCTCTTAGACCCTTACGGGTGCCCAGAGCTCCCCAGTCGACCTCTGGGAACCCAGCCCCGCCCTCAAGGAAGGCGGGCTGGCCAGGGGATGCAGCAGCACTCGGAGATGTGCACAGTGATGGGACAGCAAGCTGAGCCCCTCCCGCCACCAGACCCGACCCGGCTGCTCTGTCTGTGCCTCTGGTAGCGTGTCGGATGAATTAATTGTAAAAGATTAGCCCAATTCTTCTGCTGTACTGGGGTGTTTTTTTTTTTTAATTGTTTTTATTTGGTGTTATTTGAAATAAGCATGCCTTTGACTAATGCCTGCAAATCTTGTTTATGCCTGGATTGTATTTGAAATGGTATTCTGTGTAACACGATTTTTAGTTATTGATGACCTCTTTTATAATGATTTAGTCAGCTTCACTTGAATGATAGTATTGGTAACAATATGTGGCCGACAATCTATTTGTAGCAGTGCTCCAGGAGGCAAAAGGAAAGCATTTGTACACCCACAGAAAACAGGTAAATCTGCTGGTTTTAAGAAAGCATGGAAACGGAGCGTATGAATCCTGATCTCACTTCCTGCAACGCTTCCAGAGTCTTTCCTGCATTGTCCTCTCCAGAAGGCATCTCCGCTCCCTTTTTATGACAGAATCACTAAGAGTGAGAGAGGCGGTAGCTAATGACAAGCCCAGAACTGGAAGGGCAGGTACAAGGAAAGAGAAGCACACGCAGGCCGTCTGTAAGCAGAGTCGTATCCCTGCGCCGCCGCCTTCTCGTCTGGAAGTGGGGTGAGAGCTGAGGGTGACGCTCGGGTCCAGGGCGCGTGTGCAGGTCCTGGCCGACGCCTGGTGTGGGTGGCCGGCAGATGGTCGCTCTGAAGCAGGCAGCGCTGGCTCCTCGCCCGAAGCCCTCTGACCACCCACCGCCTTGTTCTCTCTTCTCGCTGCAGACGACCACTCTCGAGTGAGACTGCTGGTGCTGGATGGAGACCCGCACTCCGACTACATCAACGCCAACTACATCGATGTGAGGCTCTCCGTGGGGCTGGGGGACTGGGCTCTGGAGGGCTGCAGTAGGCTCAAGATCTCTGACTTCCCCTCAGCCACTCCCCTAGATAGTGGCCTCCTAGGGCCAGTACACAGGGTCTGACTCCTTCCTGTGACGAGTGTAAGCAGGTGGATTGTCCGTCTCGAGCCGCACCGCTCTCAGGATGGCTGGAGCAGCCTGCTCTTTGAAGCCCAGGACGGCCGGTCTTGTTCATTCATCCATTAAGTCTTCAATTAAAAATAAAAGTTCTTTATTTTTTTTTGTAACTTTTATTTTACTTTTAACTTTCACAGAGTTTTGTTGTTTACAGATATGTATGTTCTCAGATTCTTTCTTTATTAATTGGCTATACTGGGTCTTCATTGCTGCACTCTGGCTTTCTGTGGTTGCAGCGAGCAGGGGCTACTCTCTAGCTGTGAGGGCTCCTCCTCGTGGTGGCTCCTCTGGTGGAGCACGGGCTCTAGGGATCGCAGGCTTCAGTGCTTGTGGTGCACAGACTTAGTTGCCCTGAGGCATGTGGAATCTTCCCAGACCAGGGACTGAACCCGGGTTCCCTGCATTGACCAGCAGATTCTTAACCACTGAACCACCAAGGAAGTTCCATTCATTCTTCCGTGTGTGTGTGTGTCTGTCTGTCTGTCTCTCTCTCTCTCTCTCTCTCTGTCTCTACCTGCTCATTCATTTATTCACTTGAAGATACAACCATTTATGTAATGAAAATTTCAGAGTTGGATGCTGTGGGAGCCAGAAAGTTAAAATGCCATGGTCTCTACCCTCTAAAACCTCAGCAGGGAGATAAGCTGTGCGCATCAGTAATTCCAGGGCAAACTGGAACATGGCGAGTGTCATAAATTCAGAGAGAGAATGCCACAGGGATTCAGAGGTGGGGGAAAGTCACTCTTCCATCAGGAAGGTGAAGTGTGATGCGAACCAAAGCTTCAAGCGCAGGGAGAGTAAAATCAGAGACGGGGCAGGTGGGCCTCTGGCCACAGAAGCGCACGCGCTGCGACGCAGTGGAGGATATGGAGCAGCTCCGCGTGCGGGGAGCAGCGACTCCGTAATGGGATCAGTGCAAAGCAGGGTTGGAGCTGGATCGTGGATGGTTTGTGATCAAGTGTAGGAAGTCAGACTTGAGGAAGCTACGGAACGCGATCAAAGAGGTGTCCAGTTCAGAGCTGAGGTTTGGGATGATGTGTCTCTCACTGAAGTTAAGACAGATGAGAGGGAGGAGGGTCTGGGACAAAGACCTGTAGCAGACTAAGGCCATTGTGTGGCAGTAAACACAAAACCCTGTAAGAAAAAAAAAACAACAATATGGATTCTTAAAAAAAAAAAATGGGACTGCTTCAGTGTTCCAAAGAATATGGAGGAAGAAACTAGATACAACAGGAGTCGAGACAGGTGTACATGGAAGTGACAGAGTTTGTAAAAGGGCAGCACGGTCACTGGGCCGGAGAGGCATCCTTGCCGGACTGATGAAGCCAGGCTTCTTGGGACCTCAGCTTGGAGGCCCAAGAACCTTGACAAAAGGCTCATGGATCCTCCCAGTATCTGACTCCCAGGTGTTTTTATAGACAAGCTGTACGGTACGATGGCATGCTTTCGCATTCCTCATAATCTCGTCTGAACCAGTTGATTCACTGATGCAACGAGTATGTACTGAGCCTTACGTCAGGCAAGACTCAGTACATATTTGCCCTCGGATCTATTCCATGTCTTTCCCCGTTCTGCTTTGCATCGCTGGTGTGTATTTGGGCGGGGAGGCCGGGGGCATGGGTTAGAGAGAAGAGAGAGAGCTGACTCCTTTAAGGAGGGTGTGATGGGAGATAGGAGGGCAAATGGAAGGGAGAAGCCATTGTATTTCTCTGCCTCTCTTGCTTCCTGGGGCAGCACCTCGGGCAGTGGCTCCAGCTACATCCATAGGGCCACCAGAGCCGTCTAGCCTCAACAAGGTGGTCCCAGCTCCTGGGCTTTGGCAGCTTCTCTGTCTCCCATTACCTGGTGGTTCTAGGGGTGACCACAGCTTCTTGCTCCTGCTGACCTCTGGTGGCCCACTGTTCTCTGTGGAAGCATCTCATCCCCTCTATCGCCTGTATAACCTGTACTGAATTAGAGCACCTGGAGAGGTCCCTGGTCCCTCCCGTAGACCTGGCTAACAAAGGGTCAAGAACTAGGTCTGGAGCTTCCATGGAGGTCAGTATAGACCCAGTCTCTGTCACAAGCGTAGAAGGGAACAGAGAGCCAGTAGAAGGACAGAGAGGACACTAAGCACAAGCTCCTTCTAGCACAGCCTTGGGGGTCCCTGGTGGAGGGGAGGGGAATCACACCCTTGTGAGCCCACTGTATGCACCAGCAGAGTCAGGATTCCTGGCGTCACTCTGGGGATTCCCGACAGGATTCACCCTAGCTAGCGGTCTTGGGCTCACCCCCTGGCCCTGGTTTCCACCCAGCCAGAAATCCAGCCCTCCAAAGGGCTGCCTGCCCGTGCTCGAATCATTTATCCACAGTTGGATCTTGACAATGCATTAAAACAGTTCCATTTGGGTAATGAGCTGAAGGGTCCAGCTTGACTAGGCCTCCAGAGGCTGCGGGTCTGTCGTCGTCAGAACCGTCCCCCTGGCAGGTTTGCTTGCACGCCCGAGAATGCATTGGCCACTTGAATCCGTTATAAATTACCAGTCTGGAAATAAATATCCTATCTGGGTCCCCAGTAAGTAACAGATGCATGAGGGCAGAGTGAGATAAATGCGTTTTGGATGCAAACCTCTTCCCCATTGCTCAGAGACAGATGGCGGCAGGCCCAGCGCCGGTTTGCAGTTGATCTGGGTGCCGTGTAGGTGGGACTTGAATGAACTCACAGTTCTTTTAAGGTTAGGAAGTTTCTGTACCAGCTCTTGGCAGATCCCCCGAGGAGCCCCAGTCGAGCAGTCCATTTCCTTTTATCTCCATTGCTAAAGAGGCTGGTAGTTAGACTGTTTTTTGGCGGGGGGATAGTGTGGGTTCCCACAGGCCAGAGAGGGTCTCTGGACTCAGGGGCCACGTGTGGACAGGCACGCAGCATGCAGGCCTTCATTCCATATGCATTCATCCAGGCTGATGGCCGGCTTCTCCGTGCTGGGCACACGGCCGGCCGTGAGCCAGCCCATCACAGCCCTGCCCTACTGGAGCTCTCATTCAACAGGGCAAACACACACTAAGCATGTAAATAAACAAGACTTTGGTGGCAAGTGCCCTGAAGGAAGTAAAGCAGAGAAAGCCAGAATCATAAATAAAAGGACATCAGGGCAGACTGTCTGCAGAGGTGACCCCTGTCCCAGCAGAAGCCAGGATGGAAGGGGAAACCAAACCCCAGGGTCACATGGGGACGGACACAGCAGGAGAAGACCCAGGGAAGGGCCGGTGCTCAGGCCTGCGAGTGGAAACACGACAGTCAGTAACTCAGGAAGAATGGGAGGAGAGCTAAGAATATCACTTAAGGAATGAAGTGGGAGTTACAACCGTGTTGAGATGTGCAAAGCAAGCTCCAGGGGGCCAGTTTAATTGCCATGAGTAGTAGATGCTCAATTAATACATGTTGATCGAATATGAAGGACTGAGGGACCAAATGAAGAGTCGTGAACCCAAGTCATCTCACTCCCACAATTGAAATGTGAATGTCTTCCTCAGAATTCCATCCCATTGATGCTGAAGTGCATTGTCAATGAAGAGAAAGTGTTAGCCACTCAGTTGTGTCTGACTCTTTGCCACTCCATGGACTGTAGCCCCCCAGGCTCCTCTGTCCATGGGATTCTCCAGGCAAGAATACTGGAGTGGATTGCCCTGCCCTTCTTTGGGGGATCTTCCAGACCCAGGGATCAAACCCAGGTCTCCTGCCTTGCAGGCAGCTTCTTTGCCCTCTGAGCCACCAGGGAAGTGCGTTAGAATCTTCCACGTTCCGTGCATTTTGTCTTTTGCCTTTTGTCTGCCAATCGGGGTCTCAAAGGAGTGCAGCAAGCCCACCTCAAAGATGTGTTCATGCATGTACGCCACAACCAGCCTTCGTCTTCGCTGAGCTGCGTCTAGCTCTGGATAGCCTATCTGAGGGCCCAGAAAGAGAAAGCATTAAAAAAAAAAAAAAAAACATACTGTAACATATAGTATAAGGATATTAAGTGGGCATCTACTAAATCCTGCAGGACCATTCAGGAGGAGACAGGGCTCACTTGAAGCACAGTGTGGGAAGTTGGGGACCCAAGGCACATGGAAGGGCCTGGAGAGGGGCCACCGGAACCGAGTCTGGCGACAGGATGTAGGCAGGTGATTAGTCCCCCACTAAAGCATCTGGACATTATTATACAGGCAAAGGGAGCCACTTTCACGTGGAGAGATAATAGTAATAACCAGATAGGTATTGGGATGTTCACTCTGGATCTTCCTGACCCAGGGATCGAACCCACACATCCTGTGTCTCCTGCACCGTCAGGCTGAATCTTTACCACTAGGGCCAGCTACGTATATAGTAGCTTGCACCCGCTAATCCCAAGCTCCAGCTCACCCGCCCCCACTGTCCCCCTTTGGCATCTATAAGTCTGTTCTCTGTGTCTGTGTGTCTTTTTCTGTTTTGTAGACATGTTGATTTGTGTCTATTTCAGGTTCCACATATAAGTGATATCATATAGTATTTGTCTTTCTACTTTACTTCACTTAGTATGATCATTTCTAGGTCCATCCAGGTTATTGCAAATGGCCATTATTTTATCTGTTTTATGGCTGAGTAGTATTCCAGGGTATAAATGTACCACATCTTTATCCATTCATTTGTTGATAGACATTGTTTCCATGTTGTGACTATTGTGAATAGTGATTATGAACACAGGATAAATGTATTTCTTTGAATTATAGCTTTATCTGGATATACCTGCAGGAGTGGGGTTTCTGGATCATATGGCAGCTCTGTTTATAGTTTTTTGAGGACCCTCCATACTGTTCTTCACGATGACTTGCACCGATTCGCATTCCCATCAACAGTGTAGAACTGTTTCCTTTTCTCCACACCCTCTCTAGCATTTGTTACTTGTAGACTTTTGGATGCTGGCCACTCTGAGTGGTGTGAATTAGTACCTCACTGTAGTGTTGATTTGCATTTCTCTAATAATTATTTGTTGCCATTCTGGATGATCTCTATCCAAAGCTAGTTCATTTGAGTTTCACAATGTCCTAGGCTCCACGGACAATTTTTTTTTTTAAACTTAGGAAGCCATGTTTGTCCCCAAGAAGCTGACCACCTCACTAAGAACATAGGACCACTCATACAGAGTCTAGGTGGGCCTATTGATTCCTAGTGGTTAATCCAACAATTGTAGCCACGACACAGGCCTTGGGTTGGTACTGATGGTTGGTTTGTTCATCAAACTTTATGGCTTGTTTTCTCCTAAGATTGTTCACTATAAAAGAAAGTGGAATTTTAGGACTTTGCAGCAACCTTTGTACCAGAGCAGTCTCTGTAGTTGACATCTGTATGTTTTAAATGTATCTATTCATTCATTTACTCATTTGGTCATTCAGTTACTACTAATTGTGTTCAGTGTTATGTATTAAAAGCAGATCTGGTCTCCCAAACTTGAACATCTGTGATGCCCTTCCCCTCTGTAGCAAGAAGGGGACCCTCCATCTAGTTCATTCCCAGACAGAAGAGAAGGTCATCCTCAGCCTCTCCCCAGAGATGAGGATGATGAGGCACAGAGGAACTCCGCATCAGAGCCCAGCAGGGTCTACTGAAAACCCTGAAATATTCAGGAAAATATCCCTGAGTTAGAAAGTGGCTTTACCAGTCTCTGGTCACACCCTCCTGGGGTTCTCCCTGATGAAAGGGATTTCAGTACCAAGCCCAGCCACGTGGCAGAGGGACAGGGTGGCAGCCTTCCCAGTGTTCTTCTTCTAACTGTTAACTCAGGCAAGGAGTCAACAGCGTGATTGTTTTCTTCTTTCTGGTGCCCCATCAGGCCTGGTGCCATGTTCGGCCCAGGAAAGGCTTGGTGGTGGACGATGTCCCACCGATACCTGGAAATTCCTTCCCCACCTCTCTCTGGGGCACAGCCACAACTGAAGCTCATCCGATTTAGGCTCCAAGTCCATGGCTCCAGGACAAGCCTGTACAGGGCCCCTGTTAAGGGGCCTCTTTTATTTGTATTTATTTTCATCGATCCTTTTATTCTTTGGCACGCCTGGGCCTCCCATTGCAGTGGCCTCCTCACTATAGACCACCGGCTCTGGACGCATGCGCTCCAGAGCGCTGGCTCGCAATTGGGCACACTGGTCCAGCCGCTCCACAGCACATGGGATCCTCCTGGGCTGGGGATTGAACCAGTGCCCTCTCCACCGCAAGGTGGGCTCCCTACCCACTGGACCACCAGGGAATCCCTGACGCAGCATTTTATATGTGTTATCTTAATTAAACTTTGCCACTTGTCTGGGAAATATCAACTGCTAGGCCTCACTTTATTTATTAGGAAACCAAGCCTTGGGAAGGATAATTATTAGTATTGTGCCATTTGCAAGCTTAGATGGGAGGCCCTTGACTGTACTCTTTTCTTCCTATCCAGGGGTACCATCGACCTCGGCACTACATTGCAACCCAAGGTAAGAGCCCTCCTTTTCCTCTAAAGGGCCCTTGCCTTACGCGGGAGGAGAGGAATGAGCTTCCATCAGCCAAGAAGTCACATAGGAGCAGGGCTGGAGAGGCTTCAGAGGTCTTTAGGTTATCCATTTGCTTGTTTGAGAAGAAAGGAAGTGACAGGTTTAGCGATAGCGTGGGTTGGGGGGGGGATGCCATGAAGAAAGGAAGGAGGTATCACTGAGAAGTGGTCAAGAGACGGGCCCTGGACCAAAAGCATCGACCTCAGGCACTCTCCACCAGCACCCACCGTCCCAAACTGGAGCTGACACGCGTTATCTTGTTGATGAGTGTGCATTCTGTAGAGAGAGGAGACCAACACTGCTTGAAAGCAGCTTGCCAGGATGTTCTCAGAAGATTTAAAAATGACTCTGCCTCTCAGACAGTTCTGGGAGGAGATCCTATGGGTGATGATACATGTGGGCAATGACATATATGACATATAGAAACATACCCTTCATAGTGTTATCTGATAGAAAAAAAAGTGAAAAATCTTCCATGCCCAGAAAGTGTGAGATTGGTTCAAGTGTTATACTTCCATATTGTGGAAAACTATGCAGCTATGAAAAATGTCATGGTAATTTTTAAGGGGATAGAGAAGTGCCCATAGTAGGTGTAATGCTTGTTATAGTAAGTACATACATGTGTATATTTATATAAAGAAGTGGCATTCCAAATTTTATATTGCATACATGTAGTATTCTTGTAATTTTAAAAATAATGAAACCCCAGAACATCGAAAGAGATCCTATCTCCCATTTCTTGTCTCTGTTTTTGTTTTTCCACTCCTTTCTGTCCAGGTTCCAGACAAATGCATTTGTCAGGCTCAGAAATGGACATCTTCTGTTTGTATTCTCAGCATCTGCCTCCTGGCGGCTCCTCTACCCTCTTACCCAACCTCCACCTCCATTTCCTTCCCATTTCTCATTGAGGATCTGGAGCCCAATATTTGAAAATTCCCTTAAGCTATGTGATTAACCCTGAATACAAGCTGCTGGGTTGGCAAAACTGGGACTTCTGAGCAGAGGGACGATGAAAAGGAGAAGCTGGGGGCATTTTCAGGGGATGCTGCAGATGCTGCAGGTTAGCATGTGGCTTTTCTCGTGCCCCAGTCTCAGCTGCCTGGGTGCCCAATAGGAAGACTGACCTCGCTCTTGCTCACCCATCCAGAGCCTTCACTGACCAGCCAGGAGGGACAGGCCTCTTGTCTGCTTCCTGGCAGTTTCAGTCTTTGACCCTGTCACGTTCTCTGTTGGCAGGTCCCATGCAGGAGACCGTAAAGGACTTTTGGAGAATGATCTGGCAGGAGAACTCGGCCAGCATCGTCATGGTCACAAACCTCGTGGAAGTGGGCAGGGTAAGCCCCTCCTGCAGGTGCCTGGATAGAGGATGCTGGCGGACCTGCCACCGCCCAACTTCTCTCTGTTCCAAGTGCCTTCCATTCCACATTTCACCCTCACGGCCCCCTTTAAGGGAGAAATCCTCCCTCCTGTTCACTCTCGGATGTCTTTGCCCGTCGACCCCCACGCCTTTCTCCACCCCCACTCTCTGCTGATGATGTCATCTCGTAGACTTGGCGGAAGTCACGGCCATCAGATGTGAGCTCTCATCTTCACACCGCTAAGCTGCATTCTACTCGTATCGACTGTCATCTTCTCATTCTTCCCCTCTATTATCGGGATGAACCATAAGACACGGCTGTTTCTGTTGACCTTATGTGGTACACTGTTGGCTCCTTCTTACGGCATAGCCTCACATGAGAGAAGACGTGACTCTTGCCCTTTCAAAGGCCATCCTAGTGCCCCGAGGCACAGATTCTGCTCAAGAGTTTCTCATTCTCCCCCTCTCACTTGGAATGTAGCTCTTTCCCATTGCGAGATGATTTTCCTCAGCCTACAAACATCCTAAGTACCTTCTCCCTTAAAAATATAAAACAGGCCAACAAAACTGCTTCCTCTTCTCCCTCCTTTTTTGCCAAACTCTGGAGACTCACTCACGGGTTCTGCTGCTTCACTCCCCTTCTCTTGCACCCTCTCCAGCAGCTCTCCTCCCCCAGCATCCATCAGTGTGCCCAGCATCCTTCATGTTGATCATCCAGCAGCCATCCTCTCTTCTCATGGTACACAGTCTCTCAGCATCTGACCCACTGTTCCTCGAAACCTTGACATTCCTCAGGGTCCAGACCTTGGTCTCTCACTCCGCTCTATCTTGACTCTCTCCCCTGTGCTCCGTAGCAACTGCTAGGGCTTAGAGATGGGACTGCGCTTCCCAGCTTGCCTCCACCTACTTGGTCAACTGTGGTGTGTGTGCGGGTGGGCTGCTGGGTTAAAGGCAGGGTGCACAGACACTAGAATTAAGAAGGCCTCTACTTAGCACATACGCTAGCCAAAGAGTGGGCAGGTAAGTCTTTGTTTTGGTGAGAACCAGATGGCCCATTAAAGTAAGAGTCCTGGCCTCCAAGATAATGGGCAGGGGGAGGACCTGGGCTGTCAATCGCAATTCAGAGCTGTGGACTTCTTGTGGCCTCATAGGAGTTTAGGGCCTGACGAGATTTTGTCCTTGAGCCCACTGTTACTAACTCCATTCCCCAGTTTTATAGATGAGGAAACAGTCGCAAAGAGTGGAATAACTACCCTGGAGTCACTCAGGCAGAACCCAGCCACTGTCTCTTGACTCGTGACTCTCAATCTAGTTGTTGTGATCAAGACGGCTCCTCAGGGACGCAGGCCTGGGGAGCAGCTACTGTGGACAACATGCCCAAGCCCTGGATTTAAGAATTCAGAGGCATGTTCCAGCCTTTCTGCAGCATTTCCCCAACTGGAGACAGGTTCCCTTGATTGTGAATCTATTTGTTTGAGGGAAGGGACAGGAGAGCCATCTCTTCATGGACCTCTGGAAAGGAGTCCAGGTCTGTGCCAGACACTGGTTGCACATCATTTCACCTTATCCTTCAGCTGGTGTACAGGGCCATGTCCCTGGTCATTATTCAGATGGCCTGGCTTTGTGTCCTGGCTCCCCACCCACCCCAACCTGACAGCTGACCCTGGGCAGTTTTCTTAGGTTCCCTGAGGGGCCAGTTCCTCATCTGTAAAATGAATGGGGCTAACCATAGTATCAGTCATTGAAGTCAACTGTGTGAAGCATCCACAGAACACTCAGTCGTCCGGGCTAGAGGGGTGCAGGCCATCAGACAGTGTTAGCCACCGTTCATCACAGGAAGCCAGGGCGCTGAGAGGACCCAGGTCTTCCCGGAGGCTACCCAGCTACAGTGTTAAGAGCGAAGCGCTGCATCCACTGGCCTCCACACCCTGCTGTGCTGAACCAGCATTTCCCTAAGTGGGTTCCATGGGCTGCTAGTCTGCAGGATGCTTAGCGAGCAGAGGGTTCCATGGTTAAATACGTTTGGGAAATGCTGTGGACTCTTCGCCCCTTTTGGAGAATTACAAAGCGTGGTAGCAGTTAGCACGTTCAGCCAGCTGAGCAGTCCTGTAGCAGAGCGGCCTGTTTAACTTTGTTTAATCCAGCATTTCCCAAACTCATTTGACCACAAAACCTTTTTTTTGTTTGTTTTTGTTTCTTTCTTTTTTTTTTTTTTTTTTTTTACCTAACACCTGTCAGCACCCAACGGGACACACTGTGGGAAATGCCACTCTGGGCCGCGCGGCGTCCCCTGGAATGGTAATACTTTTGTTCTTTTAAGGGGAAAACGATGCTCTCTTTTTCCTCCTGCGGCATGTGGCTCACAGCCAGGCGTGGGAGTGGCTTGCTCCGCCGTCTGCCCCACCCTGGGGGCGGAGCGCCGTGGCTGCCGTCTGCCTTCGGAGCCCAGCACCTTCCTTCCTCGGCCCAACCACGAGCCTTTCTCCTTCCAGCCCCCCAGCCCCGCCTCGTAGTGTGAACACCCCGCCCTTCTCCCAGCCACGTCGGCTTCTACCTCCACGCTGTTCCCCACCTTTTAATCTCATCTCTGCTGATACTACTCAGCTGCCCCCGCCTGTCACAGAAAGAGGACTCAGCCAAGGCAGAAACCCGGCCGCGTGACCTGGGACGCGTCACCGAGCCCCCCGACTTGAGTCTGACGTTCACCCGTACGGTGGGCGCTGCCTCTCTGCCCCTGCCCCGCATCTAGCTTATCTCTTAGCGTGGTCATGGATTTGAAAAGTACCAGGAGCTCTGCCAGAGGAGGTGCCCCCCTTATTCCCCACAGTGCCGGCTCCTCGGGGAGCCAGCCCGTCCCTCTGTATTCGTCCCTCCCTGGCCAGCTGGGAACCCCTTGACGGAACGCCCTTGAGTCGATCTGGACGGGAAGGCCGGCCAGATGAGGCGGCCGCGCACGCTCCGCCCTGCCCTCACCTGCACCGTCCCTGTCCTTTCCTGTAGGTGAAGTGTGTGCGCTACTGGCCCGACGACACAGAGGTCTACGGAGACATTAAAGTCACCCTGATCGAGACAGAGCCTCTGGCCGAGTACGTCATCCGCACCTTCACAGTCCAGAAGGTAAGCGTCCCCGCGGCTGCGTGCAGCCTGCCCCCCCAGAACCAGCCCGCTTGTTGGCTCACTCAGGACGCACAGTGACCGAGGGCTGGCTCTGCTCCTACCCTGTGCTGAGCACCAGAGAGAGATCAGCAGTCAGCATCAGTGTGGACCCTGCTCCAGAGGATCTCACCTCTAGCAGGAGGGACAAATAGAATTCACTAGAGTAGGGGACGGAAGAATGACACCCAGTGATAAGAAGCCACAGAGGAAACATGCCGGAGTGGGGGACAGAAGCCCACGGGGGGATGGGGGGATTCAGAGAGGGCCTCCTGGAGGAGGAGGCGTTTAATTAGACAGTGGAGGATGAGGAGGAGCCAGCCAAGGGAGGAGCTGCAGGAGCACCGCCCCGGGCAGTGGAAGGAAGCGGACAGTCCGGAGGGGGTGAAAGTCTTGACGTGGTCTGGCCTGCGCTTCTCAGCCTCGTCCCGCCAGTGTCTGGAAACGTTTCCTTGTCAAAACTAGAGCTGCCGTTTTCTAAAAGCCCCAGCGTTCACTGTCCAGGTGGCCACAGGCCCGAGGAGGCAGAAGCGCCAGAGCCGTCGCTGCTCTGAGCGCTGCGCCCTGACCCCAGCCCCGCTGCACACCCGCAGGGTGAACCACGTCCGCTTTGCCCAGGTCCACCTTGCCCTTAGCACTGGAAGCCCCGCGGCCCGGAAGCCCCTCCGTCCGGGGCACACTGACGAGGTCGGTTGGTCACTGGATGCCAGCCGCCCGTCCCCACTCCCAAGGCACACGGCCCCTGCGGGTCTGAGAGCCTCTCTCTGGAGCGGGGGTACCTGGGAGCGGTCCAGAGCCGTGGTCGGGGCACTGGGGATGGTGCACCGGCCCAGGAGAGCGCAGCTGGTGGAGCCCCCGCCAGACCCCCGCAGCTGCCACGTGGCACTTCCCCTTCCGATCTGGGCAGCCGCCTTGGAGCCCCCGGTGCCTCTGTGAAGGACTTCAGGTGGAATACAGAGCCTTCCAGGGTCCCGCCCCGCCAGCCTCCCACTCGCTAGGCCCTGCTGCCCCTCATGGCCTGCCTTCCGTTCTCTGGGGCTGCCCTGGGCTGCTTGTGATTCTGTCCATGCACTAGGTGAAGTCCTGACCCAGGCCCCTGCCCCAGCGGCTTCTGTGCCTCGGAAGCTCCCCGTCCCTGCCACTGGGTAGCACTCACGATGACCAGGAGGACGGATGCTGCCGCCAGCCAGCCAGGCTGCCGAGTGGAGCTCTACAGCTTCTTGGTGGTGTGACCTTGGACACGCTTCTTAACCTTGTTTAGCCTGACTTTCCTCTCCCTACAATAGAGACAATGATATGAAGATTAAGTGAACCAGTACACTGAAGTCATCAGAAGAGTGACAGGCACCTAGGTGATTCTTCACAAACATCAGCTATGACGTATTTTTCACTATTGGTATGTTTAAAGACTCAGGCCAGGCAACCCCTCCTTCAGGAAGCCTCTCTGATTTCTCCTCTCCTTGAATGGGGTAAGCTGGTGCTCTTTCCCGTACTTTAATGGAATTAAAGGTCCACTGAGAGGCCCTCCTCCCCTTAGACACCAAGCGCTGTTCCAGGCACAGGGAATGTGGCTTTATTTCCACCTTCTCAGTGCCTAACCCAAGGCTGGGCCCAGATAACCCTCACTGAGTGTCTCTTAACTGGTCAGCGCCTCTCATACCTGCAGGAGATTGCTAAGTAGAGAGCAGGAACCGGTCGCACTTGACGGTGGGCTAGTTGAGAGCCCCCGTGTGGCCTGGAGTGTGGCTGTGGAAAGAAGGGGGGAGGATGGGAGCACCAGGCCCCGCCATCCCCGGCAGTCAGAGAAAGTCCTGCTCTTCTTCGTTTCGTCTGTTACCATTCTGCCTAAGAATTGAATGAAAAAGAAGTAGCCTTTTTAGCCTTGAAAGCCGTGTGGCCCAGTGTGGACAAGACTGGAGACCTGAAGGCCACCGGTCCCCCATCACTGAGACCTCATCGTCCCTGGAAACAACTTGAACTTGGAGTCGAAAGCTAACATTTTTCTGAATCTGTTCTGCTGAAGAGAAGTCCCATAAAACACTTACCACAAAAGAAGGTCCTGTGGGCAGACGGCAGGGGCGGCACCAGCCCCCTTGGGGATTTGGCGGGTGCATCAGCCGGCAGAGGCCCACGGCGGGGGCTCCACGTCCTTCAGAGGAGAGTCCGCTTCACCGTAGGTGCTTCCCAGGCTTCCAGATGCAGCAGATGCGGAATCCCTCTGACGCCTGCTGACCCTCGGAGGGCCTTGTCCTCCCCGACGGCAGGGAGATGGGACGGGGCTGCTCGTGGCCTCGGGGCTCCCCGCGGGTGCTGGCAGGGCGGGTGGGGCGGCAGCTGGAGGAACAGAGGCCGTTCTCTCCTCAGAAAGGCTACCACGAGATCCGGGAGCTCCGCCTCTTCCACTTCACCAGCTGGCCCGACCACGGCGTCCCCTGCTACGCCACCGGCCTCCTGGGCTTTGTCCGCCAGGTCAAGTTCCTCAACCCCCCGGAAGCTGGACCCATCGTGGTCCACTGCAGGTAAGCAAAGCGTGTAAATGAAAGTCGCTCAGTTGGGTCCGACTCCGTGACCCACGAACGAGCCATGGAATTCCCCAGGCAAGAACAGTGGAATGGGCAGCTGTTCCCTTCTCCAGGGGATCGTCCCCGCCTCGGGACTGAACCCAGGTCTCCCGCACTGCAGGCAGATTCTTTACTGTCAGAGCCACCAGGGAAGCCCCTGGGAAGTGAAAGCCGGTAAGTAAAAGGCCCCCTAAGCGAGGAGGCCCTGCCTCTCTGCTCTCTCGGTTAGGGGGCGTTCTCTCTCGTCCAATGACCTGTATTCTTTAAGTGAGCCCTGCTTCTGTCCCCTCAGCCCAGCCCTTTCTGATGAGACCAGAGCCTCAGTGCTACACAACAACAACAGTAGCAGCCCTAGCAGTTATTATTATTATTATTACCGTGGCCCTGGGGGCATGGACCTGGCATAGACAGCATCTGCTACACGTGCGCTTTACCCCATTCCTTCCTTTACTCCTCACCCACCCTCGAGAGCTGGCCGTGGTTGTCATTCCCATCTTTTTTTTTAATTTGTAATTTTGGGACCTTTTATTGGTTATTTATTTATTTTCATCCACCTCTATTCTTTGGCCTGCGTGGGCCTCCCATTGCAGTGGCCTCTCTCATTGCAGAGCAGCAGCTCTGGGTGCATGCATCCAGAGAGTTGGCTCGTACTTGGACACACAGGTCCAGCCATTCCACGGCACAGGGGATCTTCCCGGGTCAGGGGCCAAACTGGTGCCCCTTGCCCTGCAAGACGGACTCTCTACCCTCTGGACCACCAGAGACTCCCCATTCCCATCTTACAGATGAGGAAACCGAGGCACTGAGAAGGCAGATGCCTTGCTCGGGCCCCAAGGTGTGCAGTGGCAGAGCTGGAGTCTTTAACAGGATTGTCCCCGGACGCTCATCCTCAGCTCCTTGGCATGGCAGCGGGGTGCCCCTTTGGAAGTAATACTTCTCTTCATTTCTATTATTTTAAAAAATCAACTGCTGGCCTACAGGGTCCTTCACAGAGAGAAAATGGACAGTGTCAGGTTTTACCTTAACATGGAAAAGGGCTATTTTCAGCTCTGACCCAGAAAATCACATTGGGAATGACGGGCACGCCTTGGAATCTTTCTGGATGGAGATGAAGTGTTGTGTCAAGGGCATTCGGGAAACAGAGGGCAAATGTCCACACGGAAAGGCCGGCTTGCTCGCTCCCGTCCCTCCCTGTGCGTCCGCTTTCCAGTGTGACCTTGGGCCCTGTCCTCATTTCAGACCCTGCATGCAGGTTTTATCCCTCAGTACCGGTAAGTAAAAGGCCCCTAAGGAGGCCCTGCCTCTCTGCTCTCTCGGTTAGGGGCGTTCTCTCGTCAATGACCTGTATTCTTTAAGTGAGCCCTGCTTCTGTCCCCTCAGCCCAGCCCTTTCTGATGAGACCAGAGCCTCAGTGCTACACAACAACAACAGTAGCAGCCCTAGCAGTTATTATTATTATTATTACCGTGGCCCTGGGGGCATGGACCTGGCATAGACAGCATCTGCTACACGTGCGCTTTACCCCATTCCTTCCTTTACTCCTCACCCACCCTCGAGAGCTGGCCGTGGTTGTCATTCCCATCTTTTTTTTTAATTTGTAATTTTGGGACCTTTTATTGGTTATTTATTTATTTTCATCCACCTCTATTCTTTGGCCTGCGTGGGCCTCCCATTGCAGTGGCCTCTCTCATTGCAGAGCAGCAGCTCTGGGTGCATGCATCCAGAGAGTTGGCTCGTACTTGGACACACAGGTCCAGCCATTCCACGGCACAGGGGATCTTCCCGGGTCAGGGGCCAAACTGGTGCCCCTTGCCCTGCAAGACGGACTCTCTACCCTCTGGACCACCAGAGACTCCCCATTCCCATCTTACAGATGAGGAAACCGAGGCACTGAGAAGGCAGATGCCTTGCTCGGGCCCCAAGGTGTGCAGTGGCAGAGCTGGAGTCTTTAACAGGATTGTCCCCGGACGCTCATCCTCAGCTCCTTGGCATGGCAGCGGGGTGCCCCTTTGGAAGTAATACTTCTCTTCATTTCTATTATTTTAAAAAATCAACTGCTGGCCTACAGGGTCCTTCACAGAGAGAAAATGGACAGTGTCAGGTTTTACCTTAACATGGAAAAGGGCTATTTTCAGCTCTGACCCAGAAAATCACATTGGGAATGACGGGCACGCCTTGGAATCTTTCTGGATGGAGATGAAGTGTTGTGTCAAGGGCATTCGGAATCAGAGGGCAAATGTCCACACGGAAAGGCCGGCTTGCTCGCTCCCGTCCCTCCCTGTGCGTCCGCTTTCCAGTGTGACCTTGGGCCCTGTCCCTCATTTCAGACCCTGCATGCAGGTTATCTCAGCCCTGACAGTGCCCGTGTCCATCAGGTCTCGACCCAAATCAGGGAGCAGTGCCGTGGGCTGCAGCTGCCTCAGAGCCCCTTTCTCATGCCATGTCCGTGTACCTTCATCACAACAGCAAGGCGTGAGTCAGAAACCGCAGTTCACAGATGAGGGCACGGAGGATCGGGAGGGCATACTGCGCACCCTCTGACTCGCAGCATTCTGCATATAGTCTCTGCTTCACATCTCACGACAATCCGAGGGCAATAAGGTGTTCACCTCCAAGTCCCAGATCCCGAGGAGCAGCCAAAGCAGGTGTAAGGAGGAAAGGGAGACAGTGGCGGGCATTTATCAGCCCCTCCTTGCGGGCTGCCCCTGTGTCGGCGCCTCCACAGCAAGTCACCCTCTCAGCTGAGCAGAGGAACCCAATCCCAAGTCCGTCCTGAAGATGGGACGGGTTAGCCAGCATGCAGAAGGTGGGCTTCCCTGGCGGCTCAGATGGTACAGACTCCGCCTGCAATCCAGGGGCCCGGGCTGGATCCCTGGGTCGGGAGCCTCCTCTGGAAAAGAGAATGGCTACCCGCTCCAGCACTCTTGCCTGGAGAATTCCACGGACAGAGGAGCCTGTAGAACTACCATCCCCAGGGTCACAAAGAGTCAGGCACAGCCAATCAACTGACACACTCTTGAGCAAGATACTAGCTACCTAAAAGAATTCCAGAGAGTAAGCACTGAAAAATACTGCTCTGCTCTCGATGCTGTCCCTCACCCCAGACTGTTAATCCTTCAGGAAAAGAACCACGTCTGACTCATCTTTGCATCCCTACTCCTGAGCCCGGCATCCAGTGCTCAATAAATATTTGTTGACGAGAAGTAGCAACCGTTTATGAGAAATGGCTGCGTAGCCAGGCACAGGGCTAAGCAGTTGACACGCATTGTGCTTTATCAACATAATTTCATGCAATTTGCATGTATTGTGCTATTAATGCTGTTATTATCAGTCTCATTCTATGAAGGAGGGTATTGAAACCAGAGAGATTAAGTCACGTGCTCAAAGTCACACATCTAGTAAGTGGTCAAGTCAGGATGTGATCCCAGGGCTCTGACCCCATCTAGCATGTGCTTCATTGCTATGTAGAGCTGAAATAAACAGATCAATCCTCCCAAGAGCCCCGTAAGAGTTATGTGTTATAACCTGTAGGTTATATGTGAGAAGACTGAGGCTCACGGACACCAGGCCACTTGCTCTAAAGGGAGAGCTGAGGCTCTGTGTAGTCAGAGCTTGGGGGCCTCCCAGCTGTGCTGGGATTCAGAGCGTTCTGTCTGACCCGTGCTCTGCAGGCGCCTCTGGCGCAGGGATGAACGAGCAGAGCCTGTCCAGGGCTGGTCCCCCCCAGGCTCCCTAACCCAGGCCCCAACCTCTCTCTCAGCGCTGGAGCCGGAGGACGGGCTGCTTCATCGCCATCGACACCATGCTCGACATGGCCGAGAACGAAGGGTCGTGGACATCTTCAACTGCGCGTGAGCTAAAAAATCCCTGTCCTGAAGATGGGACGGGTTAGCCAGCATGGGGCTTCTGGCGGCTCAGATGGTACAGACTCCGCCTGCAATCCAGGGGCCCGGGCTGGATCCCTGGGTCGGGAGCCTCCTCTGGAAAAGAGAATGGCTACCCGCTCCAGCACTCTTGCCTGGAGAATTCCACGGACAGAGGAGCCTGTAGAACTACCATCCCCAGGGTCACAAAGAGTCAGGCACAGCCAATCAACTGACACACTCTTGAGCAAGATACTAGCTACCTAAAAGAATTCCAGAGAGTAAGCACTGAAAAATACTGCTCTGCTCTCGATGCTGTCCCTCACCCCAGACTGTTAATCCTTCAGGAAAAGAACCACGTCTGACTCATCTTTGCATCCCTACTCCTGAGCCCGGCATCCAGTGCTCAATAAATATTTGTTGACGAGAAGTAGCAACCGTTTATGAGAAATGGCTGCGTAGCCAGGCACAGGGCTAAGCAGTTGACACGCATTGTGCTTTATCAACATAATTTCATGCAATTTGCATGTATTGTGCTATTAATGCTGTTATTATCAGTCTCATTCTATGAAGGAGGGTATTGAAACCAGAGAGATTAAGTCACGTGCTCAAAGTCACACATCTAGTAAGTGGTCAAGTCAGGATGTGATCCCAGGGCTCTGACCCCATCTAGCATGTGCTTCATTGCTATGTAGAGCTGAAATAAACAGATCAATCCTCCCAAGAGCCCCGTAAGAGTTATGTGTTATAACCTGTAGGTTATATGTGAGAAGACTGAGGCTCACGGACACCAGGCCACTTGCTCTAAAGGGAGAGCTGAGGCTCTGTGTAGTCAGAGCTTGGGGGCCTCCCAGCTGTGCTGGGATTCAGAGCGTTCTGTCTGACCCGTGCTCTGCAGGCGCCTCTGGCGCAGGGATGAACGAGCAGAGCCTGTCCAGGGCTGGTCCCCCCCAGGCTCCCTAACCCAGGCCCCAACCTCTCTCTCAGCGCTGGAGCCGGGAGGACGGGCTGCTTCATCGCCATCGACACCATGCTCGACATGGCCGAGAACGAAGGGGTCGTGGACATCTTCAACTGCGTGCGTGAGCTCCGGGCCCAGAGGGTCAACCTGGTGCAGACGGAGGTGAGTCCTGGGCGGGGCGGGCCGGCCACCTGCAGCCCCGGCCAAGGAGGAGCCGAGGTGGAGGCCTCCTACAGAAAGGCCCCTGGGCGGGGGAGGAACGGGAGGGAGTGGCTGTGTGGCTGGCTGTGGTGAGACCACCGCAGAAGCTGTGCCAACCCCGAGGCCCCCCAGGTCAAGGACTGCCACCAGTGAGGAGCGGTGCCGGGGGCCTCACCTCTGAGGGCATCTGAGCCGTGATTGAACGGCAGCTTTCAGGTGTTCTTTGCATAGTGTCCCTGCCTTGGGTGAAGGAGGAGAGAGAGAGAGAAAAGGACTGGAACTGATTGAATGACGACCATGTGCCAAGTATCGCGTGACGCCCTGCAGGAGTGGCTCACTCAGTGAAGTTCCCGAGTGCCTGAGCCAGGCTCCAGTTTCCCAAGAAAGAGAACTCACAATCTCTGCCCTCAAGGGAGAGGCAGGCCTCCAGGTGTCCAGATGGAGAGCCCCAGACCCGGGGGACATGGGAGGGGTGCGTCCTATGGCTGAGCTCCTGTCTTGAGCCAGGCATCACATCAGGTCCTTTGTATTCGGGATACCGTTTCTGTTCCTTACAACAACCCTACAGGGTAGCTCCTGCTAGTATCCCCATTTTACAGATGAAGAAACTGAGACATGGTGCCCTCAAAGCCTCACATACCCAGTCAGTGGTAGAACTTAGGACCTGGTGATCCCAAGGACCCCGTGCTGTCCGCTGAACCACACTGTCTCACTAGAAAGCCTTTTCTACCAACACCACTCCTGGAACCCCTGGTCTCCCATCTTCTGGTTCTCATGAGGGCGTAGGTGCCCAGGCGGCAGAGCTGGGGCAGCTCGAGAGCGCCATCACCTCAGCCCGCAGAGATAGCCCCCACGGCCCTGGGCCTGGCCGGTCACCGCTGGCCCTGCAGGCAGTCCCCTCACTTGCATACAGGCTGATAAACCCTAGGACCCTGCGCTGGGCTCCGAACCAGCTCTCGTAGGCCGGTCTGCAGGCCTCTTGGTGAGGCTGCTTATTGTTCTGAGGTTCGTGCGTGTGGAAGGCAGCTTGCGGCCGGGCGTTAGATGCATCGTGATCTTTGCTGTTAGGTGGGGGACACAGACGTTCAAATAGAGCATCATGGTGTCTCTGGTGAACATTTTATATAAAGTGATAAACTGGGTTCTGCAAGAGAATAGTCGCTCAACAAATGTTTGTTAAGGGCCTGGAAGTAACAGCAACAGCTTCTGCGCAGTGGGCCTGAAGCAGACACCCCTGAGGGAACACGACCTTGAAGGCGGAGAGAAAGCGGCTGGTGTCCCGGAGGAGGGCAGCAGGTGTCAGGAGCTGGGCTGGCAGAGGGGGTGGCCCACGGTTGAGGAGCAGAGCCTGAGACCAAGAGCTGCGGGCAGGTGGTTTCCTTGTGGGCTGATCCCAAGACACACTGGTGGCCGAGTGGGGAACTGAGAGGAGGGAGGGGAGGAACTCAAGCTTGTCTGCACTGTGTAAGTATCTTGCAAGCTGTTTGAGCCTGTGGAGCCCAGTCCTGCCCGTGAACTTGGAGATGGTGAGGAGTAGCTCTTCTCAGTCTCACACCCAAGAAAGAGGGAACCCAGGCATTTACCTCCAAGTCTCCACCTGACATTGCTTGAGGCTTCCTTCCCAGGGCACACAGGGACCTACAGGGTCACCCAGTTCATAGCCCAGGTGTGCCCTCTGGGACCAGGAAGAAAAAAAGAGGCCCTCAGCATGAACCTCGGGGGATTTGCAGTAAGCAGCCTTCCACAGCGAAAGGTGAAAGCTGATGGCCTGTGGACATGACACCGTCAGCATCTTCCCAGAAGTTTCTGAGTTTTGCCAGTGACTCTGCTGTGCAGCCCTACACAGGGGGGCAGAACTCAGCTCAGCTCAGACACCAGCCAAGAAGCACAGCAGCTTGGCCCTCGGTCACAGAGGGGAGCCCAGTGGTTCTGCAGCATGAGGCCTGCCCGTCCACGAGAGCTGCCCTGGAATGTGGACGGCCCAGTCCGGCCGCTCTTCTCACCCTGGGCCCTCCGGCTCGCCTTCACAGGAGCAGTACGTGTTCGTGCACGACGCCATCCTGGAAGCGTGCCTCTGCGGCAACACGGCCATCCCGGTGTGCGAGTTCCGCTCGCTCTACTACAACATCAGCCGGCTGGACCCCCAGACCAACTCCAGCCAGATCAAGGACGAGTTCCAGGTACGCGCACGTCCCGCTCCTGGCGCCAGCCCGCCGCAGTGCCGCCCAGCGCCCTCCTGGCGCTCGCCTCGCGGAGCGGCGGTGGCTGCCTCCCTCCGCGTCTGCCGCTCCCGATGGCGGCAGCGGAGGAGGGCTCCAGAACAGAGCCCTGCGCAGCTCCTCACCCTCACTCAGTGACCGCGGGCCCTTGGTTATTTTGTTCCTTTGTTTAAACTACGAGTGTGTTTTGGCACGAAGGTCTTACTCCGCTCTAGTCCAGGTAGTGCGTGGAGACGGGGTTATACACGCAGGCATTTCACGCTCTTTCATCCCTGGAGGGACTCAGGGTGTCTCAGTCTTTCTGAACAATTGCAGCGAGGCCTAGATCCTCACAGTTCAGGGTGGGGTCTGGAGACCAGTGGCATCGGCTTTACCTGGGAGCTTGTTAGAGACACAGAAGCTTGGGACCCACCAGGCCATACCATATGAGAGCGTGTGATTTAATAATAACTCTAGGTGATTCGAATGCACATAAAACTCTACTGGTTGGGGCTGTTCAGCTCTGGCCCTGCGTTTGTAAGACTTCCTCTGCCAAACATAAGCCCTGTGATTTTCTACCCCTATGAGAGCCTCACTGCCCCCGGGTAACTCCCCCGTCCTGTCACAGCCTTCTCTCTGGGAGGCATGCTGGCAAAATCACCTCCCTCCGTCTGTGACACTTCAAGCGAGGTTTAGAAGTCATTCAGGACTCCCTACCCCCAGTTCCCCACCCTAAGACCTCCTGGCTGGCCCGGTGCTTCATGCAGGGTAGCTGAGAGGAGTAATTGGGTCAAACGACGGGCAGGTGTTCAGAGATTGGTCTGAGCCCCCAGGAGCGCGCGCCGCCCCTGCCGTTTGGGGCCTGTGGTGATGTCCACAGGCCCTGGTAGAGGCTCTCGGCCCCCAGGGCCTGGGTCAGCCGACAGGAGCTGACGGGACCTCACCGCGGAAGAGAACGGTCCTGGAGGGCCCCGGGGGACAGAGGGAGGGAGGCCAGGCTGCGTGTGTTCAGGGAGACTGAGCGGTGCCTGCCGACCTGCCCCTGCACCCCGCAGACCCTCAACATCGTGACCCCTCGCGTCCGGCCCGAGGACTGCAGCATCGGGCTCCTGCCCCGGAACCACGATAAGAATCGGAGCGTGGACGTCCTGCCTCTGGACCGCTGCCTGCCCTTCCTCATCTCGGTGGACGGCGAATCCAGCAACTACATCAACGCAGCCCTGATGGACGTAAGTCGGGCCGTGCTGGGGGCTCCTGGCTGGTGTTCCAAGCAAACCCTTGTCCCCAAGGGGGAGGCGACTGGAGTCCAGGCCCCTGACCCCCGCCCCCCACCCAGCCAGCCTCTCCTGATCTTGTGGCCCCAAGACCCTTCTCCCCTGGAGGGACTCAGGGTGTCTCAGTTTGCAGCGAGGCCTAGATCCTCACAGTTCAGGGTGGGGTCTGGAGACCAGTGGCATCGGCTTTACCTGGGAGCTTGTTAGAGACACAGAAGCTTGGGACCCACCAGGCCATACCATATGAGAGCGTGTGATTTAATAATAACTCTAGGTGATTCGAATGCACATAAAACTCTACTGGTTGGGGCTGTTCAGCTCTGGCCCTGCGTTTGTAAGACTTCCTCTGCCAAACATAAGCCCTGTGATTTTCTACCCCTATGAGAGCCTCACTGCCCCAGGTAACTCCCCCGTCCTGTCACAGCCTTCTCTCTGGGAGGCATGCTGGCAAAATCACCTCCCTCCGTCTGTGACACTTCAAGCGAGGTTTAGAAGTCATTCAGGACTCCCTACCCCCAGTTCCCCACCCTAAGACCTCCTGGCTGGCCCGGTGCTTCATGCAGGGTAGCTGAGAGGAGTAATTGGGTCAAACGACGGGCAGGTGTTCAGAGATTGGTCTGAGCCCCCAGGAGCGCGCGCCGCCCCTGCCGTTTGGGGCCTGTGGTGATGTCCACAGGCCCTGGTAGAGGCTCTCGGCCCCCAGGGCCTGGGTCAGCCGACAGGAGCTGACGGGACCTCACCGCGGAAGAGAACGGTCCTGGAGGGCCCCGGGGGACAGAGGGAGGGAGGCCAGGCTGCGTGTGTTCAGGGAGACTGAGCGGTGCCTGCCGACCTGCCCCTGCACCCCGCAGACCCTCAACATCGTGACCCCTCGCGTCCGGCCCGAGGACTGCAGCATCGGGCTCCTGCCCCGGAACCACGATAAGAATCGGAGCGTGGACGTCCTGCCTCTGGACCGCTGCCTGCCCTTCCTCATCTCGGTGGACGGCGAATCCAGCAACTACATCAACGCAGCCCTGATGGACGTAAGTCGGGCCGTGCTGCGGGGGGCTCCTGGCTGGTGTTCCAAGGAAACACTTGTCCCCAAGGGGGAGGCGACTGGAGTCCAGGACCCTGACCCCCGCCCCCCACCCAGCCAGCCTCTCCTGATCTTGTGGCCCCAAGACCTTTCTCCCCCTGAAGGCTCTGGTCCAGACCTATATAAGCAGTGCCTTTAGCTGCTTTTCATTCATAAATACCCTGGAAAGCACGGATCAGACTCTTAAAGTGGGTCCCATGACACGACAGTGAGGCTACAGGCCTGCCCTGACCCCTTCCTGCTACCCACACGCTGACTCAGGGAACATTCTACATGCCAGCCCTGTTCCTACTGTTCCGTTAAGGGCGCTGCCTCCTGCTCTCTCAGCATCAAGTCCCAGAGGGCCTCACCCACCCGGAGCTGGTTTGAGATTAGGGGGTCATGTCCTCCCCTAGAGGCTCGATGCTCCTGACTCGGCCACTTCTCTCCTGGGTCCTCCGGCTACTGCCGCTTGTCAGTCCTCCGTTTGGAGGACCTAAAGATGTTTGCAGCAGGAAGGAGCTGTGCATCATCTAGTCTCATCCACACATTTTTCAGCAAAGGAAGCTGAGACCAGAGAAAGAGACTTGCTCAGAGATGCCCAGAGCACTGGTGGAACCTGGGACTCCTGTCTTATATTCCAGAATTTATTCCTTGAGCCTCCCCTCAGTTTGTTTGAAGATTTATTTATTTATTATTTTGGGTGGGTGGGGTGGGGAGGGAGGGGAGCAGGTGGGCTACTTCTATTGGTCTTTCATGTCTCTATTTTCATCCATCTTTGTTCTTTGGCTCCTGTGGGCCTCCCATCACGGTGGCGTCTGTCGTTGCAGAGCGCCGGCTCTGGGCGCATGCGCTCCAGAGCTCCGGCTCGGTAATTGGACACATCAGTCCAGCCGCTCCGCGGCACGTGGGATCTTCCCAGGCCAGGGATCGAACCGGCGCCCCTTGCACTGCAAGGCGGTGTCCTTACCCACTGGACCACAGGGAAGCCTCCCTCAAGTTTGTTTGATTTAGTAAGACCCAAGATGCCAGACCGAGTACCGTAAGCCCTCCAGGTCCCTCTCCCCACCTATGCCTGACGTCACGTCCACCCAGCCCACGTGCACCTCCCGTCTTACCTAGAACAGGAAGGAACATGGAGTGCTCTCCCCTGAGCTCAAGCCCAGCCGACTCTCTAACCCCGGATCCTCTTGAACTTTCTCCCCAAGCATCCTAAGTGTCGGAGGCAGAGGGGTGATGAGCAGTCAGTGCCCGTCTCAGCTCTGGAGGTAGGCGGCCTGCCCCGGCCTCCACCCACAGGGTGCCCAAGTCCACCAGGGAAGCCTGGCCCCGGGTCTAGAAGCAGGGAGTCTTGTCCTGGTCTGATGAAAGAGCTGGACGTGGAGGGGGGCCCTCTGGCTTTCGCGTGACATCTTCCGAGGTCAGTGTGTATACGCAGGTGCCTGAGCACATGTGTGTGTGTGTGTGGCTGGAGGTGGGGGTGCACCCACACTTCCAGGCTCCTCCCAGCTTTGCCTCCCACTTGCCCCAGCTCCCCCTCCCTGCCTGCCTTCTCCTGTCTCCACCTAGCAGGTTAGCTGCCGCCCGGAGTCACACGCCTCCGGCCAGGCTCTGATGCTGATTGTGTTCTTTCTGTCCACAGGGCATTTCTCTTGTGAGCCATCACTGGGGTCTTTGCCTTTCTTACAGAAAAAAAAAAAAAGTCCTTATCTGTATTCCCACTCAGTCTGTGCATTATCTGGTAACCATGGCAGCTTTGTTCCTAGCAGAAAAATATGAAGTCCTCTGGGTTAATTTTTAATGTTTCCCCTGGTAAAGGATGATGTTATCCATGAAATGGATTGCCGGCTGATCCCCGAAACCCGGCAGGAGCACGGATCACGAACATATTTTCAGATAAGGCTTTGTCAGGTGTGCTGGCCTAATAGAGCATTTATCACAGCGACAGGGAGAAAGGGAAGAAAACTCACATTCACTGAGTGTTGGGCAGCATGTCAGACCCCAGACATAGACCATTTCGTCCTGCCTTTGGGTATGATTGTCCCCATTTTTCCAGATGAGGGTCAGAGAATGTCCACGACTATCCCCAGGTCAGCTAGCTCAGAACGCGGGGAGCCAGGGTCTGAACCCCAGAACTTTGGACTCTGAAAACCGAGATTCTTTTCTACTGTCTGGAAATGTCTGCAGACCAGTTGTCTGCAGCTGGCGTTTGGCTTTGGGGGGAATTCAGCATTCTCTTCTCCTAGACTCTGTTCTCCTAGATTTGGTTCTCCTAGACCATTCCACTGGCAGAAGGCCTCTGGGGGTGAGACCCCCTAGTCCATCTGTGGCATCCACAATTGCAAGACATTTTCTTTGCCGTCAGGACCCCAAGAGACCACCAAACAATGGCAGGTGTTTTAAGTATCCTATTTGGCAGAACTATTTTTGCCAGAGACTTTTCCTGATTTCACTGTGCAAACCCTTTCCCTCACCACCCTCCTGCTGGTGTATGACTCCACTGAAAACAGGCATGAACCATTGTTCAGGAAAACTTGTTGAGAATACAGGTTGTTAGGTTTTACAAACCATTGATGAAGCAGAGACACCCCGCAGTCTTTCTAAACACCTTCTTCTAGATACCACAGTAACTCACACCCAGTGAAGCCTCAGACGTGGTGCAGCCTCACACGGGTCCTCCTCTCTGGGTCCACCTGTAAGGCAGGACTGAGTTTATTCAGTGGTGTGCTGGACCTGTACGGGTGTCTTGTGTGCCAACCACAAAGCCAGAGCCAAGGATGAAGAACCAGGTCAGAGATATTCCCACCCTGCCAGGACTCGTGGCTGGGGTCTTGCTCACTGCTCTTTTCATAAGTATATCTTTTTTTTTTTAATTTTGGCCTCTTTTTTTTTTTTTAATTTATTTTCATCCATCTTTATTCTTTGGCCTGTATGGGCCTCCCACTGCAGTGGCCTGTCTCACTGCAGAGCAACAGTGCATGCGCTCCAGAGTGCTGGCTCTTAATTGGACACATCGGTCCAGCCGGTCTGCGGCACGTGGGATCTTCCCGGGCCAGGGACCGAACCGGCACCCCTTGCACTGCAAGGTGGACTCTTTACCCACTGGACCACCAGGGAAGCCCTATAAGCATATCTTTTCAGTCTGTACCACAGCCCTCCCTTTGGAGTCATGCATCCCATCTTCCAGTTGAAGAACCTGAGATCTGGAGGGATCTAATAACTTGCCAGTGTGTAGCACTGATTTAAAGAAAAGCCACTCATGAATGGCTTGAATGAATGACTGGCTGGCTGGATACATGTACGAATGGATGACTTACAGCATTCAACTGGCAAAGCTGGGTTTGAACCAGGCCCATCTGACTCTAAAATGTGGGTACCGTCACTGCCCCATTGGCTCACAGGATCCAGTGCCCACCTTCTGCCAGGCTAGCTCAGCCCTCATTCCAGCCTTGGGCAGGGGTAAGCCTGTTGAACCACAAGTCCCTTCAGGAAGCTCACTGTCCTGGGCTGAGCCAGGCTCTCCAGCACTGTGGGCACAGGGGCACAAAATATCCCTTTACTCCCAAGAGGTGCTTGGCCAGCAGAGCAAGTCTGCATCCAGGACGTTTCATTTTATATTGTGATGATGATTACTTGCTGAGCTCCAAGACATAAATAATGTATTTGGATAATCCCCATCCGAGTGACACCTTGCCAATGAACTCTCTGAGTTGGGAGGAGAATGAGTTCATTATGAGAAGGTTCCCTTTGCTACCAGGGCGCCCAGAGATAAGACCGGGCAGGCGCTCTGTGTACTCTCTCTGGCAGACTCGGGGGCCTCTGGCAGCCATCCGGGCCTCCTCCTCCCCAGAACGTTGCTGACGAGTGTATCTCATGAGGCCCGTGTCGCTTTTTCCAGAGCCACAAGCAGCCCGCCGCCTTCGTGGTCACGCAGCACCCTCTCCCCAACACCGTGCCCGACTTCTGGAGGCTCGTGTTCGATTACAACTGCTCCTCCGTGGTGATGCTGAACGAGCTGGACACTGCCCAGGTAGGAGGGGGCCCGGCCTGGCCCTGGGTGCTCAGGTGCGCGAGGGCAGCCGTGCCCAAGGGCTGGAGGGACAGCCTTCTGCCGCCTCTGCCCAGCCCAGCCGCCCTCTGGTGGCACCGTTAGGCTGGGGGCACCAAGCCAGTCCTTTCAGCTTCCAGCAGAGGCTGGGGGTCCCCTGCCAGGCCCTCCCAGTTGCAGCAATGACTCCCCGCTGCCTATGGGCTTTGTCCAGCTCCCCGGGACCAGACTCTGGCTCCACCCCCGCCACACACTGGGGAGGGTCTTGCGCCAAGTCACGCAGAGCTCACAGGGGAGCCCGCGCCGTCCAGCGCTGAGCATCTCCAGGCCAGCAGAAGGCGCAGACGCTCGGCCAGGCTCTGCCTCTCCCCTGCACCCTGATGCGGCCCGACTGACAGGGCGCGGGGCTTGACCCACGGACTTTTTGCCCGCTGAGCACCCCAGCGGGCAAAGGCCTGGCTTTGTCCCAGGTAACCCTTGTGTCCCAGCAGCCTTTGGTGCCTCTGCTCCTCTGCGTGTGTCAGCTGCACGCACCGTGGACCTACAGCACATCCCCGTACTCGGGACCCAGGACACGCGCCATGGGGCAGCTTCTGGGGCTCACACCCCTGGGGCAGGGCAGCCTCTCCCGGCCCGGGTGGAGGCGGTGATGATGGCCTTTGACGGTCCTAAAAGGCAACCCCATCGCTGTCTTGAAAGAGCTCAGAGAACTCTGAGGACTCCTGCGAGCACTGGCCTTGGGCAGGCTCATGCGGGAAGAGAAAAAATGGACCCGAGCCATGGTCTCAGCCCTTCAGGAGCTCACAGGCCTGCTGCAGAGACAGATGAGCAAATTGTCCCCACCGCGCGTGGTAGCACTCTAATAGAGGTCAGCCACCAAGTGCTGTGCTGGCCGGGAATGGGGAGCAATTAATTCTGCCCAGAGGGTGAGGGAAGACTTGAGAAGGAAGGTGACTTTGGCCTTGAAGAAGGCCGCAGAGATTTAAAATCTCCCCAACACCGTGCCCGACTTCTGGAGGCTCGTGTTCGATTACAACTGCTCCTCCGTGGTGATGCTGAACGAGCTGGACACTGCCCAGGTAGGAGGGGGCCCGGCCTGGCCCTGGGTGCTCAGGTGCGCGAGGGCAGCCGTGCCCAAGGGCTGGAGGGACAGCCTTCTGCCGCCTCTGCCCAGCCCAGCCGCCCTCTGGTGGCACCGTTAGGCTGGGGGCACCAAGCCAGTCCTTTCAGCTTCCAGCAGAGGCTGGGGGTCCCCTGCCAGGCCCTCCCAGTTGCAGCAATGACTCCCCGCTGCCTATGGGCTTTGTCCAGCTCCCCGGGACCAGACTCTGGCTCCACCCCCGCCACACACTGGGGAGGGTCTTGCGCCAAGTCACGCAGAGCTCACAGGGGAACCCCAGCCGTCCAGCGCTGAGCATCTCCAGGCCAGCAGAAGGCGCAGACGCTCGGCCAGGCTCTGCCTCTCCCCTGCACCCTGATGCGGCCCGACTGACAGGGCGCGGGGCTTGACCCACGGACTTTTTGCCCGCTGAGCACCCCAGCGGGCAAAGGCCTGGCTTTGTCCCAGGTAACCCTTGTGTCCCAGCAGCCTTTGGTGCCTCTGCTCCTCTGCGTGTGTCAGCTGCACGCACCGTGGACCTACAGCACATCCCCGTACTCGGGACCCAGGACACGCGCCATGGGGCAGCTTCTGGGGCTCACACCCCTGGGGCAGGGCAGCCTCTCCCGGCCCGGGTGGAGGCGGTGATGATGGCCTTTGACGGTCCTAAAAGGCAACCCCATCGCTGTCTTGAAAGAGCTCAGAGAACTCTGAGGACTCCTGCGAGCACTGGCCTTGGGCAGGCTCATGCGGGAAGAGAAAAAATGGACCCGAGCCATGGTCTCAGCCCTTCAGGAGCTCACAGGCCTGCTGCAGAGACAGATGAGCAAATTGTCCCCACCGCGCGTGGTAGCACTCTAATAGAGGTCAGCCACCAAGTGCTGTGCTGGCCGGGAATGGGGAGCAATTAATTCTGCCCAGAGGGTGAGGGAAGACTTGAGAAGGAAGGTGACTTTGGCCTTGAAGAAGGCCGCAGAGATCCGATGTGTGGGGAATGAAATTGCCGGGAAAGAGCGCTCTGAGCAGAGGGAACGAGGTCAAGGCCCGGTGGGGTCAGTGTGTCCACTCGTCGGCAGGACGGCTTCAGGGCAGCGCGGCAGGGCTGGGGGAAAACAGGAGGAGAAGAGGGTGGTGACGCTGGAAAATACAGCCGGGCCAGCTCGCAGTGGGCTACCCATGCCGGGCGGAGGCGGCGGGGCCTGGCCTGCAGCATGGTAAACAAGAGACGCTCACTCTGTAAACAGCATCCTTTCTGGGACTGAAAGCCTTGGCGCAGGCCCAACTTTAGAAACAGGTTCGGCCCAGTGACGCGGAGGTGGGGCCGCTCCATCCACACTCGTCTTTGGGCTTCCTGGTGCCCCTTCCAGGGAGAGTCGGCCACTCTGGCACTCTCGTGGAGCCCCTGGTGGCCCTGGGAGCGCAGGAGCAGAGTGCCTGGTGTGCAGGGAGGAGAGACGCCAGCGGTGGAGCGGGCGTGGGGCGGAGTAAGAACTCCTGTTGGGAAACTGGGCCTGAGGAAAACCTGGAAACCAGGAGGCTGGGGAGGAGAGGCCTATATTTCCAGAAGATACAGGGGTTGCTCTGAACTGAGGTGGTGGCTGGGAGGCAGGAGAATTAGGGTTACGTGTAGGAGGCTTCCGGGGTTGAGGGCTGCTAAGAGTGGAAGCGTAGAGGACAGAGAGGAGGCCCAGGCGACAGGGGACGGAGGCTTGAGCCTTGGTGGCAGCCATGGAGTGGATTCTGGGTGCGTATCCTGAAGGTAGGCCCAACAAAATATCCTGCTGGATTGACTAGGGAATGTGAGAAAGAGGAGGCAAGAATGACTCCAAGGTCTAGGCCCCAAACGGTGGAAGGTCAGGATCTGAGATAAACATAAAATGTGACAGATTCCCATAAAACAAAGATCCCTGTAGAGTTCCCAAGTCAGAAGGCATCACCACCCTATCCCTTTGCCTGCAAAAGTCAAACAGTGATCTCTGCTCCATGAGCCTATGAGGGAAGAAGAGCCCTTTTCCCCCAACACCTCTTTTGGCCAAACCAGAGGTCAGGCACAGAAGGTGTTTCGAAGAATCTCCCTTTGGGACATACAAGAAAGCAAAGCGGTCAAGGTCATCGGCCATAGGTGCCCCTTCAAGGGGGCCTCTTGAGTGAATGAAGATCTTTCAGCCCCAGATGTTGGTGCAGCTTTTGAGAGCTGATTCCCTAAACGCACAGACATCAGGCTCAGAAGTGCCCTGAGGTTGGCTGCCATATGCAGCTGGAAAGCCTCCCCTGGAATCAGCAGATGAATAGAGCACTTATTGATATAAATATCATCACCACAACAGCTGGGCGCCTTGCGAAAATAAACAATGACACAGCGTGAGCATCAGAAAAGACGCCCTCGGCACCTGGCGGGGCGGTGCTTTGAAGTGGCAGCCACATTTGTCTGCCAGCGTGCCCATGCCGAGGCAGCCCACGGCTCTGACCAGTCCAGAGACACGGACAGGTCTGCCACGGGTCCCCAGCATCGTTAGACTGCTCCCAAGAGGACCGATGCCACATCCAGCGGTTTGACCAGGGACCAACTGATCAGGGCTTGTGTTGGTGACTGCCTATAACTTGTAGCAAAATAAGGTAGCGCAGAGGATATGAGAGGGCTCCAGGTGCTTTATTTTCTTGCACTGCTGGTCAAATCTGTCTGCCTCTACACAGCATCCTGTACCACGGCATTCACTCAGCCACCCCCAGCCACAGATACCTCCATTCTCGACAGTGGCTACTGTTCAAAGATAATTACAAGCCATGGGGACTCAAGATAGAAGACCCTCCAAAGCAACTGCATGGACCCTAGAGATTTTTATTTTAGCTCTCTGGGACTTTTTTAGCTCTTTGGGACTCCAAAGGACTGTGGTCTAATGAGTCTGGCAAAGTCCTGACCACAGCATCTAGCAAATGACGCCGTGGTTTCCGATGGGCCCATCAGGAAGAACCTCTTCAACCACACCCAGTAGCATCAGCAAGATTGCTTCCATCTTTGTGGGCTCTGCAGTTAGAACAGAGCCCACATGGAGCAGACACCTGAGAGGTGGTCTCTTCAGTCAGCTGGCACCGACCACATAGTTTAGAAGGCTCAGGAAATCCTGTGTGTCCACCTTGGGCTGGGTCTTTGTGGTTGACCCCCCAGAGATGTCCACATCTTAATCCCTGCGTCTGTGAACATGTTATGTTCCATGGTAAACATGGCTTTGCAGATGTGGTGAAGTTAAGGACCCTGGGATACGTGGGTGGTCCTGGGTTATCCAGGTGGGTCTGCTATTTATAAGAGGGAGCCTGGATGAGAGTCAGGACCAGATCGTGGCGATGGGAGCAGAAATTGGAGTGCTGGGGCCACAAGGCAAGGAATGCCAGCGGCTTCTAAGCCCAGAGAAGATGAGGACTGGCTTCTCCCCTGGAGACACCAGGAAGGAACACAGACAGCTCCCCTGACACTGATTTTAAGCCCTTAAGACTCGTTTCAGATTTCTAACCCCCAGTTAAGAAACCTGTGTGGCTTTAAGCTATTGCATATGTTCTCATGCAGTGCAGCCCCCCTCAGAAGCACAGACAGACAGCAAAACTGAAAACGGAAATTCAGACCTGGAGGTGTGGCGGTCAGAGCCCACACAGTGTGGGACTGAAATCCTGGGGAAATCCGGAATCAGTCCAGGGTTCAGGACTGGAGAAGGGGTTTGAGCTGGAGAAATCCATGTCTGAGTCAGGAGCAGTGAGGGAGCTGGGTGGGGCGAGCCAAGGAGGAGGCAGTGAGCATCCCACCAGCTCCAGGAGACTTGCGGAACCAGAGGGAGGTCTTTTAAAGGTGAAGGAGCAGGCTTCCTGGGCCACATTCAGGTTTGCACTCAGCAACATACATTTATGGCGAATCTGCCATGTGCCGGGCATTAACCTACACACGGCAAAGTACAAGAGAGGCACACACACACACAGACACACACACATCCAGTCCCCATGGGGCAGGTGGTTGAGTGAAGTAATGTCTGCCTCCCAGACTCCCTTTGGCATCAGACAGGCTTGGAGACAGCTTAGCTGGAACCACGGCACCAGGGCCCTCAAGCTGTGGGGAGAAGCTGAGCTGGAAGCAGAAGACATGGGAGAGCGGGGTCCCGAGCACTGTCCCTCTGACCCCGAGCACTGTGGGCAGTCCAGAGGAACAGCGGAGGTTGACCAGCGCCCCCTCGCCAGCTTGGAGTCAGGCTTGGGGGACAAGACGACCCACTGTCTTTTCTCTTTATTTCCACAGAGAAAGCGCTCGGGCTTTTGTTGTTGCTGTTCAGTCGCTCAGTCCTGTCTCTTTGTGACCCCATGAACTACAGCAGAGCAGGCTTTCCTGTCCTTCACCATCTCCGGTGTTTGCTCAGACTCATGGGGTTCCCGCATTCTTGAATATTCTGCTCGTTTATTATACTGACTCCGCTTGAGAATCCGCTGAGCTTCTCAGTATTTTCCTGTCACTAATTCTAGGGAGTACACTTTTCCTTGCTGAAAGCCTTAGCGATTGTATAAACTAAATGTTCTCCAAACACCTTTCAGTATTCCGCATGTCTTCCCTCCAAAGACCCGTCACTCTGAACGCCTTTAGCATGCATGTCCCAGATGCAGCCCCTCAGAAGCACAGACAGACAGCAAAACTGAAAACGGAAATTCAGACCTGGAGGTGTGGCGGTCAGAGCCCACACAGTGTGGGACTGAAATCCTGGGGAAATCCGGAATCAGTCCAGGGTTCAGGACTGGAGAAGGGGTTTGAGCTGGAGAAATCCATGTCTGAGTCAGGAGCAGTGAGGGAGCTGGGTGGGGCGAGCCAAGGAGGAGGCAGTGAGCATCCCACCAGCTCCAGGAGACTTGCGGAACCAGAGGGAGGTCTTTTAAAGGTGAAGGAGCAGGCTTCCTGGGCCACATTCAGGTTTGCACTCAGCAACATACATTTATGGCGAATCTGCCATGTGCCGGGCATTAACCTACACACGGCAAAGTACAAGAGAGGCACACACACACACAGACACACACACATCCAGTCCCCATGGGGCAGGTGGTTGAGTGAAGTAATGTCTGCCTCCCAGACTCCCTTTGGCATCAGACAGGCTTGGAGACAGCTTAGCTGGAACCACGGCACCAGGGCCCTCAAGCTGTGGGGAGAAGCTGAGCTGGAAGCAGAAGACATGGGAGAGCGGGGTCCCGAGCACTGTCCCTCTGACCCCGAGCACTGTGGGCAGTCCAGAGGAACAGCGGAGGTTGACCAGCGCCCTCGCCAGCTTGGAGTCAGGCTTGGGGGACAAGACGACCCACTGTCTTTTCTCTTTATTTCCACAGAGAAAGCGCTCGGGCTTTTGTTGTTGCTGTTCAGTCGCTCAGTCCTGTCTCTTTGTGACCCCATGAACTACAGCAGAGCAGGCTTTCCTGTCCTTCACCATCTCCGGTGTTTGCTCAGACTCATGGGGTTCCCGCATTCTTGAATATTCTGCTCGTTTATTATACTGACTCCGCTTGAGAATCCGCTGAGCTTCTCAGTATTTTCCTGTCACTAATTCTAGGGAGTACACTTTTCCTTGCTGAAAGCCTTAGCGATTGTATAAACTAAATGTTCTCCAAACACCTTTCAGTATTCCGCATGTCTTCCCTCCAAAGACCCGTCACTCTGAACGCCTTTATTTTGCAAGCTGTATTTACTAATTGATAATTTGTTCATTTTCTTGTGTCTTTTCCATAAACAGAAGTGTCCCATTGAATCTCTGATCGGCAGGTCACAGCACTGAGACGGTGAGGTGCTGTACCGCCGGAGACTCAGTGTCGTCCACCGGGACGACAGTGTGATCACCTCTGGCGTCTGAAGGCCGGGGAGATAGCGCGTTCTCTGCTCCTGCCCACTTTATGGATGCCAGTGTCGAATCCACTGGTCTGACCCAGGCCCACTGCCTCTCACTTTGCAGATCAGGAAGCGGACGCCTCAGGCAGGCTTTGTCCAGAGTCGCACCGACGCAGGCCCAGGCCCCCCGCCAGGGATGGTGAAGACTTTCACCACCATATGGACAGCAGGGGGTCCAGGGCCCCAGTCCCTGATAAGCTCGGGCTTGCCGGCACCTGGGTGTATGGAGCAGGAAGGAGTTTGCTGAGTTTAAAACAAGCGAGAGCCCCAGCTTGTGTAAGAGCTGCGTCAGCCAGTTCTGAACTCCCACCGTGGGAAGTCTGAGACTCCATGTGAGCAAACCCAGGTGGAAAGGTGAGGGGGGTGGGAGCGGAGGACATGTGTTCCCAAGCTTCTAGAAGTGCGAGAGGCAAGCTTGTCATCCTCCTAGGAACAAAGGCAGGGGTGATGTTTCAGAAATGGCTTTTCCTGTCATTGTGCCTGGAAGGCAAATAGCCAGCACGTCTAGCCCCATTTTCATCTCAGCTTGAACACCCAGCCTCACGTGCCAGCAAGACACGCACGACCCCAGGGCTGTGATGCTGCAAGTCCTGGGTCTGACCGCTGTGCTCACGTCCACTCCTGAGCTCCAGCTCAGGCTCTGCTGGCGACAGTGTGAGGTTCATATCCTAGCAGTGCCTGTGGCTGAAGGTTGAACATCATATGTCCTCATTCTTCTTGTTTTTTAAATTTTTGGCTGTGCTGGGTCTTTGGTGTTGCCCCGGTCTCCCGGGTTGTGGCGGGCAGGATTCCTCTAGTTGCAGTGCATGGGCTTCTCATTGTAGTGGCTTCCCTCCAAAGACCCGTCACTCTGAACGCCTTTATTTTGCAAGCTGTATTTACTAATTGATAATTTGTTCATTTTCTTGTGTCTTTTCCATAAACAGAAGTGTCCCATTGAATCTCTGATCGGCAGGTCACAGCACTGAGACGGTGAGGTGCTGTACCGCCGGAGACTCAGTGTCGTCCACCGGGACGACAGTGTGATCACCTCTGGCGTCTGAAGGCCGGGGAGATAGCGCGTTCTCTGCTCCTGCCCACTTTATGGATGCCAGTGTCGAATCCACTGGTCTGACCCAGGCCCACTGCCTCTCACTTTGCAGATCAGGAAGCGGACGCCTCAGGCAGGCTTTGTCCAGAGTCGCACCGACGCAGGCCCAGGCCCCCCGCCAGGGATGGTGAAGACTTTCACCACCATATGGACAGCAGGGGGTCCAGGGCCCCAGTCCCTGATAAGCTCGGGCTTGCCGGCACCTGGGTGTATGGAGCAGGAAGGAGTTTGCTGAGTTTAAAACAAGCGGGAGCCCCAGCTTGTGTAAGAGCTGCGTCAGCCAGTTCTGACCTCCCACCGTGGGAAGTCTGAGACTCCATGTGAGCAAACCCAGGTGGAAAGGTGAGGGGGGTGGGAGCGGAGGACATGTGTTCCCAAGCTTCTAGAAGTGCGAGAGGCAAGCTTGTCATCCTCCTAGGAACAAAGGCAGGGGTGATGTTTCAGAAATGGCTTTTCCTGTCATTGTGCCTGGAAGGCAAATAGCCAGCACGTCTAGCCCCATTTTCATCTCAGCTTGAACACCCAGCCTCACGTGCCAGCAAGACACGCACGACCCCAGGGCTGTGATGCTGCAAGTCCTGGGTCTGACCGCTGTGCTCACGTCCACTCCTGAGCTCCAGCTCAGGCTCTGCTGGCGACAGTGTGAGGTTCATATCCTAGCAGTGCCTGTGGCTGAAGGTTGAACATCATATGTCCTCATTCTTCTTGTTTTTTAAATTTTTGGCTGTGCTGGGTCTTTGGTGCTGCCCCGGTCTCTCTGGTTGTGGCGAGCAGGCTTCCTCTAGTTGCAGTGCATGGGCTTCTCATTGTAGTGGCTTCTCTTGTGGTGGAGCATGGGCTCTAGGGTCTGTGGGCTTAGTTGCCCCAAGGTATGCAGAATCTTCCCAGACCAGGGATAGAACTTGGCAGGCGGATTCTCAACCACTGGACCACCCGGGAAGTCTGACGCACCCTTTCTTCAACCCTCACCTTGTTCCTCACACGTGCCATCCAGGGTGTCCTCTCCCACCCCAGCTGCCCAGAACACTTTCTTCCTCCCTCCACCTCTTCTCCCACTCCTCCTTCCTCAGAGTCTTCCACCCCTGCCTCCAAAGCTCTCCCCTTATTAAGCTGAGTAATTCAGCCATCTCTTTATTACTGCTTTCTGAAACCTGCCCCAAACCTTTGCCTTCTGCTCACCCTACCTTCCTTTGTAGATATCTTCCTACACTCCCACCTTCCTTCGCAGAAACGTGCTCTGGTGCACCTGTCATAAGAGTAAGCTTCCGCCTACTGCTCCATGGAGTGGCAGTGTTCATCTCGTGAATGGGGAGGTGAGTTCAGGAGGGCGGACCAGTGCGTTCTGAGCACAGTCCATGTGCTTCTCTCTCAGTGCCCGGCTCCACACCCGCCTCTTCCCCAGCAGTCTTCCTTACTGGCCACAGTATTAAAGCCAGTAAGATGTTTTGGTCTCTTTATGGAATTTATTTTAGGAAATTTCATCATTACTGATCTGAATTTTAAAGCCAATTTAGGTAACTCACTTTTCTCTTAAAAATACTAATTCACTTCACCTTTAGATGGCCTGGGATTGACTCCCTCTTGTGGATCACAGGGACCTTGATAATAGAGCCTTTCATTTCTGGAAGCTGTTATTACTTGGCTTTTCCATTTGATCAAAGTATTCACTAATTAATGAAAGTCATAACTGTGGTGTACAGAAATACACTTTAGGATTGTTTGTTCTAAAAATAGGCCCATATGCTCGATTCCGTTTAACTCATCAGACCATGTTTATTTCGGTGACTAGCAAGCTTTCTGATTCCATCAGCAAGAAAATGATGTCTTAACCCGTAGGCAGCCTTCATGTTTGTCAGATTTCATGTTGGACCATGCACCCCGGCTTCCTCTAGTTGCAGTGCATCCTTTGTAGTGGCTTCTCTTGTGGTGGAGCATGGGCTCTAGGGTCTGTGGGCTTAGTTGCCCCAAGGTATGCAGAATCTTCCCAGACCAGGGATAGAACTTGGCAGGCGGATTCTCAACCACTGGACCACCCGGGAAGTCTGACACACCCTTTCTTCAACCCTCACCTTGTTCCTCACACGTGCCATCCAGGGTGTCCTCTCCCACCCCAGCTGCCCAGAACACTTTCTTCCTCCCTCCACCTCTTCTCCCACTCCTCCTTCCTCAGAGTCTTCCACCCCTGCCTCCAAAGCTCTCCCCTTATTAAGCTGAGTAATTCAGCCATCTCTTTATTACTGCTTTCTGAAACCTGCCCCAAACCTTTGCCTTCTGCTCACCCTACCTTCCTTTGTAGATATCTTCCTACACTCCCACCTTCCTTCGCAGAAACGTGCTCTGGTGCACCTGTCATAAGAGTAAGCTTCCGCCTACTGCTCCATGGAGTGGCAGTGTTCATCTCGTGAATGGGGAGGTGAGTTCAGGAGGGAGGACCAGTGCGTTCTGAGCACAGTCCATGTGCTTCTCTCTCAGTGCCCGGCTCCACACCCGCCTCTTCCCCAGCAGTCTTCCTTACTGGCCACAGTATTAAAGCCAGTAAGATGTTTTGGTCTCTTTATGGAATTTATTTTAGGAAATTTCATCATTACTGATCTGAATTTTAAAGCCAATTTAGGTAACTCACTTTTCTCTTAAAAATACTAATTCACTTCACCTTTAGATGGCCTGGGATTGACTCCCTCTTGTGGATCACAGGGACCTTGATAATAGAGCCTTTCATTTCTGGAAGCTGTTATTACTTGGCTTTTCCATTTGATCAAAGTATTCACTAATTAATGAAAGTCATAACTGTGGTGTACAGAAATACACTTTAGGATTGTTTGTTCTAAAAATAGGCCCATATGCTCGATTCCGTTTAACTCATCAGACCATGTTTATTTCGGTGACTAGCAAGCTTTCTGATTCCATCAGCAAGAAAATGATGTCTTAACCCGTAGGCAGCCTTCATGTTTGTCAGATTTCATGTGGGACCATGCACCCCTCGAGGCGTCTCTCCGTGGCCCAAGCAGCCCTGGAGGTCACTGGGTGGAATAATGCGTGGCAGCTGTTCAGGGCTGCTGCACAGACTTCATGACTTCCACTTGGTTTAACTTGTTCTGACAATAAAGAGCAAAAGCCCCTCTGCGTTTCCAGGAGACACACGGCCATTTCTACATCAGGAGCAGCCGCTGCACCAACTTCCCTCCCGGGCCCGCAGGTGTGGTCCTAGCCCGGCCGAGTGCGTCCGCAGTGGCGAGGCCCTGCCTCCCGGACGGACGGTAAGGAGGCAGGAGAGCGCTAGGACCTCAGGCAGGAAGAGGCTGGGCTGGAGCACTGCCCTGTGCGTGGAGAGGTCGCCCCGGAACTTCCCACCTGAGGAAGCGAATGCCGAAGCTGCACGGAGCGTGTGTGGCCTCAGGTCACCTGGGTCCCTGTGGGCTTGGAGAAGCAAGTGGGCTTCTTTGAACCACCTGTTTCCAGGGCCTTAAGAAATCAAACTCTTCTCCCCAAGTTTCTATAACCTTTGGTTTCTTTTTAATTTTTTTTAAAAAATTTATATAACTTTTTTCTGAAATATTTTATTATTGTATTGATTTACAGTGTTGCGTTTCTGCTATAGAGCAGAGAACCAGTTATACACACACACATATTCACTCTCAATTCTTTTAGATCGTTTTTCCACATAGGTCATTATAGAGGATTAAGCAGAGCTCCTTGCACTATACAGTAGGTTCTTATTAGTTACCGATTTCTTATATATATGATTTTGTATATATTTTTGTAATGTACATATGTCAGTCTCCCAGTTTATCCCTCCTGCCCTTTCCCTCTTGGCCCATAGGTTTGTTTTCTACATCTGTGACTCTATTTCTGTTATTGCTCAGCCGTAAAAAAAAGAACGAAATAATGCCATTTGCAGCGACATGGATGGACCTAGAGATGATCATACTGTGTGAAGTCAGTCAGAGAGAGAAAGACAAATATCATGATATCATGTATGTGTGGAATCTAGGAAAAATGGCACACATGAACTTACTTATATAATTTAAAGGTTATGTGCCATTCACAGTTATTACAAAGTATTAGCTGGATCCCCAGTGTCCTCATGCTGTACAGTACACCCTGGAGCCAGGTGTGTACCTCCCACCCCGCTGGTAACCACCGCTTTGCCCTATGTTACCTGTGAGTCTGCTGCTTTCCTGTTATGTTCACTAGTTTGTTGTAGTTTTTAGATTCCATATATAAGTGATATCACACTGTCATCTGCAAACAGTGACAGTTTTTACTTCTTTGCAGTTTTGATTCCTTTTGCTTCTCTTGATTACTGAGAATTAGGATTGTCCAAGGCTTCCAGTACTATGTTGAGTAAGAGTGGCAGAGTGGGCATTCTTGTCATGTTCCTGACCTTAGAGGAAATGTTGCCAGTTTTTCACTGTGGCGTGTGATGTTGGCTGTGGATCTGTCATAGGTGGCCTTTATTATGTTGAGGTATGTTCCCTCTATGTACACTTTCTGGAGAGTTTTTTTGTCTTTTTTTTAATTTTTATCATAAACAGGTGTTGAATTTTATCAGAAGCTTTCTCTGCATCTATTGAGATGATCGTATGGCTTTTACTCCTCAGTTGTTGATGTGGTGTATCATACGGATTTGATTTGCAGATATTTAAAACATCCTTCCATCCCTGAGAGAAATCCCACTTAATCATGGTGTATGATCCTGTTAATGTATTGTTGGCTTTGGTTTGCTAGTGTTTTGTTGAGGGTTTTTGCGTATTTATCAATGATAGTGACCTGTAGTGTTTTTTGTGCGTGATATCTTTGTCTGGTTTTGGTATCAGGATGATGCCGCCCTCAGAGAACGAGTTCAGAAGTTTCCCTTCCTATACAATTTTTTGGAATAGTTTCAGAAGGACAGATACTAACTCTTCTCTAAAATGTTTGGTACAGTTCAGCTGTGAAGCCATCTGGTCCTGGACTTTTCTTTGTTGAGAGTTTAATTACTGATATATTACTGATAAGTGGTCTGTTCGTATTTTCTATTCTTCCTAGTCTTGGGAGACTGTAACTTTCTAATAATTTGGCCATTTCTTCTAGGTTGTTTACTTTATGGGCTACAGCTGTTGATAGTAGTTCTTTATGACTGTACTTCTTTTTACTTCTAATTTTATTGATAGGGGCCGTCTCCCATTTTTTTCTTGATGAATCCCGTTCATGTTTTACCAGTTTTATCTTTTCAAAAGACATAGCTTTTAACTTCATTTAAAATTTCTATTTTTATTGAAAATAAAAGTCACTATTTTGTTCTGATCTTTAGGCTCTCTCTCCTTCCACTATTGATAATTTGGGGCTTTGTTTGTTGTCCTTTAGTTGCTTTAGGTGAAAGGCTCGGTTAAGGTGTTTGTTTACTTCCTGAGGGAAGTCTGTACCACTATGAACTTCCCTCTGGGTGTTGCTTGTCCCTTATGTGTTGGATCATCTTATTTCCTCTGATTTCTTGAGCGATCCATTGGTTGTTTAATG